>CM077155.1:0-663640 GCA_039583875.1 Platanthera guangdongensis
TTAATTGCGGCATATGTTATATAGCGTTAAATAAGCACGAACAGAAAAATCTATTTGTTAAATGATAGATTTATCCGAGCACTTTTCAATAGACTTTCCGTGCTGAAAATGGACAATCGGATCAAAAATATAGCTATAGTATTATTTTTATATTTATTGGGCTATTTATTATGATATATTATTAAGTCATATTTTTGAGCCATATATTGAAATATAATTAATTGAGCCATGTTTCTTGTGGCATTTTCATTAAAAGATATTTAATAAGCCATATTTATTGAGCCATGTTTATTACGCCAAATTTGTTGAATATATTTACTGTGTCATATTTTATTATGTAGAATTTATTATAACATATTTATTGAGTGTTGAATGATTCGAACGGTTAAACATGATTGTCAATGGATAAATCATTTAGAGCTATATTTATTATTTTATATATTCGGCTATTTATATGCCATATTTATTTTGTCATATTTATTATGCCACATTTATTGTGTCATATTATTGAGTGTAAAATAACCCAAACAGGTAATCATGTTCACAATAGATAAATCATTCGAGCACTTTAAATGGGCTTTTCCGGGCTGAAAATTGACAAGCAGAAAAAAATTATGGTCATATTAATGAGTCATATTTATTACGCCATATTCTATGGCCTTATTTATTGAGCATATTTATGAGCTATATTTATTTGTGTTATATTTATTACGCCATATTTATATAGCGTTAAACGAGCCCGAACGGGTAAACCTGTTTGCTAAAGATAGATTTATCCGAGCTTTTTAAATGCCTTTTTCAGTATGAAAATGGACTACCATATCAAAAATTAAGGTTTTATTTATCGAGTTATATTTATTGCGTCATATTTATTGAGCCATTATGATTGAGTCATATTTCAAGAGTCATATTTATTGAGACATAATTATTGAATCATATTTCTTGAAGTATTTTCATCGAGAGATACTTAATAAGCCATATTTATTGAGCCATAATTTTGTGACAAATTTATTGAGATATATTTATTGCCTCATATTATTGCATTGTAGTATTTATTATAACATACTTATTGAGCATTGAACGAGCCCAAGTGCGTAAATCTATTTGTCAATGGATAAATCATTCAGAGCACTTTTAATGAGCTTTTTGAGGATAAAAATAGACAACAGAATTTCAAAGTTATGATCATATTTATTGAGTCATATTTAATGCGTCATATTTATTTTATCATATTTACTAAACCAGATATATTAAGCTATATTTATTGAGACTTAGTTATTGAGTCATATTTCTTGTGCCATATTTATTGAGCAATATTTTTTAAGATATATTTATTAACGCATATTTATTACACCATATATATCGTGTCACTTTTTATTGCGTCATATTTATTGCGCCTGATTTTTTGGCCATATTTATTGCGCGATAAACGAGCCCGAATGGTTAAACCTATTCGCCAATGGATAGATCTTTATGTGCTCTTTTTAATTATCTTTTTCGGACTGATAAATGACAATCGGATCATCGTTTTTTTGGGCTTTTTTGGGCTTTTTCGGGCTTTTTCGGGATGATAATGTCATATTTACTGTGTCATATTTATATAGTAATAAACTAGCCCAAACGGATAAACCTGTTCCCCAATGGATAGATAATTTTGAGCTCATTTAAATGGGTTTTTTCGGGCAGAAAACGGACAACCAGAACAAAGTTATGGTCATATTTATTGAGTCATATTTATTACGCCATATTTCATTGGTCATATTTATTGAGCCATATTTACAGGGCTATATTTATTTGTTTCATATTTATTACGCCATATTTATATAGTGTTAAATGAACCCGAACGGGTAAACCTGTTTGCCAAAGATAGAATTATCAAAGCTTTAACAAAAATTATGGCTTTATTTATTGGGCAATATTTATTATGTCATATTTATTGACCCATAATGGTTGAGCCATATTTCATGAGTCAACTTTATTGAGACATAATTATTGAACCATATTTCTTGAAACATTTTCATTAGAGATATTTAATAAGATATTTTTATTGAGCCATATTTATTACGCCAATTTTATTGAGAAATATTTATTGCACTATTTTTATTTTGAAGCATTTATTATAACATATTTATTGAGTGTTGAATGAGTCCGAGCAGGTAAACCTGTTCCCCAATTGATAAATCATTCAGATGTCTTTTCAATGAGTTTTTTCGGGCTGAAAACGGACAACCGGAACAAAAGTTATGGTTATATTTATTGAATCATATTTATTGCGTCATATTTCCTTGGCCATATTTATTAAGTCATATTTACTGAGCCATATTTATTTGTGTCATATTATTTATGCATATTTATATAGCATTAAATGAGCCCAAACTGGAAAATCTATTTGCTAAATGATAGATTTATCCCAGCACTTTTCAATAGGCTTTCTAGGGCTGAAAATGGACAACGGGATCAAAAATTATGTCTATATTTATTGTTCTATATTTATTGAGCTATATTTATTATGTCATATTTATTGAGTCATATTTATTGAGTCATATATTTTGAGTCATTTTAATTAAGAAATAATTTTTGAGCCATGTTTCTTGTGGCATTTTCATTAAAAGATATTTAATTAGCCATATTTATTAAGTCATGTTTATTACGCCACATTTGTTGAGATATATTTATTGCGTCATATTTATTATGTAGTATTTATTATAACATATTTATTGAGTGTTGAATGAGTCTGAACAGGTAAACATGTTTGTCAATGAATAAATCATTTAGAGCTATATTTATTGTTCTATATTTATTGGGCTATATTTATTATGTCATATTTATTTTGTCATATTTATTACGCCACATTTATTGTGTCATATTTATTGAGTGTCAAACAAGCCCAAACAGGTAATCATGTTCACCAATAGCTAAATCATTTCGAGCACCTTTTAATGGGCTTTTCCTAGCTGAAAATGGACAACCAAAACAAAAATTATGATCATATTTACTGAGTCATATTTATTGCCCCATATATCTTTGCCCTTATTTATTGAGCCATATTTATTGAGCTATATTTATTTGTGTTATATTTATTGCACCATATTTATATATCGTTAAACGAACCTGAACAGTTAAACCAGTTTGCCAAAGATAGATTTATCCGAGTTTTTTTCAAATGTCTTTTTTCTGGATGAAAATGGACTACCATATCAAAAATTATAATTTTATTTATTGGGCTATATTTATTGCGACATATTTATTGAGACATTATGATTGAGCCATATTTCAAGTGTCATATTTATTGAGACGTAATTATTGGATCATATTTCTTGAAGCATTTTCATCGAGAGATATTTAATAAGCCATATTTATTGAGTCATATTTTTTGCTTTAAATTTATTGAGATATATTTATTGCCCCATATTTATTTCATTGTATTTATTATAACATATTTATTGATCGTTGAACGAGCCCGAGTGGCTAACCTGTTTGGCAATGGATAAATCATTCAGAGCACTTTTTAATGGCTTTTCGAGAATAAAAATAGACAACTGAATCAAAAGTTATGAATATATTTATTGAGTCATATTTAATGCGCCATATTTATTGAGTGTTGAACGAGCTCGAGCAGGTAAACCTATTCCCCAATTGATAAATCATTCAGAGATCTTTTCAGTGACTTTTTTCGGGGTGAAAACGGACAACCGGAACAAAAGTTATGATCATATTTATTGAACATATTTATTGCGTCATTTTTCCTTGGCCATATTTATTAAGTCATATTTACTGAGCCATATTTCTTTGTATCATATTAATTACTGTATATTTATATAGCGTTAAATGAGCCCGAACTGGAAAATCTGTTTGCTAAATGATAGATTTATCTGAGCACTTTTCAATAGGCTTTACAAGACTAAAAATGGACAACCGGATCAAAAATTATGGCTATATTTTTTGTTCTATATTTATTGGACTATATTTATTATGCCATATTTATTGAGTCATATTTATTGAGTCATATTTTTTGAGCCATATTTATTGAGACATAATTATTAAGCCTTGTTTCTTTTGCCATTTTCATTAAAAGATATTTAATAAGCCATATTTAATGAGCCATGTTTATTAGGCCAAATTTGTTGAGATATATTTATTGTGTCATATTTATTATGTAGTATTTATTATAATATATTTATTGTGTGTTGAATGAGCCTGAACGGGTAAACATGATTGTCAATGGATAAATCATTTAGAGCTATATTTGTTATTCTATATTTATTGAGCTATATTTATTATGTCATATTTATTTTTTCATATTTATGACGCCACATTTATTATGTCATATTTATTGAGTGTCAAACAAGCCCAAATAGGTAATCATGTTCACCAATAGATAAATCATTTCGAGCACTTTTAAATGGGCTTTTCTTTGCTGAAAATGGACAACCAGAACAAAAATTATGGTCATATTTATTGAGTCATATTTATTGCACCATATTTCATTAGACATATTTATTGAGCCATATTTACATAGCTATATTTATTTGTATCATATTTATTACGTCGTATTTATATAGTATTAAACGAGCCCGAACGGGTAAACCTGTTTGATAAAGATAGATTTATTAGAGCTTTTTTGAAATGTCTTTTTCGGAATGAATATGGACAACGAGATAAAAAATTCTGGCTTTATTTATTGAGCAATATTTATTGTGCCATATTTATTGAGCCATTATGATTGAGTCATATTTCATGAGTCATTTTTATTGAGACATAATTATTGAACCATATTTCTTGAAGTATTTTCATTAGAGATATTTAATAAGATATTTTTATTGAGCAATATTTATTACGCCAATTTCATTTTTACTGAGTTTTTTCGGGCTGAAAAAGGACAACCGAAACAATAGTTATGGTCATATTTATTGAATCACATTTATTGCGCCATATTTCCTTGGAAATATTTATTAAGTCATATTTACTAAGCCGTATTTAGCTCTTATCGTCATCCCGTGGTCCATTCCTTCTACCTAGACGCATGCAAGGAAGCCCTCCTCCGCAAATCTCCATCGTCGTCCAGCCACTGAGTTGCTTCGTCTTACTTCTGCACCAGCGCAATCCGGCTCCTCCAGCATTCGCGCCCTCTTCTCTTCCTCGAGCCGCAGATAACAACGCCTTCCTCTCAATGACGTCCTTCCTCACCTGCTTCGTCTCCGCAAACAGTGTACAACACAGCCACACTGTCATCGAGTCTCTTGCTGTTCCCTCACATTATCTGCATCATCCTTTTTCTCTCGAGCCCTCATCCTGCTTGTCTCGCCATCATCTCCTCGATCCCAGTGCATCGCCTGCTACACGTTCCTGCCATCCCAATCGCACGCCTCTTCTATTTATTATTCATTAAAGTTGCCTGCCTGCCACTTTTCAAAGTAGCAGCTGTACTTTGTGTTTTATTTTATTCAAATCTTACGAGTAGCCCACACCTCCTATCAATTCTGTTTTTAGTTGAGCCCAACAATCACTTAATACAATTATTTTAATTAATTAATCAATTTCTGATTGATTAATTATTAATAATTTTTTCTCACTTTTTTATTTGTACTTGAATTAATTAAGTCATCATGACAAACACCAAGTTAACTGTCGCGGCCGCTGCCACCATCCAATCGAAGCTACGAGAAGTAATGAGTTCCATGGATGCACACCTTTGGGAATTAGGACGCCGAAGCCCGTCAGGACGTCAGGAGAACGCTCCTCCACAAACTTAATATTTTTATAGCTGCTCTTCCGTCGAAGCTGCCACCCTTGCTATCGACGCCTCTTCTTGAGAAATCGCCATTTGTGTCGGTCGCCGATGTGCCACCGCTCTTCGCGGCAACTTCTCTTCCGCTATCACTTTCTGTGGTGGTGCCACCCCACCTTGGGCCACCTTCATTAGACACTGTGGCCGCCTTTCTGTCAGCACTTACTCTTCTGGGCCCCGCTCCGCTGACCCCAAGGGACCCGTTCCTGCCCCCGGCAACCTCACCGCCTTCAGATCCGTTTTTTCTGTCGATCGTCGCTCCCCCGGCCTACTTGTTGCTGCTCATCACCACTCAATCGACTTTGTCGAAGCCATTACTTCTGTCACTCGTCTTTCCAATGATGTCGTCGCTAACTCACCACCGTCGTCGTTGTCACTACGCGCTATCATGCATTGTTCTCGCGGGAGATCAAGTTGCCAGATGATCCGGTCACCATGTGGAGTTCGAGCTTGAGGGCAAGCTCAATTTCAAGGATATATGAGATGTTGTGAATCGGTATCAGATCCTTCTTCATTTATCATATTATATGTATTGAGTTTGCATTAGGAGTCGAGTCTTATTATATTACTGTATTTTAATATTTTTTGCATCTTCATGTATTTACGAGTGTGCCACCCGGGGGCTCTATAAATAGACCCTTAGAGTCTTGTATGACTAATCAATGAATGAAAAGTCTAGTTCTTGTCCCCTTGTGAGATCTTGGTGGCTCTCTCCTCTAATGAGCAACCTCGCTTAGGCAGCCGCGATTAAGGCTCTGTTGTATCCTCCACCACCATCATCACCGACTCCGGCCACTACTCCGGTGAGTTACCGCAGTTACGAAAGTAGGCCCGTAACAGGAATCTCTCCCCCCCCCCATCACTTCCTCGCATCCTCGGCAGTTATTCCCCGCTCCCTTCCTTTCTTCTACACTCCTACTTCCCGATGATCTCCATCCCAAACGCTCAGTTCCTCTTCCTGCACTCCTCCGCCTCGCTCCATTTCTCTTCCTTAGAATTCCTTCCTCGTCGACCACTGTTATGTGTCCTTTTATAAAAAAGGTCTGTATCAACCTCCTTCCATAGGACGCGCATTCCCTGCCTCTCTAGGTCGTATTTAGATTTGTTTTTTCTTATGCTGCATATGACAAGTTTTAGAATCCAAGGATGGGTCATTTCTATAGATTTAGAATTTTTTGTTCATCACGAAGGTACTCTAACCATTTCATATGCTTAATGAGTTTTATATCTGCTTAGTATGTAATCAACAGGGAGGCCCTTCAAATGCTTTCAGTTGATTCATGCTTATAGTAGAATCAATAAAATTCAAATGCAAGCATAAAAAATAAGTTGATTTAATTATTTTATTTTATTTTATGACATTTTTGTCTATTTTTAATTGCAATTCTATGAAGAATTCCATTTCAAAGGTAAGCATCAAAAAATAGATCAAGAATATCCTCAGTTTTTTATACATTATGCCTGATTATTGATTAACCTGCATTTCCATTAATTGCCTCAAATGTGAAGAATGGTGGAAGAAATAAAATGATTAAAGCTCAAATTCTAGAGATAAAATGCTTAAAGGTTGGCTCATATTTTGTGCATTATCTGAACATGTTTGTGTCTCAATGTTGTAGAAATTAAATGTTTAAGAAGATTGACAACTTCTACCAAGGATTTGCACTGGAATCCTGCATCAAATTACTATGCAAAATCTTGGATTATCTAATAATTTTCTTAATCAACTTTTATGCAAAACTAATATTTATGTACATATCTTTTGTGGACAAGACGAGAATAGGGTAGTTGAAAATATGCATCATTTAGAAACATAGGATATCAATAATTGAAAATATGTATTTTTGGTAAGTGAAGGCCGAAAATAGCAATTCTTATTTATATTTTTTTCTCTATTATGAAGCCCATAATTCTTTGTCTCGAGGGAGGGAGAAATACTGTATATCTGGTTTCTCTGTAATTCGTATCAGTTAGGCCTGCAAGCGGTTTGGTTCGGTTCGGTTTTAGGTAAAACCAAAATCGAATCAAATAGCCTCGATTTTTACGCAGCCAAAACTGAAACCGAACTGAAACTGATTGGTTCGGTTTGGTTTGGTTCGGTTCGGTTTTTATAATCGGTTCGGTTTTCCATCAAACAAGGTACACTTCAACGTATAAAAATTAAAAACTAACAAGTTTATGACAACAATTTCCAACAATTTCCTATAATGCACTCAATAAGTATTTATGTATTTCAGCACATGTAACACCATAACCAATGATAATATAGTTCCATCAAAATAAGCATTTATGTTTTTCAGCACATGTAATATTTTACCAAAATCGAGACAACCATCAACAAGGGATGAGTAGACGGGATGAACTTTTGTGAACAATTAATCATGGCCCCACTCCAATGGCTTTTGCTGGAATGAGTAGAAGGTACATTTCAATATATAAAAATAAAAAACTTACCATATCAAATGTTATAAGACATAATTAGTATTTATGTTTGCACATTATTTTCATCCATCACTGACACTGGTTCAATGTTCGACATCTATATAGCAGTAAAATAAGACAATTAATATAGAATGAAGTAAACTACTCCAAAGTAGTGAAAGGATAATTGTTTTAGAGTTGAATAATAAAGTAGAGCATAATATTGTTGACTTTTTGCATGTAGGACCGTGAGCTCCTCATTTGAAGGAATATAAAACAAGTGTTCCCAAAAACGATACGAAACGGAAATCAAATTGAACAACAATCAGAACATAACACAAACTAACTTGTACAATTTTAGGATAGTGAGCTCCTCATTTCGCATAAGGGAAGGAAGAATATGAATAGTGCTAATCATCCTAAACCCTAAGAAGTTATAAGAAATAGAGGCTGAGAAAGTGAGAATACCTTTGCGGGAGAGAAGGCATCGTTGGATTTGGAACTCTGGAAGGGATCGCACGACAGACGACGACGCCGAGCAAGAGAGGGCCGACAGCTGAGAGGCGATTCAGGAGAACCCGAGCGGCGGCGAAGACTGAAGTAACTGTAGAAGATACACCATACGCGACTGCCCGAACGGCGAGCGACCAAGTGAGGCAAGCGCGAAGCGGAGAACCGAGCAGGAGAGGGCCGGCGGCTGAGAGACGATTCAGGAGAACCCTAGCAGAAATATTGAAATGTCAAATGATGTGGAATAAAGTATTAGAGATTTAGGGTTATGGAGGAAAATATTAAATAGCATTTTTAATTTGTTTTGTGATCGGTTCACCGCTGCTTCCGCCTAAGGCTTCCAGCCTTCCGCTTTTTGCCAATCCGGTTATGTGCAGAATCTTAATCGGTTTTGGTTTTTCTATTTTCCAAACCGTAAAACCAAAACCGAACCGATTTAGCTCGGTTTTTAGCACACAGGCACCTAGGAGAATTCACACACTCTCTCACGAAAGTGGTTCCACGGGATCTCAAACACTCAATAGTGTAAAGAAGCCACAAACTAAACAACCTAAATTCACTCGATCTTCACACTCATGTGGTTCCACAAAATCTCACACAATCAAGGTGGTTCCACGAAATCTCTAAGCACTAAGAGTAAATTAACTCCTCACAAAGGAGCAATACTATCAATCCTAAACCACTTTATTCTCTAACATTAAACATAAAAGTGGCTCCACGTAATGTCAAGCATCTAATTTTCATCAACTATTCCTATCTCTAATCTCGAAACGAAAATGACCGATGAAGCACATTAATTTAATTTTACTATCCTTCTTCTCCACTGTTAAACTCAATTAAACTCAATCAATTAAGCTCCTATTTCCTTCACCGTAAACGAGAATTAACAATTAAATATAAGGGCACAATAACTTTGATGTTACTGTTCATCTTTTCAGCCGATGGAAGGAAACACTACAGCAAAATCAATAGGAACATTGCAACTAATATAAATGACTCTCGCGAGAGCAATCGCAGAGCCTCAATTTTCCCTGTTCATCTACACCGGAAAATTTACAGCAAACTCTCTCTACACATTCAACTACAACAAACACAAATCCTTCAATATCCACCCCCCCCCCCCCGACTCCTCAATCGGAAAACATCAAACAACACAACTGCTTTCTACATTCAACCTATAGCTAATAACAGTAACCACACAGGTATAGGACTTTGCACCGTTCATCTTCTTCTCTAGAAGATAGCGACAACACAGGAAATTCCAATTCAATATTTCAGCAAAATTTTTCATCACCCTTTTACCGAACATTGATCTCTTATTTATAGGGTTCTGAAAATAACAACACAATAAAATAAAATGACATGAACTGAACCTTCATGGGAGACCATGGCCGAGCTTGAATCGTGGAGATGAAACCACCGAGATATGGGCGTCGTGGCTAAAATGATCGGAGAAGCGACGCCCTGCCCTACGAAGCTTAGACATGGCTGGGTCAGCGTATCCATACGTCGAGCTTCTCCTGGAGCAGCGTATCTGTCGGAGATGGAGAGACTGTCGAGCCCTAGAGGGTGCGTGAATTCCTCCATTCCTGCGGTTCTGGATCCGGAAGATAATGAACCAGCAGTTTCTTTTTTTTTCTGTTTACAGGGAAAGCAGCTGGACCGATTTTTGAATGATAATTAACAAAATTATATATATATATATATATATATATATATATATATATATATATATATATATATGTATATATATATATATTCACACAAATACCTTGCACCATTACACAGTACAGTAAATTAAAAAATGACAAAAGTAATGTCATTAGTTAGGGCCGGTAAAGGTCCGGTCGGGCGCGACATCATACACTTCTGCGACGACCCGATCTGGGTTGGTCTCCACCAACTCTCCCCCACTCGAAACCACTCATCTCTGGTGAGTGCTCTGAGCGGTAGTGTTGTAGAAGATCGACATTCATGCGCTGTAACTCCTCGGCCAAGACCCAGCTGGTCTCGGTCTATGGCATGTCGTGCCAACAAACCAAATATCTCTGAAAATAACTGTTAGTCATGGTCACTGTCTCATCGTCCAATATCTGCCCGGGAACCAAAACCTGAAATCTGTCAGTGGAAATGAGAGGAACTGCAATGGATGTGTCAGTAGCGGAATGAATTTTGGTATGTCCTGAATGTGGCTCCTCACTCTCACTCACCAACCCAGAAGAATCAAATGGAGGAGAAGACAATGGAGAATCTAAAGATTCATGCGGATAATCGTGGAATAAAGTCAGACGGGATACGTTAAAAATAGGATTTGCTCCCCAAATGGAAGACATCTCAAGTTCATACGCATTTTGCCCAATCCGATTTACTACTCGAGAGGGTCCAGTTTTACAGTAGCTAACTTCTTTACTATACCAGAAGGTAACCGTGCCGGATTTAGCCGAACCATCGTCAAGTCATCCATTTTAAAGCTAGTAGTTTTTTTTATGTTTTTTAGCTCGAGTTGCATCGCAGTCATAAGTATTATGCAATATTCCGCTCAATAATTTTCAAGGCAAATTATGCAAATGCAATAAATGAATTACTAATACGACTAACTCCACAAATTATGCAAATATAAAAGCAACTCCTGAGATAGGTACGTGATCAGGAGGCTCGGAAGGTGGATCATAAAAGAATTCATCATGGGGGCGATGAACACTCAAGTGCAATTCTGAGACATCAGTGATCAGATGTGTCAACATGGTGTCCGAACTGTCTCTGCAAGTGCGGGTGATAAGTATCAATGAATCAACGAGTGCACCCTCAAACGATGGTGATACTAAGGATAAATAAATCTCAAATGTGCGGTGAACCCATATGTGGTTCATTTGGGGGTTCACCGGGAGGGGTATAACAAAATTCATCGCAAATGCGACGCGTACAGACGTAGGCTTCAAAGACATTTGAAGTGCTCTCATATAAACGATAATGCACGTGAAGTGTGTCAATCGTGATAAACATACTAGGGGAAACTGTGGCATTAGGAGGCTCACCACGTGGGACATATGAAAACTTATCGCGAACACGATGATCAGCAGGTGGTACGTCCCATAACTCATATAGAGTGCGAGTGACCAAATGGCTATGATCAAGCCCTAATATATAGATGTCACACTCAAAATCATCTCTCTGAGGCACTATCGATGTTAAAAGCAAAAATGGGGCAGGTATCCATGTTTTAAATTTGTTAGTGTGTTAACCACATGAATCTCATCCACACAAAGATGAGGTGGCTCATCAGGAGGCTCAATAGTAGGGTCTTCAAAGAACCTATCAGTAGCATGATGGTACTCCATTAGCAAACCATCAGAAGGGGTCGTACTCCCGAAAAAGGTATGGGTGACTACCTCGAGATCACTACTAAGCTCTTGACTGCCGATCGTAATGTCACTCAGTGTGACATCGGGTGTGGTGATGTGACTCGGTGCGCCACCAGTTGAGGTGATGTGACTTGGTGCGCCACCAGGTGTGGTGATGCGACTTAGTGCGCCACCACGT
Organism: Platanthera guangdongensis; assembly: GCA_039583875.1. Classification (NCBI taxonomy): domain Eukaryota; kingdom Viridiplantae; phylum Streptophyta; class Magnoliopsida; order Asparagales; family Orchidaceae; genus Platanthera; species Platanthera guangdongensis. The sequence continues at coordinate 12,260 of CM077155.1, forward strand.
GAGGGGTGCAAGGAATCTACACTCAAAAGAGAGATAGTAGATATAGAATCAAGGGAGGGTTCACTAAATGGAGAAGACTCTCGCACGGGTTGACTCCACACATCCTGTATTAGAATATCAGACAGAGTGAGTGATGTCTCCCTGCTTTGGGCAGTGGTATGTTCTTGCTGACCCTTAATGGCTATCGCCATGTTCGTCTTCGGAACATTAGGAGGATCACTAGGTGTGATGTACTCTTGACGATAGTAACCTTTATAGATATTCTGAAGGTATTCATGATGATCCTCCATAACATAATCATGTCGTGCTCGTGGATGATCATGTGTCCTACAAACATGTGGTGGTGATCGCACATACACAGTCTCAGGTTCCTCATATAGAGGTGACATGTAGTATCAATAACGGACGTCATACTGAACTCTATCCTCATAATATAGTGTCAAAGAGCCAATAGGATCCATTCGAGTACGAGGATAATAACGACGATAGTCATCGTACTGATTGTCTCTAGCATAATGAGATCGTATTGGTGGATCAACACGTTCTCTGACAGTGATATACTGTGATCGAGGGTAATCATTGAAGTATCACACAGATCTCTGTGATGAGGTACTAGGGGAGTAGGTGTAAGTGAAGTCGTGATCCTCAAATAAAGGATTTCTCCTAAAGGTAGACCTTTCCACGTAGTGATGTGGAACACCGTAATGTGGATGAACATAATGCTCATCTCGAATTTGAGGTGACATTGACACTCAATGGGGTATTTCTAAACTATTCACCCTACCTCTAAAGTTTTCTACGTTTCTCGCATTGTCATGTTCAGCTCGGTTATTTGATGGGTGAATGGTAAAACCACGGGGGTGGTTCATTCTCTTCGTTCACACGACTCGGTTGACCACGCTCAACTCGACGCATTCTATCACTACGCCGTTGCATGCGAAACATGTAATGTAATGCAAATGTATGATGATGTTAATAATTCTTTTTTTAAAAAAAACTATGTGGGTTACTATTCTACGCAGGGCGGGTCCCAAAATTTAGAAAAATTTTGAAACCTTACTTTGATACCAAATTGATGCAGGACGACACGTAGGGTTTGCGCGCCTGTCGGCTTTTTCTAGGAAACCCTAAATGCATGCAATGATTAAATTAATTTTGCAAAGATTTTGAGCGTGCATTGCAAATATTTTGAGAAATTAAACAACTTTTGAAAATAAAACCCAAAATTAACTATTTTGCTTCCAAACTAAATTTTTTTAAAAAAACATTTGTTCATTTTCTAAATCCGGGAAGAAAGCTTTCAACTTTCGTTCTGTTTCCTTTGTCATAACAAAACGAAAATCGTGAATTCCAAATACGTTTCTGTTTGGAGTTTTTCGACATAGCGTTTGCTGGCAAAATCCGAGTGAAAACCCAACGACGAGTCTAATTATCCTAAGAGAGAACTTAGACTCACACAAGAAAAAAAGATAGAAGCAAGCTACCCACGGAAAGAGGCGTCTTTCTGTATCCGAAGTCGACGGCAATCGCACGAGGAAATCATCGTCACCTTCGATCTTCCACTCCGAGGTCGACCGCTATCGCACACAGGCACCTAGGAGAATTCACACACTCTCACTAAAGTGGTTGCACGGGATCTCAAACACTCAATAGTGTAAAGAAGCCACAAACTAAACAACCTAAATTCACTCGATCTTCACACTCGAGTGGTTCCACGAAATCTCACACAATCAAAGTAGTTCCACAAAATCTCTAAGCAGTAAGAGTAAATTAACTCCTCACAAAGGAGCAAGACTATCAATCCTAAACAACTTTATTCTCTAACGTTAAATGTAAAAGTGGCTCCACGTAATCTCAAGCATCTAATTTTCATCAACTATTCCTATCTCTAATCTCGAAACTGAAATGACCGATGAAGCGCAGTAATTTAATTTTACTATCCTTCATTCACTGTAAACGGGAATCAACAATTGAATATAAGAGCACAGTAACTTTAATGTTACTGTTCATCTTCTCGGCCGACAAAAGGAAACACTACAGCAAAATCAACAGAAACACTAGAGGGCTGTCGAGCCCTAGAGGGCGCGTGAATTCCGCCATTCCTGCGGTTCTGGATCGCAAAGATAATGAACCCGCGGTTTTTTTTCTGTTTAGAGGGAAAGCAGCTGGACCGGTTTTTGAATGATAATTAACAAAACTATATATATATATTTCACACACACCTTACACCATTACACGGTATATTAAAATTAAAAATGACAAAAGTAATGTCATTAGTTAGGGCTCGTAAAGTTCCCATCCGGCATGACGTCGAACACTTCTGAGATCCGATCTAGGTTGGTCTCCACCACTAACCCTTGCAGCATAACCTAACCCATCCCCGCTTCTCCGCGGCCCTGCGCGCTGGAGCTTCGTATCGGCGACGTTCCAAGGGTTCGTTGGTGCTTCTGCAGAGCTCCACATCGATGACGTTCCAAGCTTTCGCTGGAGCTTCCACAAAGAATCCCTCCTACACTAAACTTCGATCCCCATCGCCCGCATTCGAAGTGTTCGCCGACAAAGGTGCCACCAAAGGTAAACGACCTTTCGAGGAACGCAGGACCCCTTCGTTGCTCACCATCCTCTAGGGTTTTCCACCACGACCTGCACATCGGGCTTAACGATTATTCTCCTCTGCTATTCCACCTCTGACCTCCCAATGGTGCGCTTCCCATTTTGCGCTCGCCATCGTCCTCAACTATCGCTGCAGTGCTAACCCCTACCCATATTCATCTTCATCCACTTGCAGCCAGCCTGGTATGGACCTCGCGCTTCTTTTCAATCTTCCTCAAATCCAGTCGATCATCTATTCCGCTTATCCTCTCTGTTTCTCCTAACAAATCCTCATCTTCACTTAGTTTTCACTGACACACGTTGCCATTTTGGTTACCCGGCCATCCTCCTCAACTACCGCTGCAGTGCTAACCCCTACCATCTCAATCTTCACTCACTTGCAGCTGGCCAGGTATGGAACCCATGGTTATTTGCAATCTTCCACAAACCCCCTTTCTATTTCATTTATCCTCTTTAGTTTTCCTCACTGATCCCCACATCTGTGTTTTTACTAAGGCGTATTATCATTTCAATTTCTATTTAGTTGATTGTCATTTCTATTCGGTTGATTGTCTATTTCATTTATCCTCTTTGGCTTTCTTTGCGATTTATTAAATCTTTTATTTTCTCATGATATACATAAAAATCGCAATAGCGCACTTCACAATGGTTTTGATACCTTTCAGTGCAATTTTTGATTAGCACAACTAATCATTTTCTACACTATCAGCTTCACCTAAAGTTAAAATGGAGGGATGGATTAATCAGCAAACAATTTAATTTAAATAGTTTTACAAAGTATAGGGTTTGCATAATTAATAATAGCTTGCCTCTTTATACAGATATTTGGTGATATGGGGCGTGGATGAAGTTGAAGGTTATTTTACTGGGCATTTATCTTTAAAACTAACACGCCATTTTTATTGTATGCCCCAGAAGCCTCCACAATAAGCATATTGATGGAGAGTCATCAGATCGTGCACTCGGAGGGGTTCGTCGCAAGGCGGGACCCACGTTCATTTATTCGCGCAGGAAGGCTTGATCGGACCGCCGATCTGACTCTGCGGCTGCGTCTGGCACGCCGTCGCAAGTCAAAAACATATATTACTTTATATTTTTGGGTTTATTATTTATGTATTTCAGTGGCCGACCCCACCAGCCAATCATAGTCGTTGATGGGGAAGCCCTAGCTTTGTTTTCTTATAAATAGGAGTGTTAGGGGGCTGAAAAGAGGCATTGCAAAATTTTGGAGAGCTTTCTTCCCTACAGCCGGCCCTCATCCCAAGCCGCTGACTTGGCCTCCATCCCCCTTCCCTCCCGTGGATCCACTCTCTTTTAGCCCTTATTTCTTGGATCAATTCAGATCTAGGAATTTCAGCCCTGATCCGTTATTTCCACCTTCCGTTCATCAACCCTCCACCTGGATCCGATCCCAAAATATCGAATCTAGCCTCCCCCGCCCAGATCGCCCTCCTAGTGGCCGGATCTTTCCATTTCCGGCCCGATCTCCCCACTCCCCGCCGAGGACAGCCACCGCAATCATCTCCACGCCGTCGAGTCCATCCTCGATCGCCGATCTATACATCCGATTACATAATCTTCAGTGATTCGGTTGAACCCACTACTTTTGTGAGTTGTAGTGTTGTTTTATGTGATTTGACATTTATCATTGGTGAATTAATATATTGATTTGATTCTTGCTAGTGGAGATTTGTTTCGATACACTACTAATTTGCAGGAGGAATTATTTGCCGCGAGCTTGGCCTTAGCCCTCCGAGTGGAGGAACGACATAAAATTGCTAAATTGAATAATTGTTTTCACTCTTGATTATTTGTGTGGTGTTAAAAAATTATCATTGCTCAATTTATTTGTCATCACTTCCGACGGTCACATTGCATGTGGTTTAGGACTAGTGTGTCACATTTGCATTTCTCCCCTAAGAGCTTAGGTTTTGTGCATCCCGTAGCCTATCTTACATCAATTGGTTTCAGAGGTCAAGGTTAGGTCATTTGTTTGCTCTGTAGTGGTAGGTCATATAGAGTCTTTAGGTTCATCCATGACTAGTCATTGTCGGCGTTCCTCCTCTTTTTGGGGATTTCGAGTCCGCCTAAACCCGATCTCATAGAGCAACTTCAGAGAAATTTTCACGTTATTATGATGATTATTATCGTCTGCGGTGCACTACTTCCCGCGATCGTGTTGACCCACCGACACAATCCCACTACACTAGAGATGATCCGTATGATGATTGTTGTCATTCATATCCCTGCACGCTAGCGGAACATGTTGATCATCCTCTCCCGTCGTCGCTCGTTCATAGGGATTACGTCCACCCATGAGCACGAGCTGATTATCTTAGGAACGACCGTCTAGGTGACTCTCAAAAGCCCTATAGTGGTCTCCATCGGCAGGAACACAATACATGTGAAGACCCTCCTAGTGTTCCACCAATAGAGTTACCTGAGACTGAATTTCTGCGATTAGTTCTTGACCGCTTTGATCTCTTAAAAGCTTAATTTGATCACTTAAGATCTACATTACGAAGAAAGTCTAAGGATTTAGGTTAAGCCATCGATGCGGCGAGTAGTGCTCCCACCGAGATAAGAGACCCGACACTTGGTGTTGATCCTTCTCAGTTTGATGAGATTCAGTGTTCATGTGATCTTGACGTTGAATCTTATTATGATCTTATGATACAAAAGGAGAGTGATACTAGCATGACTAGTGAGCGTGGTCACGTGGGTGAGGACGAGCGACCCAGTGACGTTGCGAGGGTATACCCACCCTTTTCACCTCACCTAGACCTAGTGTCCCTTTTGAACAAAGACACAGTTCTCGACACTATATCGATTGACCCACGCTTGAGTCCGAGCACCACCTACTCTTCCCTTAGTACTACCTCGAGTCACTTCACTACTGAGAGTCGAGAGTGTAATGTTGACTTCATTGTGGCTACCTCACCCACTTACGAAGACACGACCTCTATCAGCGATTCTCATCTGAGGGATCTTCCCATTATTAATGACCTTGTCGTTGAACCTCCAAAAAAGTCTCATAATGAGCCACTAATCCCTTGGGAGGTTCATGAGGCTAGCATTGACTTTGTTGTGGTTGTCTGATTTGCTCCCACAGACACTACTGTTATTGGTGCCCTCCTCATGGAGCACTATCCTATCATTATCGACCTCCTCGGGATTAAGTCCCCGAGATGCTCATTTGACAACCTTTCCCTCGTACACTTTAGTGATGGATCGTGTATCCGCACTAGTGATCGTCTCACACGTGATGATTTTTGGTATACACCCCCCGGTGAGCCACCTGATGGGCTATATCATTTGAAAGGTACCCATCACACCAGTGCTCCGCACTATTTTGTCACCATCTACGTCGTCCCCACGGGCGATGGCGTCGGTCACCCCCGATTTTCCTATCGATCACCTGGTAAGCCTCCTGATAGGTCACCCCATGTTAGTAATATCCAAGTCATAGACAGACCTTCCCTTAGGAAGTATGTCGAGTATGTTGTGCTCCATGTGCATCATTCACTTCATTTGCGGGAGTCAATTAGATCACTTGTTCATCATTTGCATGCATTACATGAGTCAGTTCGCCGACAAATAATAACGAGCAATGAAAACTCCTAGGCGCTCAAACTCTTCCCCAAGGTACTACCCATCCATAATTTTCTTCGTCCCCCTCTGAAACCCTCATTCGCAGCCCCTACAGCCTCAGATTCCAACCCCCGACTGTTGTCCAGGAAACCAGTTACTGTTCACGTTGGGCACTGTTCACGATGGTCACTGTTCGTGCTAGGCACTGTTCACGACGGTTACTGTTCACGCTGGTTACTGTTCACGCCGACCCCCTCCTCTTTCCTCCCTACAATCGGCCCTCATCCCAAGCCGCCGACTTGGCCTCCATCCCCCTTCCCTGTCGTGGATCCACTCTCCTTTAGCCCTAATTCCTTCGATCAATTCAGATCGAGGAATTTCAATCTCGATCTGTTATTTCCACCTTCCGTTCATGACCCCTCCACCCGGATCCGATCCCAAAATATCGGATCTAGCCTCCCCCGCCCGGATCGCCCTCCTAGTGGCTGGATCTTTCCATTTATGACCTGATCTCCCCACTCTCCGCCGAGGACAGCCACCACCAATGTCTCCACGCCGCTGGGTCCATCCTCGATCGCCGATCTACACATCCGGTTCCATATTCTTCAGTGTTTCGGTTCAGCCCGCTACTTTTGTGAGTTCCTTGTAGTGTTGGTTTATGTGATTTGACATTTATCATTGGTGAATTAATATATATTGCTTTGATTCTTGCTAGTGGAGATTTGTTTCGATACACTACTAATTTGCAGGAGGAATTATTCGCCGCGAGCTTGGCCTTGGCCCTCCGAGCGGAGGAATGACATATAAAATTGCTAATTTGAATAATTATTTTCACTCATGATTATTTGTGTGGTGTTAAAAAACTATCATTGCTCAATTTTTTTGTGGTCACTTCCGACGGTCACATTGCATATGGTTTAGGACTAGCGTGTCAAATTTGCATTTCTCCCCTAAGTGCCTAGGTTTTGTGCACTCCGTAGCCTACCCTACATCACATATGCTTATAACCAATTACCCCAACTAAAAACTAAAATTATCATGGTTGAATTCTTACATGGAGGCACATAAGTCCATGATTTTTGTATATATTATTATACATTTAAAATACGATGCGCATTATATTTGTTGTACTCGAAAAATGTTTATTTCTATTCTTTTATTAAAAATTGTATATTTCTCATCCTAGATAATAGCGAGAAACTTCAATTTATCATGGTTGTGCTAGTACCCTAAAGCCCCAATAATCTCCTTTCCCTTGGAGGGAATGGTGGGTGGGGTTGGAGTCCCGACAGTGATGGTTGGGTGAGGGAACTCCAAGATACTAGCAGTTGTGGTAGTGGTGACGCTCGTTGTAGATCTATCGGTAGATCTAGCTCTGGATGTCCGTTTCTGTAAGGACTCCACTCTGCGAGCTCTACTATGGACTTTCCCTAAATCGCGATAGTCGTGCAACTCTAGCTGATCCCGTATGGAATAACGTAACCCATTTAGATAACGGGATGCAGTCATGTCATCATCCTCACAAAGATCTAGCCTCGACTGTAGGACAAGGATCTCATCAGTGTACTCGTCTACCGATGATTTCTCCTGTCGTATATTATGGAATTTGCGATATAGAGTTTGAAGATAATCATGAGGAACATACCGGTTCCTAAGTTCGGCCTTGAATTCCAAGTTGTGATGAGAGGCAACCCTAAATTAAACCTAGAACACTCTAATTGTCCTCACCCGACCAAGACAGATCCTTTTAGCCTAAGGACGGCGTACTCTACTTGCCTAGCTGGAGGCAATTGCTTCCAAACTAAGTAGCGATCCATCCTATCACACCAATCTAAGCAACCCTCAGGCTCTATTCGTCCCTCAAAATCGCCAACAGCTAATTTTATTCCTAAATCCCAACGAGGCGACTCTCTTATATTGTAGACTACTAGCTCGACTGGCCGTGGATTTTCTAATTCCAAATTCCTATGATTTGGATAATGCTCGACTTGGGGTGGTGGATTTAGCCCTAAATGTTGGTTGGCCTCTAAAGCATTAACGCTCGCACGTAATCTAGTGAGCACTTGAGCTACGCTCCTCTGATTCTCGTTGACACTTGTGGTTAACGCTTCAATTGATTTTGTTAGATTTTGAATTTGTGTATTCAGTGCAGTGACGTTATCTTCTATTTTTCCAACGCGATTTTGTAGTTAAATTAAATTGATTTTACAATTCTCAGAATTTTTTAATTGAATTCTAAAAAAACAATAATAAGTTTATATATATATATATATTTATATATATTTTTTAAAAATAGATTATAATTAATTAAATAATAGAATTGTTTTTATTCATGCATTTGTCCTCCACCTTTTCAGATAAGAGGTCGGGGCTCGATCCTCAGGTCTCTTAGATAAGAGGTCATAACCAGCGCTCATCCCCAACTGATCCATAAGAAGAGAATACAAATATATAGGAGAGAAAAGGAGATGGAAAGTCCTATACAAGATGTGGGACTAATGAGAGAAGAGGAAAAGAATCAAATACATGGGCCCAATAATAGGCCTTTTTACATGGGCCCAATAATAAGCCTTTTTACATGGGCCCAATAATAGGCCTTTTTACATGGGCTTTTCTAACACTCCCCCGCAAGCTGGAGCGTACAAATCGTATGCGTCAAGCTTGAACAAGAACTGATAGAAGAGAGTACTAGGAAGGGCTTTGAATATTGCCAAGAACCCAGTATTGCCCGTCATGTGCTAGGAAGAAACATGGCTTTTCTAACACTCTCACGGTGACGACAAATATGTAGGGTTTGGGTGTGGCTTCCGGTGGAGGGTTTTGGGAAGGAGATTGGGTGGTGGGGGAGCAAACCTAGGAGTCGTCACCTAGGGTCTCACAGAGTCGTCACCGTGAGAGGATTGCCAGATTCCGGGAATTCTTCTCCAAAATCTGCAATAGCCTCTAGTAGCCCCCTACGCATCTATTTTAATAAAGAGATATTAGGGAATCCTACTTCAATAACTATGATTGACCGAAGATAAGGTAGTCCGATTATATCAAAATAAAAGCCAAAATAACAATATATTATTTGAAATCGACTGCAAGCGACAAGCCGGACGCATCTGTGGAGTCAGATCATCTATCTAGATACACCATATATGGTAAATAGCTAATCATCCCCAAACGGGCCCAAAACTCGTCCTCCGCTTCGGGTACGCGTCTTCGTTCCACATCATTCCACCGACTTGAAAGAATTCATGTCCTAATGAATAAAAATCGAAATTCTTTCGGTGTATGCTATGTAAGACTCGATGAGGTCCACCAGATGTCGCTCAAGTGTCATTGATGATTAAGTATCCTTGCCAATGGTACTCCTGTGTCTGACTGACTGGTGCGGCTATGCATGCATGCCGTTTGTCCTCAGTGTAGTTTTTTTGAAAATAGATTATAGGATTTTTTTTGAAAATAGAGGTCGCTTAAGTGTAGGTTTTTTTTTTGAAAATAGATTATAATTAATTGAAAAAACAATTCTCAGATGCATGCCATTTGTCCTCCACCTTTTCATGCACCGTTGCACACTTTGCTTTTATGCTTCTTTTTCAAAAATTTGGCTGCGAACTTTGTCTGTGGATTTTTGCTATTATTGATCTGAATATGTCGCGGTCTAGTTAATATTCATAGAATTCATTATCAAGAGTTGAATAAATGCACACTTCAATTTTGTCTCTACACCATGATAATTTTGATTGCGATCACTTATATTTGCTTTAAAGTTTTCCTTTTACTCTTGCAGTTCATTTATGCATGCATTTTTCTCATATTTGTAGCTAACAACAACTGACAAAAACAAAAATATGGACTACTTTTAAACCCCCTACCCAGACGCATATGGGCTAACTGCTTCAATGAACATTTTTTCAATTTATCTATCTTTTTTTTCTTAACACAATTTTCTTATTCTTGATTTTTTTCCTAATCAGTTTAGGGTTGCCTCAGCTAGATTGATTGTAGCTACCAAGTCAATAATTACATGAAATCAACAATAAAGCACTGCAAAGATCAACTACGTACAGGTTTGATCATAGAAGTTATTCTATTCCACTTAGAAACTATCTTGCTTATGTTGAATGAGTCTTTGAAACTGATGCTTATTTGATACCATTTACAAACCATCTTGCTTATGTTTAAAATCACAAATGTCTAGTTTAGTTTAATTTTTGTTATGAACTTTTGAAAGTATAGTTTATTAACTTTTCAAGAAACCATATTAGGTCATTTTGGTCAATTGTTCTCATTGTTTAATTTGCCAGTTGATTTTTATTTTGCCAATTTGGTAGGGGACTATGTTGAGGTCATTGGCAAGTGAAGTAGTAAGAATTGTGTTCTCTTTTATGAATCATTCTAATTCACAGACATACTTCTCTCTTTTGTTAGTTCTTTAACACAAATTTGTTGCTCTATGAATTTTTCAACAAATGTATTATAGGCGTGCTTTGAGGTATTAGTCAATTAGTGGCTAAGCAGGGCACGATAGTCTTTGCTATAATTGCCACGACAAATGTGGGGCCCACGACAAATGTGGGGCCCACGAAAAATGTGGGGCACGCGACAAATGTGGGGCCCACAAAAATGTCGTCCCCCACGACAAATGTCCGCACAACGACAAATGTCGTCCCCACAACCAATGTCCCCTTTTCCACGACTAATGTCGCTGCTCATGACCAATGTCGCACATCACGACAAATGTCACCCCCACGACCAATGTCGCTCTCCACGACAAATGCCTTCTCCACAACAAATGTCTCCCCCCACGACAAATATCTCCCACCACGACAAATTTCGCCTCCATGGCAAATGCCTCCTCCACTACAAATGTCTCCCCCCTGCAATGTTTTTGCCTCATTATTGTAAACACTATCACTTGTTAGAGATCAATGTTATATTTACAACCCGGAACTTTAGAGATATCAACCATCTAATTTTAATAAAAAGAACGAATCATCCGACTTGCCAATTCATGCTCAATCTAAATTGAATAAAGCTATGGTCCTCTTCAATGATTATGAGCATGTTTGCTTGAATGGTGTTTCAGGATCAACACTTTCTTTCTCATCATGTTCACCTAAGTTGAGGTCCCCATCAACATCTACAAATAATAACCCTATTAACTCAGACAAGGCAAGCATTGTCATTAATCATGTCAGACAACCAATTGAAAATATTAAACAACGAAAATCTACTATTGGCCGCACCTCACACCACTTATCTTCCACTCATCTTAAGCTTTTATCTCATTATTTTCATCACTCTCTATAACCATATCTCAAACTCCATAGGAAAAGTGTCGACGTTTCCACAAATCAAAACCCAAAACATCACCTCTTCGGATTAAAGACTCAGGCATTTTCATTTGGAGATAAAGCTAAAAATGATATCCCAAATCTAGAAGTTTAAGATTTAAATTTTAATTCCCCAAATTCTCAACAATTGTGCAAGCTAAATAAGGAAGACTCTCTTTTATCTACCACACAACATGAAAATCAACCCCAAAACTCAACTAATAATACACCTCAAAATACTGTTTTATCAAATTAGGGAGACGGCTATACACTTGTCCAAAAAAAATAAAAAAGGAATAAATAGTAACAATTCATGCCAGACAAGCACCACCTCTACCTCCCCGCCCCCCCCCCCCCCCCCCCCCCATATTTAAATTTAAATCACTCAAACTAGATCTAAAGAAATGAAATAAAGAGGTTTTTGGTAATATTTTTGATAGTCAAACAAGCTGAAACAAAAAACTAATCTTTTAGTGGATTTGTATATCAAATCCCAAAAACCAGTTGATAGAACGACTTATTATAAAGCTAAAGCTAACCTTATTAGAACAATTAATATGGAAGTAGAATATTGACGTCAAAATCTCCTTGAAACATATTAAGGACCGCGACCGCAACACTAAATATTTCCATATGGATTTTGAAAATAGAAGAAATTTAGTTTTTTTTGTGATTTTATTTTCATGTATTTTAAGGTCCGTCATGATCAGAGAATCATGATCGTCCGTGATGACCCTTAGTGTCTATATATTGAGGATGAAACTCTCGTTTAGGCGCATTCAAGATCTGAGTGTTGAAGGCTAATATTTGGTCATTTCAGTGTCAAAGACGAGCTCCAGGCGTGGAGCCCGGATCCCTTCCCTTCTCTCCTTACCACGAGTCCCCTTTCCTCCTTCCCATCCCATTGTCGACTCACCCACACCCATTTCAGCCTCTCTCCAAAACAACGAACATTCCTCCTCCCCATCCCACTGCCGGAACCCCTCTCCAACTCCTCCCACCTTCCTTAGACAGCTACAGCCGGCCCATCTTCTTTTCCATCTCATCCCCTCCCCATTCACTCACCTATAGCCTCCATCACTTCCCCTTTTTTCCTGCTGACAGACCTGTTCCACCACCCTCAAAATCCAACTGGCCACCCATACAACCCTCATATTCTCCATCAAAACGCCCCTCTTCCCCTCTCCTAAATCCCTTATTCCCTCTTCCGGTGATCACCGGAAGACCACCTCCGGTGATTCCCCATTCATTCCCCTTTACATTACATACATTTTCAGTTTTCCGGCGATCACCGGAAAACTCCTCCGACCACCGCCGCCACCTTCAGCGACCCTCACCGGAAACCACCTCCGGTAGCCACCACCCCGCGACCCCACAACCACCCCATAACTATCTTCATAGCTCCCCATTACCTCCACCTTCCATATTTTAAGACACCTAAAACTCATCCCCTTTCCCCACTCTTTAAGCCACTGTGTCCTAAGAATTCTAACGTTAATCCACCCGGTGCTGTCCCACTGGAGCCCCCACGTCTCTCTATAAAGCATCCAGTTATATCACCCAAAACCCAAACCCACTTTACCAAATCCCATCCAGCAGCCCCCTCATTTTCCCCTCGCGTGGAGTCACTATAGCAAATGGTATATTAGGAACTAAAACAAATTAAATAATGAGAGTAAACTGTCATAATATCTTGTCGGAATGACAATTAACACTTAACACAAGTATGGCTGGAGGCTGTAGCCTAGAGGGATAAACTGCAAGAATAAGATAGTTGCAAAATTCATTCCGGGACCCTCAAAGTTATGAAAATTATTGAATTGATATATGAGGGACAGCATGTGAGTAATCTATCGATACATACCCTCAAGAATACAACAAGCTTTCGAACAACATTAATGCTAAATAATTCCAAAGCTTGCTTTAGATATTCCGGCAAGCTTTGGAACTGCAGGAATAATATACAAGAGCTTAAGCAAACATAATCTTGTTCTTCCTGTTGCACATAATAGAAGAGGATCATTTTGGATCCTTCTACGTGCCAAAATATTAAGCAAACAACAGTTGTGGTCCTTCTTAAGTCGTGAGGTAAAAGAGGATCATTTTATTTACACAAACTAACTGAAAGACTACTTATTTACAACAATATTTACAACAAGACAACATTTTGGAATTATAAACTGTAGCAGTTTGAAATTATATACAACATTTACAGCAAACTAAGTGAAATTATTTACACAAACTAAACTGAAAACTAACTGAAATTATCAACAACATTTTGGAAGCATCATTTACACAAACTAACTGAAATTATTTATAGTAAGACAACAAACTAAACTGAAAACTGCAAACTAAACTAAACTGATTTCTTTTTCTTAAACAAAAAATATGCTTAGAAAAAAGGAAGAAGCCCCCCAAAAAACACACCGAAGGAAGAACGCAACAACGATGGAGGAGCTTGTTGAAGTCTCTCTATCGCACAGGCACCTAAAACACACATGAGGGCTGTAAACAAATCGCAGAAACGAAGGAGAAATGAAGCGAACGGATCAGCAAGAAGAAGATACATGCCTGGATAGAACCCCAAAGTTTGGATTCCGGACGAAGGATGAAGCTGCAGACGCAAATCTGGAGAAAGAATGCGAGGCAGAGGAGGATCTAGACTCCTTGAGTCGATGGCAGACAAGGGACGAGGCACGGGAGGAAGTTTTGGTTCGTCACTTCGTCGGCGTCGACATCTCAGGATCAGGGATGCGACTATGCGAGGCAGAGGAGGATCTAGACACCTTGATTCGATGGAAGACAAGGGTCGAGGCACGACCCGCATGGGAGGAAGAGATTGGTTCGTCACTTCGTCGACGTCGGCAGCTCTGGAGCAGCGAAGGAAAATCTAGGGTTCGGAATCTGGAGGCTGACAAAAATTAACTCGGTTTTTTACTTTTAAAGAAATCGCGGATCGTTAGGATCGCCGTTGGTTCGTGATCCTAACGACCCCACGATCCGGATCGCGCGCTAGCTAAAGAGGAGCTGATTTCGATCCTATAACCGATCCAGATCGGTTTGTAAAATCCAGATCGTAGGATCGTGCGATCCTACAATCCGGATCGCGATCCTGACAACATTGCTCTTAACTAGCTGCATGTTTTCAAGTAACTACATGCATGCGAAAAGTCTGTTAACTACTACAAAGATTTGAGCCATGAACTTCTCAATTTCAAAGTCATTGTAGAAGATTTAGAGATCTTCCCTAATCTTGAAGATTTAAATACCTTGAGATTTTAATATAATGCAAATTAACTGGTTTAGGTTCTGGTTGTGGAGGGTAGCATTGAAACCGAGAGCTCCATGATGGAGATGTGGGAACCCACTAAAGCACATGCTGTGCTTCTGAGTTCAACAACATTTTGTAACTGTAAAGGTGTTTTCAGGGTAGCATTGAAACCGAGAGCTTCCACAGCTGTCGCTTCCATCGTTGCTTTCGCCACTGCTGTTGTCGCTGCTTCGGCCGCCGCTTTCACCGTCGTTTTCACCGCCGTTGTCGCTTTCTATACCACTTCCTCTTGCCACCTCCTGCAACACCACCTCCTGCAATCGATGACACAACCTCTATAACCAATCGAACCTGCTGCACCCGCCTTCAATCGAAGCCTCCCCGCCTAACCTTCATCCTCACTCAGCAACCTCCGGTAAAATGATATTTTTCCCCTGCACCATTATGATCTTTGACAGGAAAAACGAGTATGCTGCCCCCATGTCAGCAATGATACTAAATAATTCAATTGAAGTTAATATATTGTTACATACATGCATTATTGTTTATGGTGTTGTTTTTTCACTATTCATGCCTCTGATTCATTCACTTCGTTCTTGTTAATTTGATGTTTCAATTATATTTTTTCTCATGAGTTTTCCTACTTTTAATTGCTATTAAATAATTTGCTTTTGAGTTCAAATCTGCCCTTTGAGTTGAGGAGGGGGTCTCTACAGCCAAAGCACTCTATCCACAAGGTAAAATTCTCTGCTCCCCTTTGGTGAGATTTGAGATTCTTGGAGATGGGTTCGATTTTATCTTGATTTACTCTTTCCAAATTTATATATCTGTTTTGTTGAATTTTCAAATTGGAGACTGAATGTAGGAGGGAGTATACCATTGATAGGACATTCAACAGGAGGATGATGGTTTGCGCAAGTCTACATAGGAGCTTTTAGATGGTCGAATATCTCTGTCGTATAGTAGAAAATATGGACTGCATCAATGCAGGGCAGATTACATCAATTCACACGTGTTAGGATGTACCCCGCATTACACAAGATAGTAGTCTAGGACGTTTGTAGCCACTGATGCATTCACGTATATTGTATAAAATATTGAGAGATTACTTCGATTGAGTTCTTAATATGTGAATGCATCAATTTCTCCATGCCCCTCAGAATCTCTTTGCCTTGGTAGTTTATTGCCCGACACGCTCTTTGAAGGTCTTTGGTCTTCTCTATATGTACAGATTCCATTATCAGGCACAACAATGAAATACACCAATGCAAAGTGCCTTCTACCAGTACCTCCCCATTTTTTTTGACAAAGAACATGCCACCCCTGCCGAATGTAGCTGCCACCGCACAATCGCCGAATGATGATGCCGCTCCCGCCGAATGTCACCGCCCCCCACCGAATGTCACCGCCCCCGCCGAATGTTGTTGCCACTGTACGATTTCCGAATGATGCCGCCCAATCCGAATGATGCCGCCCAAGCCGAATGATGCCACCAACGCCGAATGATGTCTCCCACGCCAAATGAAGCCGCCCACGCCGAATGATGACACCCACGCCGGATGTTGCCACCCACGCCGAATGATGCCTCCCCTGCTGAATGCCACCAGTCATCACCCACACCGAATGTCGTTGCCCACACCTAAATGTCGCCGTCCCAGCCGAATGATGTCGTCCTCGCCAAATGTCGTCTCCTCCACCGAATGACACCACCCCAGCAGAATGACACCAGCCCCGCCTAATGAGGCCACCCCCGCCTAATGAAGCCTCCCTCGCCAAATGTTGTCGTACCTATCGAATGTTTCCGCCCTCGCCGAATGTCGTCACCCCCGCCAGATGTTGTCTCCCCCGCCGAATGTCGCCCCCACGACAAATGTCGCTCCCACGACAAATGTCGCCCTCGAAGCATCATCACGGGCGAAACCCGTGTGAAGGCGGGCTACTGGATGCGGCCGAACGCTGCCCGAGAGCATCGAGCACAAGCGTAGCCCGTGCGAAGTTGCTCGTGTATATAGGGTTTAGGACGTAGCAGTGCATCAATGCAGGGCCAATTACATCAATTTACACGTGCTAGGGTGTACCCCTCATTTCGCAAGATAGGAGTATAGGACGGTTTTAGCCACTGATGCATTCACAGATATTGTATAAAATATTGAGAGATAGTACAGAAGTGCTTTGTGCCAAACAATCGGAGGAAAGCATGGAAAACATGATTATGCATTCCCTCTCGGTGCTAACTAACATATGCGAGGATTTATCGATGGACTTTGTCTTGGGGTTGTCCACAACTCAAAGGAATGTAAGAGTATGAAATACAAAATCCAAATCATTGAGCTATTCTTCATTAAAGTTGTGCACCTTCATGGAGAGTTGAAAAAGATTACCTATGACAGAGTGATGCAGAGCAGAGACGAGCGCTTTGGGCCCGTTTGGGGATTTGGCGACTTACCGTATATGGTGTGCCCGGATCGACGATCGGACTCCGCGGTTGCGTCCGACACGTCGCCGCGAGTCAAAAACATATATTAGTTTATTTATTTTTTTTGAGTTTATTTTCATGTATTTAGTGGTCAATCCCACCGGCCAATTATAGTCGTTGATGGTGAAGCCCTAATTAGTTCTCTTCTTATAAATATTGGTCTAAGTGGCTGAACCAAGACATTGCAGATTTTGGAGACATTGAATCGCGGAATCCCGCGATCCCTCCCCGGTGCCGACGCCGTGGAACCCTAGGTGACGACTCCTAGGCCTCCAAACTCCTCCCTAAGGTAATCCCTACCCCCACCTTCATTTTCCACGCCTCAAACCATCGTGTCACCCGCTGCAGCCCGCCATTCCAGCCCCCGAAAAACAGTTGGCCTGCTGCCCCTTTTCCGCCGCCCAACCCGCCTCCTCCCCTCAAACCTGCCGCCTCTCCACCGCCGCTACAGGGCCGCCTTCACCTCTTGTCCCCTCCCCACTGCTGGCCAACCAGCCCTCATCTCTTACCAAATCCGGCCACCCCAAGGGCCTCTTTGCCCTAGCCGACTACTCCCACATATCCCCTCCGTGGATCCACCATCCTAATAGCCCAAAAATTCTAGATCAGTCCAGATCTAGAATTATAGCCACCCGATCCATTATTTTCACCGCACAAACTTTCCATTTTTGTCCGGATTCGACCCTAAATAGCGGATCTACCCACCCCCGACCCAGATCTACTTATTTGTGGCCGCATCCACCATTTTATTGTCTGTTCGCACCGTTCTCCGCTGAGGGCAGCCACCGTCACCGTCGCCTCGCTACCGGTTCCATCTCCGATCGCCGATCTACACATTCGGCGCTCCAAATCTTCAGTGCCTCGGTTCAGCCCTCTACTTTGTGAGCGTTTGTATTATTGTACTATTTGATTCACATTTGCATTTGATAATTTATCATATCTTGCTGCGATTTCTGTTCGTGGAAATTTATTTTTGTGCACTAATAACTTGTAGGAGGGAGCATTCGCGCGTTTTGCTTTGGCCCTCCGAGCGGAGGAAAGCCATTCCAATTGCCTAGATAAATAATTATTTTTGTATTCAAATATCTGTGTGGTGCTAAAACTTACATTGCTTAAATTATTTGTCAAATACCGTTCATTGCATTACATGTAGAGTTGAATTAGCGTGTCACCCTGGCACGATCACCTAGCATTGTAGGTTTTGTGCACCACTAGCCTACCCCTACATCAGTCTTTAGGTTCGTCCGTGACTAATTATTGTCGTCGTTCCTCTCCTCACTTTGGGGATTCTGAGTCCGCCTATACCCAATCTCATAGAGCGACTTCGGAGAAATCCTCACATTATCATGATGATTATTATCGTCTGCGGCACACCACTTCTCGAGATCGTGTCGACCCACCGACACAACCTCACTATGCCAGAGACGGTCAGTATGATGATTGTCATCATTCATATCCTTGCACGCGAGCAGCTCGTGTTGATCCTTCGACTCGACTTGATTACCTTTGGGATGACTATTATGAGGATCGTCATTTTGAGAGAGATCTTGAGAGTCAGTTTCGTACAGTTTCTCCTTCCTTTGACGGTTCATCGAGTCCCGAGTCTTTCAGTTATTGGCTCGTGTATATTGAGTATTATCTTGATCATTTTGAGTTATTCGGTGAGCGTCGCGTTAAGTTTGCGAAACATAGACTTTTAGATCCGGCAAGGGCATATTGGGCTAGCGTTGAGAGGACCCGCGAGCGAGACCGTTTTCGTCGCATCACTAGTTGGATGGACACGAAGCACACATTGTGTCAGAGGTACCTACCTTCATCATATCGGAGTCGCTTGCTCGACCAATTATTTTCCCTTCAACAAGAATTCATGTCTGTCGTTGAGTACAGGGATTGCTTTGATGAGTTGGTAGTGGAGCGATATCCGAGAGGAGTCAGCCATGACCACTTGTAGTTTCCGGTCTGGGTTTCGATCTTACATTCATACTAAGGTGGTTTATCATAACTCGAAGTCCCTCAAGCAGACATATCAGCTTGCCCTTCATTATGAACAATCTTTGAGATCCGTCAAAGTTGGTCGGTTGGACCCTCACCTTGACCTCCGTAGTACGAGTCCTTCTCATACTGAGGTCACCACGGTGCCTACCACTGTCCTACCACCCACGACAGAAGTGATACCTGATACAGATTGCTCTCACCTCGGCGAAATGCTTCGACCCGTGAATGACCTATCTCTTGTGACTCCGACGGAGGGTGAGCCTGAGCGACCTAAATTGAGTCTGCAGTGTTGTGCCCCTCACCCACACCTCCACTTTTGGCATGTCCGGGGTTGATTGACACTCATACCCTAGACTCATGTCTTGACACCGCACCCGCAGACCCATTCTTGAGCGTAGGTTTATGTCACTTTTCGCTTGACATTACCCGGAGCCACGTTACGATCGAGAGCTCAGAGCTTGGTGTTGATCTCGTAGTGGCTATGTCACCTATGCACAGGGACACTACCCCTTTCGATTGTACTCATCGGGAGGACCTTGACCTTAGTGACGAGCCCTATGACGAGCCCCCTGTTGAGCCTCCTGATGATCCTCCACATCTTGGTGAGGTTGAGACTCGGGTGAACCACTCAGGTATGACGCCTCTTTCATTATCATCTCTGGCCTTGCCCCAGAGAAGAGACCTTGAGTGGAGCATGACAAATGTTGGGCCTACCTTGAGTCCACTTGAGTATACTCATATTGTGAGGACCTACCTTATGACGCCTCACACTCTGGATGAATTTTGGGACACGCCACCCGCTGAGCCACCCGATGAGGTCTTTCTTGTCTGGGACACTCACAATATTTTAGAGTCACGACTTCTAGTCGGTGTACACAATTTTCACTCTGGTGGTTGTCTCCTTCGTGATGACTTTTCTTACACACCTCTTGGGGACCCCCCTGATGTGCTACGTTCCCCGAGAGACATTTGGCTCTTTACGAGCCCGTATTTGAGTATAGTTGTCTCTCATGGTCATCTGAGCAATCGTCACATACGGGATGAGTTTGTATACACTCCACCAAAAGAATCTCCTGATAGGTCACCCCATTTTATAGACATCTGAGCAATCGTCACATACGGGATGAGTTTGTATACACTCCATCAAAAGAATCTCCTGATAGGTCACCCCATTTTATAGACATCTCAGACATTATTAGATTTTCCTGTAAGAAGTGTACCGTGTCTATCGTGTTGTCTTTCCATCATTTGCAGTACCTGCATGAGTCTGCTGAGTATTTTACACGACATTTGCATGAGTCGGTTTGCCGACGAATAATAACAAGCAAAGAAAACTATAAAGCCCATGCAGATAAGCGAAGACGAGAACGAATATTTAATGAAGGCAAAAGGGTAATGATACGAATCTGCCCCGAGAGGCTCCCTTTGGTGCCTGCCAAGAAGTTAAGCGGTAGGCGAATGGGTCCGTACTATGTTATTCGTCGCATTGGGACAAATGCCTACCGGCTCGATATCCCGGCTAGTATGGAAATTCACCTGATGTTTAATGTTGAGGATCTGACTCCATACTACAAACCTCACGAGTATGTTAACCCGAGCAGTGGAGATACCAAGCCACCCCCACTCCCACTATCGTTACCTTACCATCATCATACATCGCCACCGTCTAGTGGACACTCCAGTCCACCTACTGTTAACACCCACCCACCTGGGGACTCGTCTTTTCTGGTTTCACCACCGGCACCACCGATCGCACCGGGACCCACCTTTCGAGAGATGAGAGATGAGAGCATCACAGAGTTCAGATTCCACCAGCTTGTTCCTACTTCAGACGCGTTGTCGCTACTGGGTACATTGGCGGGGCCGCCCCGACGCAGTTGATGCTAGGATACTTGCAGCAGAGCTTGATCGATTCGCCCCTGGACTTCGACTTTAGCACGACCGCCTCCATTCATCGGAGATGACAGCTTCTCAGTCAGGGGGAGTTGATGGGCGAGGACACTCTTCCGTCGACGACACTTGGACGACTCCCGACGGACCTCTTTGAGTTGTACCTGGCATTCATCGAGAGAATTCCGATCCCAATTCACCGGGAGATTAATCCTTTCAATTCGGGGAAATTGATGCAAAGCAGAGACGAGCACGAGCTTTGGGCCCGCTCGGGGCTGATTTGGCGACTTACCATATATGGCGTGCCCGGATCGACGATCGGACTCCACGGTTGCGTCCGGTACGTCGCCGCGAGTCAAAAACATATATTAGTTTAGTTTTTTTGAGTTTATTTTCATGTATTTAGTGGCCGATCCCACCGGCCAATCATAGCCGTTGATGGTGAAGCCCTAATTTGTTCTCTTCTTATAAATATTGTTCTAAGTGGTTGAACCAAGACATTGCAGATTTTGGAGACATTGAATCCCGGAATCCCGCGATCCCTCCCCGGTGTCGACGCTGTGGAACCCTAGGTGACGACTCCTAGGCCTCCAAACTCCTCCCCAAGGTAATCCCTACCCCCACCTTCATTTTCCACGCCTCAAACCATCGTTTCACCCGCTGCAGCCCGCCATTCCAGCCCCCGGAAAACAGCCGGCCTGCTGCCCCTTTTCTGCCGCCCAACCCGCCTCCTCCCCTCAAACCCGCCGCCACTCACCCGCGGCTACAGGGTCGCCTCCACCTCTTGTGCCCTCCCCACTGCTGGCCGACCAGCCCTCATCTCTTACCAAATCCGGCCACCCCAAGGGCCTCTTTGCCCTAGCCGACTACCCTCACATATCCCCTCCGTGGATCCACCATCCTAATAGCCCAAAAATTCTAGATCAGTGCAGATCTAGAATTATAGCCACCCGATCCGTTATTTTCACCGCACAAACTTTCCATTTTTGTCCGGATCCGACCCTAAATAACGGATCTACCCACCCCGGCCCGGATCTACTTATTTGTGGCCGCATCCACCATTTTATTGTCCGTTCGCACCGTTCTCAGCTGAGGGCAGCCACCGTCACCGTCGCCTCGCCACCGGTTCCATCTCCGATCGCCGATCTACACATCCGGCCCTCCAAATCTTCAGTGTCTCGGTTCAGCCCTCTACTTTGTGAGCGTTTGTATTATTGTACTATTTGATTCACATTTGTATTTGGTAATTTATCATATCTTGCTGCGATTTCTGTTCATGGAAATTTGTTTTTGTGCACTAATAACTTGCAGGAGGGAGCATTCGCCGCGCTTTGCTTTGGCCCTCCGAGCGGAGGAAAGCCATTCCAATTGTCTAAATAAATAATTGCTTTGCTATTCAAATATCTGTGTGGTGCTAAAACTTAATCGTGTGGCTCACTTATCGAGGGGGAGGAATGGTTCAAAATTATATTTATTCTAAATCACTTATTTTTTGATCTTTGGGGCTTGCCTGAAAGCATCATGAAGGGTACACCAGCTATTGTTGTTGAAGAAATTAACCCTGTAAAACAAAAAAAAGTACAAAACTATTGTTGTTGTGAAGAAACTAACCCCGCAAAAACATAAATCTTATGCAAAAGTAATTAGCATATTATTAACAAAATCTGTCTTTATATAACACATAATTAGGCTTTAAATAATGATTAGTTATAGTAATTAATAATTGTTTCCCATCAATTCATGAGCTTGGAAATGAGTTCCTGTTTTCTATTCACTTTTGATGAGTGTTATCTCATGTTTCACAAGATAATCAACTTAAGTTATTTTCAAAATTTTCATCTGGGTTACAATTTTCTGCCTTAGTTCTCAATTTTGGTTCTACTTGGGACGGTGATGGCGGCTGGAAAAGTTTTGTTCCCACTATCACCGCTATTTTAAAGGTGTTTGATTTCGCAATGGTTGGAAAAGCACTTGTGCCAAAAAGATGTTTTCGGGATTTTTTTTGAAAATCAGTAAACCTTTCCACATTCAGAAAATCTAACATAAGTTTTCTGCATTTTCTTGCTTCTGTTTTTGTATGTCCACATCTCATGTTCATTCGTATTGCTTTTCCATTGCTTTTCTGAGAGCTCTACTTCCACCACTGATTTCTGATTGTCGCTTTTCCCCCTACCTTCACAACCGTCCAAACTTTGGTCGAGGAGCTTGAAAAGTTCAATTCGACCGAGTGAGTAGTGCGTACCAGCTTCTCTTGCTCGAGCAATCTTAAAGCTGCCCCAAAGAGGGTTTGCCCCGCGCGAGCGTAGCCATCACTGAGCATAAGCGCACGGGGCTTGCGGCGCGCATGCAGCGTAGACACGTGCGCCCCCCCCCCCCCCCCCCAAACGGGCAGGTGCACGGGTGCTATGCGCGTGTTCATCCCTAGCGCGTGCACGCCGTACGAGCACGTGTGCGCGCACACACATCATTTTTCGTGCGCGCACGCATACTTTACAGGCCCGCGTACGTGCACCTTGTGTGCGCGTGTTCTCATGCGCACGTCGTCGTCCCCCACCACCGCTCTCGATCACCGTCATCGCCAGGTTGCCTGCCCGAACGTGTTTGTTATTTCTGGAAAATTGGTGTTCCGGGCGACTGGAACAAAGCGACGTCATTCGTCAACTCAGGATTCAGCCGGGTGCAATTACCAACGCGTACCTTCAAGAAAGTTATGAAAAGGCCCCCAGACCCTCATTTGCAGACAAGCAACGAGGGGTGTGAACAAGTCGAGCTCTAGTCGAGCTTGTCAAAATTTCCTAGGTCAAGCTTGAGCTAATAATTTCGAGCTCGACGAGCTCATTTTATCCTTGTTCGAGCTCGAACTCAATGTCTACTTATCAAGCCAGAGCTCGAGAGGAGCTCGAGCTGCTCACAAGCAGCTCATCAGGCTTATTTTCTTTATAGTTTTAATTTTTTTAATGTAGAAATAAAAAGTTTGCGAGCCGGCTCTCGAGCTCATGAACAACAATATATGAGCTCGTCGAGCTCGAGATCCACAACTTCACATGCTTGAGCTTATGTCGAGCTTTTTTCGAGCTGACTCAACTCAACTTGCACCCCTACAAACAAATTGAGGGACTAGAGAGAGCTCTGAGGTCTTCCGGCGAGGACATTAGACTTAGATCGTTCCATCGCTCGGAATTCACTTTGCTCCCTTTCTAGTTCGCTCTAGTTCAACGCTCTCGCGGACGCGACAATGTGTGGGGCAACACTCAGAGGAATGCACTCGTGCAAGCTCCGTCAGACACTCTCTTCAAGGCGTCGTGGGCTTGGCCGTTTTCCTCACTTTTGTATACTTAGTGCTTATAGCGGAGTGGTGGTCTGTCACCCTCCAGGAAACTCAAATACCTGTAACATCAAGTAAGATATTACCCAAATACTTGTAACATCAAGGAAAATTGTAGATTTTAGCCCGAAGCCGATACAGCTATGTGGTTTTTGATCCTTTTTGGATTTTCACGTTAAAACGCCTCCGTGTCAGTGTTGTTGGGATTTCTTTTGACTGTTTGCACGCTCTTTCCGACTTGGAGCTAACGCGTTCTGGTTCTCCGGACCGGAGTAAAATCGGCCGACCCACAACAGTTTGATGACGTCTGTGGGATGGTGTTCCCAACTCTGCAACCAGTTCCTAAGGAATACGCTTGTCTTGCGCAAGTACCCCCACCTGACAACAATGACAAGAGGAGGCGCACACACCACATACCAGACAACGTGCAAGGACTCTGACAATCAAGCCTCCAGCAACTCACCTGTCGGCAACACGTCGCGCCTCAAGGAGATAATCGCCGCACTGGCGTCTTCAGTGGAAGAGCAGATGCGTATGAAGGACATACTACTTCATAATGAAGGAGAGGAAATTACCCTTTCTCTAAAGCCGAAGCACTAGGGTTTCTGAAATGGAAGAGTCAAATTCCCTAGTTTCCGGATTGAAATACGAAATCGACACTGAAAATCAATCCTTTGCTTGGAGGGATCGATTGCTGGAAAGGTTCACTTGACTAGAGACGACGAAAATCTGGAAACGTCCAGAACTTCCATTAATAATCGGAAGGATTTGCATAAACAAAATAGGAAGACCAACAAGAACTCACCTTGGCTGTAAACAAAAGAAAGGGCACTCCTGACGACGGTTTAAAGCAACGAGAAGCAGCAGTCGACGTCCTGCTATGGGCGCTCTTCATGACGGCTTCTCTGTTGCTGCGGGCAAGACGGGAAGGGGAAGAGGGGGCCGGCTGAACTTTCTGGACAGGAAGGAGACTCCGAATGATAGAGAAGTGGGATGCGGAGGCTTCCTGCAGACGATCGGGATACGGAAGACGCGCCTGCGGAGGGTTGCACCGTCTTCGGCTTCCGGAAACAGAAGAGCGGCTTGATCAGGGAAATAAGGTTACAGAAAGGTAAATACGCGGCTTATAATGAGCGACTAAAGGCGGTTTTGGTACTGCCGGGTGAGAGGGGGAAGGGTGAACCGACACACCACTTGGGAATCTCTTTTTTTCTTCTTTTTTAAAAAATATATAATTTACGGGTAATTTACAGGCGTTACAAATCTTTCCCCCGAAACAAATATTTGTCCTCGAAAATTACAACATACCTGGGTCAAAGAGGAAAGCATAATCTTCTATTTTCCGAAGTTCGTCTTCTCTTTCCCAAGTATAATCTAGTCGGCCACAGTTCATCCAAAGAACCTTTACAAACGGGATCTCCTGCTCCTGAGCTTCTGAATCCTTGTGTCCACTATTCTGACAGGTTTAACACTGATTCTAAGATCTGTCTCAATTGGTGCTTCCTTGGTACTGATTATCTGACTAGGGTCTCTAACTGCTTTCCTCAGATAGGAGACGTGGAATACATCATGTAGACCACTCATTTCCTCAGGTAAAGCCAACCTGTAAGCAACTTCACCAATGCGCTCCAGTACTTTGAAAGGACCAAATGAACCTGAGACTCAATTTCTTCATTCGTTTGATTTGAGAGACTCCTCTAACAGGTCTGACCTTCAGTTAAACATAATCACCAACACTGAATTCCACTGCCTTGTGCTTCTGGTCATAATACTTGGTCTGACGATCCTGAGCTATCTTCATACGTTCTTGAATGAGCTTGATTCGATTAGTGGTCTTGTCAATCCATGCTTTCTTGATGGAGGATCTTTTCTCACCTTCAGCCTAACATAAAGGTGTTCGACAACGCCTACCATAAAGTGCCTCGAACGATGTCATCCCAATGCTTGCATGATAATTGTTGTTGTAGGAGAACTCGACAAGAGTAACATACTTCTCTCATTTCCCTCCAAAGTCCAAGATGCACATCCGGAGCATTTCTTTCAAAGTTCTATTCCTACGTTGAGTCTGGTCATCTGTCTGGGGATGGAAGGCGATACTGAAATGTATCTTAGTGCCCAACCGCTACTGAACGTATCTTCACTCTTTAGAAGTGAACCTACCATCTCTGTCTGAAACTATGGTCTTGGGAACACCGTGAAGTCGGACAATCTCATCAACATACAACTGCGCCAATCTGGGACCCTGATCTGTCCTTCTATTTGGTATGAAATGGGCAACTTTAGAGAGACGGTCAACTATAACTCATAAGGAATCATTCTCACTCTGAGATCTGGGGAGGCCATGAACAAAATCCATTGATATATCCTCAAAATTCCACTCTAGGATGGGAAGTAGCTGCAACTTGCCTTCTGGTCTCTGACACTCAGCTTTAACTCACTTGCAAATTTCGTACTTCCCAACATATTCATCAACGTCACCCTTCAAGCCGGGTCACCACACTATTTTCTTCAGATCCGCATACATATTTATGCTACCTGGATGTATTGAATATCTATAATTATGAGATTCAAACAATATGTCCTCTTGAAGGTGGCTAACACCTGTAATGCACACCCTATCGTCGTGCAGTAGTAAATCCTCAAGTATACTGAACTTCTCCTTCTGACCTGCGTTGGTCAAAACCCAAATTTCTGACATCTTTGGATCTAAAGGTAGAGTTGTTCTGATCCCATCCTTTGATGTTGTAAAAGTAGCTAACATGCAGCTAACAAGCAGCTAACAGACATGCAGTAATTTGAATAATAGAAAGTTTTATTATCCAAAAAGATATCATTTACAAAGCTATGACCTCCCTTTTATAGAATGGAGGAGAAAGAAGAGAGTACAAACAAACAATGTGGGACTAAAAATGTACAGGGCTGAGCGGCTAGAAATTAAAGAGATCGCACAGGCCGCGCGGTTAGACAAATGGGCTAACCGCTCGGCAACTCCAGCAGGAAGAGAACACGCCGCAATAGGAGACCGATAGACCGTCCGGTCTCCAGGCTTCTGAGAGAGACCGCCAGACCGCTCGGGCTACAAACAACAACAGTCTGAATACGAACCTACTGGAAAAAGGAATCACTAGACCGCGCGGTCAACAACCCGCCATACAAGACCGCAAGGTCGCCCGGTCTAACACTTCAACACTCCCCCTCAAGCTGGAGCATAGATATCAATCATGCCCAGCTTGTCACAAATGTGGAAGAAGGAAGTAGAGACCGGTTTTGTGAAGATATCCGCCAATTCTTTGTCGGAGGTGACAAACGGAGTACAAATCTGTTTCTTCAAAACCTCTTCCCGAATGAAGTGGCAGTCGACCTCTATATGCTTTGTTCTCTCATGGAAGACCGGATTTTTGGATATGTATATAGCGGTCTTGTTGTCACAGAACATAGGAAGAGGATAGTCATAGACCTCTCCTAGGTCAAGCATGAGAGCCCGCAACCACTTTAACTCACACGTGGTTGACGCCATACTCCGGTATTCGGCTTCTGCACTGGATCTGGAGATAACAGACTGTTTCTTGCTCTTCCAACTCACAAGATTTCCTCCAACAAAAGTACAAAAGTCTGATGTGGATTTACGATCGCCTTTATCATCCGCATAGCTTGAATCTAAGTAGGCTTCAACCCTCAGATGACCATTCCTCTGAAAGAGTAGCCCTTTTCCCGGTGCTGCTTTGACATACTCTAAAATCTTCAAGTCAGACTGAAGATGGCACTCTCTGGGAGCTTGCATAAACTGACTAACCTTGCCTACAGCATAGGAGATGTCGGGTCTGGTCACCGTGAGATAGATGAGTTTGTCCACCAAACGTCTGTACCTCGTGACATCAGATAGAAGAAGTGAGTCATCCGTACATGTTTTGTCTTCTCCAATAGCCATGGGAAACCGGGCCGGTTTGGCACCTGTCAATCCGGCCTCTTGTAGAAGATCAAGGGCATACTTCCTTTGGGAGAGAACCAACGAGTCAAACTTCCGAGATATTTCTATCCCCAAAACGTATTTCGGGGAGCCCATATCCTTCGTGACCAGGTGTTGACAGAGGAGTTTCTTCGTCAAGTCCACCCCAGCTTGGTCATCGCCAGTAAAAAGAATATCATCCACATACACCGCCAAAACCACCAGTCCCGAGGCGGTTTTGCGAATAAATAAGGAGTGATCAGCCGAAATCCTTGCAAAGCCGATGGTAGCCACAATGCCACTGAACTTGTCGAACCATGCCCGAGGGCTCTGCTTTAGGCCATAAAGGCCTTCTTCAAACGGCATACTCGTGTCTCCCCCTGAGCAACATACCCGGGAGGTTGCTCCATGTAGACGTCCTCCTGAAGATCCTCATAGAGAAAGGCATTCTTGACATCAAGCTGGGAAATAGCCCAATCCCTTTTGACAGCCACAGAGAGAAGAACCCGGATGGTGCTGAGGCGAGCAACCGGAGAGAAAGTGTCAAAGTAATCAATGTCATAAGTCTGAGTGAAGCCTTTGGCCACCAGCCGGGCTTTGTAGCGATCCACCGTGCCGTCGGGGCGAAATTTCACAACAAACACCCAGCGACAGCCAACCATATCAGTACCCACTGGTGGAGAAACAAGGGTCCAGGTACCCCTTTCAGTAAGAGTAGTCATCTCCACATCCATGACAGATTTCCAATGAGGAATAGTAAGGGCCTCCTGGTAGGTGCGGAGAGTGGTAGTAGAGGAGATAGCCAAGGAAAAACACCTGCGAGAAGGAGAAAGCCGATCATAGGAAACAACTGCCGCAAGCGGGTGTTGAGTACACGCCCGCACCCCTTTGCGAAGAGCAATGGGAAGATCCAGGTCGACGCGGGCCTCAGCGACCGGAGCGTCCGTGGCGGAGAAGGCTGGCCCGGGACTAGAGAGAGACGGCTGCGGAGAAGAGGGAGAAGGTGTAGGGGTGAGACGGACAGAGGAGGGGACGGAGGAGGAGATGAGGGAAGAGGGGAGACGTCGATAGGCGTGGAAGGAATTGAGAGAGGTGGTGGAGAAGCAGGGACGTCAGGAGGAAGAGGGGATTCAAGAGAGAAGTAGGATGCATTCTCGAAGAAGGTCACGTCTGCGGACACAAATTGTTTTCGCAGAACGGGGTCAAAACAGCAATAGCCTTTTTGGGTGGTAGAGTACCCCAAAAAGACACACTTGGTGGAATGGGGGGAAAGCTTGTCGCAGGTAGCAGATGGAGCGTGTACAAAAGTCGTACACCCAAAGACACGGAGAGGGAGAGGAAAAGGTTCCTTGCTGGGGTATAGAATGGAGAAGGGGGTCTGGCCGTGGAGAACCGTGGAGGGAAGGCGATTGATGAGATAGCATGCGAGGAGCACAGCGTAGCCCCGGTAGGAGCGGGGCACTTGCATCTGCGTCATGAGAGTGCGAGCGACATCAAGGAGGTGACAGTTTTTGTGCTCTGCCACCCCATTTTGCTGGGAGGTGTAAAAACAGGTGGTCTGATGAACAAGACCATATTGCAGAAAGAAAGATGAGAACTCATGACTAAGATATTCCTTAGCATTATCAGAGCGAAAGACTTTAATAGAAATGTCAAATTGAGTTTTAATCATAGAATAAAAAGATTGCCAGATAAAAAAGAGATCAGAGCGATCTTTTAACAGATACACTCAGGTACATCTAGAAAAATCATCTATAAAAGTTACAAAGTAGGAACTACCCCGATCAACGGTGAGGGTAGGAGCAGGACCCCAGACATCAGAATGAATGAGATCAAACGGGCGAGAGGAGCCACGACCTTGCTTCGGTGGGAAGGAGCGATGATGTTTGCCAAGCTGACACACATCACAGTTGAGCGGAGAACTGGTCGGAGATAAGTGGGGAAGAAGCTGTCGAAGAATCCGAGGAGGATGTCCAAGGCGAAGATGCCATTGAAGCAGATCTGGAGAGGAGGAGTAGGCGGACAGAGCGGAAACGTTATCTAGGAAGTAGAGTCCGCCGCTCTCAGTCCCAGTAGCAATCGTCCGCTAGGTACTCGGGTCCTGAAAAGAACAAGAAGTGAGAGTGAATAAGACGGAGCACTGAAGTTGCCGACATAAAGTTGTAACAGATAATAAATTGCACGGGAACTTCGGGACATAGGGAGTGTCCTCCAAGCGAAGCGACGGGGTGACTTGAACCATGCCCGTCCCATGAACCGGGAACGGTGAACCATGCCCGTCCCATGAACCGGGAACGGTGAACCATCCGCCACACGAACCGGGGGCAAGCGGTCATGCGTTTCAAGGAGAGAGAAGCAATGATGGTTGTCAGTCATATGATTTGTAGCACCCGAGTCAATCAGTCATTTACCTTGGGTAACGACGTGGGCACTACCTGAAGTCGTGGCCACAGAGATAGATGGCCGAGAAGAGGCGGAGGTCGAGGAAGGTGCATCACCGGAAGGGCGAAGATGAGGATGTTTCTGCCAGCAACGGTCAACAGAATGGCCGGTACGACCACAGTGAGAGCAGAGGAACCTGGACGAACCGCGGCCGCCGGAGTGGCTGCGGCCACTAGGCCCCCCCCCGCTGAGCCTGGTGAGCATAGGAGTCCTGGGAAGGAGGGGAGGTCAACAGAGGGCGCTGGAGCAGCAAAGTAACGGCGGCAATGCGAGCCGCGGTGGCATCCAAAGTGGGAGACTCCGCCTCGCCCAAGATCTGCTGGCGGATCATATCATAGGAGTCGGGAAGGCGTAGAAGATAACAAACACTCAGAAGTTCGTGTAAGTGTTTGTGCTGGTCGGCCAAGTCCGCGGAGAAGGGGCGATTCTGGAGGATCTCTGCGCCAAGAGCCTGAACTTGCTGATAAGCCGCAGAAGGAGACATGGAAGGGCGGTCGAAGAGGTCCGCATAAAGAGTATAAATGCGGGACGTCTGGCCCCCCTTCGAATAGAGAGCAGCGAGGTGAAGCCAAGCAGCCTTGACCGTCTCATCATGGTGAATGACAGAAAGACACTCATCAGAAAGGCTGTTGGCCAGCCAAGTGCGGACAAGAGCATCACTCGCATCCCAGTCATCAAATTGAGGAGAGTTAAGAGGTGGAGGGTCATCAGTGAGGTGATGACGTTTGTGCTGAGAGCGAAGAAGAAAGGTGAAAGAAACGCTCCAATCGGGATAGTTGGATCCAACGAGTTTAGAAAGCGTGTCAAGGTTGCCAGAAGGAGTAGGAGAAGGAGGAGGAGGAGCCGCAGGGGTGGTGGAGGTAGAGATAACGGTGGTGAAGAGACCGGATTTGGCCATAGAGAAGCAGGAAACCACGCGACCTAAGGAGGAGGCCGCGGGGAGAGAAAAAGGAGAGAAAGCCGCACGACCTAAGGAGGAGGCCGGGACACGAGAAAGAAACCGCAGCGATCAAGGACGAAACCGCAGCGGGCTAAAGAGAAGAAGCTGCAGCGGCACGGTGGCAGAACACCAGCAGGCAGGAAGCAGACCAAGGCACAGGGAAAGAGGTCGCGCGAACTGAAAGAGGCCGAGCGAACAGAAGAGAAGAGGAAGCAAGGGACCCGAGAGAACAGGTCGATAACAGACTGAAGCAAGTCACGCGAACAGGGCAGCGACAAGACAAAGATGCCGCTGGGACAAGCCGCGCGGACAGAAGAGCCAAAAGACGGAATCACGACGAATCGATCGTTGGCTCTGATACCATGTAAAAGTAGCTAACACGCAGCTAACAAGCAGCTAACAGACATGCAGTAATTTGAATAATAGAAAGTTTTATTATCCAAAAAGATATCATTTACAAATGTATGACCTTCCTTTTATAGAATGGAGGAGAAAGGAGAGAGTACAAACAAATAATGTGGGACTAAAAATGTACAGGGCTGAGCGACTAGAAATTAAAGAGACCGCACAGGCCGCGCGGTTAGACAAATGTGCTAACCGCTCGGCAACTCCAGCAGGAAGAGAACACGCCGCAATAGGAGACCGATAGACCGCCCGATCTCCAGGCTTCTGAGAGAGACCGCCAGACCGCTCGGGCTACAAACAGCAACAGTCTGAATACGAACCTGCTGGAAAAAGGAATCACTAGATCGCGCGGTCAACAACCCGCCAGACAAGACCGCAAGGCCGCCCGGTCTAACACTTCAACAGATGTCGCAAGTGATCTGCATCCAACACAACCTTGCAGATCCAAACTTTGAATACAGCACAACACTGATCTCTAGCCTCCAACTCTCGCACCAACTCCTCTTGCTGGGTAAGGAGAGAATAACTCAATCCTCTACGGCTAAGCGCATCAGCCACCACATTCGCCTTTCCTGGGTGGTACTGAATGTCCACCTCATAGTCTGACAGAAACTCTAACCATATGCGTTGACTCATGTTGAGCTCTTGCTGATCGAAAATGTACTTGAGACTTTTGTGATCCGTAAAGATCTCACAGCAGACCTCATAAAGATAGTGACTCCAAATCTTCAGAGCATGGATGACCGTTGCTAGCTCCAGGTCATGCACGAGATAGTTATTCTCATGGACCTTCAACTATCTGGAGGCGAAGGCTATGACCTTACCATGTTGCATAAGTACATAGCCCAAACCTTGACCCGAGGCGTCGTTATATATCTGAAATCCATCTGATCCTGATGGTAGACTCAAAATCGAGGCAGTCATCAGTCTGGTCTTCAACTCCTCAAACGCCAACTCGCACTTCACTGTCCAACTAAAAGCTTTACCCTTCGTAGTGAGCGAAATCAGTGGTAAGACTATCTTTGAGAAGTCTTTTATAAACCTCCTATAATATCCTGCCAAACCCAAAATGTTGCGGACCTCCGTAACAACCCTCGGCCTCGACCACTCCCTTATTGCTTCTATCTTCTTTGGGTCAACGAAAAGGCCTCTCTGACCGATAACATGTCCCAAAAACGCAACCTCTGACAGCCAAAATTCGCACTTAGAAAATTTTGCATGCAGCTGATTCTTTCTGAGCGTCTCCAAAATCGTCCTGGTGAGAGACGTGATCTTCTGCACTCCTGAAATACACTAAGATATCATATATGAAGACAATGACAAAACAATTTAAGAACTCTCAAAATACCTTGTTCATCAAATCCATAAAAGCGGACAGGGCATTGCTCAGCCCGAATGACATGACCACGAACTCATAATGTTCGTATCTGGTACTGAAGGTCGTCTTTTAAATGTCTGCTTCCCGAATCTTCAACTGATGGTAGCTTGACCTGAGATCCAACTTAGAAAACATGCAAGAACCTTCAAGCTGATCAAACAAATCATCAATCCTGCGGATATGATACTTATTCTTAACTGTCAATTTGTTTAGCTCACGGTAATCAATGCACAACCTCAGACTACCATCTTTTTTCTTCACGAACAGAACTGGTGCACTTCAAGGAGAAGTACTGGGGGGAATAAAACCCAAAACGAGCAACTCTTGCAACTGGACCTTCAACTCTGCGAGTTCTCTGGGAGCCATACGATAAGGAGACTTGGTCACTGGTGCTGCTCCAGGTAAAAGATCGATCTAAAAGTCAATCTCTCTAGTAGGAGGGGCACCAGGTAATTCTTCTGGAAAGACATCAGAAAATTCTTGAACCACAGGTACCTTTGATAAATCAGCCTCGACTTCTGCACTCATCAACACTAAAAAGGTTTCACAACTTTTGCTAATGCATCTAACCGCCTTAACGGACGAGATAATCAGCTTAGCGACTCCCTTCATGCCCAGGAAAGTAACAGTGATTTGGTTGGGTCCTTCAAACTGTATCAACTTATTTCTGCAGTCTGTCTTAGCGTTCACAGCCGATAACCATTTCATCCCCACAATCAAATTGAAACCCACGATAGGGAGTAGCAAGACTTCTACAACAATCTCCGCTTCTCCAAACTGCATCGGTACCCTACATTTATGTCTGCTCTGCAAGAAGGATCATTGGGCATCATGACCTCTAACGGTAATGCCTTTGGACAGACTTCTAATCTCAACCTATGTACTAGAGATTTTGCTATGAACGAGTGCGAATCGCCCGTGTCAAAGAGAATCTTGGAGGGTACATTACATATCATAAGAATACCTACATGAATGATTGATCACGAAAATTTTCAGTGTCACTAAAGAGGATTTAATTAAATTTTCTATATGACAGTCATATAATAACACATAGCTGTCACCATATCCTCCTGCTCCTTGGCTTCCTGTTGGCCAAGGTCATAAGCTCTAGGCTGCACTGGTCCACGTTCTGGAGCTAGTCTCGTGTCAGCACCCATTGGTGCTTTTTTTTGTCAGCTTTACTCGGGCCACCGACCTCAAATTTTGACTACGCGAGAGGGATACACTAAATTAGACTAAGGTGAAAAGAGTATGCATAGATAAGCAGAAATTAAACACTTAACTCAAATTACCTGATCTCCAGAAGCTCCCTGACAATAGCGGGCTGTGTCATGGTTGTTGACACTTGTAGTATACCCCTGCAGAAGTCAAACACTCACCCAGATGGTGGCGCTGGCACTTAGGACAAAGGTGGTAGTCCTTGACCCTGTCTCCGGACTGACCACTCTTCTTACCATCAGGCTTCTGCTTCTTAGTCCAGTTCTTTCCTTGACTGCTCTTGCTCTGATGTTGCTGTAGCGCATCCTGGGGTCGCTTGGATCGGAAGTTGATGCGCTTTTGAATTTTCTGCTGGTCAGCTTCCAACGTCTTGGCAGTGTCTACCAAGCTCTTATAATCGGTGCTCACCATAGTCCAACTAACGAACTCAGGTGTTCTAGTGTCACGTGGACACAAACTCGAATCTACTAATTGTCTAAAAGGGAAAACATCTCCCCAGACTCTGAGGACCATAAGGTACACTATGCCCTATGAGAAAGATAGTGCGCCTCTGCGAAGCACGAGAGGAGAACTCTGACGTGCTTCATAATCATATTGAATTAGTACTACTCTGCTTGTGATGTTACTTTTTGGGTACGAGTTAACTGAATGATTACTAATTTACCATTTTTCAAACGATAATAATCACTTTTGTGCTGCTATAGTATTTTATACGGAATTACACGAACATTTAAAATGTAATTTAATTTATATGCATAGCCAGAAAGAATTGGAGTTTCTTACTGTGGAATTCCGCCGTTCGTACACGAGACGCGGTGGCATTTCTTTTGCGACACTTGAAAATGTTAAAAGCTCTCTTTCTGATTCTCTCTACAACTCCAACGAAGCAGAAAAGGTTATAAGCATCACTTCTAATATTAGGGCATACTACTTCATAATGAAGAAGAGGAAATTACCCTTTATGTAACGCCGAAGTGCTAGGGTTTCTGAAATGGAGGAGTCAAATTCCCTAGTTTTCGGACTTAAATACGAAATCTGCATTGAAAAATCGATCCTTTGCTGGGAGGGATCGATTGCTGGAAAGGTTCACTTGACTAGAGACGACAAAAATCTGGAAACGTCGAGAACTTCCATTAATGATCTGAAGGATTTGCATAAACAAAATAGGAAGATCAACAGGAACTCACCTTGGCTGTAAACAAAAGAAAGGGCACTACTGACGACGGTCTAAAGCAAGGAGAAGAAGCAGTCGACGGCCTGCTATCGGCGCTCTGCACCGACAGCTTCTCGGTTGCTGCGGCCAGGACGGGAAGGGGAAGAGGGAGCCGGCTGAACTTTCTAGAGAGGAAGGAGACTCTGAATGATAGAGAAGTGGGAAGCGGAGGCTTCCTGCAGGCGATCGGGAGACGGAAGACGCGCTTGCGGAGGGTTGCACCGTTGTCGGCTTCCGAAAACAGAAGAGCGGCTTGATCGGGGAAATAGGGTCGCGGAAAGGTAAATACGCGGCTTATAATGAACGACTAAATGTTGTTTTGGTAACCGCCGGGTGAGAGGGGGAAGGGTGAACTGGCACACCACTTCAGAATCTCTTTTTTTTTTTTCCTTTTTTTAAAAAAAATATAATTTATGGGTAATTTACGGGTGTTACACTGCGAAACCTTTAATGGATACTGAATCTCACTTTTGTCAAATCATTTTGACAATAACATCACATGGGATCAAAGAGGACACGCTTTAAATAATCTTTCAGTAAAAGCTTGGCTTAAATCTTTGATCTGGTTGGTCATGTTACTTGTAAGGCGCAAAAACGTTTGCGTGCCCAGGCTTGCTTTGAATTCACCTTCTTAACATATTTTTTTCTTATTCTATATCTATACATGGACAAGGCAGCCCATGGTTGCTTGCATGAGTTCCAGGTCAAAGACCAAAATAGGGTTTTCTTTCAACCATTAATATAGGCATCCATTAATGAACCATCGGCAAGGAAGCCATATAACACTAAAAGAAACTATTGTAAAGCATCATACATCTTTAATAGGGAATTTCTCTTATAGTTGGAAGGGATTATTAACCATTTAGTTTTCAGATTTGTTCTCTTGAAAGCCTCAAATAAAGACATTAAAGACATCAACAAAGGAAAAAATCTCAAGATGTTATGGATATCAACAAATGAGAAATCTCAATGTAATATTTATCACTGCATATTTTATCTATGCAACCTGTATTCGGCGAGCAAAAGGAAGTTTTGTCCCAGTAAATCGCAATGGAGCGGACCCAATCTTATTGTTCGATGGGCGAGCCTGGCAAGAAAGTCAGACTCACCGCCAAACGAGGCGGTAATGGCGAGTTCGGCAAGACGGTTGGATTCACCGCCATTCAAGGTGTAATGGCGAGTTTGGCTAGGACATGCATACTCGCCGTCGAGTAGGCGATGCGAGTCTTGGTCGGTCCAACCCTCGGACTCACCTAGGTTTTTGAGCAGTAATGTCTTGAAGGCTAGAATGGTTATCTACATACCATTGGGGTCTAAGAATAGTTTTCTCGTTAAGGCTGGGAGGGCTATCCGCAAACCATTTGGGATGGGAATAATATTTTGGTTAAAGCGGAGGCTGCTACCCGCAGACCAATAAAACCAATATTCCTCCGACATGTTTTTCCTATGAATAAAACCTCATAATACCTCCGAGGAGGCAGACCAAACTCCCTAGAGCTCGTGCCTTCTGAGCTTTTTCTCCATGTCGTTCAAGGTGTCGAGCTCAACTTGTGGTTTTGGGAGGGCAAGTTAAAAAGAGAACTTTCGGGTGTGTGGTGGGACCTCGCTGCTCGCGGGTCTTTGAGTAGGCATTCCAATCTTCAGTCAGTGAGGGTCAGCTATAGGCTCAAAATACTTGGTCTTTGGAGTCTAACGATGGGTCGGTGACCGTGGACCGTAGCTTGTGAAGAAAACCTCATACTACGATGCCATGGATGAACATAGAAAGCATAAAAAAGACCAAGATAACTTGCGCCCGTCGAGCGAATTCGTATCGCGGAGTGACTTTGCGGAGTTCAAAAAGTCCATGGAATATACATTGTGAGCCCTGCTCACACCTCGCGGCGAGGTGCGGATCCTTCCCCACCGATCATCATCTCGCCCGACAAGGCGGGATAAAGTAGGTAGCTCGATAAGGAAGCCGTCCTGTAGGAGGAAGATCGGACCCTGCAGACGTGAGTCCTCTTCGCGATCCCGCCCAGAACTCGCTAGTCGAAAATTGAGTTCGAGCGAGTTCGCCCAACTCGCCAAGTCAGACTGACAAGCCTGTTTTGCAAGTTGATTTTGTCGGCCCCAGTTCCCGAGGGATTCAGAGAGCCCGTGATGAGCTATTACTCGAGAAAGGATGATCCTTTCCAACAGCTGCAGTGGTTCGAGAACGTTGTCTCGATTCGGCAGATAACAGACGCCTTTAAGTGCAGGTTGTTTGTCTTCTCTTTTAAGGTGAATACTAGGGACTGGTTCCACCAGTTGGCGCCGAGTTCGATCTTCAATTTTGAATACTTGCGTAGAGAATTCTTGTTGCGCTTTGCCTCCTCGAAGAAGAGGAAGAAGCGGACAGAGACTCTTTTTCTTGTTAAGCAAGGGCCTCAGGAGTCGCTTGAGGCTTACGTCGATTGCTTTCAGGAGTCGCTTGAGGCTTACGTCGATTGCTTTCAGGAGGGAGTCCTCACTGTTTAGGAGGTGCCAGGACAAACTCTGCATCTCGCTCTCATGATTGGGATGCAAGAGGGTCTCTTCAAGATGGAGATAGTCCATAACCCGCCGTTGTCTTTCAACGACTTGATTGGCCGTGCGGGGAGGTATATAGAAAGTGAGAGCACGAACCGTGATTTCGTTGTTAAGTTGATGGGTGGAGATGAGAAGGCGGTGGTTGACACCAGAAGACCGGAGTTTAGGAGAATGGAAGAGCCAAGGAGGTGGGAAGGAAGAAGACCTTTGGAGGTCGGGAACCGCGAGAGCAGTAGAATAGGTTCCAGGTCCCGACATTGTTATGAGTGTTATTTACATGTTACATAGTAATTACTAAGTTTGTTGTTTGTTTCTTTGTTGTTACATGTATTTTGATGCATTTTTATGAATGTTATTTACTTGTATATAAAGATTTGCTTTCTAGTTGTTTCTTAGTTAATCATGCCATAACTCTTTGTAATCCAACTTGATCAATGCATAGATAATTAAATCCCTGGTCAACTTCCCTCAAGTAAATTTTCTTTGTTGTCTGCAACTCATCTGCAACAGAGATTTGAGATGCAAATCTTAGAAAATCTACATGTATGACATTAGTCCACGTGTGAGGATGCTTGCATGGAAAATGCACGTTGAATTACCTTCTTATAATTTCCCAATGGTCTAATTGTCATAGAGTTTGTGTGGCGTGATAGTGTGAGAGTAGTTCTTGGACTTGGTATACTATGAAATCTTCAGTATCTATATCTTGTTTTGATTTATCTTCTGGCCACTAGCTGGTTTTGTAGAGGTTATTATGTGAAGACGGATAATGTCAATAAAAAGGATTCACAACCTGCAAATAAAAGAGGAAATTTCATATGCTTTTTGACACTTGATATTGGAAGTCCCTGGCCAAAATAGGATGGATGTTTGGAAAAGTTCTTTCCCGATCTATCAAAGATCAATGTTGCGGGGAATAAATTGACAACTTTTGGCCCATTAGGGTTTCGACAAATGAATCTTTACTATGTCTGATCATCAAATATATCGTTGGAAGCCACCTCCGTCAAACGCAATCATCTCCTTGTTGTTACTGCTCCTCTCCTTGTTCGGCAGAGACAACGAGGACATGTCATGCCTACCTGCAAGTGAATCTTGTCTGCTTTCTCATACAGGAGAAAGCAGCATATTTTAATTGTCTACCGCTTCCGGTTCGATTCCCAGCTCGAGCAGGTCAATCCTCGACGGAGCAGGAACCGGGCGGGCCGTGGAGAGAGTTGATAGAATTCCACTGAATGCCAAGAAGGGCAGAAGGAGAGCCATGATAATATATGGAGGTGAGAAGAAGGTTGCCTTGAGTTTTTTCTCGCTGGAAAAAAGTCCATCTCGCCGAAGGCGGCGGCGGATGGTCGTTTCTCCTCTTCGGATGACGGGGTCGGCACGGCCAACAACAAGAACTAAATGGAGTGCATGGGAAGATTTGATCCTTCTATCTCAGCAAAATAAAGGACCAAACCTCTTTCTCAATAAATTTCAGAAGTGGTGTGCACGTAAGATTTAGGGTGTGCACATAGTATTGGTGTGCACAAACCCCTTTGCAGCTATTGTTGTGGCTCCTATTTTTGTTAAAAATGTCTTCTTTATTAAAAAACATCAGGATTCTGAAATCAAAGTTGTTGTAAACATGATTTTGAAAATTTTTATACATTTTTTGGGGCTTCTGTACATGTCTCAAGGCTTTTTTCATTAGCAAGTGTATTTGGCTTTTCTCCTCATTTTAATCATTTTTTATTGCAGATCTTTTTTAGCAGCAAGTGTACATATCTTAAGGCTGCAGATCTTCCTCAAAGGCATGGCCCCAAGGTTTGTTCCCCCCCCCCCCCCCCCCCCCCCCCCCCCGCCCACATCTATGTATGTTTTTTTATCCTTTTTTTAAGTAGCAGATCTACTATATACATCATCAGAAGAGGTCCTGAGGATGAAATATCAAATATACACTTTTATTTCTCTGTAGATGCGACGTTCTGTAATTTCATTTGATATTTTATTTATTATTATATATTTTCATTGGTGGTTGACTAAAAAGGTGAACATTTTTAACTGAATATTTTTTTTATTTATGTTGTCATCCAATAAAAATGATTTGGACACATTAATCTTACCTTTTAGGCTTTTACAAATCATCCAGTGAGTAGACCCCATACTTCTTATTTACCAAATAAAATCTATACGTCTGTTTGAAGAGGTTGACTTCTATCATCATCTCCTCTGCTTTTCCAACAAGTTTGATTTTTAATCTCAAATTGAAAGTACACAGTAATATGTATATTGGAGATATTATAAATTGAAAGAACTGAAGAAATATTAACATCTCAACATTCAAATTGCATTCTGCAGTTGACATCCATAGAAAGATTCAAAGAAAAGTCCAAAATTCAAGAGTATAATTTGCAAACTGCATAACACTGTTTGTATAAACTGCATCCTGCAGTTTATGAACTGCAGGTTGTAGTATTTTAACTTGGTGATATATTTTAACTGATCATATTCATGAATTGACGTGAATTTACGTGGGCCTGACTTAAATCATGATTTGTGTTGCAAACGGGATTGTTGTAGCTGGCGGGAGAGGATTTCGGTATTTTTGTTGCAAGTAGGAAGCAACCATTATGTGGCTTGTGATGGACTCAACCATGAATTATCTTGATTCTTACCCAAACTACTTCGATTACAGTTACCGTGCATAGTATCTCTTCATCTATCATGCAATTACTTTTTCATAGAATTTTGGAATCTCAAAGGTGCACCTTTTGTATGCATGCAAGTTATTCTCCTGAACAACTCAAGTTATTCTTTTTAAAAGTACCTCTCATACTCGATGGCGCATGTTTGTCTAGCATTTTTGTCTATTTTCAATGGAAACGTTGTTCTAGCCCAGTTCAACATATTGTTATAAGTATTTATTAGTATGATAAACTTCTTTCATTATTCTTAAAGAGAAAATTGTTGCATGAATTCAGAAGTAATCTTGCTGTCAAAAGAGGTGGTCTAATGAAGGGGGGTAAATTAGTGCAAAATTGTAAGATGTCATTGGACCGCATTTTTGTTGACAAGACAATAGTTTTTTTTTTACTAATTTATAAGTTATTTTTATGAACCAGTGATTGAAAATTATTTGTCTTCCATCTCTTCGAACATCATATTTAACCTTCAGCTTAATCATCGGCTGGAAAATATGCCCCTGGCCTTAAGATTGAGGCTTTGGAGGAGCTTGATGTTGAAGATGAGGACATTTATGCTTTTTGTAAGTTCAAAATACGAAGTTGCAAGAAAAGAAGACACTTATGCTTCAAAACTAATATTTTGTCATCATGTGCACAAAAGGTTGGCACGTTATAAAACACATTACGTAGTTATTGTACAACACTTTCCAGTATTAGTTACTACATGTTTTTCAAATAAAATATATATTATGTATATATACTGTTACATATTAGCATCTCCATATATGCCCTTGGAGAGTTGGAGTGATCAGCAACATGGCCGTTTTCACATCAGCAGCATGGCCGTTTTCACTTTTGCAGTTTTGCAGATTATGTATATATGCTGTCAAAGATCTCCTTTATTCTTTGCAGTGTGATCTTGATCGTCTAAAGTTATCAACTGCTCCTTTTATGGAGGGTAATTTGGAGTTTTGATTGAGTGCATGGATAATTTTTATTCAGAACAAAATAAGGTTTTATTTGCTTTAATAAAATTGTTTCATTTTTTTTGCTGCGAATCAATCTTATTTGATTGAAGTCATTTTTTCTCTTTTAGCTCCAACACTATTCGGAAGCTCTCATGCAACAAACACAACTACAAACATGACTTCAAAAACAAAGGTAATGGAATTAGTATCAACATCCCTTTTACAACAAGTTTGTTTCAGCATAATTGTCTGGACGTACTAAATTGGCTCTCACTTTAAGAAATTGAATGTGTCATCATCAATGTACCTTTATGTTTTACCATGTAATAGCTGCTAAAGATAAGGTAGTAAAAATGGAGTTAGTTTTGGCACAATCAATGTGCCCCGCCCACGACCAATGTCGTCCGCCCACGACCAATGTCGCCCGCCCACGACCAATGTCGCCCGCCAACGACCAATGTCGCCCGCCCACGACCAATGCCACCCTCATGACAAATGTCGCCCCCATGACAAATGTCCTCCCGGAGCATCAAACACGGGTGAATCCTGTGTGGAGGTGGGCAAAGGCCGCCTGGAAGCGGCCGAAGGACATATATATAAGAGAGAGATCACCCACAATAGTAGGTTTAGAAGGGTGCATCGATGGTTTACACTTCAGAAGGTGTTGTCGGTTGTCGACTTGTCGTGGATGCGGAAGCCTGCAAAATGGGATGCATCTACTCCAGTAATGCCAACAAACATTACCTCCACCTCTCACCGACTTTATGATCTTCAACAAACACTTTCAACACCTTTTTCTAATCATTTTTTGACGCCCCTGTTGTCCGCCGGTCTCCCCCCTTTCACTCCTTGACCTCGCAAGCATATTCACGTCCATCTCCAACTATCGTATCCACCTCCCCCGCCTTCATTTACCTCGCCACCACTTCCAGACAATGTCTGATGAGCCTCTAACCACCTTCTCCAGCCTCGACTAGCCCTCCCATCACTTTGCCTTGAATCCAGCCTCCAAAGTCCTCCCTCCAGCCTCGACAATCTCTAGGAATTCCGGTTGCTAACTCCACTTATCAATATTCTTTCACCAAATCTAAATTTTCCAGCTAACCAATCACACTAATCTTTTAAGTTGTTTAAAATTTTATATTGTGATAGTTTTGTTGTGTGATATTTGGAGAATTTCATGAAAAAATGTATGCTCAAATGAAAAGTTTTTATTTGGCCAATTTCAAAATAAAAAATATATATATGACCCTTATTTTGAAAAACAAAAAGAAAAAAAATTTAAAAAGAAAAAGAAAAATTATTATGGTGGTGTTAAATGCATGGTTTTACCCTGTTTATGTTAACATTTTAAATGAAACAAATGTTTTGGTTGAAAAACTCCTTATCAAGGAGGTCTCGGGTTTGATTCCCGGCCTCAACAACCCTCCTGTGTATGGAGAGAGGTTGGGGTGCATGGTCTGTATACCTGATTAGGCTTAATCCTTTGAAGCGTGGTGTTGGGGGTGCCGGCGGCCGTCCTTTCGAGCCGTGGGCTGCGGAGGCCGTTACAAAAAGTGCACTTTTTGTCGGGATCGCCGGAATCCGCCCCTCCGGCGGGTTCGATAGGAATCAATAGGGATAGACATCGACTGCGCCAAGATTCATGCAAGTACATATATACTCATAATCTCCTTTAATATTTCACTTATTGACTCCATGCAAATTTTCACCTTCCTATGAATAGATCATGAGCTTTTAAGTATGACTCACCCTACAATTGATTTATGGTGTATAGAAACCCTAGCTCCCTCAGCTTACATGAAAACCTAAACTCTAAAACCTTAAACCTTAAAAATCTGAAGTATATCAATATATGGGTGATGCCATTGTATTTTCACGTATAATCTCCTTTAATATTTCACTTACAGGTGTGTGAAAGTGGATCCCTAGTTATACTACTTACTCTTAAACATTGGTTTAGGTTAGCCCGGGACTGCCCAAGGTATTCCCGGTGAAGGGCTCTCAGAGGGCACTAGGAACTACGATATGCTGAAGCTTAAAGCTTCTTTTCGCAAGACACTTACTGTTATTGGTTAATACCCAATTCCCGATCCCTTTTAATATTACTCTGGATCTAACTCTAATGTGTTTTGACCCTCTCTCTCTCTCTCCACAGGAAAGACGATCTTTCGTCGATCCTGAGCACCCTCCAATCCTAGTCTACCCCGTATTTTCCTCATCACAAGGCTTAAAATATTTTCTGCAGTTTTACTATAT
This sequence comes from Platanthera guangdongensis, assembly GCA_039583875.1. Taxonomy (NCBI): domain Eukaryota; kingdom Viridiplantae; phylum Streptophyta; class Magnoliopsida; order Asparagales; family Orchidaceae; genus Platanthera; species Platanthera guangdongensis. The sequence goes on from CM077155.1 coordinate 56,724, forward strand.
GCAAATCAACTTATACTATATGTTGTACATGATAGGAGGTACTCCATATTTTCATCCACAAGCCTTAAAATATTTAATGGGGGTCTATCATGACATGATTAGCCTATCTCCAGAAACTTATAATTTTCCTAATTAATTTGGTATTTAATTAATTTTCCCCAAAGTTAGGTCATGGTTAATTTGAACATGAAGTACAATATTTTCTCAAATATTGGCCACCCAAAAATTATGAACACTAGATAACAGAGGAATAACAGTAAATACCAAACTTCATGATTTTTCCATAAATTATTTGGCCTCTAATTAATTAATCCAATAATATGCCATTAATTATGGGTAAAGAAGAAAGTACTAAAGTTAATCATCAGAAAATTGTAGAAAAATTACTGAATCTCACGGATGACCAGATAGGGCCTCTGACCAAAAATCACCTTGTGAACAGCACCTTGTGAACCAACCCCTACAGATAGACTTCCAAAAATTCCATAAAAATTCACAGAGGTTTTAAATATCAATAAAGGTCTTCTTACCAAATTTCATAAGTTTCCATTGAGTGATTTGTTCATAAGAAATTTCTAAGTAGAAGGTGCAACTTGATGGGTTGTGAATGAAGTACCTCATATAATGATCAAAAGTTCATATTAAAAACTTTTAGGGCTTATTATAGTCTTAAAACATAGCTTCACTTAATATCATCCAAACCCAAAGTTAGGAAGTCACATAATAAAATTCTTCAAGACAAATCATGATAGTGCACTTTTCAAAGAAAATGACCTCTACCAAAATGTCATGCAGTTCCGAAGTCATATGAGCCACTAGACATTCCCTAAGGTGTATGGACCCAAAAAACTTACCCAGTGGTTTAAGTGGTGTGCATGTGTCCAAATCCCACAATCTCTCCCTAGGGCTTTTCACCACCATAGGATCACATGGACTAAACACCGAGTCCATACAAAGGCATTTCACACCATGCCCTCCACAAATCCCCAAAGCCGAACCTTAGGGCATGTACTTGGGTCCTAGGGCAAATCTACCCCAATCCACCCCAAATTTCATGTGAGGGTGTCTAGCATCATATCAAACCTGTGGCCCAAGTTTCAACCTCCAAATGAGATGGAATTTTATCCAGAGCCTTGTGATGACCCCAAGGATCACTAACCAAAATTTGGGAGGGTTTGAAGGTCATTTGGTCCCCTAATTAAATTACCCTAGAATTATTAAATAATTTCAAAAGCTATAGAAAAAGTATCTCCAAAAATTTCCATTTTTGCACATGACCTAGGTATAGGCAAGATTGACTCTCTATACAAATTTCAGGTCATTTGGACCTGTGGTGAAGTGAGGGCACACATTTAAATCTCTAACTAGTCTTAGGTATAGATCCCACCAAATTGAGTGCTGAGGTCTAATCTGAACACCAAATTGACTCAAATAAATTTTAAAATAAACTAGACATGCAGACCTACAGACTTCATGTTGACCACTTTCTTTGTACAAACCTCTAAGTATTTTTAATAAATAAAAACATTAATTGCATTTTTTGTGAGAATCATGAAATGAAATTAATTAAATGCCTAAGATCTAAATTAACGGCGTACGAATCTTGGCGCAGAAACGGAGGTCATCCGGTCATCTTCAAGCTCCAGCTGACGGCCAGGATTCTCCCGACCTGGAGCTTATTCCAACCCCAATTACCGGCCACCTCCACCTCAGTCGAGGTGGTGGCTATCGCTGCACGAATCTTGGCGCAGAAACGGACGTCATCCGGTCGTTACACAATGCACCCCAACCAATCCCCGTGCCTGTTTCTCAGCAGCGGTAGGGTGTTGCCACGGGGTTTCGAACCCGAGACCTTGATAAGGGAGTCTTCAACCACTCCTCATCACCAGCTGAGCTGCAACTGGTCCCCTTCGGTCAAGTGCTTTACTTGTGCCTGTCGTTACCTACCGTAGAACCTCCGTCCCCGAAGCGAAGGAAGAGGAGCAGGAACAACAGGGTGTCCTCTCCTGGCCCAGTAGTTCCGCAATTACTACCGTGGTTGTTGCCAGCGGGGATCCCCCATTCCGAAAGGTCATGGGGCTGGCCGTTAGGTCCAAAGTTGTATGCCACCGCTGTGGTGCCGATAGATTCACTACTGAAGCGCTAATTACGATAAATAAATAATCGTATCTAGTATTGCAGGCTCAGAGATACAGGTACAAAACAATTTTATTGTGTTTACAAGTATTTATTATCTTGAATTATGATTTTTAGTTATAATTACATATAATTATAATAAATAAATGATTGTATTTTGTATTGGATACGGGTTCAATATCTTTTCCCCAAGTTTCCATACCACTATCTACTAAAGCCTAGTGGAAGCAAGTAGTGTTGTTTCAAAAACATCAATTTGTTCCTTGACGTGAAGATATCCACCCAGTACCTGATAGAGAGCCAGTACATGTTCAGCGAGGTTCCCGGCAGGGCCTATTTTTATGCAGACTATTTATTTTGTCTAATTATGGTTTTTTTATCATAGGTGTTAATCATATACAATTCATTCAATAAAAATTGTACATGCACAAACTAAGGGATCCTCAGGCGGCAAACTTAGCTGACTGCTGGACATGAGTAACATCACATTGATTGAGCTTGATATTGTCCTGGCAATGTTGCTTGGTTAGCCCTGCCCGCCCAGGAGCCAAGGCACTGTTGTTACTGTGCTGGGGCCATTAAGCCCCTTTGATTTTTTGGGGACATGTATCAGTAGAGGCCTATATTATGCCTAAATGCATCCTACATAAAGCTGATATTACACGAGAAATAAGCCTAAATGCAGCCCACATTAGGATAAGGTATGGCCCACATCACACCCAAAATACTACCACATCCCAACGTACTAATACTAGGTTCAGTTAGAGCGGAAAGGTGGGCTAAATTCGGCCCAGCTAAGGCCCATTTATGGGCCAACTATGCCCATTGAAGGCCCAGCAACGAGCTATTTAAGGCCCAACAACGCCCATTTAAGGCCCAATTAGTGTCGAATTAGGACCAACATGGCCACTTAAGGTCCGCCTCCAACCCATTTAGGGTCCAACTACAGCCCACTTCATGCCTAACTACGGCCCACTTCAGGCCCATTTAAGGCATAGATATGGCCTATTTAAAGAAGCATCTCCTTAAAATCCCAAATATAACCCACTACAGGCCAACTATTTATGACATTTCAGCCCATATTCAACTCACATCAAACCTATATGCGCCCAAGTTAGGCCAGTATAAAGCCTAGATTTGTGGTTATACCAGGCCCATGTGAGAGCAGCCAATTCCTAGCACTCCAGGCACCCGTACAGGGGCTAACAAACGTCAGTAAATATTAAATGAAGTTAAGATCTAAATATAAGCTAAATGAATGAGAGTTGTTATAAATGAACAGAAAATAATTAAGTTGGCATCAATTTGAAATATCTATTTGTTTAAATTAATAATATTTTATGCTTTCAAATAATTGTTTAAAATTATTTCGAAAAAAAATATAATTAACATTTGATTTTTAACATAAAAAGTTTTGCTTTAATAATAATTAAATAAATCAACCCACTATTGAAAGCTTTCCTAACGCTGACAACTACGGCATCCTACTTAAAATCTTCAAAAGGCCCAAAACTCATAATAATTAATTTTTTCAAAATAAATAAAGGCAAAAAAATACATTTGAAGATTATATCAAGAATGCATGGCATCGTCTTCGTCCCCGGCCCCGCCAGGAACCTCCCTGAACATGTACTGGCTTGGGTGCTCCATCAAGTACTGGGTCTATGTCTACGTCGAGAAACAAAGAATACATGCGGCTGATATCCTACATCTCGGCCGCCTTCCCCTGATGCTACTGGCAGACACATGCAGCGTCGGTGATCAGGTGAATAAAAAATTTGAAGTTTTTGAAACAACATTACTTACTTCCACTAGACTTTAGTAGATAGTGGTATGGAAACTCAAAAGTAAACTTGTGGACAAGATATTGAACATGTATCTCTGAGCCTGCAATACAAAATACAATCATTTATTTATCGTAATTACAACTAAAATCTCAATTCAAGATAATAAATACTCAAACACAATAAAATTGTTTTGTTGGTGTGTGTGTGTGCATACACAAATAAGAGGAATTGGTGTAAATGAATCAGACGGCTCACATCCTCTGATTAGATCATTTATCATAATTTTCAAAATGAATGTTTGAAAAATATTTTTTTGATGTGAAAAATCATTGAGATCACGATGTCAGTTTCAGATCGTCACTCACAATCCAGAAATTGCCGGTAACCTAAATCGATCAAATGGAGGTGAGACCCATTACACCTTTTTTTTGTTTGGAGTATATCCAATGAAAAGACATTTTTAGCTTTTGATCCTATTTGGTTAGAAGGGGGATGTGAGCATGAATGCATTCCAATATTTTTAAAGACAATTTATATATAACCGCAAAATCATCAAAAAGTGATTCAGAGCATTCAAAGGTGTTTTAAATGTCAATAAGAGTTAAAAATCTACTGATTAAAAGGGAGGTAATTAAAAACATTTCCGCATGAATATTTTGGGATTATCTACCCAAGGAAAAAATTGAGGTTGTAGGTGGCCGTAGGAGTGATGTGTGGTTAGAGGGATGTGAAATCAAATTTTAGTGTTTGCGGATTTAGGTATATTATGAATTGTGGGCGATCGTCAGTGAGGTAGTGTGGATTCAGGTATATTATGTGTGCTAGAAATGGCGGCGAAGACTCGGTATGTTTCGTCAGAGGTAGGTGTCAAGGTGGAAATTTTTTTGTACGTTTACCGCACCTACTACTGTTCCGTGCGCAGAGGAGATCCAACAGTACGATACGCGACTTCAACGGCTGAGGTCCTTCACCGTTAGATATGAGTATGACCGTATTACAACTGTATTTTGTAATATTGTCTTCTTTTGAAAAATGACCGTACCGAAAATTTTCTCACCGAGGTGGGGCACTCGGGGAGGGGGGGGGGGGAGCAAAGACGAGGCTCATAATGAAGTGGGGAAAGCTTGGGGTGGGCTGAGGAGAAGGTCGTTTAGGTAGTTATTGGCAAAGTGATAGGATAATGGGAGCATCGCTGACGCCATCTACGGGTGGATAATGGAGCTACCGCTCTCCGGGTGGCCCACTTTCATCAATTGCGATTCGTTTGAGACCTTGTTTGTTGCGGACTTACTGAACCTAGATGGTGGCTGAGATAGAGTCAGATTGCAGCTTCACTTTGGCCTACTGTTGGTGGATCTCATTGTTTGGATTCCCCGCGGCAACTCCTTGGCCCAGGACGCCCCGGAGATTTGCATATCGCTTGGTATTTGCACGCTCACCAGCTAAGCACGTGCCATTCAGTTCTCGGACAGCGAGGCGGACTTCAGTTGGATGGTTCGACTGCGTCTCCGGCACGCATGAGAGGCTTTTTTGGCGTGGAATGGGATGTTGTTCCCACCCGGAGCTGGCTGGCTCGTCGCGGGCTTGCTGCAGACACAAACAGCCCATGGGGCTTCCCTGTTGATGAGTCTGCAACCAAATGGTGGGTAATTGCAGGATACTTAAAGTGGTAAGGTGGGCCCTATCACAGTGGAAGCCTCCACCTGCCAAGGCCGACCTCTTGGCCTGACATGGTGGCACTCCTTCGGGAGGTTGGAAATTTCTCTAGTCCTTTCCAAGCTTTCTACTACACGGTCTACCAATGCTGACGGGCTCGGAACGCAAAGATTCATGAGCAATAGCATGCCACACCTCTCGTCATAGCTACTACGGTGCTAACCTCATTGTCCTGGAACGCAGACTACCCATCTCAGGGGAACTGGGATACTAGCCGCCCAACTGTCTTTTACCGAACTCTGGTGTCCCCCCCCCCATGGATGGATCAAGGTGAACATCGATGGTGCGTCTCTCCCAGACCTGTGGGCTGGGGTTGGCGTGGTCATTCGTGACGATGCTGGACGGGTTTTGCTAGCTGCGGGAAGGGCGACTGTGCACTGGGACCCGGGTTGTTCCGAGATGTTGCACTGCAGGCGTTGGGGAGGGTTATACCCCCGACCCTTTTTTTCGGTTGCTGGGGCCATCTTTGAAGGGGGCAACCAAAATATGGACTACTGCCAAAGAAGCATCTCTGGCGGGCGATGGTGCGGAAAGGAGCATGATGCCGAGAATTTGGCCTTCCTCTCAGATTTTGTGCAGGTGCTATTTCATCCTACTCGGTGCACGACAAATCGAGCTGCGGATTTTTGCTCGAAATTAGCTCTGGAGTTTCCTTTTGTTTAGTGGTATTGGAGGAGCACCATCTGGAATTCCTAGAGATTGTTGAGGATGACCGGGCAGGGGTTCTCTCCTTAAATTAGTTTTGTTCTTTTGTACTCTTTAAATTTTCATTTAATGTGTATGCAATATTTCAAGACAAGGTGATGGGAGGGCAAGTCGAGGCTGGAGAAGGTGGTTAGAGGCTCATCAGACATTGTCTGGAAGTGGTGGCGAGGTGAACGAAGGCGGGGGAGGTGGATACGAGAGTTGGAGATGGACGTGAATATGTTGGTGAGGTCAAGGAGTGCAAGGGGGGAGACCGACGGACAGCAGGGGCGTCAAAAATGACTGGAAAAGGTGTTGAAGGGCTCTGTTGAAGATCATGGAGTCGGTGAGAGGTCGAGGCAATGTTTGGCGGCATTGCAAGAGTAGATGCATCCCATTTTGCGGGCTTCCGCATCCACGACAAGTCGACAACCGAGAACACCTTCTGAAGTGTAAACCATTGATGAGCCCTTCTAAACCTACTATTGTGTGTGATCTCTCTCTTATATATATTTCCTTCGGCGACATTGGTCGTGGGAGGGAGACACCCGTGTTTGATGCTCCAGGAGGACATTTGTCGTGAATGCGACATTTGTCGTGGGGGCGACATTTGTCGTGGGGGCGACATTTGTCGTGGGGGCGACATTGGTCGTGGGAGGACGACATTGGTCCTAGGAGGGCGACATTGGTCGTGGCGGGCGACATTGGTAGTGGGCGGGTGACATTGGCTGTGGAAGGCGACATTGGTCGTGCCAAAAATAACTCCATTTTTACTACATTATCTTTAGCTGCTATTACATGGTGAAACATAAAGGTACATTGATGATGACACGTTCAATTTCTTAAAATAAGAGTCAATTTAGTACGTTCAGACAATTATACTGAAACAAACTTGTAAAAGGGATGTTGCTACTAATTCCATTACCTTCGTTTTTGAAGTTAGGTTTGCAGTTGTGTTAGTTGCATGAGAGCTTCCAAATAGTATTGGAGCTAAAAGAGAAAAAATGACTTCAATCAAATAATATTGATTGGCAGCAAAGAAAAAATGAAACAATTTTATTAAAGCAAATCAAACCTTATTTTGTTCCGAATAAAGATCATCCATGCACTCAATCAAAACTTCAAATTTCTCTCCATAAAAGGAGCAGTTGATAACTTTGGACGATCAAGATCACACTGCAAAGAATAAAGGAGATCTTTGACAACATATATACATAATCTGCAAAACTGCAAAAGTGAAAACGGCCATGCTGCCGATCACTCCAGCTCTCCAAGGACATATATGGTGATGCTACTTTGTAACAATATATATACATAATATATATTTATTTGAAAAACATGTAGTAACTAATACTGGAAAGTGTTGTACAATAACTACGTAATGTGTTTTTTTTAACGTGCCAACCATTTGTGCACGTGATGCCAAGATATTAGTTTTGAAGCATAAGTGTCTTCTTTACTTGCAACTTCGTATTTTGAACTTACAAAAAGCATAAATGTCTTCATCTTCAACATCAAGCTCCTCCAAAGCCTCAATCTTAAGGCCAGGAGCAGCCTCAATCTTAAGGCCAGGAGCATATTTTTCTGCCGATGATTAAGTTGAAGGTTAAATCTGATGTTCGAAGAGATGGAAGACATAATTTCCAATCACTGGTTCATAAAAATAACTAATAAATTAGAAAAAAATAACTATTGTCTTGTCAACAAAAGTGCAGTCCAATGACAACTTACAGTTTTGCACTAATTTACCCCCCTTCATAAGACCAGCTCTTTTGACAGCAAGATTACTTCTGAATTCATGCAACAATTTTCTCTTTAAGAATAATGAAATAAATTTATCATACTAATAAATAGTTATAACAATATATTGAACTGGGCTAGAACAACGTTTCCATTGAAAATAGACAAAAATGCTAGACTCTCATGCGCCATCGAGTATGAGAGGTACTTTTAAAAAGAATAACTTGAGTTGTTCAGGAGAATAACTTGCATGCATACAAAAGATGCATGGTAACTGTAACTGAAGTACTTTGGGTAAGAATCAAGATTATTTATGGCTGAGGCCATCACAAGCCACATAATGGTTGCTTCCTACTTGCAATAAAAATGCCGAAATCCTCTCCCGCCAGCAACAACAATCCCGTTTGCAACACAAATCATGACTTAAGTCAGGCCCACGTAAATTCACGTCAACTCATGAATATATCACCAAGTTAAAATATTACAACCTGCAGTTCATAAACTGCAGGATGCAGTCTATATAAACAGTGTTATGCAGTTTGCAAATTATACTCTTGAATTTTGGACTAGGAAGTAACGGTATGGGTACCGGGTACTATACATATCCGGATGGCAGTACGACGGTACAACAAATTTTAGGAAGCAAGGATGCGCGTACGGCGGGATCATTCTTGTCATGGTGTCGCCTAGTCGTCCGGGCGCCCAATTGTAAACAAGGCGTAGGGCGTCTTATTTGTTTTAAAAAAATATGGAAATAGACAGCGGTTTATGTAAAAACCGCTGTCTATACTCGAATAGTCAGCGGTTTTTATGTAATAACCGCTGCCTAAGCGTCCAGGCATCCGGCGCTCGCCTTGGTTCGCCTTGACGCCAAGACAAGAATAGGTGGGATACGTTGTATTAAATATAATAAATATATATGCATTATCAACATCCAAGAACTTACGGGCAGGAAGATAAGGATCGGCAGCAGGATTGGCAGTTGGAGCAAGAGCGACAATGAGATCGTCAACGGCGGCGAGACCGGCAGTGGCAGCGGAATCAGCAGCGGCTGCGGGAGCGTCAACGAGAGCGGCAACAGGTTGAATAAAGAGTGAACAGAACGAAAACCTATTGTCGGGATAAAAGCTCGTGTCCGCACGTATGGTACGTGAATCCGTACAGGAAACGCACCCGGTACGGGTATGAGCCTAATATTGGTGTATCCATCCTTCCTAGATGCCCACCTTCAGGAAGTAGAAACGTGCTTTCGGGACGCCGATGCACGTCATCGGGACGATATGAACACCCACACCCCCCTAATATTGACGTAATTAAAATTGACTTGAATAAATATATGTGCAATATGTACATGTATATATATGCACATATACATGTAAATGCATGTTCATTTGTCTATATATATGCACATGTATATAGTAAAAAAATACAACAACACTCAAGCTTTTATCCCACTATAGTGGGGTCGGTCATAATCTCACTAATGCCTAAGTACATGTCTTTCCTTACAGTTTCATTCCAAGTCTTTATTGGTCTACCCCTCCCTCGTTTAACATGCCTAGTGACTAGACTCTCACAACGCCTAACAGGTGCCTCTAATGGTCTCCTTTGTACGTGTACAAACCATCTTAGACGAGCTTCTCGCATCTTCTCTGCAGTTGGTTCTACTCCAGTCTTATCACTGATACTTTCATTGCTAATTTTAACCAATCTCGTGTGTCCACACATACACTTAAGCATTCTCATCTCCGCGACTCCCATTTTTTGCACATGTACAAAATTCACCGCCCAACACTCAGAACCATAGGGCATCGCGAGTCTAATTGCAGTACGATAAAACTTGCCCTTAAGTTTGTGGTACTTTACGATCACATAAGATCCCTGACGCGCCTCTCCACTTCAACCAACCCGCTTGGATTCTATGTGTCACATTTTTATCAATACCGTCGTCTTTTTGAACTATCAATCCAAGATATTTAAAACACACACTACAGGAAATATCTTGATCACCCAACTTAATAACGAAGTCATCTGTCCGTCTTGTACTGCTAGATTTAAGCTCCATATACTCCGTCTTTTCCCTGCTTAATCTAAAACCCTTCTTTTCTAAAGTATCTCGTCAAGATTCAAGTTTTGCGTTTACACCCTCGCGCGTCTCATCAGCCAAAACGATATCATCCGCAAACAATAAACACCAAGGTATTGCTTGTTGGATATGTCTGGTGAGCTCATCCAAGATAAGGGTAAAGCGATAAGGGTTTAAAGCTGAACCTTGATGTAAGCCAACAGTGATAGGGAATTCATGTGTTAATCCTCCGGATGTCCTCACCCTTGTCACTGAATTTGTATACATATTTTTGATTGTGTCAATATATGATATATTTACATCTTTCTTTTCTAAGACTCTCCACAAGATCTCTCTTGGAACTCTATCATAAGCCTTCTCAAGATCAATAAACAACATATGCAAATCTTGTTTACTTTTTTGATACTTGTCAATGAATCTCCTCAAGAGATGTATAACTTTCATGGTCGACCTCTCTGGCATGAATCCAAATTGATTCTCTGAGATGTTAGTCTCTCGTCTTAATCTTCTTTTTTATTACTCGTTCCCATAATTTCATAGTATGACTTATCAATTTAATTCCTCTATAATTAACATAATTTTGTATATCCTCTTTATTCTTATACAAAGATACCAAGATATTTTATCTTCATTGATCTGAATCCTATTTGACTCCAGTATCTTATTAAAAAAACATGTAAGCAACAAAATTCTTTTATTTCTTCCTAGCTCTGGGCAATAGCAGGCGAGTGGGGCAGGCCAGGCCTGCACTCGCCTAGGGCCAGAAGAAGGCGGCGAGTGCCAGTCCCATCTAGCACTCGCCGCCCCAAGATATTTTCATACTTCGATGGGTATATCATCTGGCCCAACCGCTTTTCCATTTTTCATCTTATTTAGAGCATCTTTTACTTAAATATTGAATTTTATGATAAAACGTTATTTTCTTATACTTCTCTGATTTACTCAACTCCTTCAAGTTCAATTCATTGTCCTTGGTTTCATTATAAAGATAAAAGTATCTTTTTCATCGCTCTTTAATATCAACATCATCTGTCAAAACTATATCTGTCTTATCATTTATGCATTTTACTTAAATCTCGTCTTTTTTTCACTAACTCGAGCAATTTTATATATGTCACGCTCTCCAACTTTGTTATCTAGTCGCATATAAAATTCTTCATAAACTTGACTTATTGCTTTAGTTACTGTCTGTTTAGCTTCTTTTTTGACGACTTTATACTTGACTAAGTTTTCATCAATCCTACAAGCGTAGAGTGATTTATAGCTGACCTTCTTTGCCCTCACTTTGTCTTGCACTTCCTCTTTCCACCACCAAGATTCTTTATTTAGAGACGCACGACATTTTGATAGTCCAAGTACGTGTTTTCCACTTATCCTCAAATGTGAAGACATAACTTCGTATATAGTAAAAAAATAAAAAAATAAAATTGAAATCAAATTTTAAGTTTTTACAAAAAAAAAGTACTTAAATCTGAAGCACATTTTGTTGTTATAATAAACAAACACCGCTAGTTAAATTTATGGTTCATAAATTTTTTTTTCTAAAAGTCACAGAAGTCTTTTGTTTAGTATAGAAAAACTTTATCACAATTTGCAGAACAATCTTGCAAATCCAAGTGTATCTACAGACTAGAGTAACAGGTGTATCTGTCAAGTATCAGGTACGTACCGGTACCGGATACGTATCCGGTACGGGTACGTGACGCTCAAGAAAGTATCGGTGCTTTATAGATTTTGAACTTTTCTTCGGATCTCAACTGCAGAATGCAATTTGAATGTTGAGATGCTAATATTTCTTCAGTTCTTTTAATTTTTACTTTCCCCAATATACAGCTTACTACATTCAATTTGAGATTAAAAATCAGATTTGTTGGAAAAGCAGAGGAGATGATGATAGAAGTCAACCTTTTCAAACAGATTATAGATTTTATTGGGTAAATAAGATGTATGGGGTCCACTAACTGGATGATTTGTAAAAGGTAAGATTAATGTGTCCAAATCTGATTTGAGTGAATCATTTTTATTGGCTGACAACATAAATAAAAAAAATACTCGGTTTGCAAAGAAACGGACCTTGGGGCCTTGCCTTTGAGGAACATCGGCAGCCTGTGGGTGTCGATTTCTGCAGCCTTAAGATATGTACACTTGCTGCTAAAAAAGATCTGTAATAAAAATGATTAAAATTAGGAGAAAGGCCAAATACACTTGCTAATGAAAAAAAACCTTAAGACATGCACAGAAGCCCCAAGAAATGTATAAAAATTTCAGAATCATGTTTACAACAACTTTGATTTCAGAAATATCAAACCAGAATTAAGACAACGAAGAACAAACGGAGGAAAACTAAAAAAGAACTCACTTATAGGGGAAGAGTGTGTGGGGAAGGGAAATGTTGTTGGGACTGGGAAAGAGTAATCTGAGAGTTGCTGGGGGAAGCCTAAACGTGGAAATAGACCGCAGAAATCGGTTTATTAAGGATGGAAGGGGTGAAAATAGCAGGATGGCGAGGTTATTTGGGCAGTTTTGGAACTGCCGAAACCGGCGATTAATAGCGGAAATTAGGGGCGAGGAGAAATAGTTCTTATTTGGGCAGTTTTGAAACCATGGTAATAGCGGTCAAATAGGTATTTTGTCTTTATATATATATAGACACGCAGAGGGAATTGGGGTAAATGAATCTGACGGCTCAAATCCTCCGATTAGATCCTTTACAATAATTTTCAAAATGCAAGTTTAATTTTTTTTTGATGTGAAAATTCGCTGAAAAGGCGATGTCGATTTCATATCGTCAATAACGATCTAGAAACTATAGATGACCTAAATCAATCAAATGGACATAAGATCAACCTCTATTACACCTTTTTTTTGCTTAGAGTATATCTAATGAAAATATATATATTTTGCTTTTGATCCTTATTGGTTAAAGACCATGAATGCATTCCAATGTTTTTAAGAAAATTCAGAATATAACCGTAAAAACATCAAAAAGTGCTTTAGAGCTATGTTGCACTGACACCGACACGCGACACAATACGACACGACACGCGACTCGTCAATTCTTAAAAATATCATATTTCGACATGCTGAGACACGTATATTAAATATTTATTTTTTATAATTATGAAAATCCTAAAACATTTAACCAACGTTGTCAGGATCGCGCTTCAGATCATAGGATCTTACGATCTTACAATCCTAATTTTGTAAATCGATCCTGATTTTGTAAATCGATCCTCGATCCAGCCCTACTATCAGATCTGATCCTACCTCGAAACGAGCTCATCTAGGATCTCGATCCTGACAACCTTGCATTTAACAAAAAATGAAAAATTAACAAATATTCAAATAAATTGTCATGTTTAAATATTACTCATAAAATATCAAATGTAAAACTTAGCAAAAGATCAAAAAATGATAGAACATTAACACATTAACATTATATATCATCAGTAAAAAATAAAAGATTCTCAAACAAACATTTTTCCCCGCTTTCAATATTGCTTTTTCTAGAGAAAATATTCACCCCACTAGTAGATCCACCTTCACTGCTTGAAATACTAGAAGGGGCAAAGACACATTTTTAGGAGCAACACTCACTACTCTAGCATTTCTCTCTTCTTCTAGTTTTTTCATCTCAAATAGATCATTTCTTGAGACTTTTACATGTTTTCCAATTTCATTTTCATCAATCATTAACAAATGTGTTGTCACTCTTACATATTAACTTATAAAATATTTTTCTCAAAAAATGCACTTTCAAAACTTATCTTTTGCCTCACCTTGAGTAGCTAGCTTCAAGGTTGTAGATGTCGGATATCGGGGACAAGTCGGTTTAGATTTTTCATGTCGATTTTAATGTTGGGAGATATATTAGGGATATTTCATATATCGGGTTTTAATATTTAATTATTTCTATGAGTAATCATTTATAAATTTAATCCTTTTTTAATTTATATATTTTAATATATTGATTATTTGATATTTATTGAATTCATAAATTTATGAAATCAATATAAACATTTTGTGTTACACAAGTAATAACAGTATTGGAAAGTTGTCGATGATAATGAAAGATAAGAAACATTTAGTCCATAATTCAAAGATCATGCATAATTAAAGTCGATGACGGACTTGAGCAAGTAAGAAAGCCAGAGGCAGGAAAAAAACAACCTAAACAATGAAATAATTTTGGTCTATCGTCTATTAGACCATATACACTAATTAAAATAAATTGAAAAAAATCAGTCAATAAAATGTCGGGATATATTGGCTGATATATCGGTGAATATATCGATTAATAGCAGACATATTGGAGAATATATTCCAAAAGGATATATTGCAAAAAAAAATCGGAAATGTGTCGTTTTGTCCATGAAACCTTTATGTCAGCCGATATATTGGCCATGTCGGAGGATATCCACAATAGTGGCTAACTTAGGGACACGTGTGTCCGATTGAACAGGACACGCGAGTTTTGAGTGAGCTAGCGTGTTGGACTTCTGACATGCGTGTCGGAGAGTGTCGGAGAGTCAAACGACTGTCGGAGAGTCCGACACCGACGCGCTGAGCATTTTGAAGTGTCAGTGCTTCATAGCTTTAGAGCATTCAAAGGTATTTCAAATGTCAATAAGAGTTGACAATCTAATGATTAAAGAGGTAATCAAAAACATCTGCCCAAAAAAAATTTAAGGCTGCTAAGAAATTTCAAATCTTTGATTCTATGGTGAAAAATCAATTTACCACAATTCTTGAAACCTCAAGAATTGACAATTAAGGGTGAATATTTTCATCAATTTTGTGAGAGCACTAGGCAACACAAGAAATCATTCAGCAAAATTCTTGTCTCAATAAACCACCAAATAATGTATCTACAAGAAAATAATATCGTCCAAATTTTGTTATGTACAAAACTACCCAGAGGAAAGCCATATTGACACCTTCATATCTAATAAATTGGATGACTTTCCCAATTTCCCATAATTTTTAGGTGACTTATATTTATTAACCTTCATAGCCAACATAGTTCAAAATTTGACCCAAGAGCAAAATGAGATTTCGTAGGATGCTCACACCTGCTCAAAAGAGTTGCAAGTACCACCAAAAACTGATACCACTAGAGGATTCTAGGTCGATGGTGAATTGGATCGGACATTCTGATCTATCAAAAAAATTGGATGATCTTCTTTATATTCAACAAATTTTAGGTGTACCATCTTTGTTAACTTTCATAGTCAACATTGTTCTAGAGAAAACAAATGTGTTTTCATAAGGGTCACACAAATGTAGGATCCTAAACGGGCAGTGGCCTTGTTCGTCCGATGAACAACAACTCATTAACCTCATTAATAGTTCTTCAATCATTCTCAGAGAAGGTACAATCTAGCTTTAATACCACAATTAGTAGTGCCCCAATCTGATGGAAGATTCCCTGTCAGACATTGTAACAATTGCAGCGAAAGAGCTCAATGGAGAAACATTTCCAACAGAAAACTTTCTAATCGAAAACGCTCGAGCAATATGGAAGAACAAAAATAAAGGAGAAGAAGATATCATGGTTGGCTATTCCATGATAGAAGAACGGTTCTATAGTGAGAGCCCCAAGTGTTGCACTTCAAAGAGTTACCCACACCTTGGATAGCCATGCGAGTGCGGTCAGTGGCCTGTAGACCTGCAATTGACAATCCTCTAGAAAACCATGAGAGGATGAGGAAAGAAAAGAGAGGAAGAAGAGAGAACCTTTCTCTCCTCACAGTCTGCTTAACATGAGAGTGATGACTGCTCTTCACTATTGAACCTTGATGAATGGTAAACCGCTAGGGTTTACCTCTAAGGGTTCTTATTTATAGGTACACTCCAGGTAAAAAAATTCCCAAAAAATTCTACTGAATTTGATTTAAAAAAACTAGCGACTTCTGATAAAAATTCATACACTAAAAGAATCTAATTTATTTGCAATCATCAATTCAGGCAAATTCAATCAATTCTCGAAATCTCGTTAATTCAACTTCTGAATCAATAATAGTTCAATATATAATTAATCAGATTAATTATTCTAGTGGATGAATCAACAATTGAATCATCATTATCACTTGACAATGGACTTCTCCAACTAGTTGTGTGACCAATCAGGTTCACCTCAAAGATAATAGTAGGTTCACAGAAAATTCACAACTTATTATTAGACCAATCCAACTCACATTCTGCTAATCATGAGAGAGATGATTGCTCTTCACTATTGAACCTTGATGAATGGTAAACCGCTAGGGTTTACCTCTAAGTGTTCTTATTTATAGGTACACTCCAGCTAAAAAAATTCCCAAAAATTTCAATTGTATTTGATTTAATGAAACTAGCAACTTCTGTTAAAAATCCATATCCTAAAAGAATCGAATTTATTTGCAATCCTCATTTCAGACAAATTCAATCAATCCTCCAAATCTCATTAATTCAACATCTGAATCAATAATAGTTCAATATATAATCAATCCGATTAATTATTCTAGTGGATGAATCAACAATTGAATCATCATTATCATCACTTGACAATGGACTTCTCCAAGTAGTTGTGTGACCCCTCAGGTTCACCCCAAAGATTATAGTAGGTTTGCAAGGACCCCAAAGATTATAGTTGGTTTACAGACAATTGAAAACTTATTATTAGACCAATCCAATTCAACCAGTAGCTTTGAAATTAAATCATCTCACAAGACCCCGAACAATCTATGGCTAGCATCTAGCCACATGCCATGAAGACTTGGTTAAAGGCAAACGAATCAAATCTTTCCAATTACAAATGCATTCAAATAGTCCTTCCAACGATATATTTGATGACCAGACATATAGTAAAGATTCATTTGTCGAAACCCTAATGAGTCAATAGCTCGTCTTTACTTCCCTCAAGCTAATGCCTCAGCTGTGGACATAGATTTCGGAAACCTTCCCACCAGAACAACCTCAAACAGACTCTGAGTCGCAGCAAGAAGGTCCCGCCACACACCCGGAAGATCTTAGATTGTTTCCCCTCCCAAACAAAAAGCTGGACCGAGCACCTTTGGAGAGCCAAGGGAGCTTCCGACCACCCACCTGGAGACCACGGTGAGTGATGAGCTGAATCTCCTGCCAACCAAAGCTAGTCAGGGGAGAGGAAAATTCGGAAAAAGGTCATCTCCAAAGGTGCTCTTAGGGGTCTATTTATAGTTTTTTGGGGATGGTCAGCCAATAGCGAGATCCCGCCTTTTGGTAACTATTAAATGCAACTCAAAGTGCTCTGCCAACAGCGCAACTCCGCTGTTTGGAGGGACTAATGATAGACCAGAATCAAATTATAGACAAATATAAAATGGAAAAGAATATCCCATAATGGCGAGTCGACGCACTTCGGCCTACTCGCCTCAGCGGCGAGTGCCTGATGGTACTGGGCACTCGCCACTCGCCCAGCCGGCGAGCACCTGCTGAGGCTGGGCACTCGCCATCTTACCTCTCGCCCATGGGCGAGACTTTGACTCGCCGACTCTGCTCGCTCACCAACATGCTGGGTAAGGAGAGATCGCGCGGTGAAACTGTGTGCTTGCTCCTTGTCCTCGGGCCAGCTAGGTCCACTCGACAAATACGGAGTTGTAATGAAAACTAATGAGAGGTCATAGCAAGCACAAATTTCCTGATAAGTCTTGCATTTAGACTCGTATTAGAATTATGTGCATAAATTGAAACACTTATATCTTTCACTGATTACAGCTTATGACATTACGTGATCAAATCTATGTTATACTTCGAAGTAGGTCAATAATTAAAGTTATTTCTGCTAGACTATTTTACTTGTCCGTCATACTAGCTTTGCCTCGTATAAAAATTAGTGCACAAATATTTCTATTTCCCGTGCTCGAACTTTATTTTACTTTGCTCACTATTTATTTCAATATTATTGGTATGTTCATTCTTTTGTTATATTGGAATGCCTACTCGACCCATCGTCGAACTCCAAAGACTAAGTATTCTGAGTCTAGAGCTGACCCTCACCGATTGAAGATTGGAATACCTACTCACAGACTAGCGAGTTGCAGCGGGGTCCCGCCACACACCCTAAAGTTCTCTTTTTAACTTGCCCTCCCAAAACTAAAAGTTGAGCGTGACACCTCGGGCGATGTGGAGAAAAACCTCAAAAGGCACGAGCTCTGGGGAGGTGGGTCTGCCTCCTCCAAGATATTATGAGGTTTTATTTATAGGAAAACATGACAGAGATATATTGGTTTTATTAGTCTGCAAGCAGCCCTCCCAAATGGTTTGCGGATAGCCCTCCCAGCCTTAACGAGAATACTATTCTCAGGCCCTAATGGTCTGTAGATAACCATTTTAGCCATCAAGAGATTACTGCTCAAAAACCTAGGCGAGTCTGAGGGTTGGACCGACCCAGAATCGCGTCGCCTACTCGACAGCGAGTATGAATGTCCTACCCAAACTCGCCATTACCACCTTGCATGGCGGTAAATTCAAATATTTTCTTGAACTCGCCATTAGCGCCTCATTTGGCAGCGAGCCCGACTGTCTTACCGGGCTCGCCCATCGAACACTGAGGTTGGGTCCGCTTTCATTATGGTTTACTGGGACAAAGCTTCCTTCTGCTCGCTGAATACGGGTTGCATAGATAGAATATGATAAATATTACATTGAGATTTCTCCTTTGTTGATGTCTGTAACATCTTGAGATTTTTTCCTTTGTTAAATGTCTTTAATATCTTTATTTGAGGCTTTCAAGAGAACAAATCTGAAAAGTAAATGGTTAATAACCCCTTCCAACTATAAGAGAATATTCCCAATTAAAGATGAATGATGCTTTACATTAGTTCCTTTTAGTGTTATATGGCTTCCTTGTCGCTGATCTATTAATGCATGCCTATATTAATGGTTGAAAGAAAACCCTATTTTGGTCTTTGACCTTTGTTGGAAAAGCTCATGTAAAGAGGCCCATGTTGGAGCTCATTTATTTAGTTTTCTTCTTTTCTCCACTTTAGTCCCACATCATGTATAGGGATCTTTTCTCTATTTCTGCCTCCTATAAATGTGCATTCATACCTTATATTTCACTATTGAGAAAGTATATACAAGTTTGAGATTTTCTCCACATGGTATCAGAGCAACCCGATCCTCCTCGCGATTAAGTCTTTTTCTAACTGCGGCTTCCCGTGCGGTTAACTCCCTTTCTAACCGTGGCTTCCCGCGCGGTTAAGTTCTTTCTAACAGCCACTCATGCTCTCTCTCTCTCTCGTGGTTTCCACCTGTTCTTCTTCTCTCTTCTCCCTTTTATAACTCTCTCTCTCTGTGAGGTGGGGCCTTCTCCCTATTCCCACTGCCCGCGTGGGTTCTTCTCGGCTACCCGATTCATGTCTACTCAATGCGGTCTCTTTGTCTACCCGCCGAGTTCTAGCCTTCTCGCTGCTCTCCTCTCTTCTCGCTGCGACTTATCTTAGTCGTCGCGACTTCTCTTAGTTGTCGTGATTTCCCTAACCACTACGAGCTTCGCATCTAGGTCGCGACATCTTTCCTTGCCGCTGGTGTGCTCACCGTGACCGTGCGGACTTCTCGTGTGGCTTTTTCTTTGCATAGTCGCTGCTCTCCTCTCTTCTCGTCGCGACTTCTCTTAGTCGTTGTGGCTTCCCTAACCGCTGCGAGCTCCGCATCTCGGTCGTGGCACCCTTTCTTGCCGCTGGTGTGCTCACCGTGATCGTGCGGACTTCTCGCGCGGCTTCTTTTTTGCTTAGTGGAGCCGCTGCGGCTTCCCTAACCGCTGCGAGCTCCGCATCTAGGTCGTGACATCTTCTCTTGCGCCGGTGTACTAATTGTGACCGTGCGGACTTCTCGCGCTGTTTCTTCCCTGCTTAGTCGTTGTTGCTTCTCTTCCCGCCGCGTGCTACGCATCTTGTTCGCGGCCTCTTGTCGCTGGTGTGTTGTCACCAAGACCGTGCGGCTTATTTCTGCTCGTTGTTCTTGTCTTCCAATCTACTCGTGCGGTCTCCTCACTATCCGCGCGACCTCCTCTCTATCTGCGCGACCTCTTCTCTATCCGCCGATCTACCCTCATGACCGCCTGGACATGGGGTCTTCTCTTGATTCTACCGGACAGGAGGCTTCCTCTTTTGCAGACCGCCCGGCCCTTGCCCCTGAACTCCAGGATGAATTGCGGATCACTACTGTTTCTTTAGCCGGGAAGAAGAACTTTGTGGAGTGGGTGCACACTGTTCGCCGCGTTCTTCAGTGCAAAGGCTTTCTACATCACTTGACTCAAGCTGTTCTCGCTGATCCTACTGAAGACTGATTGTGCAACGATGGTCGAGTTCAGACGTGGCTCCTCAACTCCCTTGACGGTGAACCTTATCGCATGACCATGTATCACGAAATGACCAAGGCGATGTGGGATGAGCTCCATACTATGTATTCCGACAAAGATAGTCTCCAGCACCTATATGACATCATCACTGATCTTCGGACTCTTGATGTTGGCGGGACCACCGACCTCACCTCCTTTGTTGCTCGGGTCAGGACTCAGGTTGAAGCCTAGATTCAACATTAACCTCCTACGATGGATCTTGTTGCACAACGTGCTCAAAAAGAAGCCGTCGGTGTTGTCATGATGATGTCTCGTGTACCACCTCATCTTCAGAGCGTTCGGGCTCAGATCCTCTCCTCTGCTGCTACTCCGTCACTATCAGATATGTGTTCCATGTTGCTCAAGGTCTCACCGCCTCTAGATAGTTCTAGACCTCCGTCACCGGCTCTCCTTCAGCAGACTTTTGCACCCTTACTGCCTCTTCCTCCTCCTGCTCGTGGGTGGCGTTCAGGCTCTCGGGGCCGAGGTCGGGGAGGCCGGTCACAACCAAAGTATTCCTTCTGCGGTAAGGACGGCCACCTTGAGGCCACTTACTATCGCAAGCATGGGCTTCCTCCTCGTCCACAGGCCGCTGTTGCTGCCAACGACTCAGCTGTCACTCGTACTAACCTTGAAGAGGTCCGACTTCAGCTCCAACAACTTCATGGTCAGCTCAGTCGTCCACCTGCCTCCATCTCACAT
This sequence comes from Platanthera guangdongensis, assembly GCA_039583875.1. NCBI lineage: Eukaryota > Viridiplantae > Streptophyta > Magnoliopsida > Asparagales > Orchidaceae > Platanthera > Platanthera guangdongensis. The sequence goes on from CM077155.1 coordinate 77,935, forward strand.
GAATGTATCGGTTGTCTCTCCACTAGTTCGCGCTGGATAGTGGATTCAGGTGTCACTCATCACATCACCTCCCTACGGCCACATCAGTATCTGGATTCTCCTCATACTAAGCTAATCTACCTCCTAAATTATCGGACTTATGCATTCAAGGTCTCGTTGGCCGGTCACCCCAACTAGTCAAACAAAAATTGCGCGAACAACATGCGCAATACAAAATAAAACTCAAACGCTCATAACACGCGCAATAAAACTCTACGGTACGAAACCCAAAAATTGCGCGAAAGAGTGCACTACAAAAGTAAGAAAACTTGTGCAATAATAATAATAATGACGCGACGCGGGTTGCATCAATATATTAAACACATATATATTACAGGAAATTACTTGCGGGTTAGCTCAAAGGGCATATTCAGATCTCCTGCATTTTTTTCTCTGGTTTAGGGTAAGTGCAAAGCTTAAAAGGACCGGAAATTGCTTTTGAGTAAGCTCAAAGGGCATATTCAGATCTCCTGCATTTTTGAGTGGTATGCGGGGGAGGAAGACAGTCTTGCCTTTATTTTGTCCCGTAAGTATTTTCGCTTCAATAACATTTCTTGAGAATTGACAGCAAAGGAGTCGCGAATTATTGCCAAGGTCAATTCAAGAATTTAAATTCCGCAAAAGCATAATGGGGGCGCCTTTTTTCAAAGATAATTTGTGCGGCGGGAGATTGCTCGGTGAGATGTTATTCATAAACTTTTGTGGGTACAAATTATCTCTGTCACCACTCACCATCAACAGAATCAAAAAAATAGTATGCAGTTTCGTCTTCAGTGAGTAATCTAAGACATTTTTCATTGAGTCAAGCAACATCCTCATTTAATGGAGCCAACAATGCTCTGTATTCCCAATAATCAGAGTTGGTTACACTGGACGTAATATCAGAGAGTACACTGCTGATGAGCACATTGATTGAATGTTGTCCTTCCCAGGGAATAATCATTGAATCAGGGATCCGAATCATATCGCCATCATATGTATGTTCATCACCATTTTCTATTCGAAGCAGAAACTCTGAGAAATATTGATCATCAAAAGCACGCATATTTTCAGATAATGAAATTAACTTTACAATTAAACACAAAGGTGAGTCAACTATGTTGGCATTGATAATTTGGGACTTTGTGTCATTAACTACAACTGGTGCAACTTGTCGAAAATTCCCTCTCATAACTACAACCTTACAACTGAAAGGTTGTGTGAGGTTCAGAACATCTCGAAATGATCGATCAACGGCCTCAAATACATGTTTGTGTGACATCGGCGCCTCATCCCACAAAATAGCAGAACAGTGTTGTATAAGTTTATACATCTCAGACTGTTTGCCGAATTTGCATAATGAACCTGCTTCCACGGGAATTGGAATTTTAAATTTTAAATGTGCAGTGGTTCCACCTGTAAGAAGAGTCGCAACAATTCTTGATGACGCAGTTGCAAGCACAATATGTCCATCATGTCGTAAATGTGCAAGTATTGCTTTGTATAAAAAAGTTTTTTTCGTGCCTCCAGAGCCCATCTATGAAGAAAATACCCTCATGACGCCGTCTAATAGCTTCCATAATAGTATGGAAGGCATAACATTTACCAGGATTTAACAATGAAATATAGGTAAGAAACCGTATATGAGATCGGTATGGAGAGTTCATCTTCAATTAAGCCCGATATGTTTGTAATATTTATGAAGGTTGCCGACATCTGAAAAATATCAAACTGTGTAATAGTTTTGCTATGTTGTTGAAGAGTATAATCTATTTCATGAAAAAGTTTGTTCATGACATATAAACACTATATAGACTATTGTCTCGTTTGATACCTGTGTTTGTGTCGTCGTTAATGATAGTCAACTATGATGGGGTCAATGACCTTGTCTTTGTTTTCCGCCTTTTCCCGTCAGCAAATCAAGAAGTGTCATTGATAACAAAAAAAACTCGGTAATATAAACACTATGTTAATCAAAATATGAGCATTAAACACTACATTAATCTAACACAATTAAAAACTTGAGTATGAAAGAAAAGATTAGACACTATAATATGAAAAATACTGGAGATGCAAGGTGGAGATGTCGGAGGTTTGATGCATGGTCGTTAACCCTGCCAAGTTTGATTGTATAGTAAAACTCCATAAGATTAAACACTCTGTTAATCTAACATGAGAAGCTGAAGCATCGGAGGGAGAAAGAAGAATACAATGTAAAAAAAACTACAGAGCTAATCTATGCAATATTATATAAACCCAAGAGTGAATCAAAAAACAAAATAAACAGAACGAGTGTCGTAGAGGGGCCGAGTGTGGGCGGAGGTACCGTCGCAGCTGGGGTACTGTCGATACGAAGAGCATCGAGCACGGGCTACGAAGATGCTCGTATGAATAAAAAGCAAATTGAATCAGCATATTGAAGATTATGCACTAATCAGGCTATTCATACAATCTCCTGCAAATTAATTCTCTTTTACTATAAAACAATGATATTGCACACAAAAGAATGCACTAATATTGTACAATTAACAGCAAAAACAATGCACACAAAAGAATGCACTAATCTGTCAGTAATATTATACAGTTAACAGCAAAACAATGCACACAAAAGAATGCACTATTTTGGCAGTAATATTGTACAGTTAACAGCAAAACAATGCACACAAAAAATGCACTAATCTGGTAGTAATATTGTACAGTTAACAGCAAATTGAATCACGTATATGAAGAAAAAGCAAATTGAATCAGCAAATGAAGACTATGCACTAATTTGGCAGTAATAGTCTTTGTAGGAGGCACGTATCTGGTTGTAGTTTAATGCGTTTGATATTTTGATCTGTGTTTATTCGTGGGTTTCTGAAGTATGTGCACACGATAAAATAGGCACGGGGAAGAGCACCAGGCACAGGGGTCGTGTGCACGGGGGTTTGCGAGCTACAGAAGTGGCGCCGCGCCGGGACACTGCCGAGGCGGGGTACTGTCGTGTTGGCCACGGGGGCTACCTGTTCCCTGTCCATTGATCGAGTGTCGTAGATGGGCCGAGTTTGGGCGGAGGTACCGTCGTAGCTGGGGTACTGTCGATGCGAAGAGAATCGAGCACGGGCGTAGCCCGTGCGAAGATGCTCGTATTTGTATATAATTATTGTTATCACAACGTGAAAATAATCTAGAAATGAAATATTGAAATTGCAAAATAGTATGTCCATTGATAGCTTAAATGACAAACACAGTTTCGCGTGGGCAGAGGCAAGATGCGGGAGAAGATCGCCCGAGAGATATCAAAAAACGTAGGGACATTTATGAAGATTTGCAGAGAAGAAGATAGCATGCCCTGTTCAAAATGCAGCCCAAAATAAACTATAATTTGCACAATAATATATCACCAAATATACAACAACATTTAAACAGCCAACCTTTAACAAAACAGACGCATTGAATTTGTTGGGCTTGGGTACATATGGTAGGAAGATCTCCAGTCATAGCGTGCAGTCATGTCTGCCACATGAGCAGATTATATATAATGCAACATATATATTTTTATGCATGCTACTTCAAATACATTACAGCATATGCCATATATTATAGAGGAACCTACAATATTTCCTAAAGCAGCAGTGCTACGGTGGTGAACGCTGGTAGGCATAGGACCATCAAACCGTTGCAATTACCAGAGGAAGCTCTGCTCTAACAATCTTGTCATAATCATCTGGAGTATTCGCTTTATCGCACGCATCAAAAATAACCAGCATATGAACGTGTGGCAGACCACGTTTTTGGATCTCAATTACATGGACATGACTTAATGTTTTGCCTAAAACACTTTTATGAAAAATATCTTTCTTTTATTTTTCATATTTAACATGAAAATTCGAGAGACTAAATCTGGATGGTCTTGGGGGGTTTGTCCTGCATAAAGCGCGTCTGTGGTTCCTTGCCAAGAAGCGTTGCACGTCATTGTTAGAAATATATCTAACTTACCATAATGTTGGACAACGGCCATTGTATCTTGATAACGCTGGTATATGTCGCGAGGGCTTCCAATAAAAGATGATGGCAAGATGATGTGTCGACCAATATTCGTTGTAGTAGAATCACATAGTGTATGACTTTAGCATTTTAAGCAGTGTTGGAAGTAAAGTCCTATGATATTTAATAAAAATATAAATCAACCTCCACTATTTTCACCAGCATTGAGACAGTTTTGTAGGCCGCTGTAAAGTTCAGAACGGATTGTTTTTTGATTATTTTTTATCCATCGGAGTTTTTGAGTTCCAATTTTAATATAATTATCAACAACATATTACTGCAGTAGACGACATCATGTAACAGCAATGATAAAGGTGGTTGACGATCCTACAATACAATGATTATGAAGTCAAATACCATATTAGTACAAGTAGTAGTTCTGCACAATAATAAAATGTATTTTCTTAAAACCTGGAGTATGTATGAGTAGTAGTCACAACAGCTAACATGTCGATGATTCAATCCTTTGTATTCAGCTAACCAACCATATGTACCATATGGGAGAAGCAACGGATATTGAAGTGGGTCATAGTAACCAACATATTCTAGAATATTAACCAATTGACCTTCAATTGTCTCAACAATTATATGTCGCTCAATTGATTCAAGGTACTCTTCAGAACCAACAATTATAGCAACGACCTGTGATGTCGTTGGTAATGTATATTGTTGACTCAGCGCAGGCATTTCCTTTATAATAAGTTTACATCTGTTAATATCTTCATGTTGAGATATTCGTCGGAACATTGATACAAATGGGTTATATGTATCCAAAATTGTTCTTACTTTTTCAAGTAATGTACGATCTAACTCTTTGTTTTCTTGTAAACGATAATCTATCTCATGTTCAGTATCGTATATATACAGTTGTAGGTAACTAGGACGTGAGTTTGCAGCAGGTAAAAGAGAACCAATTCGGTGATATATTGATTCATGAGCTCGAAATGTGTATATCACGTGTTGATCGGCAGCCAGCACATCATCTAACGTTACACCCATCGAAGTAAAAGAGAAAACATGGTTATATAAACGAATATATCTTCTGAAGTGATGACTTTCAGTAGAGTCACTAATGAATAAGTTGTAGAGGTCAGGTAGAACATGTATAGATGGAATTTGAACCCTTCCATTGTCGTATCACATCGTTGGTGTTTCACCATCAAACAGTTTAGCATTGCAATTATCAGATAAATGAGGGTGTTGTAGTTGTAAATATAAGATTTGATGCATTGTATTACAGATACGTGAAATATTGTGGTTTCCAAGCTGATGGTGCCTAACATGAACAATAACATCAGAACTACTGTCTTCTGTGTCCTCATGTTGCCGAGTTGGGATTACCGAATTTTCTATAAGAGAAATAATATAAGATATATAACGCATTTGGCAAACATGTGTGACATCTATGTATATTATAACAAGAAAAAAATACCTTCTGCATGCATGCGATGTACGATATTTTGTTGTGGTAGATGAGCTGCGTATTGCTCTATGTTTAAGGTTGATGCTGGCACAGCAGATGGCTGCAATGATGTTGGAGCAGGAGTGGTTACAGTAATACGACCAATTGAGTGGGAAGACATTACTGGCATGGTACAGTCAAGCAGGGGTGCAGTACATGGTTGCATTGTCGATGATTCTCCAATTTCAGGTAGTCGTTCAGCATGAAAGCATGATAAAGACGATGCAGTTGTCAATGAATATCTATGGACAACAACATTATCTGCATCTGTGACTTTAAAATGCAAGGGCATGTGGGTGTTGTATCATGTAGCAGTATTTGTAAACATATGATAATGTGTACAAACAAAAGGTAATAGTAACCTCAAATCATGTTTACGTCTTCAGCGTGGGTGTGCGACGCCAGTGCATGTGCAGTGGTTTGGGGTACAGCTGCAGCAGTGCACGAGAGCTCGGACTCCTGATTTTGTAATTGGTCAGTCTGTTTGGGGTAATTGTCTGCGTCGTCTTTGAGCAGCAACACGCATCATTTCTCTTTGGTGTGCTTGTTGCGCTTTTGTCATACGCGCATGTCTCGCCCTTTGATAAGATCGATTATATGCTCATTGAGCTACCCGTTGTTTGTCGGACAGCTTGGCTCTTATTCTCTGTGAACGTTCTCGATTAGAAGCTCGTGGAGTAGCGAAGAAGAAGTAGACGCGAGGCAGCGCCAGAAAGTGGGAGAAGAAGAACGGGAGCAAGAGGGCAGCAAAGAGGTAGGAGTAGAGCGGCTTTACCAGAAAAGAACAACTGGAGGAGCAGAGGTTGTGTGGGTAGCGATGAGGTAGGAATAGAGCGGCGGAGGATAAACAGCGGCGGAGAAGTGACCCCACCTGCGCTGTCTCTTGCAGATGAAGTAAAGCTTGGGGGCGAGGTTAAACCTGTCTCAATTCTGAAGCACTGTGACGATCATGATCCATGACATAACTAAGTACAAATTGAAGACAAGCAGAAGTGAAATTGCTGAATATTAAAGGAGTAGGCAGATCAGTTTCAAAGCCTTACCCCACAGCATTGAAGAGACAACTATTGTCCGACAGTATAACTCTCCTCACCACAACGCCTTCCATGTCCACCTGAGAAGAAAAATAGCTTCAGCTTTTCAGGATCCCAAAGCCGTCAACGGAGTCCATGATCAACACGATGGAGCAAAATTATACAAATCCACAGCTAGGAATCAGCCAAAATTCAAGGTGGAGGAGGCAGATGCCGAAACAATCGGAAGAAATCGGAAAAAAATCGAACTAAGCAATCAAAACCACACAAAAACATGGTGATCCTTCAGAAATCAATATATTTTGAGATCAGATCTTCTCGACTTCGAAAGATCTCAGAAGGGAATCCTACCTTAAAGAAATTTTTTTTGCATCGGCAGGAGCTGCATCGAAAATAGATGACAACGGGGACTCAACCTATGTGTGTGTGACTAACCGACGACCTGCATAAAACAGCAGAAAACAGCGGCAGGGGCTTTTTCGGGAACTGACCGGAGTGACCGACGACCTGCATAAAGATCTCTATTACCCAGAAGGCGCAAAAACACCCGAGAAGAGGGCAAAACCGCGTGCATGCACCCTTGTTAGGGAACCGGGACAACGCGCTTCCAGCGCGACCGCGCGCGCTCCTATATATATGTGACAGGCACGGGGCTCCGCCCTTATCTAAGGCCACATTTGTCGTGAGAGGGTGATATTTGTTGTAGGGGAGACATTTATCGTGGGGGGGCAACATTTGTCGTGGGGGCGACATTTTTCGTGGGGGCCGACATTTGTCGTAGGGCGGCATTTGTCGTGAGCGCGACATTTGTCGTGGGGGCAATATTGGTCATGGGGGGAGGGAGGTAATATTGGTCGTGAGTGATGACATTTGTCGCGGGGGATGACATTTATCGCAGAGGAGACATTTGTTGTGGGGGACGACATTGGTCGTGGGCGACGACATTGGTCGTGGGGGCGACCTTAGTCGTGGGGGCGACATTGGTGGGTGAGGGAGGGGAGACATTTGTCATAAGAGCGACATTTGTTATGGGAGGAAAGAAGACATTTGTCATGAGTGAGACATTTGTCGTGAACGGCACCATTTGTCGTGAAGGACACATCTAATCATCATTTGCAAATACACCCCACAAAGTATTGATCATTAATTAAGCACGGGCTAAGTACAAAAGCTGAACACAAAGTGTACTCAAACATTCCCCAATACCACTTTGATCTGTAACGCTCCAGGCATGAAAGTACTTTTATTTCCGCATTAGATTTTCCCTCTTCGATCATGCTCCATACCACTTTACTTATTCTCATGAGATGGAATGAAGAATTGAAATCTTGTAAAACTGCAATGCGAGTCAATCAAGAGAAAGTAATTAAAATGGATTTAAAATATGAAAATGCAAGATCTGTAAAGCTCTCTGTCGCTCTTGGAAAGGACAAACCAAATAAAATACATATGAAATGTAGATAAACCCTTTATCGTAGGTGGAGAACATGGGTACATCCTGTATCGGCAAACATGTAGTTTTAGTGGGGAGGATCGGGGTTAGAATAGGTTGGAGTGCGCTTAGTCGGCCTTCCTTTGAAGCAGGGCAGAGAGCGACTTCTAAGCATAAAAAAGATTATCGTAAAAATGGGGAGATCGGCGTGCAGAGGAGATGCGGAGAAGATGCCCTAGAAGCCGCTCGAAAGGGTTTAGCGGGAGTGATACTGCGATGAATGAGTTGGAGCGTAAATAAATCGTCGCGCCTTTGATCCAAGGATCGGATGAAGATGAACGCTATGTGGAACTTTTGCGCCCTCTTGAAGCTCCGTGGCTTGGAAGAAGATAAAGCATTATACAGCGGTGTGAAGAGCGGCAAGCAATTTATTCGGAAGATCTTTCATGCCTGGAGCGATGAGAGTCGCATCCGAAAATGTGTTGTCGCCCGACCGCAAACGCCAGCTGTAGCGGCGATGACGAAGCCTTGGATCGGCGACAACAGCGGCGAGGAAAAGAACCGGGGGCAATTTCGATACTTACCTTGCATGACCGACGAGGCTACGCCCGTGCTCGATGCTCTCGGGCAGCCTTCGGCCGCATCAGGCGAGTGTTATGACCTAATTAGGGGAGAAAGAGGAAGTGGGAAGAAGACTAGAAGATTAGGGTTTAGGAGAGGAAGAAGAGAGAGGATACCTGGAAATATTCTTGCTTAACCACCAAGGAGGAGGGGTTGGGTATTTATGCTCCCACCCAACCCCTAGGGCCGGCCGGCCCCATTGGGGCTGAACCCAATGTGGTTCAGCCCCCCATTCTGCTTTATTGATGGGTTTGGGCTGAACCGGATGGTTCAGCCCGGCTTTCATTCCTGGTCTCCTTCGGTCTTCGCGCGTATTTGAATCCACGGAAACGTAGATCATCCGGGGGCATAACATTCCCCTCCCCATCAAGAAGCACCTTGTCCTCAAGGTGAAAATCAGGATAGCGCTCCCGGAACTCCAAGAGGTCCACCCACGAATTGTGCGTCGCGGGCATCTGCTTCCATTTGACAAGGATCATTGGTCGGTACTCCGTGTCGTGTTTCTTCCATTTGGTCATGAGAACTGCTTCAGGTAAGGGCCGCAATTCGCCGCTGCTGGTAGCCTCAGGTAAGGTAGGAGTGACGGAAATAGTGTTTTTCAGCTTCTTCTTGAGGACGGAGACATGAAAAGTAGGGTGAATGCATGATCCCTCCGGTAGCGCCAAAGTATAGGCGACGGGTCCGACCCGCCGAATGACTCTGTACGGCCCGTAGTAACGTGGGGCCAGTTTCTGATTGGCCCGACGGGCGACTGAGAGCTGACGATAGGGCTGGAGCTTGAGAAACACCTCATCACCGACCGCAAATTCCCGTTCCGTACGGTGCTTGTCGGCTTGAACCTTCATGCGGTCTTGGGCCGCACGTAAATTGTCGCGGAGAAGAGCCAAGGTCCGATCCCGATCTTGCAGAGCTCGATCGACCGCCGGGAGGGCAGTGCCGGCCGGTTCATAGGAGGACAACGTGGGTGGCGGCCGCCCGTACACCGCCGCGAACGGAGTGAGCCGGCTGGCCGTGTGATAAGAGGTGTTGTAGCAATACTCGGCCCAATGTAGCCACCTGGTCCACGTGCGGGGTTCATCCATGACAAAGCACCGTAAGTATGTCTTGACCCCTCTGTTGAGTACCTCCGTCTGCCCGTCGGTTTGGGGGTGATTGGCCGTGCTCATGCGTAGTGTGGTACCCTGAAGCCGAAAAAGCTCCGTCCAAAAATGGCTGACAAAGACAGGGTCCCTATCAGAGATGATGGCCCGAGGAAGCCCGTGGAGGCGAACTATCTCTTTGGCGAAGAGGTCAGCCACCGTTTCGCCGGAATATGGGTGGCTCAAAGCAAGGAAGTGGCCGTACTTGGACAATTTATCGACCACGACGAGAATGACTGACTTGCCCTGTGATTTGGGAAGGCCCTCGATGAAGTCCATGGAGACGGTGTCCCAGATCTGGTGTGGGATTTCCAGCGGAGTAAGAAGGCCCGCTGGCGAGATCGTCTCATACTTTTGCCGCTGGCAGACATCGCATTCCCGCACGAACTGCTGAACGTCCCGCTGTAGCCCCTTCCAAAAGACGTTGGCCTTGACCTGTTGTAAGGTTCGATGGATGCCAGCATGACCACCGGTCGGTGAATCGTGAAACTCCCGAATCATAGTAGTACGCCACGGGGACGTGGCCGGAAGAACGAGCCGACCCTGGTAGTAGAGTCGCGTGCCCAGTAAGTGATAGCCAGCCGATGTGCCTCGACCCTGCTGCAGTGCTTCAATAATGTCGCGGAGAACTGGGTCCTGGAGAACCTCTGCCTGTATGTCGTCTAAGGAGGCAATCACCGGCCCCGAGATGTGAGTGAGGGAGCTTTCTGGTATCCGAGATAACGCATCGGCCGCCATATTCTCCTTGCCCTTCTTGTAGACAATCTCATAATCATACCCCAGAAGTTTCGTCAGCCACTTCTGCTGTAGCGGGGATGCCAACCGTTGCTCCAGGAAATGCTTCAGACTCTGGTGGTCTGTACGGACCTGGAAGTGCCGTCCCAGAAGATAGGGCCGCCATAGAGCGACCGCGTGAAGTATGACGAGCATCTCCTTCTCGTACGTAGAGAGCCCCAAGGTCCTGGGGGCGAGAGCTTTACTGAAATAAGCAAGTGGCCGACCCTCCTGCATGAGGACCGCGCCGATGCCGACGCCAGATGCGTCCGTCTCCACCACAAAATCCTTGGAGAAATCCGGAAGTGCTAGCACGGGGGTGGTGGTCATGGCCCTTTTGAGGCCATTGAAAGCTTCCTCGGTCTCCGCATGCCATCGGAAGGAATCCTTCTGCAGCAACTGGGTGAGTGGCCGTGCGATCTTCCCGTAGTCCTTCACGAACCGGCGATAGTAGCCGGTCAGCCCCAGAAAGCCTCGTAAGGCCCGGATCGTCGTGGGTAGCGGCCAAGTCACCATGCTTTCAATCTTCCGCGGGTCGGCCCGGACCCCTTGAGCGGAGACCAAATGTCCCAAGTACTCGACCTCCGCCTGCCCAAAAGAGCATTTGGAGTGCTTGGCATACAGTTGGTGCTCCCGCAAAATGTGGAATACATGTCGAACGTGCTCCCGATGCTCCTCCCAGCTCCTGCTATAGATCAAAATATCATCAAAGAAAACTAGCACATACCGACGAAGTAGTGGTCGGAAAATCTCGTTCATGACGGCTTGGAAGGTAGATGGGGGGTTGGCCAAACCGAACGGCATCACCAGAAACTCATAATGACCGTCGTGAGTACGAAACGCCGTCTTGTGGATGTCTTCGTCCCGCATGCGTATCTGATGGTAGCCGGATCGGAGATCCAGCTTGGTGAAGAGGCTTGCCCCATGCAGTTCGTCCAGCAGCTCCTCGATCATCGGAATGGGAAACTTGTCTTTAATGGTCGAGTGATTCAGTCCCCTGTAGTCGACACAAAACCTCCAGGAGCCATCCTTCTTCTTGACCAAGATGATCGGAGAAGAGAATGCGCTGGTGCTGGGTCGGATGATGCCGGAAGCCATCATCTCACGTACGCTGCGTTCTATCTCCGTCTTCTGAATGTGGGGGTACCGGTATGGACGAATATTCGTCGGGTCTGCTCCGGCCTTCAGCTGAATCTGATGATCTCTGAACCGTGCGGGCGCTAAAGAATGTGGTGCCTGAAAGATGTCGTCAAACTGAACCAATAGATCCTGCAGTTGCGCTGGTTCCGTTGTTGGCCCAAGAGCCTCGATTCCCCACAACAGGGCCATCATACTACCCTCTTCCTCCATCCTTTGCAGGCTCGTGAGTGATATCTCCTTGAGCGGAGACGTCTGTATCCCCTGTAGGCAATGCTCTGTCCCCAGGTGCGAGAACTCCAACGTCATCTTCTCCCAATCCGTGGTGACCCGCTTGAGCTGGCGGAGCCACTGCACGCCCAACACCATGTCCGACCCCCGAATCGGGAGCAGGTAGACATCCGTCCGGCACACATAGCCCTGTAGTCGTAGCTCCACCCCCTTCAGGACCCCTTCGCACCTCAACTTGCTGTCATCGGCCACCATAACCTGGAAGGAAGCCCCCTTGTCGACTGCATGTCCCGCCTTCTGTGTCGCTGCGGGGGTGATAAAATTATGTGTATTCCCGCTGTCTATCAAAATAGTCACCCGCTCGTGCCCCAACTTCCCAGCAATCTGTAACGTAAGTGGGGCTGAACATCCTTCCATTGCCTGGATGGACACCCCAAACTCCGCCAAGTCCAAACCATCCCCCTCATCACAGGTAGGGAGCTCTTCCTCGTCATCCTCCTCCCTCAGCATGAATACTTGCATCTTTTGGCATCGGTGTCCTGATGTGTACTTTTTGTCGCAATTGAAACATAGCCCCTTGTCCTTCCTGGCCTGCAGCTCAGGCCACGTCAGGCGTGTCACTGTCGGCCGTCCGGCCTGCGGTTGCTCACGCCGCCCCGCTACAGGTGCTGCTGGTGCTGCGGGAGTGCGTGCTCCCCCTCGATTTCGCTGGCGGTTGCACCGCTCCTCCTGTATCCTGGCTAGACTGATGGTGTGGCTCAGACTGTACGGCATGTAGGCATGGACCTCATCTCGCAGGTGGTCCTTCAGTCCCGAAATGAAACAACTGAGGAGGGTCTTTTCCCCCCAATTTACCCGATTTGCCAGCCGCTCGAACTCCGTGCGATATTCCGTCACGGTCCCCTTCTGTCGGAGTTTCTGCAAGGTGGCCTCCACGTCCTCGTATTCCAAGGGGCCGAAACGGGCTGTGAATCCCTCTATGAAGTGCGCCCACGGCGCGTACCCATAGCTTCGCACGAACCATTGTGCCCACTGGTATGCGTCGCCCTCCAAGTGAAACGACGCCAACTGCACTCATTGCTCATTGGGGATCTCTTGGTATGTGAAGAACAACTCGGCCTTCTGTACCCATTCCAGCGCGTCACTACCTCGGAATGTCGGAAAGTTCATCCTCGTACGTTTTGGTTGCATAACAGCCCGCTGGTTCGCTCCTCCATTCCTGCCATATCCTGGCTCTAGCCCTGCTGGCCTGAGTTGTTCGGCCACTGGATTCGGCCTACCATAGTAGTCGTGATAATGTTCCCCTCCGTATCCCCCTCCCATAAGAGGGCCCTACTCGTCGTCAAAAACGTGTCTGGGAGGATATCCCCGCCATTGGTCGCCTTGCCCCATCCTCGCTGGAGTCCCTAGTACCGGTGGTCTGGGGAGAATCCCATTTCCCGCGCCATTCGGCCTTCCCATGTGCAGCGGCGGCCTCCAAAGAGGCTCCTGAGGTCCAAAAGGGCGGCCGGCAGCCACTCCGGCGACTCCACCGCCGGCGGCCACCCCTCCCGGGCCGATCCACCCCCCGGTGACCTGCTGGTGGAGGTTCGGTCCGGATCCGACCCACGGTCTGGCGGCAGGAGCGCCCGCGCCTGGGCTGCGCGGAATCGGCGTCGTCGGCCCCGTAGGGCTCGGTTGAGCCGACGGCCCTGCGTGGCCGGCAGTCCAGCCTGGTTCCGGGTTGGGGCCACTGTAGGGCATCAGTCCCGGCCCTCCCGTGGTGCCTCCGGCGGAAGACGGTGCCGCGTGCGATGATTCTCCCGATTCCGCCATCTTCCCCCTTAGGTTTTGCGTTAACAGCGCCTTCAACTCATCCAAGCGTCCTTCCATACGTTCTTCTAGATTTTTCGTGGAGGTTTTAACTTGTTCTTCGATCCCGGCCACGGAATCCGCCAAGGCGACGTAGTTCTCTTCGATGGTGGCTAAACGCGTCATCTCCGCCTCCGTACGTGTCACCATTGTCGCAGGAAAGATGCTCTGATACCAAATGTTATGACCTAACTAGGGGAGAAAGAGGAAGTGGGAACAAGACTAGAAGATTAGGGTTTAGGAGAGGAAGAAGAGAGAGGATACCTGGAAATATTCTTGCTTAACCACCAAGGAGGAGGGGTTGGGTATTTATGCTCCCACCCAACCCCTAGGGCCGGCCGGCCCCATTGGGGCTGAACCCAATGTGGTTCAGCCCCCCATTCTGCTTTATTGATGGGTTTGGGCTGAACCGGATGGTTCAGCCCGGCTTTCATTCCCGGTCTCCTTCGGTTTTCGCGCGTATTTGAATCCACGGAAACGTAGATCATCCGGGGGCATAACAGCGAGCTTGATACTTCGGTCGCCCGAGAGCATCAAGCACGGGTGTAGCCCGTGCGAAGATGCTCGTATATATATTATTATAGTCGGTTGTGATGTTATAAGATGCTTCGCCCATGCTCGATGCTCGTATAGAATTATTATTTGCGGTGTTATGAGAGTCCTTTTTATAGAATGGTTTTTCCTGAGATTAGAATTAGCTATGTCTAATTATTATTATATCTTATACTTATATTTTATCTTATACTTATATTTTATCTTATACTGTTTAATATATTATACATTATATACTCTTTAATATCCACCGCCTAACTCAGCCATCTCCCCCCCCCCCCCCCCGCCTCCTCTCTCTCTCTCATTTATGTTACTCTCTAATATATTATAGATTATATCCACCGCCTATAACTCAGCCGTAACTATCTCCCTCTCTCTCTGGTCCTCCACCGGAAATAGGTTTAGGAGACCTATTTATTTTCTTTGTTTAATGATAATAACAATGAATGAATGAGATCTGATGGAGCTCAATCGGACGACAGATAAAAGCGTGACTGACACCAAAGCTAATACTCTTATATAGGGGAGATAGGGGAGATATACTATGATAATATTATATATATACACACACACTATGATACGATGAGCTGAATAAGAAATCTTAACTGAAATGAGAAGATGAAATTTGGATTAAAAATCAAAATGGAGAACTGATTGCAATATCAGAACTGTAAACTAAATTAAAAATCTAAATTGATTTCAAATTTTGATTTTTAAAGATGAAGAAATGCGGCTATGAAATGTTGATGCGAAGAGCATCAAAACTAATTTCATATTTTGATCCTCTTCATTTAGACCAAATTAAGACATTAATTCATTTATTGGACGAGATTGGTCGTCATTTATTCAACCTATATGAACAAAAAAAATATCATTACTGAACTGTTTGATGGATAATATTCGTTTGACTCCAATGAATTAAGAGGATTTCAATTCTATTTTGTAATATCAATATTGTGTTCATAAACCCTAATGAAAACCACATTAAAGCTCCGTTTCGCACGGTGGTAGCAGTCATGAAAATGGACGTTAAATTATCATGTGTTAACACCCACCTAAGAAACTTCATCCACTTTTATGTTCAAACAGATGATCTTTGTTTGGTAGTCGTTAGCGAATATTATCCATCAAACAATATTATGAACGATAACGCATTATATTTACAAAATACCCCTGATATCTACCCTGCATGTCGAGATCAGCGCCAATCACCAATCGTCGTCTAGGGTTAGGATTAGGCATATAATTAACACTACACTTCCCTGATACAGTCTACCTGAACCTAGTACATTTCTGGTAACTGTAAATACCCGACATTTGGCAAATACGCTTGAATCCTTTAGATCCCTCTATATATTATTATAGGAGAAGTCTGTTTTTCTATATTAAACAAATTTTGGCTACAATTTCTTTATAAAAGAAAAGCCCGAGACTTTCCAATATATGCCACTTGAGTTACTTATTATCCAAAACAAAAAAATGTTCTATGTTTAAGTTTTTTCATACCGGTGAAATCATAGACAATTTAGCTTATTGTGTTTGTTCATTATGCATTTGAGGACTAAAGGCCTTAAATTGGTTGTGCATGTGATGATCAATATGAATTTGACTATGTCGCAAGTCATTATGTCTCTTTTAAACCCCTTTATCAAGCATTGGGGAAAGTAGATTAACAATCAAACTGTGAACTTTCTACAAACATGTTATTCACCACTTCTCACAAAAATATATCAGAACAATTCATATAGCATTAGATTGATGTAATGCCCTTCTTCGAGAACAGCCATTGGTCAAAATGATTTAGAAAATGAAAATGTAAAATGCTCAAAATTTTCTAGCAATTCCATATTGAAAAGAGACACCAACTTCTCTATCCAGATGAATACTAATTATTATATAAATATCATCTGTGAGATCAAAATTGCTACAAAATTGGCAACTCTCCGTCAAAATTTTAACATGCAACATTGAAAACAGAAGACGCAGAAATACCTAAGAGTTTGCAGCTCCTCGAGGGTTCGCAGACTCTTCAAGAAGCTATAATCCGATGGCGCATCGAGAGATAGACACCCAGAAGCCCGATCCCAAAACTCGTCAGCACTGCCAAATCGGCCGCAACTTCACATCGTGAGAGTGGAAACTTGGATAACCCTTTCTTTATTGTCGGTCCCGATCTCCAGCGATTAGGGTTTTCTAATCAGTGGAGGAAGCAGAGAATCCTAAACGGGAAAATGGCTTGGGGATCGATTGAGAGAGAAGAAGGCAGGGGAGGGGAAGAAGGAGAAAGAAAATGATAGGGGTTTGTATTCCCCTCTTCACGCTTCCCAGCTCCTCCGGTTTGCCGTCTTCCTCTTTTATTACATCTTCGACATTTTATAGGATTTATTTAAGAAGTAGAGGCGTGAGGAGAAGCAGCGGCGTGAAGAGGAGAAGCAGCCGCGTGAAGAGGAGAACCGACGAGGGTTTGGGGAAGGAATGAAGCGGAGAACAGCGGCGTTTAAGCGGCGTGCAAGCAGTGGAGGTTTTTTCGGGATTTCAATCGCGTGACCGACGACAGTGCTAAACATCTTTTTTTTCAATAGGAGCATCTTAGCGTTTGCTCTGTTTTCACTCTTGGTTTTGGTTTTGAGTTTTGGAAAAAGAAAAACGGGTGTTCGTTTGACTCGGTTTTGAGTTGTTTTGGTTTTGAATCAAAACCGGAGCGTTTTCACTCCTTCGTAAAAGCGGTCCCCTGAAAAACAGACCTCCCGAGGTCTGTTTTCCCTCTGTTTTGGAAAAGAAGCTTTCTTCTTCCCCGCGCGGACATCGCGACTGTGCCGATGGTGCGAATCATCGGCGAAATCTCCCCCGGCAGACATCGCCACCCGCGTCTCCGCAAAGGTGAAAAAGGTGTTGATGCGTACCGAGGGAGGAACACTCATCGACGCCCTTCAAGGTGACGACGGCGGTGAGGATGAAGGCGAAGGGGAACAGGAAGCCATAGCTGCTCGATACAGTGATGCTTCTCATGCTTGGAGAGATCCGGAGCTGCATCCTCCTCTCCTCTTCTCCGGCATCCTTCCTCTTCTCTGTCTGATCGACTGGGCGGTGTCTTTGGGCGGCGGCAGCGGGACGGATCTGATTGCTCACCGGCATATGAGGGGGAGGGCGGAGGACGGTGGCAGCGAGTTGTGTGCATAGGCGTCCCTTCTTGGCTTCATGGATTGGCTTTCTTGAGCTCGATTCAACTCTCCGTAGGAGAATATGGACAGGAGGAGAGATTCAGAGGAGCAGTACTTTTTGGTTTTCCACCATGGGATGAGAGAGAGACCTTAATGTTCTGTTTTTTTTTTGGGGGAACAAGATGTTTCAAATGAAAATCATAATGCAAACGAACATATGTTTTCATTTTGCCTTAAGACGGGCTTGAAAACCATGTTACAAATGAACATAAGTTTTTGTTTTACCCCAAAACGAAAACACTTGATTTTTTGGTTTTGAAGCAAAACGAAAACCGTAAATGAAAACGATGCAAACGAACGAGGCCAAAAGCATTTTCGCACGGGCTACGCCTGTGCTCGATGCTCTCATACGGTATTCGGCCGCATTAGGCGGGTTTCGCCCGCTTGCGCACGGGCTTCGCTCGTACTTGATGCTTTGGGTGGTCTTCGATGCCGCACTCGCCACTCGCAGCCCCCGGAGTCCGCATCGAAATTATTTTGATTCGGACTCTGGGGGCTTTGAGTGGCGGGTGCGGCGCCGAAAACCACCCGAAGCATCAAATACGGGTGTAGTACGTGCGAAAATGCTCGTATATTTATATATATATTGTTAATATATATAAATATATAAATATATAATTATATGTATATACTGTTAATATATATAAATATATAATTATATAATTATTTGTATATACGATTTAATATTATTTTTGTAAAATATTATTTTTGTAATTTTTTACTATTAAACTATATATATATTTCTAATTTTGAATTGTTTTTATAATTTTGAATTTGTTAAATTATATATATAAAATAAACGTAACTGACGTGATTTTACTGTTCATCTCAAAAGTTTCTTTATATAATAGTATAGAAAGATAGATTTACATATTAGTAATATACACGATCTATGGTGCACAGGTGACATCTCCACGGGCGGCGATATTCGTCGGCGCGGTGATTACATTAGGCAAGGGCAGTCACGTTCGGCAGGGGCGGTCACGTTCGGCGGGGGAGGTCACGTTCGGCAGGGGCGGTCACGTTCAGCGAGGGCGGTCACATTTGGCTAGGGAGGGTACTTTTGCCGGGGGAGGGGGCGTTTGGCGGGGGAGGCGACGTTCAACAGGTGTAAATTGGATTGGAATTTTAAGCTTTGAGTGTGTTGTTTTCCCCCATGAAGTAGGGTTGCTTCAATACCAGATGTCATCAAGGAAGAAGATATTACCATTTTTGTTGTCATATGGATTCACTAATTATTGTGAATGTGAATAATTGCTCTGAGTTTAGACCTGTAATTTCATTTAAATCTAAAGGTGGGACTACAATTGACATTTCAAGCACAAAAAGGGTTGAGAAGTTTTCAGGATTTTCAAAGATTTCTGTGATTTATGGCAGATCAAAATCAGTTATATTTTGTTTATGCTACTGGAAAATAATGTTCAAATCATGTAGAAGCATATTGATCAATCAGGTATCGTTCGCGTTGCTTGTAGATATGTAATCTTCTGTCATGATTTTGTAATTCTCATCTCACGACACTCTAATTCTAGTTGGTTCGCAATACAATAGGATCGTGGTTGTTGCGGATTACCCGGTTTTTTCCCCGGTTCGGAAAATCGGACCACCTTAGCTCGGAATTGGACCGGCCACACAAGCAGTCAAAGAAAACAGCGGCAAATGACAAGATGTTTTTTTTGACGTGGAAAAGCCGGAAAGGATGAAAAACCACGTGGTTGAATCTGTGTGGAGCTAAAATATACTATTTTGTTAGAGTTTAGGATAGTTTGAGTTGATTTCTTGGAGGGTGACAGACCACCTCTCTGTTACAAGTGTCAAGCACATGAAAACAATGAAAAAAAACTAAGTACTCGGAAGCTCGATGGAAGCGCTCTGGCCTTAGAAAATTAATGAGTCCACGGAACCTTGGTGGAAGCGTTCCGGCTGGAGAAATCTCTAAGCCCACGGAGCCTCGATGGATGCACTCCTATTGAAATGAAGTCATGATGGGAGTGCTCTCGCGGAGAAGAGCGATGTGCCTTGAAGCTTGTTGGAGCCCTTACGCTAGGAGAGAAGTGGGGCGAATTCTTGAGCGGAGGATCGGTTTAAGTCCACGACCTCGCCGGAAAACCTCAAAACTCTCTCTAGCCTTGGAAGTTGCATGTCCTCCGATGAAGGTCTGACGGCATATTTATAGATTTCTAGAGAGATACGTCGGTAATTAAGTCGGGGCGGGTTTTGTGCTGACGAATGACGTCACTCCGTTTCAGTCACCTAAATCACCAAATTTAGCAAAATGACAAAAGTGTCCCCCGGGCGGTTTGGACAGCCCGGGCAGGGTGCCCGACGGCGGCGGCCGGCGACGACCAGAGGAGGTGGCGACGGTCAGAGGTGGTGGGGTCGGTCGGGCGCGCGCAGGGGCGCTGCCTGTGCTTGGGCGCGTGTTTTCCCCTCTTCTCGGGTGTTTTCGAGCCCTGGGGGGAGCGCGGCATTTCACGTATGACTTACCCGGTCGGGTTGGTTTTCCCCACACGTCCTTGGTCCAAGTCTTTCCGGATTGGCTCAGAAATTTCAGGTGTGACCCCATCAGTAACAAACAACCTTTGAAGTGCATGATGCATTTTGGAATGTGGAGCTTTTGTCAAGCATTTGCGGAGGTTGTTATTTTTCACATGCATGACTAGATTAAGGTTCTGTTTGGAACAGCTCCAGCGGTTGGAAAAGCTATATTCCAACCGCTGGAGCTGTTTTTTTTAATGTTTGGAGGCATTACATTTTGAAAAACACTGATCGGGAATTTGTGTTTTGCCCGATTTTCCGAAATTTTCCGAGCTTCCACGTTTGGCACTTCTAAAGGCTCTATTTGTTTGGGCGTTTCGCTGCTCCGTTTTGGGCAAACATCGCCGGAAGGAGCGTAAACAAATGAATCTTCGGCGGCGCTTGCTCCGTTTCCATCCGCCCGTCTTGAGAAATGCCCCAAAAAGCTCTGTTTGGAGCAGCCACCTCCCCCCTCCGATTCGAACACTCTGTTTCCAACCGCCGGATGGACCCCCCACGGCCGAACCAAATGAAGCCAAAATCACATCTCCTCTAATTATTTCATTGCCGTTCTCGTTCCCGATTCCTGGGCGACGCCTGTGATCCCAGCAGCACTCCATCCTCCTTCTGATATCCTGTGACAGCCCATCCTCTTCTAGATCTCCAACGACAGGGAGCTTCTCCTCTTATAAATCTTCGGCGACATCGAGCCTCTCCTCTTCCAGATCTCGGGCGATAGCGAGCCTCTCCTCTTCCAGATCTCCGGTGGCAACGAGCCTCTCCTCTTCCAAATCTCCGACGACAGCGAGCCTCTACTCTTCCAGATCTATGGCGGCAGCGAGCCTCTCCTATTTTAGATCTCCGATGATAGCGAGCCTCTCCTCTTCCAGATCTCAGGCGATAGCGAGCCTCCTCTCTTCCAGTTTTCCGGTGTTAGAAATAGCAATAGCCTCTGTAATTTTTCGCGCTCGCACACTTGCTTGCGCCTCTGTTCCGCCTGCTCTGCCCTCCTTGCTCCCGCAGCCCGCAGCAAGCCTGTCCGCAGTCCGCCTTCCGGCCCGCAGTCCGCCTTCCGCAGTCCGCACTTCCGCAGCCCGCAGCAAGCCTGTCCGCAGTCCGCACTTCCGCAGCCCGCAGCAAGCCTGTCCGCAGTCCGCCTTCCGCCGCCCGCCGCCCGCCGCCCGCAGCCCGGACTTCCGCAGTCCGCATCCCGGCATCCTCAAGCCGCCGGCCTTCCGCAGTCCGCATCCCGGCATCCCGCCGTCCGCATATCCCGGCATTTCGCAGCTCGCACTGTCCGCAGTCCGCAACTCGCCAGTCCGCACCATCCGCATCTCCGGCAGTCCGCAGCCTGCCTGTCTGCAGTCCGCATCCGCAGCTCGCCCTTTCGCACCGTCCGCATCCCGGCAGTCCGCAGCTCGCCTGTCCGCAGCCCGCAACCCGCCTTCCGGCCTTCAGCCCGCAGCTCCGCATCCCGGCGGTCCGCAGCTCGCCTGTCCGCAGTCCGCAGCCCGCAGCTCGCCCTTTCGCACCGTCCGCATCCCGGCAGTCCATAGCTCGCCGGCCCGCAGCCAGCAGCTCGCCAGTCCGCCTCTTTTAATTCCCGCTGTCCGCTCTTCAGCAGGTCGCCAGCCCACTGTCCGCACTCCTGCTTGCCCGAGTGCCAGCTCGCTGTCCGTTCTCCGGTCGCCTCCGCTGCACGCCTCTCTGTTCGGCTCCTGTTCTCCATTTCGGCGTCATGACCACCCCCTTGATCTCACCTCCTCTGAAAGCCACTTCCTTCCAATTGGCCACGGCCAGCGACTGGCCAGACTGGGCTCTGACCGTTGAAGCCACTCTCTCCACCCGTGATCTCTGGGATCACATCATTGGTGATCCTCCCGCCTCTTCCAGCTCTACTGCTCTCAGCTCTGTGAGTTCTCCTGCCCCTAACTCTGCCAGCACCACCGCTGTCGCCGCCACTCCTGATGCCGCGAGTCTTTGGCGTCGTCGCGACCAGGCCATTCGGGCCTACCTACTGGAGTCTGTTGCTCGGCCACTCCTCACCTCCATTGGTCGCCTCTCCTCAGCCCGCGCTATGTGGGAGTATCTTCGGGATCGGTTTGTTCCCCGCGGTGGAGCCCGTCGTCATCGTCTCATATGTGATTCTCAGTCCGCAAGACAGGAAGGCCGATCCATTCAGGATTTCTTTACAAGGATGAGCGCCTTCTGGCATGAATTGGACTCTATGATTCCCTTACCCTGCGGCTGTGCTCGCTCCTTGGAGTTTCAGCGTCATCTTTCTGAAGGTCATCTCCATCAGTTCCTCGCTGCTCTGTGACCCGAGTTTGCTCTTCTTGCTGCTCAGCTTCTTCATCGAGTTCCTCTTCCCACTTTGGATGAAGCTCTGATTGCTCTTCTTGATGATGAGACTCGCCTTCGTCCTCCTTTGGACCTTTTCCTTCGCCCCCTCCTGGGGTTGACACCGTTCTTGCAGTTCGACCGCGAGACAGTTCTATTACCTGCCACTACTGTAAAAAGGTGGGTCACATGAAGTTTGAGTGCCCCACCCGTCCCCCACGTTATGATGACCACCGTTGCAACAACCGTGGTCGGGGGCGTGGTCGTGGCCCCAGTTCCACTCCCACCGCTGCAGCTGCTACAGATCGTCTCCAACGTCTTGAGGAGTTACTTCTTCAGTCACCCCTGCTTCAGGGGGCCACACCTACAGCTCACAGCCTGTCTGTTGCTCCTGGTACTCCTGTTGTTCGGGCTCCCCCAACTGCGTCCTGGTATTTTGATTCTGGGGCCTCCTGCCACCTCACCAACGATTCCACCCCTCTCATCCACTGTACCTCCCCACCCACTCACCTTCAAGTCACCACTGCTGACGGGGGCACTGTCCCCATTCAGCGGGCCGGCTCGATTACCCCACAATCTGCTCCCTCTGGACACCTTACCCTCTCCAACATTCATCATGCCCCTCGCCTCCACATGAACCTTATTTCTGTTAGCTCTCTTTGTGATCTTGGTCTAACTGTTCTCTTTTCCTCCTCTGATTGTATTGTGCAGGATTCACAGACGGCTCAGAGGATTGGACGGGGCCGTAGGACTGGCGGTCTGTATCAGCTGGAGTATCTTCACGTTCCATCTGTCGTGTCTTCATCCCCTTCTGTTCTTTCTGTTACCTCTGATGCCGACTTGTGGCACAGACGTTTAGGTCATTTATCTGGTGACCGACTCCGAAGTGTTATCCGTTCTGGAGCTTTGGGTCGTGTCTCTCCCTCCCCCCTCTCTGTCTGTACGGGTTGTCGTTTGGCAAAGCACCTTGCTCTACCATTTTCTAGCAGTGCTTCTCAAACCACAGCCCCCTTCGATTTAGTGCATTCTGACATTTGGGCCCGGCTCCCATCGCCTCTCATTCTGGCTATTTTTATTATATCAGTTTCATTGACGACTTCTCTCGATGTGTTTGGGTTTATCTCTTACGAAATCGCTCTGAAATACCTGCTGTGTATCACACATTCACCGTCATGCTTTATACTCAGTTTGGCCGTCGCATTAAAATTTTTCGCTCCGACTGTGCTCAGGAGTTCCTCTCCTCCACCATGCGCGACCTCCTTTGTTCTCACGGCACCCTCCATCAGCAGTCTTGTCCGCACACCCACGAACAAAATGGGGTCGCCGAACGCAAACATCGACACATCATCGAAACTGCCCGTGCCCTTCTCATATCTGCCTCTGCTCCTCATTCCCTCTGGGCCGAAGCTGTTCTTACCGCGGTTCACCTTATCAACATCACTCCCTCCTCCGTACTCTCTGCGGTCACTCCATATGAACGTCTGCACTCTCGCCCCCCAACCTCCCTCTGATACCATGTTAGGTTTGGCCTAACTCAACCTGAAAAACCGGCTCAACAGGTGAGGGTTGCCTTTCCATATAAACAGATCAGACCAGACTGGATTGGCGGTGTGGGACTATTATTAACATCCCCCCTCGCCCATAGCATGGATTGACCGGACGGAACCGGGATACAAAGCTCATGGGCGGACCGGACGGAACCGGACAGAAACTGGATGGAACCTGGCTCTGATATCATGTTAGAAATAGCAATAGCCTTTGTATTCATGTCTAAAACAAGGACCCTTGGGGTCTATATATAGGAGAAGAGGAGAAGGAGAAAACACCACAGGCGGTGTGAGACTAAACCTAAACCAATAAAGAATGATTTACAATATAATATTAACATCCGGCAACAACGAACCTCTCCTCTTCCAGATCTCTGGTGATAGCGTGCCTCCCCTCTTCCAATTTTCCGGCAACAACTACCCTCTCCTCTTCCAGATCTCCGGTCTTCTTCCCAGATATATTATTTTGTTCTAGTTTGCTACAGTTTTGATGTATGCGATCGTCTTCATTTTTGTTGTATGTGCTCGGGCTGCAACATTGAAGTTTTGTTGTATTTGCTCTTGTTCATTACTGTTGAATGTGCTTTTCTTCATTTCATCATCCAAACAGTCTCAACTTTTTCAGTTCTGCTTGTTAAATAGCTCTATTTAAACAGTTCTACTTGATCAGCAATTTTTCCAACGACCGAATTTGTCCCAAACAGAGCCTAAAGTGAATGCACTTATTAAAACACACTTATTGTTGTGTGCTCTAACAATAAATGCTTATATGGAAATTTTAAATTTGGTATTTCAGGCTAGATCACCTTGGTGGTGATTGTTAACCGTAACCCATTATTTTGCTAGTCACACCCCAAAATCTCTTCATTTTTCGCGTCTTTTCGAAATACGCCTTGGACATGCAATATCAGGAAAAGTGTTCAACACGAAAGTTGTAGATATCGACTAGGGCTCTGTTTGGGACAGCTCTGACGGCTGGAGAAGCTCTTTTCCAGCCGCCAGAGCAGGTATTGGATCTGTTTGGGATAGCTTCCCAATAAAATCACTTTTTAAAAAACAGCTCTGGGAGCTATTTTTGGGAAGCAGTCCCCCCCCTGCGTTTCAGCAAATCCCGATTCTCCTTCCGCGAAATCCCGCGTCTGCCCCATCCCCGATTCTTCTTCCGCCTCTTTCCCGATCCCGATCCCGATCCCGCGGCTACTCCGCATTCCCGATCGCGAGTCGCCTCTCCTTCCGCCTTCTCCCGATCGCAGACGCCGCCGGATTCTCCCGATCGTTGACGCCGACGCCTTCTCCCGATCGCAGACCTCGCCGCAGAACCTCCAGCTCGCAGCAGTAGCCGCCGCCTGTAACGATCGCACGAACCCTAGCTTTTCGGCGACGGAATCCAGCCTCTCCTCCTCCCCCAGCGCCGGCAAGGTGGTACTCCTCTGCCGCTCCTTCTTCCTCCTCTCGGAGACAACAACGAGGAGTTCTTTGCTGTACAGGTCTGTCATAGATATACATTATTGATAATTCCTGTACAGGTCTGTCATAGAAGTTCGAAATGGATATACATTTCTTGATCTCATTGTTATTCAAATAGAGGTAGTTCTTTGCTGATTTTTTTAAAAATGTTTTCCAATCATAATTTATACTGAATTGATTATGAAATATAGCGTTTTATATTACTTGCTGTTTTCAGGCTTTGAACAAGAAATATGGTTGCAATGTCCCTTTGCTGTTGATGAACTCATTCAATACCCACGACGACACGTTGAAGGTGAGTATTTTGGAGATGTGTTCATATTATTGGAAGCGGACACCTGCACAATATTGTGATGACCAATTAGTTTGTTTTTTCTAAAGATTGTAGAGAAGTATGTCAGCTCAAACATTGAAATCCATACCTTCAACCAGGTTAGAACACGTCCTCCTAATTGATGCTCTATAAAGATTTTATCACAACTTTGCTATGAATTTAAAACTTCACCAACAATTTCTTCATGCTATCTATATGATACACTGTTTTCAGAGCCAATATCCTCGCCTGGTAATTGATGATTTCCTGCCACTCCCAAGCAAAGCAGAAAAAGGGAAGGAGGGTTGGTAAGTGCTGGTCATTGTCCAGTTCATTTCCTACAAGTACATAAAAATATGTTGAAGTATGGTATAAACCTTTGAGTTCACTGAGGTTGCTAGTAATTGCATTTTTGTTGTTTCCCTTTGGGACTCTTGAGGTCACATTTTTATGAAACTTATAATTAGCGGTAACAAATATTTTATCGTGCACAAAAAAGTCTTTTTGGTAACATGATTACAACATGATTCTTTATTTATCATAAACCTTCAGGTAAGTTTCTTGAGTTTTATGCCCACAACTCATCACCTACCGCTTTGTTAAAATTTCATACTTTTTGAAATCTCATCTCAATATCGTTAGAGTTAAGTTATGAATATTTGAGTGATTCATTCTTCATCTTCTGTATCATCATATATTTATCAAGCATGGTTAGCCACTTTACTATCAACCTTATCCATAATCTAAGATAAGGTTTATTGAATCCACAATTTTCATTTGTTCCAACTGACTGTTTGAGCTATTGAACCTATTTTTGGTAAATCTTTTCAAGGAATTATATTAAGAGGACCCTAGCTTTTCCGGCGACGGAATCCAGCCTCTCCTCCTCCCCCAGCGCCGGCAAGGTGGTTCTTCCTCCAACGTCTACAAGACTTTCTTCCTTCTTTGTGGCCCATTTTCTTCTTCCGGTTAGGTATACCAAATTCCTTCTCTCATACCAAATTTCTTTATATGATTTGGGTATGTATATGAATGTGTGTGTGTGTGTGTTTTTTTTGGGTTTGGGTATGCATATGAAAAGTGTATGGTTGTATGTGTGTGCGTGTGTATTATGTGTGTATGTGTATATGAGTGTGTGTGGTTGTGTTTTTTTTTGTCGGGTTTGGGTATGTATAAGAAAAGTGTATGCTTGTATGTGTGTGTTTGTGTATTATGTGTGTGTGTGTGTATGTGTATATGAGTGTGTATGGTTGTGTGTGGTTATGTGTTTTTTTTTGGGTTTGGGTATGTATTATGTATGTGTATGAGTGTGAATGTGTATGTGTGTTGTGTGTTTGTTTTTTTTGGTTGTACATGTGTATTATTATTAGTAGTTCTTATTTTAATTTGATTAGTTTATAGTACAATGGTAAAACCAAAGGAAGGAGGAATCGTAGCGAGTTGGGAGTCAGGTGAAGTGACTTTATTTTGTGATCTCTGCATAAAAGAGATTGGTTTGGGGAATCGGCCAACCACCCACTTCAGCAAAGAAGGGTGGAAAAATCTGATTACAGGATTTAAAGAACGCACGGGGAAAAGCTACGATAGAATGCAAATGAAAAATAAATGGGATCATCTGAAGAAGGATTGAAAGTTATGGAAGGAACTGAAACATGGTGAGACTGGTTTAGGCTGGGATCCAGAGAAGAGAACTATTGCTGCCTCAGAGGAATGGTGGGCAGAGAAGATTAAGGTCCGATCAAATTCAAGTTTCATTTCAATAAATTAGTTCATATTTTTCCATATTTTAACATTGATACATTGATTACAACAGGTTGTTCCAGCGGCGAAAAAATTTCGGTGCGGAGGTATTGCACCGGAGTTGGAGGAGAAATTGAATACTATGTTCAGTCAGGTAGTCGCAACTGGAGAAGACTCTTGGGCTCCTTCAGTTGGGAGTTTGCCACCTGATGTGGGGAGGATCCAGTTGGAAGACGATGTTGTGGCAGATAACATGGAGAACAATCAAGGTGGACCTGAAGAGTACGGGGGAGCTACAACACCTCCTAGGAATGCGTCCTCCTCGGCGAGTAAAAAAAGGAAGATAGGGAGGAATAAAGGAATGACATTTTCTCTGATGTCAGATTTACATCAATCCACTCTAGCATTGAAGCCGCCGCCAGTTGTCACGGTCAAAGAGGTTGTGGAGTTGATTTCCAGCAGCCCAGAGCTACGGGCAAACCTGGATCTATATTACTTTGCTCTCGAGCACATCAGGGACAAGACCACTAGGGAGATCTTCATGAGTATCCCAGAAGATATGAGCGTTTGGTGGATTATGAAGGCGTACGAGAAGAGGGCTCAGTGATACGAGCTTACCTTGATCGAAATCTCCTTTTATGTGTTGCATGTAAAACACTATAATGTTTATGTTTACTTTTTAATGTCGTCCATCTATTTTGAGTACTACTAGATTACATTGTAATAGTTTTTTTGTTATCATCTTCGCATATATATAATGTTTATGTTTTATTATGCTTCGAATGCAGGTACTAATAATGGAAGCACATGACTCCTCCCCTGAAGATTCTGGGGATTCAACCAGTCTTTCGCCAGAGCGGAGACAATATATAGAATACTGCAGTGTAGTTATGTCATCGATCGAGATGATGAATTATCATGTTCGAGATACACGTCCATGCACGACATCTATCCAAACTGGTTTGAAATGGATCAAAGAGTTATTAGAAGGACATTCAGATAGAATACATGACGCATTTAGGATGTCTAAACGCATTTTCGTAGATTTACTCCATAAACTAGAAGCAGATGCTGAACTTCAAGGATCACAGCGGACGTCTTCAAGAGAAATCCTAGGGATTACATTGTATATCTTAGCACAAGGAGGTTCCGTTAGATTGACGAAAGAACGGTTCCAGCACTCGACCGAAACAATAAGTAGATATTTTTCGAAAGAGCTTAGATCTCTTTTGTTACTGTCAATTGATGCTATAAAGCCTACTGACTGTCAATTCAGAGAGATTCCGGGTGAGATAAGGTATGATCCTCGTTACATGCCATTTTTCAAGGATTGCGTTGGTGTCATTGACGGTACACATGTTGATGCGAGGATACCCGTAGAAGATCAAGTACGATACATAGGACGTCATGGCACGACGACCCAAAATGTAATGGCAGTCTGTGATTTTAACATGTGCTTTACATTTGCCCTCGCTGGATGGGAAGGATCTGCTCATGACAGTCGCATCTTTGCACGGGCATTGACCGACGATAGATTGCACTTTCCGCATCCCCCACAAGGTATCATAATCAATATGTTTACATTCATTCAAATTGTTTGTATTTCATAATGTTTACCTGCTTAACAAACCAAATAAATGCAGGTAAATATTATTTAGTGGATGCTGGTTACCCGTTAAAGAAGGGTTATCTGAAGTCGTATCCAGAAACAAGATATCACTTGACTGACTTTGCCCGTGGGAGTCGGCCTGTACAAGGAAGGCAAGAACATTTCAATAAGGCGCATTCATCTCTTCGCAGTGTGATCGAGCGAACGTTTGGAGTGTGGAAAAAGAAGTGGCACATTTTGAGCAAAATGCCACAGTACAACTTCAAGAAACAACGTTTCATTGTGCTAGCGACAATGACCCTACATAACTTCATTCGGAGACATCCTTCTCGCTGGGACCCTGAGTTTAATGCTTGTGATGCTGATGAGTCTTCTTTCGTTCCCTCAGAGGCTGAGGAACCTGCGGCAGATGATGAAATTGAAAGCAATATGCGTGATGCTGCTAGAGAAGAACATATGTCTACAGTACGAGATAACATTGCCGAAGAGATATACAGCGCGCGCAGGTAAAAATTCGATCCAACGCTTACTAAAAATTGAAAGGGTTAAAAATATCAAAAGTTTGATTCATATCAATTTATTTTCGAACAGGTGATCGAAATGATTGAAAAAAGGAATCGCCGGATGTTGCAAGATCTTTTTTTTCTATTTGCTACAACTATGTAAAAGACACATGTTATCAGTTATTTTTAAATATTTATGTATTTTCGTTTTTTAAAAAACAGCTTCCAAAAGCTGTTTCTCCAAACAGAAAAAAGAGAAAATCGTTCTTCAAAGCGCACTTCTGCACATAACACTCAAACACTCTGCAGCTTTTCAAAACTGCTCCCCAGAAATCTATTTCAAAACAGCTCTATCCGGACAGCAGTTTTTCAATCCGCCAGAGCTGTCCCAAACAGACCTTAGATCTACAACTTTCGTGTTGATCACTTTTCCTAAAAATGCATGTACAATGCGTACTTTGAAAATTGCTCAGGTTTTGCGCCTTTTCGAAATACGCCTTGTACATGCAATTTCAGGAAAAGTGTTCAACACGAAAGTTGTAGATCCCGTCGATATCTACAACTTTCGTGTTGAACACTTTTCCTGAAATTGCATGTACAAGGCGTATTTCGAAAAGACACAAAAAATTGGAAGATTTTGGGGTGCGACTAGCCAATTACGGGTTGATACGAAAATAAGATTTGGATTGGGAGATTAGAGTTTCAGTTGAATTCCACAAACACTATATGAAATAACTCTTTCGTCTGAGTTAACCTGTTCATGTTTGAATTCATTCAAACCCTTGGACGGACCTATTATAGGCCGAGTGTGTGGCAGCCGCCCACATTGAAAAATAATTCAATTAAATGTTACTAAATCAAAGTACTTCCCTGTAAATTTGAATTATTTTCCTCTGAAGTCAATCGAAGAACAACTCAATTTTCATTTAGCATTTGTGTCTTGCTCCCAATTTTTTAGGGATTGGTCACTCATTACAAATATGAGGGACAAATATGAGGGATTAGTTTCTGAAGAAGATTATAATATATTAAAAGGAAAGAACAAACAATCTTACAATATTCTGAAAGTAAAACAAAGAATATGAGGGATTAATCAAAATAATTTGTGAATTTGAAAAAAAAAAGTTATAATATATTAAAAGGAAAGAACAAACAATCTTACAATATTCTGAAAGTAAAACTATTTTAAAAAGAGAGAATAATGCTTTGTTACCTTGAAGACGTGAATTTTATACCAGATAATGAAAGAGAACGAAGACTTGAAATGTTGTAAAACATCAAAGAATGAGGATAAATAATGAAATAAATTTAGAAGATTTGACTTTGCAGGGCTAGGCCAGTACAGATTCAAAGTATGGCCAATTTGATTGAAGTTCGCTGAACCAATTGAGCTCTCAAGCTGCATTATGACATCAATAATCAGCTCTCCCGGAAATCTTCCATGGACTTTCAGTTGCTGCCAGTTGGTATATTTAGGCTATGTTTGGCAGGACTTATTTTCACCGGTCAAGCGGTTACAACCGCATGAATCGGACCATAATTAAGATCTGATTCATATGATCGTAACCGCTTAATCGGTGAAAATAAGTCCCGCCAAACGGAGCCTTAGTCGCCAAATTAGTTTTAGTTGGTTTGACATATAAAACAAAGGTTAGAGAATGCGTGGTGCAGCGTTGCTTGCGTCAAACGGTTGTGCTCGAGAATGCGTGGTGCAGCGTTACTTGCGTCAAACGGTTGTACTCAACTAGAATGAATGAAATATGAACACTAATAAAAGTGACGACAACTAGTTGGAAACAAATGAAAATTGGGATAAAAGATTATAGTATAGTAAGAAAAAAAAAGAAAAAGCTTAGAAAAGACTAGTAAGCTGCTTAGAAAATAGTAGTAAGATATTTCGTGCAAGAAAAAGCTTTAATTCATTTGTTGTGTTTTACTTTATGATTTATGCGATTTCAACATAAAAAAGTCCGAATTTTCGACTCTCCGTTGAAGAACGATCGGTGATCGGCATATTTGATCTTAGGTGCATTTTCCTTTGAAACCTTAGGGTTCAAGTGCATCGGGGCCACTATCAATGAAAATCTCCTAAAGAAAAAATATCTTCAATATCAATTGCATCTTTCTAGGGCATTTTAGTAGAGTTTAGTGAAGAATTTCATAATTGTGTTAAGACGAATAGTTTATGGGAGTACTTGTAAAGCAAAAAAAACAGTAGTATTGAGCAGAACTGTGTATGTTAAATGAGTGATTCAATAAGTTTTTTCACATGCATGCAGTGTTCTAAATTTTGACAATAATCAGGGTGGTATTGGCGGTATTCATTATTCCGGCGCCAACATCATTTGGGGTACTCTTTTGAAATACAACTTTTCTAGCATCTACTAATCAATCTCGATACTTAAATTGCTAAATGACGATGTTCATGAGCTTCCTTCCCTATGGTTTGGCGGCTAACACAATGTTCTTCCTGGGGATTCACTCTTGTGACTTTCGGGAGTAGTTGTGGGAGTCTACCCTCAATGAGGGTGCGGCGACGAAGTTTCAAGAGTAATTCTATCTTGATCACTAATTGTTTAGCGTGGAGACGGACCTCTTGGGTTGTGTTTAATGTGACTGTCTCGGTAAGGCTAGTTTCCTCTCCTCGGTATTGGAGGAGAGTATGTCATATCTATGATTGTCCCATATTTTTCGCGGTCTTATGAGAAATTGATTAGGGTTTAGGGTACCATGTCGCTCATGTATTGTGCCACTAATGAGAATCTCTCGACGAATGTAAAGACCGGGTGGGGTCTTTAAGTTGGTCGCTCCTGTGTTACGATCACAAGGGCATTAAAAAAGATGCATCTGAAAAACATATAAAGAAATTTCTTCATTGTCATGATAATAATCCTTCCTGCCATCCAAGCACGGGCGGAACCAAGTGTAGGCACGGTAGGGCACGTGCCCGAGCGGTTTTTATCGCGAAATTAGGTCAATTCCATCCGATCCCGTGGTCGATCCCGTCGCCGCTCCCTGTGCCCGATCCCTGTTGTGCCCGACGTCGCCGATCCCTGTTGTGCCCGATCCCGACGTCGCTGATCCCTGCCGTGCCCGGCGTCGCCGATCCCTGCTGTGCCCGATCCCGGCGTCGCCGATCCCTGCTGTGCCCGATCCCTGCTGTGCCCGGGCGGTACTCTTCTTCTTCTTTCTTCTTCCTGCCAAAAACCAGACTCCCCTTCTTATTTCTATTTCTTATTTTTCCTCATAATTCTTCTTCCTCCTGATTACTGCCCTAAACCAGCCTCCTCTTTTTTTCTTTTTTTCCTACAAGCCTGAATTTGCAGATTATTTGATCTACGTGATCTAGATTTATGGACAGTTGAGTGGCTTATGGCTAAATGTATATCAAAGTCTTATTGTCTTAGTATGAGTTCATTTTTTAATATGGTTTGGCATATAATAATTTGTGTCATCTATCTACTGAATCAAAAATTTAACAGAACCTTCATATCCTACCTTTTTTGCATTAACAGAACCTTCATATCTACTGAAATCTGGACTGAAACAGTCCAGATTTTACAATGAAATCTGGACTGTTTCAGTCCAGTTTTCACAACTGAAATCTGGACTGAAAGATTGTTTCAGTCCAGATTTCAGTTGTGAAATCTGGACTGAATTGAAATCTGGACTGTTTCAGTCCAGATTTCACAACTGAAATCTGAACTGTTTCTTCTTACATAAATATCTTTGCAAAAAAAAAAAAAATCGGGGGCGCTGCCCCCCAAACCCCCCGAATTGACATTACTTAGATTGTGCCCGTGCGGATTCAAAATCACAGTTCCGCCACTGCATCCAAGCAGATGCATGCACCACAAACGCCTGTTATAAAGGCTGCCTTGCCGTCATTTGAATCAGCATCGGTCGCAGCCCGCGACGGAGAATCTTCCCGTCCCCCGGACTCGTCGCTGCTCTCATCCCGCTCTCGATTTCTGAAATCGGCGGAGAACTTCGAGGATGGCTTCCCCCGGGTCCTAGAAGGACCAATCGTAGGCTCTTCTTGTCCCTGGGAGCCCCACAACTTGTCAATTGCCGGGGAGATTACTGACTGGCCAAGAGGCACTGCTAATGCCAGCAGGAAAGCTTTTGGACCAGTTGCAAGAAGCATTGATGCTATGATGGCCGGTAACATGTAGGCATATCCCCTAAAGACCTGTAACTTATAAATACTATTAGGAAATCATGTAAAAAACGAGAGAGAAACAAACAACACAAAACAACACCAGGTTTATATACTTCAACAACTAGAGATTGTTTTACTAGACTGATGAAAGGAGTTGTCTTTTTCTCCAGGAGGATTCATTAACAAAATTTAGAAATTTCAAGATGAATTCGAATTCGATGCAGATAAGTAGCAAATACACTATGCTTCAGAGCCCGCACAGTTAAGAAAGAGGGGCCACGTAATTTCATGATGAAAGTAACGAATAAAGATTGGTGTTAAGATAGAGATGACCCCAATTAAGGCTCCGTTCGGATAGAGATGACCCCAATTCACCTATAAAGTGACCCCCAAGTGCCTCAATTTATTAGTTGAAATTCCAAGTGATAGTATGTATATATGCACCATAGGGTTTAGGGTTGTTTGGAGTACAAGATAAATGGCTTTATGTTCCTTTTGATGGATTGATGGTATACACCGCTTTCACAAACACCATCAGAAACAGTCAGCTTGCAGCTTTGCTAGTCCAGTTCGGTGATCAATCTTTCCTCACCAATTGGGGAATTGTTTGTATGCTCGTTTGCTTGCAGAAATTTGAAGATATTTCTAACATACATCTATATTAGAAAAAAAATTACCTTGAAGATCCATATTTTGTCCCACAGCTGTTCACCGTCGTCATCCTCATCATCCCTAGGGCAAAATTCTTCCTCTAGGCCGTCCTCCTCCGTATTATTAGGGTCAGACCACCATCTACGTTGGCGGTCCTGTCCGAGACCTCCGCCCCTGGATTTGGTGCTGGAATCTGAACCGACCGTCCCGGATGGACTCTGCGTTGGGGTTGGAAGAAGAGCCCCTGCGCCGGCAGCGGCGAAGGAAGCGGCGCGGCGGCGGAAAAGAGAGGAAAGCGGCGGGAAGAATATGATTAGAGCTAGGGTTTGAGCTGAAGAGAGGAGAATGAGGCCGGAGGGAGAGTGATATGGTGGAGGAAAGAAGGCTGCAGCTGCAGCTGCTGCAGCAGAGAATCATATCATTTCCCCCAATTGGCACGACGAAATGAGAAGACGATACATGCGATGGACAAAACCAATTCTTCTGTTCGTTTGCAGGAAGGTTTTCAGTCACAGAAATAGAATATTTCGATATTTTTGTTCAGTTGCAGAATGAAATTCAGGGACAGGAATTGACAGGAATCCGACATGAACATTAACGATGATTCAACAACATGAGTGACAGCTTCCTCCTGCCAAACTCTCAGCTTTTGCTCTTTCAGATGCGAGGAATCATCTGGTTCTAATTCATTGCAAACGATGCAAGGTTCCCCTAAACATCAACGAGCTTTTATTTTTAAAAAAATCGGAGCCGGAATCAACTCATATTCCTCGATGTTTTCTGCCTCGGCATCGAATCGGCTGCCTCGTCGGCTGCTTCAGGAAGCCGCAGAGCTGGTGCATGTCCGCCGTGCTCGAGGAGTACCAGAGGTTTGCCATCTACCGGTACCATAGCTCCAGTGGAAGACCTACCAGAGAAGACCCAGGGGAAGAACAGAATCCATTGCCGGAGAGAAGACCTACGAGAGAAGGAGAGGAAGATTGTCGGAGCCAGGGAGACGATCGCGCACAGGAAGGAAGAGGGAGGGCGCCAGTCGTGATTTTTCTTCTGTCCCAAAAATGACGAAAACCGACCGGGTAGGGCAGGTTTTAAAGACAGCATGTTTTTTCTTTTTTGAAAACCCATGGGTTTTCAAGGAATGCCAATTCCGCCCTCAAATTAGACGAAACGAACAGTAGAATTGGAATTGGGATACCCAATTCCAATTCCCTTAGCCGAATTCCAGTGAAACGAACGGGGCCCAATAGAATTTCAATACACAATACACAGGTGCTTATAGAAAAAGTTATGCACAATGTTAGAATGCTGACATCTGGCAGACCCACTCCAAAATCGCAGAAATCAACATATTTCCTAAATCCAGAAATCTCTAACTCCTGTTCGCCTCCTTCGGGAATCAATCGCCGCTCGCCTCCTTCAACATTCTCCAACCAGAGACGGCGGCGGTGCATACAGGTCCTCCCCCAGAGACGGTCGGACCAGGATCCGCCCCTTATCAGGATCCCCCAGAGACGGTCGGACTTGGATTTCGCTGAGCTGCGTCGCGGAGGGAAAGGGGAAGGACCAAATGAGGAGTAGGACGTTTCTCTTCACATCGGCAGTATACTGCGCATTCTGATCTATGCCCTATTTTTTCCTTTTGTGGGGTTTGTTTCAATTCTGATTTGGCTCCTTTTCTCGTTCTTTGCTGAATACCGTGGAAGATGGTGGAATCCCGCCCCTTAACTCCCGGTCAGGTGAAATCCCCTTTTCTCGTCACTGTTCAAGCTATTTCGAATGATGAAGTGGAGTAATTAACCTACATATTGAAAATTTTCCAATTTCACTTGATGGGGTTGCTGGATCTGAAGATGAATTGCTTCATTTGTTACTGTATGACAATATATACATGTGTTTAGAATCCACAGCCTATATTAACTGCCTGAAGCTCCCACATCAATATCTATATTAATTAATAATTATAATTACATTATTTTATTATATATTCATGGGTGTGCATAACTTTTTCTATACACGTGTATAGAATCCGCGTTCGAAAATCTCATGGGAGATCAACTGTGAATCTGTGAGATCTCCACCATTCATCAATCAATATGTATGGTGGAGATATAGCTATATCTGTAATATCTCCAACTTCTATGAGGTTTAGGATTTGACATTTTAGGGTTTAGAACTTGTTATTTTCTGAAAGTCTAAAGTAAACATACAATTATTATTAATTAAAATAAGCATATAAATTTAAAAATAGTAAAAGAGGGATGAAACGGAGCCGGCTCCGTTCGGAGTGGTCTGCTTCAACTTGAAAGAACGTTGAAAAAACTAATCAGTGATAAGGAAGGAAGCCTTCAGCCCCTTCCACCTTTGTTGAGAGGTGGTCGTGCTTCCCATGGCTAGGGGTGCAAGTTGAGTTGAGCCGGCTCGAAAGCTCGATGAGCTGTCTCGAAAAAAGCTCGACTCGAGCTCGACTCGAGCTCGAGCTCGATTATAAGTGGAGCTCGAGCTCGACGAGCTCGAGCTCGATTACGAGTCGAGCTCTACGAGCTCGATTACGAGTCGAGCTCGAGCTCATCTAATGTTGTTCATGAGCTTGCGAGCCGGCTCGCGAGCTTTTTATTTATACATTTAAAAAAAAAATAATAATAAGAAAAATATGAAAATAAAGCTCATGAGCTAAAAAGCTCGCAAGCAGCTCGTGCTCGAGCTCGATAAGTTGGCCTTGAGCTAGAGCTCGAGCTGAGAAAAATGATCTCGTCGAGCTCGAGCTCGAGCTCGAAATGAAAAGCTCAAGCTCGAGCTCGAGCTTGGAAATTTTGTCAAGCTCGACTCGAGCTCGACTCGTTTGCACCCCTACCCATGGCATGCCTTTGCTTTATCTTCCAACTATCATAAAGGGAAGTTAGTGCTTTCCCAACCCCACAGGCTTCATTTGGTTTCATTTTTTAGGTCCGGTTCGTTTTGTCAAAACGTGTGTAGTAGCCCGGCTCCCATTTGTTTTTCCACCTAATGTTCGAACCGCCCGCATTTTTGCCGGCTTGAAATTATTGTGGGACGAAACTCTGGCGGAGCGCTCCGGTTTTACGCGTTTTGGAGGATAAAAGAGGCGTGCGCTAGGGCATCAAGTATGGCCACCTCTCCGCCGTCTCTCCATCACCACAAAGAGAATCCATCCCGCCGCATCGAGAACTCTGACGACATCCAGGGTTTCCGGCACACGACACTCTTCTCCGCCGCATCCAGGGTCTTCCCCGACCATCCAGCACCAGGATTCTTCCTGGATCTGTAGGTATTCTTCTCACAACACCTTCTCCTGCCGCATCATCTTCTCCTGTAGTATCTTCCTGGACAAGCCCTCTTTTGTGCATAAACATCTCACATCTCCCCCCTGTTTTGTTCAGTTGAGATCTCGGATAAGCTTTGTTGGATCATCTTCTCCGGTAACATCTTCCCGGACAAGCTTTGTTGATCTTTCCCCTGAACTGCAACCCTAAACAACAGCAAGTATACCTGCCCCACTTGGTTTTTTTGGTGATTTGGATTGTGTAATGTGTAGACTTTTATGATGTGTGAATGTGATTTTTGTTGGATTGTAAAAATTGTGCGTAAGCCTATGATTTTGTATGTGCACTTGTGTGTGTTGTGTGTGTGTGTATGTGTTGAATGTGTGTATGTTCACTTGTGTGTGTGTGTTATGTGATGTGAGTGTGTAGAGTGTGTATGTACACTTGTTTGTGTGTGCGTGTTCATGTATGTAGTAATGTGTGTGTGCATGTATGTGTGTGTGTTGTGAGTGTGTATGTAATATGCGTGCGCACACTGTGTGTATGTACCGTGTGTGATTGTGTAATGTGCGTTCAGAGAAGAACATGACAGATTAATGAAAGCTTGGGTGGAGATCATGTTAGAGGGGTTCGGGTGGAGGTGGATGAGATGCTGACATTGCGTGACTCTATATCCGAACAACTACACAGATCTTGAACGTGTTTGCAGTACATGAGTAGTAACATGTTGTATTTCAATTTTTCGATATTTTGTTGTCTATGGAGTATTTGCAGTACTTTGGAGTATTTGGAGTTCATATGTCTGGGAAGACGCGAACATCGAGAGCTTCTCGTGCCCTTTTTCCGCGAAGGCGAGCGCGATGGCGAGCGCGACAGTGAACCCTAATTCCGCGATCGGGGAAGAGTCGGAGCGACGGGGGACTGTTTCGAGAATGTGTGAGTCGCTCGAAACATCTGGAGGAGAGTCTAAGTGGAACCCTCTCCCCGTTGCCCCCAACTAGGTTTATATAGAGCAAAACCTAGGGTTTATTCGCGCAAAGCCGCCGAGCCCGTTATTCGTCCGAATATACACTTACATAATTCACCATTAATTAAGGCTCCATTCGGATAGAGATGACCCCAATTCACCTATAAAGTGACCCCCAAGTGCCTCAATTTATTAGTTGAAATTCCAAGTGATAGTATGTATATATGCACCATAGGGTTTAGGGTTGTCTGGAGAACAAGATAAATGGCTTTATGTTCCTTTTGATGGATTGATGGTATACACCGCTTTCACAAACACCATCAGAAACAGTCAGCTTGCAGCTTTGCTAGTCCAGTTCGGTGATCAATCTTTCCTCACAAATTGGGGAATTGTTTGTATGCTCGTTTGCTTGCAGAAATTTGAAGATATTTCTAACAAACATATATATTAGAAAAAAAATTTACCTTGAAGATCCATATTTTGTCCCACAGCTGTTCACCCGCGTCATCCTCATCATCCCTAGGGCAAAATTCTTCCTCTAGGCCGTCCTCCGTATTATTTCGGTCAGACCACCATCCACGTCGGCGGTCCTGTCCGAGACCTCCGCCCCTGGATTGGTGCTGGAATCTGAACCGACCGTCCCGGATGGACTCGGCGTTGGGGTCGGAAGAAGAGCCCCTGCGCCGGCAGCGGCGAAGGAAGCGGCGCGGCGGCGGAAAAGAGAGGAAAGCGGCGGGAAGAATATGATTAGAGCTAGGGTTTGAGCTGAAGAGAGGAGTATGAGGCCGGAGGGAGAGTGATATGGTGGAGGAGAGAAGGCTGCAGCTGCAGCTGCAGCTGCAGCTGCAGCTGCAGCTGCAGCAGAGAATCATATCATTTCCCCCAATTGGCACAACGAAATGAGAAGACGATACATGCGATGGACAAAATCTCGAATGAAAAGTTATGCACAATACATAATACATGTGTTTATAAAAAAAGTTATGCACAATATTAGAATGTTTATAGAAAAAGTTATGCACAATATTAGAATGTTTATAGAAAAAGTTATGCACAATATTTGAATGCTGACATCTGGCAGACCCACTCCAAAATCGCAGAAATCAACATATTTCCTAAATCCAGAAATCTTTAACTCATGTTCGCCTCCTTCGGGAATCAATCGCCGCTCGCCTCCTTCAACATTCTCCAACCAGAGACGGCGGCGGTGCATACAGGTCCTCCCCCAGAGACGGCCGGACCAGGATCCGCCCCTTATCAGGATCCCCCAGAGACGGTCGGACCTCGATTTCGCTGAGCTGCGTCGCGGAGGGAAAGTGGAAAGACCAAATGAGGAGTAGGACGTTTCTCTTCACATCGGCAGTATACTGCGCATTCTGATCTATGCCCTATTTTTTCCTTTTGTGGGGTTTGTTTCAATTCTGATTTGGCTCCTTATCTCGTTCTTTGCTGAATACCGTGGAAGATGGTGGAATCCCGTCCCTTAACTCCCGGTCAGGTGAAATCCCCTTTTCTTGTCACTGCTCAAGCTATTTCGAATGATGAAGTGGAGTAATTAACTTACATATTGAAAATTTTTCAATTTCATTTGATGAGGTTGCTGGATCTGAAGATGAATTGCTTCATTTGTTACTGTATGACAATATATACATGTGTTTAGAATCCACAACCTATATTAACTGCCCGAAGCTCCCACATCATTAACTATATTAATTAATAATTATAATAACATTATTTTATTATATATTCATGGGTGTGCATAACTATTTCTATACACATGTATAGAATCCGCGTTCGAAAATCTCGTG
Organism: Platanthera guangdongensis; assembly: GCA_039583875.1. Classification (NCBI taxonomy): domain Eukaryota; kingdom Viridiplantae; phylum Streptophyta; class Magnoliopsida; order Asparagales; family Orchidaceae; genus Platanthera; species Platanthera guangdongensis. The sequence continues at coordinate 118,335 of CM077155.1, forward strand.
GGAGATCAACTGTGAATCTGTGAGATCTCCACCATTCATCAATTAATATGTATGGCGGAGATAGAGCTAAATATGTAATATCTCCAACTTCTATGATGTTTAGGATTTAGGATTTGAGATTTTAAGGTTTAGAACTTGTTATTTTCTGAAAGTCTAAAGTAAACATACAATTATTAATTAATTAAAATAAGCATATAAATTTAAAATTAGTAAAAGAGAGATGAAACGGAGCCGGCTCCATTCGGAGTGGTCTGCTTCAACTTGAAAGAACGTTGAAAAAACTAATCAGTGATAAGGAAGGAAGCCTTCAGCCCCTTCCACCTTTGTTGAGAGGTGGTCGTGCTTCCCATGGCTAAGGGTGCAAGTTGAGTTGAGCCGGCTCGAAAGCTCGATGAGACGGCTCGAAAAAAGCTCGACTCGAGCTCGACAAGCTCGAGCTCGAGCTCATCTAATGTTGTTCATGAGCTTGCGAGCCGGCTCGGGAGCTTTTTATTTATACTTTTTTTTAAAAAAAAAATAACAATAAGAAAAATAAGAAAATAAAGCTCATGAGCTAAAAAGCACGCAAGCAGCTCGAGCTCGAGCTCGAAACTCGAGCTCGAGCTCGATAAATTGGCCTTGAGCTCGAGCTCGAGCTGAGAAAAATGATCTCGTCGAGCTCGAGCTCGAGCTCGAAATGAAAAGCTCGAGCTCGAGCTCGAGCTTGGAAATTTTGCCAAGCTCGACTCGTTTGCACACCTACCCATGGCATGCCTTTGCTTTATCTTCCAACTATCATAAAGGGAAGTTAGTGCTTTCCCAACCCCACAGGCTTCATTTGGTTTCATTTTTTAGGTCCGGTTCGTTTTGTCAAAACGTGTGTAGTAGCCTGGCTCCCATTTGTTTTTCCGCCTAATGTTCGAACCTCCCGCGTTTTTGCCGGCCTGAAATTATTGCGGGACGAAACTCTGGCGGAGCGCTCCGGTTTTACGCGTTTTGGAGGATAAAAGAGGTGTGCGCTAGGGCATCAAGTATCGCCACCTCTCCGCCGTCTCTCCATCACCACAAAGAGAATCCATCCCGCCGCATCGAGAACTCTGACGACATCCAGGGTTTCCGGCACACGACACTCTTCTCCGCCGCATCCAGGGTCTTCCCCGACCATCCAGCACCAGGATTATTCCTAGATCTGTAGGTATTCTTCTCACAACACCTTCTCCTGCCGCATCATCTTCTCATGTAGTATCTTCCCGGACAAGCCCTCTTTTGTGCATAGACATCTCACATCTCCCCCCTATTTTGTTCAGTTGTGATCCCGGACAAGCTTTGTTGGATCATCTTCTCCGGTAACATCTTCCCGAACAAGCTTTGTTGATCTTTCCCCTGAACTGCAACCCTAAACAACATCAAGTATACCTACCCCTCTTGATTTTTTTGGTGATTTGGATTGTGTAATGTGTAGACTTATATGATGTGTGAATGTGATTTTTGTTGGATAGTAAAAATTGTGCGTAAGCCTATGATTTTGTATGTGCACTTGTGTGTGTTGTGTGTGTTGTGTGTGTATGTGTTGAATGTGTGTATGTTCACTTGTGTGTGTGTGTGTTATGTGATGTGAGTGTATGTCCACTAGTTTGTGTGTGCGTGTTCATGTATGTAGTAATGTGTGTGTGCATGTATGTGTGTGTATGTAGTAATATGTGTGTGTTGTGTGTATGTAATATGTGTACACACACTGTGTGTATGTACTGTGTGTGATTGTGTAATGTGCGTTCAGAGAAGAACAGGACAGATTAATGAAAGCTCGGGTGAAGATCATGTTAGAGAGGTTCGGGTGGGGGTGGATGAGATGCTGACATTGCGTGACTCCATAGCCGAACAACTACACAGATCTTGAACGTGTTTGCAGTACATGAGTAGTAACATGTATTTCAATTTTTCGATATTGTGATCTATTGAGTATTTGCAGTACTTTGGAGTATTTGTAGTTCATATATATGTTTGAACTCGGTCTTACAGGCACACACTATCAGAACACAAGTATATTTGCAATACTATGCAGTATTTGGAGTTCCTATGTCTCATTTAGCAATTTATATACATATATTATAAAAAATAATTTATAAAAAATATATAATGATTTTTTTTACAAAACGCCACCGCTGTTTTGCCAAACAGATACCTGTTTTGAACAGCTCTGCAAACGCAGACTAGCCAAACATAACTCCATTTCTATCATCCAGTTTACAACGGCTTCATTTACAAACATGCACTTAGAACATTTCCTTTTACAACCGCAACCGCTCTACCAAATAAAGCCACAATCAATGATTGTATTGTGAAGCATGAAGGGCATGCAGTAGGATCTTATTTTATAGATAAGAAAATTAATAAGTTTTTCAAGAGCCTATTCTTAATTATTTGGTTGGACAAAATCAGAATAAACTTGCAGAACTAATTGCTGGCTTGCAGCACAAATGCCGGAACGTAATCAAGTCGACAAGCACGCATTCACAAATGAACGCACTCTGTTTTTTTAGATCCCTAGATTAGCACTGACTTCAAAATCAGTGAACTTTACTTTTTTTTTCTTATTTGTGGTTTAATTTAATGGGATCATTTTTTTTTCATAAATTAAAAAATGCTTGTAAATATGATAATTTATTTGTATTTGTAAACCCTACTCAGCCAATGAATAAATAGCTCACCACCAATGATTAGAAGCAAAAAACTATTATTCCTCTTGAACATAAACAAATGGATGCAGACAACAATGAAGCAAAATGTGATACTGTGCACCCTTTAAAAAAGGCGATTGTTAATCGCAACCTGTTATTGGCTAGTCGCATCACAAAATCTCATAACTTTCCGCGCTTTTTCGAAATACGCCTTGTACATGCAATTTTAGGAAAAGTGCTCAACACGAAAGTTGTAGATGTCGTCGAGATCTACAACTTTCGTGTTGAGCACTTTTCCTAAAAATTCATGTACAAGGCGCACTTTGGAAATATGTCAAGGTTTTGCGCCTTTCAGAAATACGTCTTGTACCTGCAATTTCAGGAAAAGTGTTCAACACAAAAAATTAGGAGATTTTGGGGTGCGATTAACCAACAACGGTTTGCGGTTAACAATCACCTTAAAAAAGAACATATTTTGAAGCATATATGGAGCATGGTGCGCCGTCCATAAAAAAAACACAATTTGATGGACGACGCAGATGCATCCCGCACATCATGCTCATATACGTTGAAGAAGGAAAAATAAGAGTAAAGATGGTTGGGTATTTCACCTACCTCTTTCCTGCAAGTGGCAGCAGCAGAACCCACATATCAACTAAAATCCTGTTTTCATGTCACTTCATACATTAGAAAAGAACATAAGCCGCACAAAAGATATGCGCACACGTCACAAAAGCTTCAAATGGTCTCATTCTATACTATAAAATTTTCAAACAGATTACAACACATGTACACAATCTCCTGCCTATAAATCATAGAGTAAAAAAAATGTAGCAGAAGGTAAAGATACCACTAGCCTAACAAGGTGACTAGTGATGAAGTAGAAGAAGAAGGTTTGTCCAGTAAGTCATACAAACTGATATCAGAAGTGGACTGTTATGGCGAGCGAAGAGATCCGCAAAGGGCCATGGACAGAGCAAGAAGACCTGCAACTGGTATGCTTTGTGAGCTTGTTCGGTGAACGTCGTTGGGATATCATAGCGAAAGTGTCAGGTTTGAGTGGTGGCGGGGGCTACTACGTAGGTATTTTGGAGCTGGACCAACCAGTTTAATCATACAAAAGACTTTGATTTTATATGTTGCAGGTGTTAAGAGATCAGGGAAAAGCTGCAGGTTGCGCAGGTTCAATTACCTTCAACCTGGCCTCAAGCATGGCCGAATGACACCGCAGGAAGAGAGACTCATTCTAGAGCTCCACTCTGAATGGGGCAATAGGTTTGATTGATAAATTTGTTTCTAAACAGGGGTCTAATTAATCAGCCTTTTCTAGTATTTTTACTATTTCATTGAGTTGGCTTGATCCTATGAAGCACAAATACTTTCTCGATGGCAGCGTACCCGTACCAAGAACATTTTCGGTATCAGTACACGCATGATACGGATACACCTACTATTTTGGTCTTAGGATAAGCTTGGATTTGATGTATCGTTCTGCATTTTGTGATATGACATTGTTTTTCTAAAGCAAACAAAAAACTACTACATGTATTTTAGAAAAGAAAAAATAACTCATAAATGTAACTAGCGATGTTTATTTAACCTGACTTAAATTTTTTTTATCATTAGAAGTACAATAAATTTGATTATGTTGTTAATTTACTATATATTTGAAGATTTGATACCCGTATTCTTATTTTTTTAAAAATATCAAACAAGTTTATATTGCCCGAGATCCTTAATGTATGAATGAAAGGTCGAATTTTTCGCTGCAGGTGGTCTCGAATCGCTGGAAGGCTCCCGGGCCGAACTGACAATGAGATAAAGAATTACTGGAGGACTCACATGAGAAAGAAGGCGCAGGAGAGGAAGATGAGCTCTTCTCAATCAGCCTCAAATTATGTCTCGGTTCACATTGAACCAGGATTAGATGCAAATCCATTGAAGAAAGAAACATGCCCCAGAGTGAATGAAGATGGTGTTAAGGCTTATCCTATGGAACAAATATGGAATGATATTGCCTTCTAAGAGTCTTCCTATTGCCCGAGCTTTGACAAGCACAGAGATGAGAGTTGCAGCATGTCAACTCAAGACAATCCTCCACTGATCTCTCCATTCCAGGAGCAGTTAGCCGATTTATGGACGATGGAACAAAATTTATAAGCCAGTTTAGGAAACTATTGCCTTCTCGTTTGTAAAATTAAGAGTTTGTAGTGTTTGGAGCATATTAATTTGGTTTGTACTTGCTTAAGAAGTCAAAAGCTGCCCCCTTTCAAGCATCTTTAGAGTTTACCGACTGCTCCAATGGCAATCTTCATATATGTTTATGATAAAATACAACACTTTCCCATCTTTTTCCTAGTACTTTTAAGCATATAGGTACTGGAGAAGCTACTATTACTAATATCACCATAATAACTAGCCAAGGTTGCTTGGGATTAGGGAAGCTAGGCAGGTACTGGAGAAGCTACTATTACTAATATCACCATAATAGCTAGCCAAGGTTGCTTGGGATTAGGGAAGCTAGGCAGGTACTACCACTAGTTATTTGATAGAAAACAAGTTTGGCATCAAACAAACACTCAAAAACTCCTCCTGACTTGATTTTTGCAGGTCGAGGTGAGCAGAGCTATTGCGGCTTGCCGATACAACTGGACTTCTTCTTGATCAATTGTGTTGATTAAGCTTATTCCTGCACCTTCCCATAATTGAGGCAGTTGATTACTCCTGATGGGGTCCCCCTCTCTAAGTTTCCGAGTCAGGCCGAGATACCCAAACGGCCACGCAGGAAGAACCACCCCGACAGAAGGGCGCAATGCACCCCGCCCTGGACGCCCGAACCGCCAGGGGGGAACTTTTGTCATTTTGTTAAGTTTGGTGATCCACGGTGACTAAAACTGAGCAACATAATTGACCAGCACAAATTCCGCTCCGGCGCAATTACCAGCACGACCTTCAGAAAACTATAAATAGGCCCTCAGGCCTTCATTTGATGTCAGACAACTCCAGAGACTAGAAGAGCTATGAGGTTTTCCAGCAAGGTCGTGGACTTAGGTCGATCCTCTGCTCAGGAATTCGCTCCGCTCTCTTTCTAGCGCAAAGGTTTCATCAAGCTTCCAAGGTACGACGTTCTTCCCCGCGGGAGCGTTCCCGTCAAGGCTCCGCTTGAGCAGGTGCGCTTCCATCGAGGCTCCGTGGACTTAGAGATTTCTCCCAACCAGAACGCTTCCATCGAGGCTATATGGTCCTTTGTCGTCATTGTGCCCTATCTTTTGTCATAATCTCACTAATGCCTAAGTACATCACGTCTTTCCTTATAATTTCATTCCAAGTCTTAATTGGTCTATCCCTCCCCCGTTTAACATGTCTAGTGTGGACTCTCACAACGCCTAACAGGAGCATCTAATGGTCTCCTTTGTACGTGTCCAAACCAACTTAGTCGAGCTTCTCGCATCTTTTCTCGGCAAAAAAATGTTGAATTGAATAAAAAAATATTTCTTCTCTTATTAAAATGGAATAAAAAAATAAATGAACTCACTTCCCTAAACCCTAAATGAAGCAGAAACTATATATATATATTAAAGATTTGGAGATCTTGAGCCTAAACCAAGCTTGTTGAGCCTTCTGCAGATAATGCTGCTCCAGGAACTCTTGGGCTTGCCGAGTTTCTGGATCTCTTGCTTCATGCTCATGCACTCCTTCTCCAGCTCAGCAACACGTAGTCTCATTTCTTCAGTCCCGGTCGGTTGCGTGACGTCGCTCACTTCCTGTGTGATTTCTGAGATTCTTTCAGGGGTTTTCGGTGAGATCAAGTCACCGTTAGCATTATCAATGTTCTCTGAGACAAAAAACCATCCCGCGACAGAAGCTCTCAACCGAAGCTGCTCAAAGAAGAGGACCTGGACGACGAATCTGAGGGGAAGCCTCTCATTCTGGGCTGCATGTGTGCAAGCCTCAGGCGAAAGCTTTTGGCAATTAATGAGCTGACACAGCTGCTCCCGTTCACATTCCGTAAGCCATGGGTGTGACTGCAAAAAATGGCACTAGTACTTCTTGAGAAAAATTTCATGACAAATTTGTGTATTTTTTGGTAAAATAAGATAAAAGAATTCTAAAAACAGCATGTTTCTCTGTCAATGACTTCTTTACGAACAGCAGAACTAGATTCAGCTCGATTCCAGACCATAGGGAATCCAATGAATTGCATAGTCATCTCAATTTATTGAACATAAATCCTGCAGCATATAATTGATTCGGTGAAGAGAGAAAAATGTTACCTTAAGGTATATATCAATAGCACGGTATATGCCGTCGTTTGAAGGCCTAGCATACTCCGGAACTAAATCAGCCAAAGAGCGGAACTTAGTAAACTTCAAATTAGCATCAGGTGCAACCTCTGAAAGGTATCCATCCACGAGTTTAGCCACCATGGTCAAAGGTGTCATCAATGATGAAATAGTATCCATCAATTGCGTCTCATCAACTGTGCTGGGAGAGACCGCTGGTGCAGAATGGTTTGTCGACATGAAATGATCAAGCATCCTCTGAATACAGTCTATATCATAAAGTGTTTCAACCGAGTATCCAAAGTTTGGTATCAGAAGATCGTCAAGGGAAGCTTCATCCAACTGAGCTCCAATCCTTTTCTCCAAATCATCCCTGCAAGCAGCGCTTGCGTGCAAGATCATTGCGGTTTGAAGCAGGCGAAGGAGAAAATTGGTGGAGTTCACTCCCCTCTGTGTAGGGAGCAATCCAACAATCTCTTCCAAGAGAGCCGCTTGTTCACTTTCAGAGGGAGATGCAGTTACAATAGGATGATTAACAAGGCTAGTGCCATCAGGGAAGCTGGAATTTCTACTCAATCCTCGAAAATATTTTTTTGAGTAGAACATGAGAGACCCGGCGATATTTTCGGGTTTCATTCCCTTCGATTCCATGGACATTATCAACCTCTTGTACAGAGGGAAACAAAGCTTGGATGATTCTTCATACCACCAATCAGACTCAACTGCCTTTGGTTTCTCGACTGTTGGTATGCCGTTCCAAAAGATGCTTCCATCTGAGCGCATCACGGAAGAGCGGGCCGGCATTGGCCAGCCAAATAGATTCGAGTCAGAACAAACTTGCATTGTCAACGAATTGATGCATCGTGTTACGATGTGCAGCTCTTCGGCAAGGGGAAGAAGATCCTCACAGGTTTTAAGAACTTTCATTGAATCCTTCCAATTTCCCAAGATTTTGTCGAGAAAATTTTCAGTCTGGGAAATAAGATTTCCTTCAAAATAATCTTCAGACAAACAAAGCTGCTCAGCAGCGCAGCGCAGAGCAGCGACATTTTGAGAATTCAACTCAATTTTAACATCATAGCAGAAGTTTGCCACAAGCTCAAATGTCTTTGCACCACCAGAAAGATCATGAAGCTGCAAAATGCAGTCTTTTCCATCTTCATCCTGATGCTTACTAATCATCTTTTTCAGTAGACCGCTCCTATTGAGTAATGGGAACTACAAGAAACGGATGGATGTTAAGAAGGAAAGGATGGAACACTTCAAATGCATGTCAATAAATTTCATGCAAATTCTACAACAGATAAAGTATGATAACCTCCTCAAATCTGTCGGACAAAAATATAAAACTCTGGCAAATGGAAACGTTTAGACAGCATAAATCACTCTAGTAAATATGTACTAAAAGGTTTTGGTCCCCAAATAAACAAGGGAAAGAGAAAGACAAAGGTAGCATTAAAAGAACTCGTGTAAAATGTACCATGCAAATAAATCTATAAACTCAAAGCAGCACAAAGAAGGAACTATATCAGCACGAGATTCAAAAAACTGACAGCAAATAGTTTCGATACATCTAAAGACGGTGATAATAATGAGGTTTATAAAAGGCATTTGTGAAGAAATATTTCCATCTGAAATCTCAATATATTAAACTTTGATATTTAGGGTCAACTCAGAGTGATTTCTTCTAGAAAAGTTTACTTTTAGAAGTCAGCTTTCTCAAATATCAGCAAAATATACATCCTTGAAAGAATTATGTAGTACGATTCAAAGCATGGGTAAGCATACCTTATGAAGACGAAAAGAAATATCTCCTATTTCAATGATAATATCACTTGGTAGTTCAGTGCTCCAAACCCTAGAAAAAACCAAAGTTAGTTGATTATAGAAGGAAGTATCAAAATTTCTCTTGAAAAAGAATGGAACCAATCATAGCACATCAATTAAGGATGTAAAAAAGATATTTTTTTACATCCAGCTGAGACATTTCCCAGTCACGGTTGACGACAACTGAAAAGAGCGCACGAATTATAGTAATCCTTGCCACAGGAGAGAAGGTATCAAAGAAATCCGCCCTATAAGTTTGCGTAAAACCTTTGGCAACGAGCCAGGCCTTGTAACGATCAAAAATCGCAAATCATATTTTGTATTCTTGTTTTCTTGAAAATCGCAAATCTCATGTGTATTGTATAATTTCATGTATCCTGTCCATGTTCAAGTGCAACATGGGTTACATTCAGTCTTTATTTTCATAATAAGTGAACAGACATTAGAGAATATAAACCCCCCCCCCCCCCCCCCCAAGTAGCTGATTATTTTTAAAAACAAAATTCTAAAATAAGAACCATGGATACTTGCAGAGGCCTTACGTGTCATATCCAAAAAATGTAAAAGCGGGAAACTCTCGAAAACCTATTCCAGAAACTCTTGAAAACTCATTATTTAAATTTTAAATAAAAAAGTCCTGAATAATTTGGGATACTCACAAATACTCCTGGGTAAGCCTGAGAATGCTCAAACATTGTGTATATTATAGTAAAGATATGGATAAAGGCATGTGAATGAGAAAGTGTTGGATGATAAATGGTGAGAACAATCTATTGCATGCTTACATTCACAACTCCTATCCACAATATGATACAATTGTGTAACACAAACTTTGTTGTCATTAAATATACGATATATGAGATATAATGACAGAAAAAATAAAGATGTTACTACATATTTTCATATTGATTTCTATGTATGTATAAATAATACTAAAATTTGAATTGCATATCCTTATATTCTTGAAAAGAACGAATATAAAATCAGTACTGTACCATATCTTGTATCCCCATATTCTCGGGCAACATGGTCACATTTCTAGCCATTATTTTCATAAGTGCACAAACATTAGAACCAACCTTTATTTCATAATTAATTTTATAACTTAACAAACAACACAACAACAACACTCAAGCTTTCATCCAACCATAGTGGGGTTGGCTATATGGATCCTTTCTCTATTCACCCTCTATTTTAGTCATAATCTCACTAATGCCTAAGTGCATCATGTATTTCCTTATAGTTTCATTCCAAGTTTTTTTTGGTCTACCCCTCCCCAGTTTAACATGCCTAGTGGCTAAACTCTCACAACGCCAAACAAGTGACTCATAATTGTCTCCTTTGTACGTGTCTAAACCATCTTAATCAATCTTCATGCATCTTCTCTACAATTGGTGTCACTCCTACCTTATCTCTGATGCATTCATTCCTCATTTTATCCAGTCTCCTGTGTCCACACATCCAGCAAAGCATTATCATCTCCGCAACTCCCATTTTTTGCTCATGTACACAATCCATTGTCCCAACACTCAGAACATTAAAGCATTACCGGTCTAATTGCAGTATAGTCTTTATTTCAGTAGAACATCGCTGGTTTATAACTTATGACAATAAGTTGACCCTCGGCATAACTCTTTATTTAAATAGAAAACAAAATCATTATTTTGAAACATTGAGCTCACTAACGTCTATGGGCGCGAAAGTGGGAAATTTGGTCGTAAGGGGAACATATCAAACAGCTCAATGAGTTCATCTATTAGGGGAAGACATCGGGGAGGTCATCCAGTTGAGGATGCCTTCTATTGTGATACATTTGAAGGAGGAAGCCACAAATCTGCGTCAAACTCATTGCGAAATGAGATACTTAATGACATGAATGAATTAATGCACGCGCTAATATCTCACACACACGGCGGAACCCCGTTGAGGCATTCTCAGCTAGGGCTCGTCGGCACTCCTCCCTCCTCTACCGTATTCAACAAATTTCTCCCGAAGCGCCAACTTAGTGCCTCTCAACTCGAAGAAGAAGAATTCAATCCTCTTTGCCTAAGTTATCAAAGGAGCAAAGCGCACCGAGGCGCAAAGGGTCCCTGAAGCCTAGGCGCAAGGCACAGGCGCGCGCATGAGGCACGTGAGGCTCACAAATGGGGGAAAAAGGAAATTGAGCGAATTGGGCGCCCAATTCGCTCAAATTGAGCGAATTTGGCGCTCAATTCACTGAAATTGAGCGAATTGGGCGCCCAATTTGCTCAATTTCAGCGAATTCGCTCAATTTCAGCGAATTGGGCACCCAATTCGCTCAATTTCAATGAATTGGGCACCCAGGTGTGCCTAGGGGTGTCTCGAGTGCGTCAGAGATTATGTTTTTGCTCATTTCAAAAAAAATTAAAAATAACCCCTTAAAAGGCACAGGCGCGCCTGGGAGCTTGTAAGGCGCGCGCTTGGGCGCGCCAAGGTGCGCCTGAGGCGCGGCGTTCTGCGCTCGGCGCGCCTAGGCGCGCGCCGCCTGAGGCGCGCATAGGCGCGCGCCGCCTGAGGCGCGCGCGCGCCTAGGCGCGCGCCTTGACAACTAAGCTCTCCGCAACTTAACCCTCTCGTGAACAATCACAAGTTCCCAATATGGGGTGGGGTGTATCAACTTGGTATCAAGGCTACACGACTCCTCCAACAACTTCCCTCCAACATATTGCTTGTCTCGATCACTCTCATCCATGTTATGCACACGACGATTGTCCCGCATCAGCCGAACATGCAGAATCTGATTACCCTGCCCCATCTACTGAGTGCACCTCATGTTCAACTCATTCCATTGCTGCTAGGGCCCAGTTCACTGCGCCAGGATGTGTTCTGGACCATCTCTTTCTTCTACATGGGTTCTCACTCCTATGGACAAAGCTGGGCTCACCTCGTCCCGAAGTCATGAAAATATTTAAAAAAAAAAATGACAGCGAGTCATACAAGTCACACAATAATAAGCCAATCTGATGGATCTCTCCACCCGGATTGATGAAAAACATTTTCCTCAACATGCATCTACTAATACTTCTCATGACGGCCACTCCGGACTCCCACGCTAAAAGTTCCCTGAAAACAGGCATGGCGTTTGGACATTTGTGAGGTTCCACGTTACGTTAAGATGGATTTTCCGATCTTCAACAAACATGAAAACCCACCGGCTTGGCTTACGCACTGTAAGCAGTTCTTCATAAGCCAACACACCCCTACAAGGAGTGGATTAGCATCGGCTCCTTCCACATCATGGGCTAACCCAATTATGGTTTGCATGGTTATAGAGGGAGAAAATCTCATTTGAGGTGCAATAAATTCAAGACAAGTTGTAATCTACATTTTGGTCCACCCCTCTAGGGCAAGCCCAGGATGACCTCGCCTGCCTCAAGCAGACGAGTTTTGTTGACGAATACTTTGAAAAATTCCAGATCTTACTAGCGTACAACCCCTCAGTCAGTCAACATCAGGTGTCCATCTTCATAATGGGCCTTCAAGAGCACCTCTAGGTGGACGTAAAGTTCGAAACCCCCTCGGATGTCACCACCGCGATGAGTCTTGTGTGGATTTGTGAGAAACGGATGATGAGGGACCAACATTACAACAGTCGTAAGGGTAACAACGACACTACTCCACCCTACCCATTCCACAACACTGACATAGGAAAGAAGGGGGAAAATAGTTTGTTAGACACCTCTAGAGCGCTGAGATGGCAGAGCGTTGTGCCAAGGGTCTTTGTTTGAACTTTAATGAACCTTACGAGATGGAACACAAGTGTAAGAAACTCGTATGGCTAGATAAAGACGATGATCCATCAAATGAGGATGCACACCCGTGATTGGAAACCTTCATGTTTTGAGACGGTAAAGTGGCAAGGTTGCACACCCACGATCGCACTCAGGACCACATTTGGAACCTTTTATTTGGAAACTGATGGTCCGCTCCATGGAGAGATGGAGGCCCTGGTGTTGGAGTACGGTGAGATGCTGCTAACACCCTGTGATCTCCCACCATCCCTCCATCAAGACCACCGCACATGTCTCCTACTATGCACCCACTGATGTTTGTTCGGCGCTACCAATACCCCTTTGTTTAGAAGGGCGATATTGAGCGTCAGTGCAACAATATGCTCGAGCAAGGCATCATAAAATACAATGTTTTTCCTTCTTCATACGTTGCCCTTTTGGTGCACAAGGACGATACATGGGATTTTTGCATGGATGACTGTGAGCTAAATCCAAGATGGTCAAGGACAAGTTTCTGATTATGGAAGAGCTCCTTAACGAGCTACAAGAAGCTTGTTTCTTCTCCCAGATGGACCTTTGCTCAGAGTGTCATCAGGTGTGCATGGACACTTCAGCTGTGGAGAAGATTGTCTTCCTAACACACCACAAGCACTTCGAGTTCTTGGTGATGTCGTTTAGGCACATCAATGTCCCCTCCACCGTAAATGGATTGATAATTAAGGTATTTCAAGCTTTCTAGCAAAAATACGTATTTGTATTTTTGAAAATACCTTGGTATATAGCAAGACTTAGGTGGAGCACCTCGAGCACCTACACTTTATTATGTAGCTCATCCATCGACATCAGTTGTTCATGAAGCACAAGTGCTCTTTCAGCACAGACAAATTGGTCTCTTTAGAGGATATGGTGCATAGTACTGGGGCGTTAATGAACACCGAGAATATCCAGGGCCTGACCAAGTAGACATTACCGCAGTCACCGCATGAGTTCCGTGGATTTCTAGGCCCCGAGAGTTACCACCACCGCTACATTAGAGGCTACAAATAATGAAGCCATTGATCATGTTGCTGGAGAAAAACACATTTGTTTGGAGAGAAATAGTCGTAGTCGTCTTGAGGGCGCTTAGTCAGGCATTGTTCTTTGTCCCTGTGCTAAGCCTTTGGACTTCACGCAAGAGTTTCAGACTTGGTGAAATGTCGTAAGAGTTTCAGATTAAGTGTGATGTCTTGGGACATGGAAAAGGGGTTGAACTCTAGTAATGGGCACCTAGTCGAATACTTCACCAGGAAGACGACTATTCACCGTCAGAAGCTTCTCGCTTACGAGCAGGAGCTAATTGGCTTCGATAAGGCAGCACAACATTGTAAACTCTATCGTTGGAGACAAACATTCTTGATCATGATAGATCACTTCATCTTGAAGTTCCTCCTCGATTAACAACTCAGCACAGTTGGGTGAGCAAGTTGTCGAGCTTCGAATTTTAGGTGGACACCCTACATTGGATGGCAGGCAACTTGTCGTGCCAAGATCATCTGGGCCAGGTACTTTTTCCATTTCATAGCCACAGTCTGAACCCTTCTCTCCAATAAAAGAATCAAGATTCTATAATGTGTTACGGATCCTCGTTGGGGGATTACGTACAAGCGCCGCGAGTCATAAGCGGCGCGCGCTTGAACTCTTATTTCCTATTTCCACATTTTTATGCTTGCCATTTCGTATTTTAACCTCATATTTTGTTAAGCCTTATGAGGGGGCAATTTGGTCTTTTATTACATTTTGAGGATTATATGTTGTGTGTTGGGAACATGGACAAAGCAAGCAAGAGTTAATTTCAATTTCTTCTCTCTCTCTATTTCTCTCTCCCCCCCTCTCTTTCCCGTTTTTTATTCTTCCGCCGAACCCTAGCCGCACGGGTTCTCCGTGTCCGTCCGCCGCTACTCCACGCCACCTCCGCTTCGAAGGCCGTTCTTCATCCCTCACCACCATTGCTCCCAAGGGTTTGAAGAAGGGAACCTCCTCCCTCCTTCAAGACTTTTCCCCCCATCATCCGTGTACGCGATCACAATCCCGGGTACGTAACAACTTGGTATCAAAGCCACCGGTCCTCCCAACCGCCAACCATGACGACTCTCCACCGCAGCTCCATTCTGACGCCAGTGCTAGCCCTGATCCGGGCCGCCACAGCCCTAGCCGCACAGTTCCGGAACTCCTGCGACCGATCCAGGCGAACGCTACCCCGATCCGGTCAATCCAGGCCGAACCTCCCAGCCCGCGACCCATCCTCCTGGGTTTTGCTCACGACAAGGACTCTCTACGCGCTGTCTCCGCCGGATTACTTCCCCTACCAGATTTTCCTCCGCTCCGGCCTTCTCCCATCACGGTCGACGACACCCAAAGAGGCCCAACATTGGCTCAGATTTTGGAATCGTTCAAAAATATGATGGCAGACAACCACCAAGATCTCCTCTCCGCAATCCGGCCAGACGGCATGCCGCTACCTACACGGGCGGCCTTCGTATCCTCTCCAACGGGTCGGGAACATCAACCTCATCCTTCCCCGACCGATCTACCAGGTCGCTCAGACTATTCCACAGTGCCACGATTTGTTAAGTTGGGCTTTCCGATATTCGAGGGCTCGAGGATCCCCTTACTTGGTTGACCCGTTGTGAGCATTTATTTGAGGCACATCGCACACCGTGGGAAGATTGGCTGGGTGTCGCCTCTTTCCACCTGATGGGGTCCGCACAATTGTGATTCTCTTAGCTACAACGATAGAAGCCTCACCTCACATGGGACGAGTTCAAGGTTCAGTGCAACCTGCGCTTTGGGCCTCCACTCAGCACCAATCTCATTGGCTGCTTGATCTCCTGTTATGTGGCGTGACGACGCCAGTTAACCTTGTATTTTTGTTATGTTATTTTTCAATATTGTGCCCATTTGCCGTGAGCCCAAATGGGGGGTGTGTTTTGTGAACTTAAATAGTTGTCGGTTGGACTTGGATGGTAGGCAAGAAATCAAAAATTAAATCTCTCTTTTATTTCCCCTCCTTCCTAACTCTCTCTCTCTCTAACCCCACAAATAAACTGTGATTTTGTCCTAGCCGCAACCCGCTCGAGTACCGTCTCCCGATCGACGCCTCTTCGCCTCCTCCTCCGCCATTGCTCCTCCACCGACCACGAGGTCTCAAGGGAAGGCCCATAACAGTCTAGTATCAGAACCCACAACCGACTATGCGATCTCCGGCTCTTCCTCCGCTTGCCCAACCTCGCACCTTCGGCACCACACATCAGCCGATCCTTCTTACAGCACTCTGTGCGCGCCGGTAAGCCTTCCTAGCCCTACCGCCGCCACCCAGCAACACCGTCCACTCGTCGGCTCTTCTCCCAGCCACGCGGCCCCTTCTGTCGCCGATTCAGTGACTTCCGACCATCGTCCCAACCCCACAACAACAACCCGACGCCTCCTCTCTTCCGTTGGCCTACTTCCAACACCGTCGGTCGTCTGTCAAGCCCGATCCCAGATGGCGGATGTTGCCCCCTCTCTCGCCGATCTCATGACACTCTTCCAAACCATGTTCGCGACTCAGAACGCCAAAATGGACGTCCTCGACGCGCGTTTGGATGCCCTACAAGGGATGCCTTCTACGCCCTTGCACACGACCGATCACCATTCGGCAAGCCGCATGGACTCCGCCGCTCCTCCAGACGCAGACTACCCGCCTATGCATGAACTATCCAGATGGATTTTCCCATCTACAAGGGCCGCGAAGATCCTCTTTCTTGGCTTACTCATAGTGATTTTTTCTTCGCCAACCAGCGCACACCAGATGAAGAACGTGTCAGCACTGCCTCCTTCCACTTACTTGGCCCAGCGCAATTGTGGTTCACTCAACTTCTGTGGGAACACCCTAACCCATCGTGGGAAGAATTCAGTGTGGCATGCACACTGAGGTTTGGTCCCGCTCTACAGGGAAACCCACTCGGTGATCTGCTGAACCTCAAACAGAACAGCTCCATTGACATCTATCTAGAACAATTCCAAATTTTATTGTCTCGGACAACGTCTGTCTTATCGGAGCAGCAAGTTCCCCTCTTCATTGTCGGCCTTCACGAGCGACTACATTGGGATGTGGAATTCCTTCTGTCACGTGATCTCAACACAGCTACGAGCCTCGTCAGGACTTGTGAACGGCGACTGCTATTAGATCGTCCGCCCTTGGGACGTCGGGACTATTAGGGCGCTTACTCTCTAGCCAGTTTGCCTGACCAGGCTCCTCTCTGGGACGATCCACCACGGCCTACTGTCCGCCGCCGTTTGTCCCGCACGGAGATGGTCGTACGTCACGAGAAAAATTTGTGCTACAATTGTGATGAACATTTCACGCCAGGACATCGATGCAAACACTTATTTTGGCTCGAAGTAGATCCTTCCACTGATGACACGACAGACGAAGACCACACGACAATACCCTTCGATCCAGCTTGAGGACAAGCTGTCTTCGGATGAGGGCGGCGATGTTATGTGGCGTGACAGCGCCAATTATCCTTGTATTTTTGTTATGTTATTTTTCAATATTGTGCTCATTTGTCGTAAACCTAAATGGGGGGGGGGGTGTTTTGTGAACTTGGATGTTAGACTTGGATGGTAAGCAAGAAATCAGTTAGACTTGGATGGTAAGCAAGAAATCAGGAATTAAATCTCTCTCTCTCTCTCTTATTTCCCCTCCTTCCTAACTCTCTCTCTAATCCCACAGATAAACTGTGAGTTTGCCCTAACCGCAACCCGCTCGGGTACCATCTCCCGATCGATGCTGCTTCGGCTCCTCCTCCACCATTGCTCCTCTGCCGACCACGAGGTCTCAAGGGAAGGCCCATAACATCTGCCTGAAGCAGTCGTGATCTATTGACGATTACTTGGAGCAATTTCAGGTGTTCCTTGCCCGTGCCCCGACAGTCCCAGCGGCTCACCAGGTGGCCTTTTTCACTGCAGGATTACATGAGCACCTCCACAGACGTGGAGTTCCAGAACTCGCCGGACCTAACGGCCGCCATGAGTCTCGCGCATATCTGTGAGCGGAGCATCTTATTGGACTGTCCCCACATGAGACGTCGGGCCAGCGACACCTCTTTTCGGCACCACAATCATGCTCAACCGCCTCCGGGGGGAGGCACGACCGGGACTAAAGAAGGGGAGCGCCCGACCCATATCTGACGTTTGTCCACTCAGGAGATGGCCGAACGCCGGGCGAAGGGCCTCTATTCCAATTGTGATGAGGCATACACTCGGGGACACAGGTGTAAGCGTCTATTTTGGCTTGAGGTCGACGATCCATCAGACGAGGACGTCGGGGATGACAAGCCAAGGGACCCCGCCATCTCGGTCAATGCTATGTCAGGACCACATTCTAGGGACACAGTGCAGATGCCCATTTCCGTGGCGGGCCACCAGCTACTTGCCCTCATGGATACAGGAAGTACACACAGTTTCATCAACGACCTCACTACTCAGCGACTTCAGCTACCCGTTACTACTCGCAGTTGTTTGCGTGTCGTCGTGTCGAATGGCGCCGCGATGGTCTGCACCGGGGTTTGTAGGGACATTCTGATTATTGTGGCGGGCTATCACTCTCAGATGGATTCCTTTGTCATTGCCTTGCGGGGCTTCGAGGCAGTCTTAGGGACGTGATGGTTGCACACACTTGGACTGATTTTGTGGGATTTTGACGCTCTGACGATGTCCTGGGGGTAATGGCCCTCCGTGACAGTGTGGCACGGTCATCCGAAGGCGGGCGTTGGCCACGCCTTCTCCTTTCAGCCTGATTCTGCCGAACAGTCGGGCCTCTCAGCCCTTCTTCACGAGTACAATGACGACGGCCACCCAATTGCTTATTTTAGCAACAAGACGGCTCTCCACCATCGAAAGCTTCCCGCCTACGAGCAGGAGCTTATTGGCCCGACGAAGGTCGTCCATCACTGCCAGCCCTATTTGTGGGGGCGTTCCTTTCTGATCCGTACTAGTCACTTTAGCCTCAAGTATTTGTTGGAGCAGCGATTGACGGCGGTGCCACAACAACTCTGGGTGAGCCGACTTTTGGGCTATAATTTCCAGGTAGAATACAAGGCCGAGTACTTGAACCGTGCGGCCGATTCTCTCTCTCGCCGCAACTCGCCAGATGCCTCTCTTTATGCTCTGTCTGAGCCGTCCTCCTTTGTTCTTCCTCGTCTCTGTCAGGAGATTGACGGCACACCCGTCCTCAGTGAGCTGCGACGCCGCATTCAGGAGGGGTGCCTACCGCCATTTTGGACAGTTCGTGACGACCTCATTCTCTACAGGGGTCGCCTCTACTTGCCGACCACTTCTCCATTGATCCCCGACATTCTCGCAGTCGTACACGACCGTACCCACGAAGGAGTCCACAGGACCCTTTAGCGCTTGCGCGCCGAGTTCTTCTGGTCGGGACTCAAGCGTAGTGTTCAGTATCATATTGCGCCATGCATCATCTGCCAGCGCAGTAAGACAGAGTCTCTCTCCCCATCCGGTCTACTACAGCCTCTCCCAGCGCCGACACAGATATGGGTCGATATCTCGATGGATTTCATCGAGGGACTTACTCCTTCTCGAGGGTACTCTATCATTTTTGTTGTGGTCGACCGCTTCTCCAAGGGGGCCCATTTCATTGCCTCAGCCTCCCCATCATAGGACCTGTCGTGGCCCGTGTCTTCTTCGATCACGTGTTTCATCACCATCACCATGGGGTACCGAAGAGCATCATATCTGCCAGAGACAAGGTTTTCACATCTCAGTTCTGGAAGGAACTGTTTTCCCTTTGTGGCACGAAGCTGGCCCTCTTCTCAGCCTACCACCCACAGTCAGATGGTCAGACCGAGGTGATCAACAGGACGATGGAGATGTACTTATGCTGCCTTACGGGGGACCGTCCAAAGTATTGGGCCTGATGGCTGCCGTGGGTGGAGTATTCTACAATAATTCCTACCATACCGCCCTACAGACCACTCACTTCCACCTCATTTATCTTTAGTTTTGAGTTCTCTGATCGATTACCTATAAAGTAAAACAGACACTTTGTCTGCATAAACAGACACTTTGTCCTTCTCGAGGGTACTCTATCATTTTTGTTGTGGTCGACCGCTTCTCCAAGGGGGCCCATTTCATTGCCTCAGCCTCCCCATCATAGGACCTGTCGTGGCCCGTGTCTTCTTCGATCACGTGTTTCGTCACCATCACCATGGGGTACCGAAGAGCATCATATCTGCCAGAGACAAGGTTTTCACATCTCAGTTTTGGAAGAAACTGTTTTCCCTTTGTGGCACGAAGCTGACCCTCTTCTCAGCCTACCACCCGCAGTCAGATGGTCAGACCGTTCTCTGATTGATTACCTATAAAGTAAAAACAGACACTTTGTCTGCATATACAGACTATACGTATCATAGGGTTCGCTACTCCTACAGTACGCTAAAGCTAAAGGAATACCTGATAGTTGATCGATGCCCTAAGGGGAAGATGCGACCCCCCCCCCCCCAATACCAACCGGCTGGTTCACCCCAGGCCGGTTCTCTCAAGATCTGTTGTTTTAGAGTAGAATTTTGGGTTACCACTAGTTTACCCTTGAAATACAAATTCTCGTTTAGAACATGATATCGGTCCACCTTTGTGCCCCCATCTCCCCGATCCTGTAATAATTGCCGCAACGTATCATCCCTCAACACCTCCTGGTGGATCTCATCTATCACCTCCGAAATTGGCTTCGTCAAGCTGAATATTGTATTGACGCTAGGGTCCTAGACAAGACATCTGCGACAACATTATCCTTGCCCGTCGGGTACACAATCTCGAAGTCATAAACCAACATCTTCGTCACCCATTTTTGTTGTTCCATTGTGGAGACTCTTTGATCCAAGAAGTACTTTAAACTTTGGTGATCAGTGCGGATTTGGAAGTGTCGTCCAAGGAGATATTGCCTCCATTTGGACATCGCGTGCAGAATCGACAACATCTCTTTCTCATAAACTGGAAGGTTAAAAGCCTTTACTTGAATAACTTTGCTAAAATATGTTATAGGTTATTCCTCTTGCATCAGGACTGCTCCAAGACCTCCACCCAATGCATCAATTTCCACTATGAACTCCTCAAAATTTGGAAGGGTCAGCACTGGAGTAGTAGTCATGGATCCTTTAAGCTGAAAAAAAGCATGTTTCGCCTCTTCATCCCACTGGAAAGCCCCTTTCTGCAGAAGGGATGTCAGCAGTTTAGCAATCTGTTACGGGCCTACTTCCGTAACAGTGGTAACTCGTCGCAATGGTGGCCGGAGCTGGAGACGACGATGGCGGAGATACCGTAGAGCGGGAACCGCGGCTGCCTAGGCGGGGTTGCTCGTTAGAGGAGAGAGCCACCAATAACTCACAACAAGGGACAAGAAAAGCTAGACTTCATTTCATACCACCAAACATACAATACTCATGCCTTTATATAGACTACAACATATAAGAAGACAAAAACACTGATGATGACACCTAATATTAGACCCGGGGCTCGAGGCTCCCACAAAATGATAAAAATAATAATATGCAACATGACACACATCATAACTCATAACTCATAACATCTCATCCTTCCTCCAAAAAAAGCTTGCCCTCAAGCTTTATCAGAGGCCCTCGTCGTCAGAATCCTCAACGTGTAGGTAGAAAAGCCGGTTGCATTTGTGGCCGCGAGTGAACTGCTCGTCGTAATTGAAACATAATCCATGAGCGCGGCGGTGCAGCATCTCAGCCCGAGATAATCGGCGGACCGGTGGGGCAGGGGGACCCTCAATACGGCCCTGTTGAATAATGTTGGTTGCAGGTGGATAAACTTCCTGGGCAAGCAGGAGGCGACGATCGCAGAGCCGGGCTAGACTCATAGCAGACACTAAGTCTGGAGGGGCCTCAAACTCAACATCCAGTCGCAGTCGCTCGCGAAGTCCAGTGGTGAAAATGTCGACCTGCATATCCGGGGCAAGAGGGACATGCGCTAAGAGAAGATGAAATTGTTCCAGGTATTCGTCCACAGTACCAGTTTGGCGTAGAGATGTGAGTGCATCGAGGGAGTTAATGCGGATAGGAGGTCTGAAACGCAAGTTGCAGAGTCACTTGAAGTCGTCCCAAATCAGGTTCGGTCGGTCGGTGAGAAGTCGAGAAACCCATAAAACAACAGAGTCGAACATATGGAAAGATGATAAATGGATTCGGTCTGTGGCCGGTGTCTGTTGGTGGCTGAAAAATTGCTCACATTTGGTGAGCCAGCACAATGGATCCGTTTTCCCATCATAGGTAGGAAATTCCAATTGTATGTAGCGTGGAACATTAGCAGCGTCGGGGTACACGAGGACTGGAGGCGGAGGCACGTGGATGGTCAGGGGCGGCGGTCTTTGGCGGAGAAGCGGTGGTGTCTGACTGCTACTTGTAGGATCGAGTGCGGGGGTGGTAGAAAGATCATCAAGGCGATTAGAGAGCGCAATAATGACCTCCTGATGACGGTCTGCGAGGGCAGCGTGCGCAGCATGCTGCGCCATGACGGTCTGCAGCATGGTCATAATCTAACTTAGTTGGTCCGACGAATCCCCCATAGTGCGGGATGAGTGAGAAGAGGAGCGGGTGACCGGGCGGTCGGAGTGCGCCGATTCGGATGACTGAGAGTGGCCGCGAGAGCCGCGGTGGAGCCCAATATTGACAGCAGAATAGATGGGCCCACTGGAAAAAAAAAGTGAGACTTGGAGCAGGTCTGGCCGAGTGGTTTAAATATTAAAATGGGGATGCTGGATGGAAGAGGGGGTGGGGCCCATTGCCTTTAGATTTAATAAAGTAAACCTATAGGTGAGTGGCTCAAGGCGATGGCAACGACAGTAGATTAGAAAAAAAAAGAGCGGTGTACCGCGTGCGGGGCTCGATGCAGCGCGGCAGGGCGAAAAAGAGAATAAAAATGGGGAGCAGGAGGGTAGCGCCGAAGGAGCCGACAGGGTTTAATTAGCGCAGGACTCTAGAATGAGAGCAGCGATAAGTTTTGCCCAGGGCTTGAGACCGGCAGAAGAAACGACGACCACGACGCAGCTGGGAAAGGAAAACAACAGGCCCTGTCGAGGGGGCTCGAGATGGAAGATCTCGCTTGATGGGAAGGCGCTGCAGAAGCTGCGAATTCGATGCGGCAGAGGGCTCGAGTGGGGTGCACATGCGTCGACAGGCAGGGGCGCGTGCGTCGGCAAGAGATCGGTGCAGGCGAGGGATGGCTCGGCGGGTTAGCAACTTGGAGGAAGACGAAGGCTCTGGCGGAAGATGGCTTCGTTGACGGCTAAAGGTGTGGAGTCGAAGCACACAAAAGGCGTCGGGTTGGCGGCAGTTAGACGGCGGATGAGTGCAGAGAAGAGATGTATATAGGTGGCTGGAATGAAGGGAAATGTTGGCGGCAAAGAAAACTAGCTGTAGTAAGGTCGCAAATGGAGGAGGTTGCAGCGAGAGGAAGCGATATGTGAAGCGGAAGAGGATCGGTGACTCTGATACAAAGTTGTTACTGGCCTACTTCTGTAACAGTGGTAACTCGTCGCAATGGTGGCCGGAGGTGGAGATGACGATGGCAGAGATACCGTGTAGCCGGAACCGCAGCTGCCTAGGCGGGGTTGCTCGTTAGAGGAGAGAGTCATCAATATCTCACAACAAGGGAAAAGAAAAGCTAGACTTCATTTCATACCACCAAACATACAATACTCATGCCTTTATATAGGGTACAACATATAAGAAGGAAAAAACACTAAAGATGACACCTAATATTAGACCCGGGGCTCGAGGCTCCCACAAAATGATAAAAATAATAATAATACGCAACACGACACACATCATAACTCATAACACAATCTTACCATAGTCCCACACAAACTTGCGATTGTATACCATCACGCCGAGGAATCCTCGAAGCGCCTTCAAGGTGGTGGGTTTCGTCCATCCCTCCATACAACTAATCTTTGTCGGATCAAGTCGAACCCCTTCCTAGTTAACCAAGTGACCCAAGTACTAAATCTCATGCCACCCAAAAGTGCATTTGGACCAAATAGCATACCACCTATGTCTCCTCAGAACTTTTAGAACTATCATGACATGCTCCACATATGCCTCGAGATCCTTGCTATAAACGAGAATATCATCAAAGAAAATCAGCACAAACCACCAAAGGAAAGGGCGGAAAGTTTCGTTCATGATAGATTGAAATGTAGAAGGCACATTGGTTAAACCGAACGGCATAACCAAAAACTCATAATGATCATCGTGGGTTCAAAAGGCTGTCTTCATCACGTCCCCCGCTCTCATCCAGATTGGGTAATAACCTAAATGAAGGTCTAACTTGGAAAAATATGTCGCCCCATGAAGCCCATTTAACAATTCATCGATTAATGGAATTGAAAATTTATCCTTAGCTGTGGCTCCGTTCAGTGCTTTGTAGTCAATGCAGAATCGTCAGGCGCCATCCTTCTTTTTAACCAACAATACAGGAGAAGATGAAGGACTTGTGCTCGGTCTGATGATTCCTTTCGACAACATTTCCCGCACACATTTTTCAATTTCTACCTTATGAATGTGAGGGTATCTATACAACCTCGCACTAGTAGGGCCGCACCCTACCTTGAGAATAAACATGTGGTCGCAGTTCTGCTGTGGGGGCAATCCCTTGGGTATATCAAAAACGTCCTGAAATTCCTCGAGCACCCTTTGCACTCACGAAGGTGCAAACATCTGAGCTTGATGAGCCTTGGGCCTTAGGCGCGCCTGAGGCACGCCTTTAACAACATAACCCCCACCGCCTTCCAAACTGTCCCGCACTCCGGGCGTCCCCCAGCAGCCGCCGGTGCAGGCCGTCGTAGCCACTAGCCTCCTAAGATGCGCTTTCGCTGCCCCCGACAACATCCCAGTCCCCAGGTGCTCCCATCGAATCTTCCACCAGCAGCGGTGAGTGTCCCGGAGGTCGTTGAAGCCCCGGGTCTGGCCGTGGTGGCCTGTCGACTGCTCTGGAAGAGTGCAGCGGGCCGCCCATCCCTCACACAGAGCTCTGTTGCAGCAAAGCCGCGAGTGCAACGTCGAGATGGTCGAATCGAGCGCGCGTCTCTTCTGGCGCCATACGTTCCACGCTCGATAGGCCCTCAAGGGAGGCGCGGTTACTCTCGTCCGGGAGTTCGAAGTTTTCCTCCAGTGCGACAATCCGTCCAACGTCATTTTGGGAAAGCGTATGCGTCATCCTGCGATCGATGCTCTAATACCAAATGTTAGGATTCGCTACTCCTACAGTATGCTAAAGCTAGAGGAATACCTGATAGTTGATCGATGCCCTAGGGGGAAGATGCACCCCCCCCCCCCCAATACCAGCCGACTGGCCCGACTGGTTCGCCCCGGGCCGGTTCAGCACAAAGTGGGGACTGAACCAGTTGGTTCAGCCCCTTCCGTTCTTGGACCCTTGCTCTGATATTTTATATCATAGCACCCCTGCTTCGACCGGTTCATATCAAAGTATTTTCTAAATCGCTTAATTAACCTCATATAAAATCAAGAGGTTTTTTCTAACATTATGAATTTTATTTGTAGGTCAACAAAGACTTGTGAAAGTAATTGATTGGATAATAAAAATTAGTTCTTTCAGTCAAATCAACAGAGAAAAAAAGGAACAACACATTTTGGAAGTTTATAACATTTTGTTCAGATTAATGAGTCTTGAAATGAAAAAATGGGTTTTTTAAAAACACTGGAACTTACTGTTGGCTTGCGCAGTGATAATTCATCTTTTTTACCTTTGAACAATCTACCGCTTACTTCCTAGTTCCTATTAAACACAAATCAGAGGAATTAAAAACAGATGAAATTGTGTAGTATAAAAAATAGAATTAGCATATTAAAACACCTATTAATTAAAAAAAATTATCAGCTTTAAGTGTAAAAATATGCAGCAAACTGATATTTCGATTGTTTCAAATTAAAAATTTATGACGTAAAGTTGGTTCTAATTTGTTATGACCTTCAAATTCATCATTATCATTCAAAGAATAAGGAGACATTTAATTGATTAATTAATACAAATAAAATAAATTTTAAGAGATAAGTATGATTGTATGATGTCCATTGTTTTAAATATCCTCCGACATGTCCAACATGACATTTTTAGGGCAAAACGATATGTTTTTCTAAAATAACTATATTATGTCCTTTTCTAAAATATAGGCCAACATGTCTGATTTTTTCGATATATCGGCCGACACGACTTTTAAGTATATCGTCCGTTATTTTATTTTATGTTATATTAGCAGACTGACAACATATGTTTAAATCGTCTATGAATATTATATTATGTATGTTTAAATCAATTAAACTTATTTTTCGATTTTTTAAAAGTTTTATTCTTACTACCAATTTTATATAATTGTTTCACAATTTCTTAATTTTATATTACAAAAATATGAAAATATTTACGACATTTATTAGTTGATTGTTCGCATGTTTTTAATATAAATTTATAAGTTTGAAAAGACTTATAATCAAGGATTTTTAAGTTATAAATCTTCTTTATTTGTAATAAACTTATTTTTATTAAAATAAAATTATTATATATTATTAAATATATTTTACAATATATCATGTTACATTTTTTAATAATATTTTATCTTAGATATTGTTTGATTTTATTTAGACATGGAAATTCGATATTTTAAAATATCCACGACATGTCTCCGATTTCCGACATTCGACATTTAAAAACTCATTCTGATATCTCGCCGACATCCGATATTTAAAACATTGATGATGTCAAAAAATAAGTAACTTATTCTTTCATCGTCATATGCTTACCTTGAATCCTTCAATTTCTAGTTTTTGCCTGGGAGGTAGAACAAGCTCAACAAATCAGCATCGTCAGAAAAACTCAATATAAACCTACAAAAATGATAAAACCCAAGTTATGAACCCCCAACAAACTCTAAAAAATAAAATGCAGCAAAAAGTTGAGAGGATAATGGTGATGGCGAAGGCCTATGATACAATTCCATTGCAATAATATATGTAAATGAAGACAAACAAAAAGAGAAGTACTAGTGGTGCGTTCATAATGCTTCTATATCACAAAGAAACTAAATTTTCCTCTTTCAATAAAAAAAGATGAATTGAATTGTTTAAGAGAAGCCACAGTGACCTATTGCACAATTAAATATATTGTAAATGCCAAAGAAACTCCCCTTCCCAAACCAAATATTGTGCTAGGTTTGGGAGGAGAAGCAAGCTCGAACTAAAAACAGCCGAGTAAAATAATGTCAGGGAAGCACCCTCGGGAGCTACTAACACTGCCTTTCCTCCTCAACAACGGGTCGCATTTATAGGCAAATCAAACTAGGGGATGATGCAGTGGTAAGGACGACTCGTGACCCTCTAAATGCAATCTTAAATGCGATGAAGTGTAATGTAGTGCAAGAATGATCCGCTAAAATTACAACAAGTAATTAATTATTATAGAAATTAATAGAGACAAAGGCAATTTCAAATAATTAATAAAGGGGAAACATTTATCAATTTTAATTCGACGGAGGCACAATTATTATTAAGCGTACACAGAATAGGTCCCGCAAATTGTACGATCAATGAACTAATAGCACAATAAAATAGAAATTCACTGCAAAGTAAGGTGCTGAGATAAACAACAATAAAAGATAAGACTATATACCACAATTCGCACGTGCAGGCGACGACGATAAGGGGTGTGTGTTGAAGCCAAAATTTGACTTCGACAAATGTTCGCAAAATAGGGGCGTAGCCGACACCTACTTGGCCCAAGCTCCGACCTCCGACTGGTCGTGAAGGACTAGGAAACTGGCCCAAAGCCGCAGCAGGGAGGTCCCACCGCTTACCCGGAAGATCACTGAGAGCTTCCCCTCCAAAGCCAAAAGCTGGGTTTGGAGCTCCTCAGAAAGCACAGAAGATGATGACACAAATCCCCGGGAGTAAAAAAGTGTCTTTCTGAAGAACCCCTATGGGCCAATTTATAGACTTCTGAAACTGAACAGCCAATAACCAAACTGTACTGATCTGAAATTACCAGGGTACCCCTGGCTGGGTCTGCCAACAGTCAAACTCCGTTGTTCTGAGGAACTACATGCAGACCACTAAGGGTAAAAGGGTAAAAAGGCCCGAGGTAGAAGAGTAAAATCTCATGTCGATATGGAAATATGAAAACGACCTCTTTTCTTCCTGGCGAGTGGAAGAGCACCTATTGGCGAGACGGACCCCTCTACCCATCTCGCCGGAATCCTTTGTCACGAGGTCATCTCGTCGCGGGAGGTCTTCTCGCGCCCCTAGGCGGGAAGTCTCGCTTATTGTAGGGGCCGTTCAACTCGCCTAACGCGAGTGGACCCCCCATGGTCCCACTCGCCTGTCTATCCTTCTCGCCGACCCCGAGTATCCGCAACTTGAGGGTCTCTCGCGAGCCCGAGGTTGTACACGATCTCCGCTCTTTTTGAGGTTATCCTAAGCTCGGAAAGAATGTCCAACCGAGGCTCGTTATTTAAAGCGCATTAAAAAACGTATTTATGAGAAATCTTTTATGAGGCCCCCACCGGGGCCTATAAATATAGGATTCCTACTCCGCACACTGGATGCCCCACTTTGCCCATCCTTCTTCCTCAGCTTGAATCCTTCGTCATGACGCACAGCCAGAGCTTCCGTGAACGTCTCGCACTGGTTCGAGAGCAGCACAAGGCCAACGTGGCTACTTTTACTTCATAATTAGTTCGCCCTCTTCCCCCCTCGTCTCGCCTAAAAAAGATGAAGGCAGGTGGTCCGTCGTCTGCCGCCGTGGATCTGTCTCGCGCTGTTCCGGAAACCGTCCCCACTCCTCATACATCTTCCAGGGAGAAAGAGGTGGATACTCGCTTCTGCCTCTGTCATTTCTGCAACGTGTGTTCTCTTTTGTTGATTGGTTTTTTCAGGGAGCTCTCGTGGTTTTGCAGCACCCGGAGAGCCCGCGAAACGATTTTGCTGTCCACCGCGAGGAGTACGACTCGCAGCCATCTTCTACTCCAACTACTCCCAGCGAGAGGAGGGATGACCCCTCCCAGGTCGCCGGGACCTCTCGCCTTCCTGGTAAAAGACCTTCTCTCGCGCTTTTGAATCATCTTCGCTATTCTCACACACTTCTGCGAGTGCCTCTTCCACCCTGCCTCTGCACTCCTTGCGCAGATTCTCGGGCCAACTCGCCTGGTGAGGAGCAACCAAGGCGAGTCTCCGTCTCGCCTCCTCCTCTTGTAGATGGAATTGAAGATTACCCGGGCGACCCTTCAAACCCAGCGGAAATGAAGCGCAAGACAGCTGAGCTGTTTTGGAAGCACGCGCGCATCCTCCATTCCTTGGCGCAGGACAAGCAAGCTGCGGAGAAGCGTATCGAATGACTGGAGAATGAATGCGCTCGTCTATCCTCCGAGGCCAATGCTGAGCTAGATGTTGATGGCACCAACCCTGACGCCATCATTAATGAGACTGACATGCAGCTCCGTCTCGCGCGTCGTGGGCTTGAGTCCATTCGCGCCTTCCACTCGCGCAGTAGACCTCCCTGCGCGGGAGCTCGCGGTGGTCGCTGGCAATGGCACCGGTATTGAAGGACGTCCGTCTCGCCGTTTCTCTTTTCTTCTGTGTTTGAATGTTGTAATAATAGCAGTCTTGTAGCACCGTCTCGCCAAGAACATTAAGAAACTCGGCGCCCGCCGTATGCGGGACGATTTCTGAATATATATTTTTATTGCTGGTTTTTTATTCCTTTCTTAACTCTCTTTCTTTTTTAATTTATTTTTTGTGATGGCGATGGATCGCGCCGATCGAGATTTTAGGAGAGAGAAACAACCGCCGACTCTTCCCCTTCCCTTATACTTTTTCCCGCCCATCAATCATTGCTCTGTATCCGCTATAAATACAACTGGCCCGGGATCAGAAAGACACCGCACTCTTCACTACTGCTGCTACTCAGGCTCTTGCTTCTTTGATTCTTTCGTCTCGCCGGTCCCTTTCGCCCTTCTCTCTTGGTTCTCTCGCCAACTCTTTTTTCTTCTTCATCTCGCCGAAGACCGTCTCGCCATCAAAGATGGGCAAGAAGAAAGTTGAGGAAGGTGAGGGGCGCAGTCGCTGCGGGAAGAGGTTCACAGACCACGACTTCCCGCTCGGCCGGCTCGCTCAAGAAGATTACCGTGGATTCGTCCGCGAGTTCCTGGGGGACGGTGTCGAGTCGCGTCCCCCCAAAGTCGGCGAGTCCATCAACACTTACTACCCGGGAGAACTCGCCTTCCCCGTCTCGCACTTTGAGGCGGGGTTGAGGTTGCCTCTTTGGCCTGAGGTAAAACAGGTCTTCAAATAATTTGGCGTCGTCCCGGCGCAATTCAACCCTAACGCCATCTCGGTGTTGATTGCTTTCGCCTGCTATATGCGTCGGGAGCGCATCGAATTCAGCTTGACGGTCTTCCGCAAGCTCTTCATTTACCACACCAACGCTGATGGCGTCTCGTACTTCATCGGGCAGGGGCTCAAAGTGTGCGAGACGCCCAATAAGAACCACCACTGGCTCACCCGGTTTGTCTTCATCCGGGGAGATCGCGCTGATTTTGGCGGCATCCCTCTCGCGTCGGTGTCTCCGCCGGAAAGCTTCTACGCCACCCCACAGGTCAATGGTCCAGAGAAGCTGCTGTGTGAATACCTCGTCGGCAAGAACTTCGAAGTCAACTTCTTGCAGCGAGGCCTCGACTCGCTTCCTCCAGTGCTCCCTGGTGAAGGTATTCCCGCTCCTTCGTCTCGCGTCTCGCTATTCTCCGTCTCGCCGTAAACTAACTCTTGCCTGTCTTTAGGGGAGCGAATCATTCCAGCCCTCCCCCCTTACAAGAGCAACATCCATCCAGCAAAGGGCCTCGATCTCGCCAACGCGGCGGCCGAGGCGGCGAGAGAGTCTTTGGCGCCCGTCCCCCCGAAGAGGCCCACAGGCGACACGGCCCCCTCTCGCTCCAGCCCTCCCAGAAAAAAGATGAAAAAAGTCATAGTGATTTCTAAGGAAAAGAAGAAAGCTCCACAAGGGAGCCTCATTTCTGTAGGGGAATCTCCACCGCCCCTCTCGCCTAACCACCAGGCCGTCTCGCCTACTCGCGAGACGGTACTCCTTAATCAACTGGCTGTCACCCCCAGTCAGCCAGTTGCTCCCTCCAACCTGCCTGCTACTGCATCCAACCCGCCAGCTGTTCTTCCTGACCAGCCGGCTGCCACCTCCTCTCGCGAAGGCGATTCCTCCAGCCGTCCCGCCCCCTCTTCCCATATGAACTATAACCTGGGTCCCGTGGTCCACGATGCCGTCGGCGACCCAGTTCTGCTGTGGGGGCGGGACTCCAACCGCGTGTCCATCTCCACTCTCCTTCCTTCTTGGAAGGAGCAAGAGGTCCCCACCAGCCATGCCTTCGCCGTGGGGTACGACCTCTACGGCGGCATTGACGCCGTCTCGCCTGAAAGCGAGTCCACCAGGGATCTCGTGCTGAAGACTTCCCACCACCAAATGCGAGTCTTGGAGTTCTCGCACCGCTCCTCTCGCCGCCTTATTTATATCAACGCAAAATGGAAAGCCAGTGAGGAGAGCCTGGAGGCGGAGCGAGAGAAGTCCGACGGTCGCGCAAAAAGGCTATCTGAAGCCGAGTCCCTCCTCGCGCAAGGCGGTGGGGTAAGCCTTAGACTTTTTCCTTAGGTTTTTCTTTTTCAATCATTCTTGTCTAACTGATGGGTCGTCTCGCAGGATGCCGAGACGGCGGAGCAATTGCGCTCGCGCGTGACGGCTTTGGAGGAGGAGGTCAGGGAATTAAAAGCTGGGAACGCGCGTCTTCAGGCTGATGTTGCGTCGTCGTCTCGCCGCGAGTCCTTCCAGACGCCTCCGCCGCACTACTCTCATGAGGAAGTCGAGGAGCAGTGCCGAGACGCTGGCGTTCGGGCGGCAGAGCTGGTGTTGCAGATGATGAAGGACCTAGGGGTTGTGAAGGACGATTCTGAAACTGTGACCGCTCGCGACTTGGTTCCCGAGCTTTACAACGAGGAGAGCGATGATTCTTCATCTGGCGAGGAGGACTGACGTGCCGACTCCAAGATCCAGAACCCCTCTCTCCTTCTCTTTTTGCTGCTACTTGTAAAACTTACCATTTTTTTGTGATCAGAAATCTGACCTTTGTAACAAACTGTTTTTTGGTCAAATGCATATTTTGTCCTTTTACCACTTGCACGCTTTTTCTCTGCTTGCCTTCGCTTGCGAGGCGACGTTATTTTGCCGTCTCGCCGACGTACCTCTACCCTCTTTTCTTTGCTTTGTTTTGCTTGCTGCGAGACGATCCTCTGACGTCCTTACATCAGCGAGATGGTGCTATCCTGGCTCGCTACCTTGCTGTAGAGTTGGCTTTTCAAAGTGCGCGAGTCGTCGTTCCTTTTCTTTGTGCGTAAAATTTGACTGGTATAATCTTCTCGCCTTGCTTTTAGGTACTTCTCGCGCGAGTGGCTCTTGGTGATGCAACCCGCACTCTGATTATTTAGAGTGAGCTTTCTGTCTTCGCGCGAGTGCCTACTCGCCTATGCGAGACCAACCTTGTAACTGCCGGCTGCGAGTGTCTCCACTCATACTGCCTCATCTTTTACCCTAGTTTATTTCCTTCTCCCTAAGTTTAAGCTGGGGTGTTGTTTTAAGGGGCTTTTCCCAACTATTTTGTCATCGAATGAGTTTACTTCCTTGCTACCTTGGTGGGCTCGGGCAACAAGTCCACCGAGGACCGGTCCGAGCTCGAAGTGATGTAGAATGTCCCAGGTTTAGACCTGTTCCCAAACTTTGGACCCAACCTTCAAGAACCAGACCTATCCCCCACAGGCGAGCCTTCGAACCTGCCAGCTAGATGAGAGCCTGCGCAGCGGGTCTACCTGGGGCCGAGCCGAGTTCGGGGTGCCGATGAAGATCTCAAACCGAACCTATCCCTCACAGGCGAGCCTTCGGACCTGCCAGCAAGATGAGAGCCTGCGCAGCGGGTCTACCTGGGGCCGAGCCGAGCCGAGCTCGGGGTGCCGATGACGGTTCCTCAAACCAAACCTATCCCCCACAGGCGAGCCTTCGGACCTGCCAGCTAGATGAGAGCCTGCGCAGCGGGTCTACCTGGGGCCGAGCCGAGCTCGGGATGCTGATGAAGATCTCAAACAAAACCTATCCCCCACAGACGAGCCTTCGGACCTGCCAGCTAGATGAGAGCCTGCGCAGCGGGTCTACCTGGGGCCGAGCCGAGCTCGGGGTGCTGATGAAGATCTCAAACAAAACCTATCCCCCACAGGCGAGCCTTCGGACTTGTCAGCTAGATGAGAGCCTGCGCAGCGGGTCTACCTGGGGACGAGCCGAGCTCGGGGTGCTGATGAAGATCTCAAACAAAACCTATCCCTCACAGGCGAGCCTTCGGACCTGCCAGCTAGATGAGAGTCTGCGCAGCGGGTCTACCTGGGGCCGAGCCGAGCTCGGGGTGCCGATGACGTTTCCTCAAACCAAACCTATCCCCCACAGGCGAGCCTTCGGACCTACCAGCTAGATGAGAGCCTGCGCAGCGGGTCTACCTGGGGCCGAGCCGAGCTCGGGGTGCAGATGAAGATCTCAAACAAAACTTATCCCCCACAGGCGAGCCTTCGGACCTGCCAGCTAGATGAGAGCCTACGCAGCGGGTCTACTCGCGGCCGAGCCGAGCTCGGGGTGCCGATGACGTTTCCTCAAACCAAATCTATCCCCCACAGGCGAGCCTTCGGACCTGCCAGCTAGATGAGAGCTTGCGCAGCGGGTCTACCTGGGGCCGAGCCGAGCTCGGGGTGCTGATGAAGATCTCAAACAAAACCTATCCCCCACAGGCGAGCCTTCGGACCTGCCAGCTAGATGAGAGCCTACGCAGCGGGTCTACCTGGGGCCGAGCCGAGCTCGAGGTGCTGATGAAGATCTCAAACAAAACCTATCCCCCACAGGTGAGCCTTCGGACCTGCCAGCTAGATGAGAGCCTGCGCAGCGGGTCTACCTGGGGCCGAGCCGAGCTCGGGGTGCTGATGAAGATCTCAAACAAAACCTATCCCCCACAGGTGAGCCTTCGGACCTGCCAGCTAGATGAGAGCCTGCGCAGCGGGTCTACCTGGGGCCGAGCCGAGCTCGGGGTGCTGATGAAGATCTCAAACAAAACCTATCCCCCACAGGCGAGCCTTCGGACCTGCCAGCTAGATGAGAGCCTGCGCAGCGGGTCTACCTGGGGCCGAGCCGAGCTCGGGGTGCCGATGACGTTTCCTCAAACCAAACTTATCCCCCACAGGCGAGCCTTCGGACCTGCCAGCTAGATGAGAGTCTGTGCAGCGGGTCTACCTGGGGCCGAGCCGAGCTCGGGGTGCTGATGAAGATCTCAAACAAAACCTATCCCCCACAGGGGAGCCTTCGGACCTGCCAGCTAGATGAGAACCTGCGCAGCGGGTCTACCTGGGGCCGAGCCGAGCTCGGGGTGCCGATGAAGTTTCCATCTTCCTTCCATTAGGACTTCACAATAGACAATAAACAGGAAGTAATTTAAAAATATATTATATTGATCATGCTTTGAGTACACATCTTCTGCTCTCCCTTCTCATGGGTAGAAGCGTTTCAAGTCATCCCCACTCCAGGAGTGGCTCAAGGTCCTACCCTCCGCATCCTGAAGGTAGTATCCTCCTGCTCTCAATACTCTCTCCACAATATAGGGCCCCTCCCAGTTTGGATTGAGCTTTCCCACCGGGGCAGACCTCCCTGCCGCATCAACTTTCTTTAATACCAGATCTCCCTCGGCGAATTGCTTTATCCTGATATGCTTGTTGAAGTGCTTTGCCATTCGACGCTTGATCTCTTCTTGTCTGATGGCAGCCACGTCTCGCAGCTCCTCTGCCAGGTCTAGCGAGAGGCGTAAGCTTTCTTCATTTTCCATCCTCCAAGCCTCGTCTCCATCACCTGCAGCCGCAACTCGTGGGGACCGGACCTCGAATTCCACGGGCAGGACCGCCTCACATCCATGGGAAAGCTTGAAGGGAGTCTCGCCGGTGGCCGTGTTCGGGGTCGTTCTCAAGGCCCACAAGATCGAGGGGAGCTGTTCTACCAAACTCCCCCTCAAATTCTCCACCATCTTTTTGAGCAGGTTTACGATAATCTTGTTTGCCGCCTCTACCTGACCGTTGCTCCTGGGGTGGTGGACGGAGGCAAACCTGAGGTCGATGCCCAGCTGAGTGCAGAAGCTGATGAACTCTTCACTATCAAACTGGGGACCATTATCCGTGACGATGGCCTGAGGCAGCCCGTGCCTGCAGATGATCTCCCCCCAGACGAAGTTCCTGATGACATGGGAGGTCACCTTTGCTAGCGCCTTAACCTCCAGCCACTTGGAGAAGTAATCTATCATAACCAGGAGGAACCTTCTTTGCCCACTAGCTGGAGGAAAAGACTCAACTAAATCCATCCCCCAGATGGCGAAAGGCCATGGTGTTGTGATACTTCGGAGCCTTTGAGCCGGCAAGAGCTAGAGGGGGGCGTAGAGCTGGCATTTTTGGCACTTCCTCGCAAACTCTGCCGCGTCCTTCCTCAGGGTGGGCCAGAAGTACCCCTGTCTGACCACCCTTGCTTCCAATGTCCTCCCTCCGGAATGACTATCACATTCCCCGGAGTGCACCTCCTCCAAAACATGTCGGGTCTCCTCCGTCACGCATCGAGCTAGGAGGCCCGAAAGCATCTTCCGGTGCAATTCTCCTTCATACATGAGATAATGAGCAGCCTTATGCCGGAAGTTTTTTGCCTCCTTGATCCCCTCAGGGAGGGTTTCTGTCATGAAGAAGGTAACGAAGGGATCCACCCACGAGGGTCGCCGATCCACCTCCATTAGCTCCCCCTCTTCGATCGCCGGATGGAATAAATCAGTCAAGATACCCCCTCCCCGAGGTCCGAACTTAGCCAATCGATCGGCAGCAGCACTCTCTCCTCTGGGGACGTGTTGAATGGAGAACGTCCGGAACCCCCCGATGATTGCCCTCACCTTGGACAAATACGTCACAAGGGTGGGCTCCCGAGCTTCGAACTCTCCTCGAATCTGGGATGCCACCACCAATGAATCCGTGAAAGCCTCAACGTACTTGATCTCGAGCTCCTTTGCCAAACGAAGGCCGGCTATCACCGCCTCGTACTCTGCTTGGTTGTTGGTCGCGGGGAAATGCAAAACGACCGCTTGTTCTATGGTTACCCCTTGAGGACTTGTCAATACCACCCCCGCTCCGAGGGAGTGCTTTCCCGAGGCCCCGCCAACCGTCATCTTCCATGCTTCCAGTGGCCGCGACTCCTCGACCCCGACTTCTGCAACGTAGTCTACCAAGAAGTCGGCCACCACATGTGCCTTAATGGAGAGCCTTGGCACGAACGAAATGTTGAATTCACTCAACTCGATAGACCACTTGGTCAGCCTACCCGAGTGCTCCACTCCTTCGAAAATCTTACGCAGAGGATGGTCTGTCACCACCCTGATCGAATGTGCTTGGAAATATGGCCGGAGCTTCCTGGCCGAAACGATCAAGGCGTATGCCAGCTTTTCTAGGATAGGGTAACGAAGCTCCGCCTTCTTTAGGATCCTGCTAACATAATAAATGGGAAGCTGCTTTCTCCCCTCTTCTCTGACCAGGACAGAGCTCACCGCCTCTGCTCCTACCCCTAGGTACAAGGTTAGATCCTCCCCCTCCTTTGGGCTTTGAAGCAGAGGAGCCAGAGAGAGCTGCTCCTTCAGTCTTTGGAAAGCTTCTTCGCACTCCGCGGTCCACTCAAACCTCTGGTTCACTCGTAGCACTTTGAAGAAAGGTGAGCACTTCTCCCCTGATCGGGAGAGGAATCTGCTAAGGCCGGTCAGCTTCCCTGTCAAGCGCTGCACCTCCTTAGCGTTTCGCGGTGATTCTAGTTCTAGGATGGCTTTTACTTTATCTGGATTAGGTTCTACCCCTGCCGGGGTCAGAAGGTGCCCAAGGAACTTCTCACGGCTTGCCCCGAAAACACACTTCAAGGGGTTCAGCCTCATTTTGAACTTCCTCAAGGTGGCGAACGTCTCCTCCAGATCCCGAAGATGCGAGTTCACCCCCTTGCTCTTTACCATGAGGTCATCAACGTAGACCTCTAGGTTCCGACCCCTCTGGCCTTGGAAAACTCGATCCATCATCCGTTGGTAGGTAGCCCCTGTGTTTTTCAACCCAAAGGGCATCATGTTATAGCTAAAGCACCCCTCCCTCGTGATGAAGGAGACGTCCTTGACGTCGGGAGGGTGCATTCGGATCTGATGGTAACCTGAAAAAGCATCCAAAAAACTCATAATAGAAAACCTGACGGCTGAATCAACCAGCGCGTCGATCCGAGGCAGGGGGTAGCAATCTTTAGGGCATGATTTATTTAATAAAGAAAAGTCGATACACATTCGCCATTTTCCACCTCCCTTCTTCATCATTACTACATTGGAGATCCAGCCTGGATACTGGATCTATGAGATGAAGCCAGCCTCTAGGAGCTTCTTGACCTTCTCGCGTATTGGCTCCTCCAGCTTTGTCGCGATGGTCCTCATCTTCTGGCGTATGGGGCGCGTCCGGGGGTCCAGATTCAGGCGGTGGCAGGCCACGTCCGCATCGATGCCCGACATGTCTGTCGCGCTCCAAGCGAAGACGTCGATGTTGCTTTGGATGCAGGCCCGCACTCGCTCCTGGTCCTCGGGACTCAAGCCCCCGCTGATTCGCACCCTCTGCACCTGCCCTGCGCTGGTGAAGACCTCCATCTCCACCACTTCCTCCGCCGGCTCCAGCCGCGACTGCTCCCAGTCGTCCCTTGCCTCTTCCTCCAGCTCCAGCTCTTCCTCCCCTCCTGCTCCCTCAACTTCCATCGCCTCACCCTGCTGCTGCTCAATCTCCACGCCCCTCCGGGCTTCCTCCTTAGTTCATTTTCCTTCCACTTCCTCCCGCCGTCCCTCCTGCGGCTCCAACTCTTCGTCCCTCCGGACCTCTTGCACATCTCCTCCCCTCTGCTCCTCCTCAATCTCTATTGCCCCCTCCGGGCTCTCCTGCTGCTGCTTGTCCTCTGCACCCCTCTGGGCCTCCCTCTCGGCTTCTCCCTGCTCCTCTGCTATCTCTTTCCTCACCTCTCCCGGACTCATCTCCTCTTCCCCGACAGCTTCTTCACGCGCCGCCATCTCCCTCTCCAACTCCTCCGCCTCTGTCATCCAAGATATGGTGTTGACCGCCGTAACGTAGCACTGCCTTGCCACCTTCGGGTCCCCTCTGACCCTGACCTGCACCCCTCCGTTGTTGAACTTGAGACACTGATGAAAAGAGGAGGGGACGCAGCGAAAGGCATTGATGAGGGGACGCCCAAAGATGGTGTTGTAGCTGCTCGGGGCGTCCACGATCACGAACCTGCAGTTCCGTGACACGCCCCCTAACCTCATGTGCAGCCCTACTCACCCTTCCACTTCTTTCCTCTCTCCGGAGAACCCGAACAACGGTCCATCCGAGGCCAAGATCCTTTTGGTCTCCACATGCATCTCATCGAAGGCCCTCTTGAAGATCACGTTTACAGAGCTCCCATTATCCACCAGGATCTTGGAGACCGTAAAGTTTTCCACCGCCGTCTGGATCACCAAGACATCGCAGAACGGATCCCCATACTCTGGCATATCCTCTGAAGAGAAGGTAATTTTTTCTTTCGGGGGCGGAGCCTGGGAGGTCGAGGCTACCCCCTTCGGAACATGGTCTGGAGGCTCCCCTTTCGGGTGGCCTCGATCCCAATCCCTCCATGGATTGCCCCGATTCCTCCTCGGGTTCCTACATCCACCCGGTCCTCGCACCTATCCTCCGTCTCCCCCTGTTGCACTTCTACGATCCTTACCGGCGGATCCTGTCTCCTCAATCCTCTGGCCTCTCTCATCTCCAAGAACTCTGGGCAGGTGGCCGTTGCGTGACCCTCCTCCTAATGGAAGTCACATAAAGGCAACGCCACCCTGCCCCTTCTTCCTTCTCCATCCTCCCTTCTTCCAGCTCCTCCTCGAGTTCCTCTCCTTCCTCCTCTGCCTCGACCGATCCCCATTGCCTCCTGCTGATGCTGAAAACGATCCCTCGCCCCCTGTCTCCATGCCGGCTGATCAAACCTCCTTGGCACACGGAAGTTATCCCTTCCTTGGAAACCTCCTCCTAACTCCTGGGGGCGACCCTCCTGAGGCCTCCAACCTATCCGGTTGTTCGGCTCTCGGGCCCCCGATGATGCTGTCCTTGCTGCCCCTGACCGCGGGGTTCCTCTCTTCTTCTCTCTTCTCTTTGCTCCCTCTGCTCCCTCTGCTTTCCCGCTCCTGGCTCCTTCACATCGTCCTCCTCCAACCTGGCCAATTTCCTCGCAAACTCCGGATTGGCCCTCTCAAAATCCGTCTCGTTTGCCGCCCTTTCCATGAGCTCCTCAAAAGAGAGGGGGGCACCCTTTTCAACTCCATACTAAAGAAGTCTGGCCTCAGTCCTAGGGTAAACGCAAGAATCAGCGTATATCCAGGGACCTCCTGGACCAGGAGGATCTCCTCCTGAAACCGATCCACGTAGTGTCCCAACGTCTCATCCTGCTTCTGCCTCACCGAAAACAGGCACTCCGCCTCCTTCTTACGCTTCTTCGATGTTGAAAACCTCAACAAGAAACCCCTCCGCAGATCCTCAAAACAATAGATTGATCTCGCCGGCAACTGGTGGAACCAGTCCCGCGCCTTCTCCTTCAAGGTGATGACGAACAGCCGACACTTGAAGGCATCCGTCATCTGCCTTATTGAAACCACGTCTTCAAACCACTGTACGTGCTGTACAGGATCATCCTTCCCCGAGTAGTAGGACATGTCGGGCTCCCGGAACCCCTCCGGCACCGGAGCCGAGATGACGAGCTCACTGAACGGGCTCTCGCCACCTGCTTGCCGAGAGGGCACGTCTTGCAGCCTCGGCTGGCTGGCCCGATCCGCGAGACTGTGCCCAGGGAAGAGCTCTCGCACAGCTGCCTCCCTCTCGTCGTCTTCTGTCGGGATCTCCTTCCCGGGATGCTGGCCTGGGAAGAGTTCTCGTCACCTCTTCTCCCTGGGAGGGGGAACCTCCGGAACCAGATCCTTCACCTTCACCTCCTGCCATAGGATCAAACTCAAACTTTTCTTGTATCAGCTACATTTCACGCTCACCGCACCAGAACTGTTGAAGCCAAAATTTGACATCGACAAATGTTCGCAAAATAGGGGCGTAGCCGACACCTACTTGGCCCAAGCTCCGACCTTCGACTGGTCGTGAAGGACTAGGAAACTGGCCCAAAGCCGCAGCAGGGAGGTCTCACCGCTTACCCGGAAGATCACTGAGAGCTTCCCCTCCAAAGCCAAAAGCTGGGCTTGGAGCTCCTCAGAAAGCACAGAAGATGATGACACAAATCCCCGGGAGTAAAAAAAGTGTCTTTCTGAAGAACCTCTATGGGCCAATTTATAGACTTCTGAAACTGAGCTGCCAATAACCAAACTGTACTGATCTGAAATTACCAGGGTACCCCTGGTTGGGTCTGCCAACAGCCAAACTCCGCTGTTCTGAGGAGCTACATGCAGAACACTAAGGGTAAAAGGGTAAAAAGGCCCGGGGTAGAAGAGTAAAATCCCCTGTCGATATGGAAATATGAAAATGGCCTCTTTTCTTCCTGGCGAGTGGAAGAGCACCTATTAGCGAGACGGACCCCTCTACCCATCTCGCCGGAATCCTTTGTCACGAGGTCATCTCGCCGCGGGAGGTCTTCTCGATCCCCTAGGCGGGAAGTCTCGCTTATTGTAGGGACCGTTCAACTCGCCTAACGCGAGTGGACCCCCCATGGTCCCACTCGCCTGTCTATCCTTCTCGCCGGCCCCGAGTATCCGCAACTTGAGGGTCTCTCGCGAGCCCGAGGTTGTACAGTGTGGAAGGCATCCAAGGGAGCGGCAACGACGGGGCTGGCTGAGTGAAAGTGGAATCCACGTCAAGGAAGTATGAAAACGAGGCAACCGTCCATTTTCGGGTGGATAGTGGCTGACGGCTGAATGGATGAGGAGGGGCTATACTTGGTGGAGGGAGGGGAGGAGATTGAGAGAGTGGAGTTCAAGGGAGGATAACAAGAAGGGGAGTAGGGGTGGGGGATCTGGATGGGATGAGGGTGAAGGTCGCGGACTGGCGTGGGGCTTCTAGAGTGGTGTTGTGGAAGAGGAAGATGGGAGGAGACAGGATCTAGGGTTTCCGGCGGTGAAGGAGGAGGGCGGGGTTGACTGCGTCGGGTTTGACTGGAGAAAATGCGGAGGTTACCAACTAAGAGTGGCCGACGAGATGGGAAAACGGGATT
This sequence comes from Platanthera guangdongensis, assembly GCA_039583875.1. Classification (NCBI taxonomy): domain Eukaryota; kingdom Viridiplantae; phylum Streptophyta; class Magnoliopsida; order Asparagales; family Orchidaceae; genus Platanthera; species Platanthera guangdongensis. The sequence goes on from CM077155.1 coordinate 159,321, forward strand.
GCGGCTTAGAGCAGTTGCGATTTGGATGGGGAGGGAGGAGGACAACTTACAGCAAGGAAGGGCGGAGGGGTTGTTCGGCATCTCACCGAGGAAGAGGACCCATGAGTCGCACCTGGAGATGGGTGACTGGCAGTTCTGCAACTTGCCAAAACCCATGATGCCCTCCAAATCGTAAACTGTTGCATATAAATAAGCCCGAAGCAATAACTACTTAATCATTACTAAAAATCAAATAAAATCCGAATCGGACGGCTCACACTGTCTGTACCGATCAGTGGAAAAATACAACTCAAAACAAAAAACCCATATATGAAATCAACTCCGATCGACCACCCGAACGCAACCACGGGCTCTGATCGTCCGTCCAGACAGCGAGTCACCGCCTCCCGCGGAAATACACGAGAGTCGATCGTGACGCGCCGTCAGGGGATATCAACATGTTGTCAAGTGTGGGTAACAAGATGAAATGCACATAATTATTTTCCCTGTTTCACCCTATATTGTCGGGGTGAAAAGTGTCCCCCAACTACACACTCAGCAAAAGATGAGGTGGGGTGACTGTGAGTGATTGGGTATGCTTTACAGTGAATACTAGGATTTAGGAGTCGACGCGCACAGTATGTTGCAAGTACCAAAGCAAGGAGAAAATGAGGTGCGCCCATAGTTGTGCTTGATATTATTGATTGTTTAAAATGAGTTAAAGCAGTATTCAAGGTACTAAAATTACTCTTCGTTAATGAACTTGCAGGTTCTGTTCTCCGGACATGTGAGTACTTGGGGAGTTCTTGGCTCGATTTACGATGCCTTTAAAGCTATTATTTATAGGTTAGGGCAGCTCTGTGTAACACCCCACCCATAATGAACATATGACATGGGTTTGGCTGGTCCCCACTGCATAGAATAATCACAAGCAGACTATTAAAACAAAGTATAAACTAAAAATATCTAAACAACCACACATTCTTAAATAAGCGCCGAACGGAAAATCTAATAAATATAAGTCTCAACCACTAGAGAATGTCCACATCTAAACTATCAAAATGTCATTGGTCTTACGGCCTACAAAGCTTCAAAAGAAAGTACGATTGTCTTACGAAGAAAGTGGTACAAGCACCCAAAGACCTCAGCTCATAGGTCTGCTCAACTACTAAACAATAAAACAAAGAGAAAAGCAGAAAAAAGGGTGCACTTCACGAAGGAACTCTAGTGGCCCTCCACATCCTTATCGCACCCTGCAACCATCAGAACAAAAGTGGTGCGCATGGGTCAGCTATAAGCTAACCACAACTACAAAACATCACTCATCCCGGTCGTTCTAGCGGTCCCCGGAGAACTACATCACTCTGCAAGTCAACACTTCGCAATATATATATGTGTGTGTGTGTGTAAAGCAATAAATTGCAGCGGTGAGTCTCCCCGAGGTCGTTGAAGCCCCGGGTCTGGCCGTGGTGGCCTGTCGACCGCTTTGAAAGAGTGCAGCGGGCCGCCCATCCCTCGCACAGAGCTTTGTCGCAGCAGAGCCGCGAGTACAACGTCGAGATGGTCGAATCGAGCGCGCCTCTTCTGGCGCCATACGTTCCACCCTCGATAGGCCCTCAAGTGAGGCGCGGTTACTCTCGTCCGGGCGTTCGAAGTTTTCTTCCAGTGCGACCATCCGTCCAGCGTCATTTTGGGAGCGCATATGCGTCATCCTGCAATCGATGCTCTAATACCAAATGTTAGGGTTCGCTACTCATACAGTATGCTAAAGCTAGAGGAATACCTGATAGTTGATCGATGCCCTAGGCGGAAGATGCGACCCCCCCCCCCCCCCCCCAAATACCAGCGGACTGGCCCGACTGGTTCGCCCCAGGCCGGTTCAGCACAAAGTGGGGACTGAACCAGTTGGTTCAGCCCCTTCCGTTCTTGGACCCTTGCTCTGATATTTTATATCATAGCACCCCTGCTTCGACCGGTTCATATCAAAGTATTTTCTAAATCGCTTAATTAACCTCATATAAAATCAAGAGGTTTTTTCTAACATTATGAATTTTATTTGTAGGTCAACAAAGACTTGTGAAAGTAATTGATTGGATAATAAAAATTAGTTCTTTCAGTCAAATCAACATAGAAAAAAAGGAACAACACATTTTGGAAGTTTATAACATTTTGTTCAGATTAAATGAGTCTTGAAATGAAAAAATGGGTTTTTTAAAAACACTGGAACTTACTGTTGGCTTGCGCAGTGGTAATTCATCTTTTTTACCTTTGAACAATCTACCGCTTACTTCCTAGTTCCTATTAAACACAAAACAGAGGAATTAAAAACAAATGAAATTGTGTAGTATAAAAAATAAAATTAGCATATTAAAACATCTATTAATTAAAAAAAATTATCAGCTTTAAGTGTAAAATATGCAGAAAACTGATATTTTGATTGTTTCAAATTAAAAATTTATGACGTAAAGTTGGTTCTAATTTGTTATGACCTTCAAATTCATCATTATCATTCAAAGAATAAGGAGACATTTAATTGATTAATTAATACAAATAAAATACATTTTAAGAGATAAGTATGATTGTATGATGTCCATTGTTTTAAATATCCTCTGACATGTCATTTTTTGGGCAAAACGATATGTTTTTCTAAAATAACTCTATTATGTCATTTTTTAAAATATAGACCGGCATGTCCGATTTTTTCAATATATCGGGCGACACGACTTTTAAATATATCGTCCGATATTTTATTTTATGTTATATTAGCAAACTGACAACATATGTTTAAATCGTCTATGAATATTTTATTATATATGTTTAAATCAATTAAACTTATTTTTTGATTTTTTTTTTAAAATTTTATTCTTACTACCAATTTTATATAATTGTTTCACAATTTCTGAATTTTATATTACAAAAATATGAAAATATTTAAGACATTTATTAGTTGATTGTTTGCATGTTTTTAATATAAATTTATAAGTTTGAAAAAACTTATAATCAAGAATTTTGAAGTTCTAAATCTTCTTTATTTGTAATAAAATTATTATTATTAAAAAAAAATTATTGTATATTATTAAATATATTTTACAATATATCATTTTGTATTTTTTAATAATATTTTATCTTAGATATTATTTGATTTTATTTAGACATGAAAATCCGATATTTTAAAATATCTTTGACATGTCTCCGATTTCCGACATTCGACATTTAAAAACTCATCCTGATATCTCGCCGACATCCGATATTTAAAACATTGATGATGTCAAAAAATAAGTAACTTATTCTTTCATCGTCATATGCTTACCTTGAATCCTTCAATTTCTAGTTTTTGCCCGGGAGGTAGAACAAGCTCAACAAATCAGCATCGTCAGAAAAACTCAATAGAAACCTACAAAAATGATAAAACCCAAATTATGAACCCCCAACAAACTCTAAAAAATAAAATGCAGCAAAAAGTTGAGAGGATAATGGTGATGGCGAACGCCGTATGATACAATTCCATTGCAATAATATATGTAAATGAAGACAAACAAAAAGAGAAGTACCAGTGGTGCGTTCATAATGCTTCTATATCACAAAGAAACTAAATTTTCCTCTTTCAATAAAAAAAGATGAATTGAATTGTTTAAGAGAAGCCACAGTGACCTATTGGCTATTGCACAATTAAATATATTGTAAATGCCAAAGAAACTCCCCCTCCCAAACAAAATATTGTGCTAGGTTTGGGAGGAGAAGCAAGCTCGAACTAAGAACAGCCGAGTAAAATAATGTCAGGAAAGTACCCTCGGGAGCTACTAACACTGCCTTTCCTCCTCAACAACGGGTCGTATTTATAGGCAAATGAAACTAGGGGATGATGCAGTGGTAAGGCCGACTCGTGGCGGACCCTCTAAATGCAATCTTAAATGCAATGAAGTGTAATGTAGTGCAAGAATGATCCGTTAAAATTACAACAAGTAATTAATTATTATAGAAATTAACAGAGACAAAGGCAATTTCAAATAATTAATAAAGGGGAAACATTTATCAATTTTAATTCGACGGAGGCAATTATTATTAAGCGTACATAGAATAGGTCCCGCAAATTGTATGATCAGTGAACTAATAGCACAATAAAATAGAAATTCACTGCAAAGTAAGGTGTTGAGATAAACGACAATAAAAGATAAGACTATATACCACAATTCGCACATGCAGGCAGCGACGATAAGGGGTGTGAAAGGCATCCAAGGGAGCGGCAACGACGAGGCTGGCTGAGTGAAAGTGGAATCCACGTCAAGGAAGTATGGAAAGGAGGCAACCGACCAGTTTCAGGTGGATAGGTGGCTGACTACTGAATGGATGAGGAGGGGCTATACTTGGTGGAGGGAGAGGAGGAGATTGAGAGAGTGGAGTTCACGGGAGGATAATAGGAAGGGGAGTCGGGGTGGGGGATCTGGATGGGATGAGGGTGAAGGTCGGCGGACTGACGTGGGGCTTCTGGAGTGGTGTCGTGGAAGATGAAGATGGGTGGAGACGGGATCTAGGGTTTCCGACGGTGGAGGAGGAGGGCGGGGTTGACTGCGTCGGGTTTGACTGCGTCGGGTTTGACTGGAGAAAAAGCGGAGGTTACCAACTAAGAGTGGCTGACGGGATGGGAAAACAGGACTGCGGCTTAGAGCAGTTGCGATTTGGATGGGGAGGGAGGCCAACTTACGGCGGAAGGGCGAAGGGGTTGTTCGGCGTCTCACAGAGGAAGAGCACCCATGAGTCGCACCTGGAGATGAGTGACTGGCAGTTCTGCAACTTGCCAAAACTCATGATGCCCTCCAAATCGTAAACTGTTGCATATAAATAAGCCCTAAGCAATAACTGCTTAATCATAACTAAAAATCAAATAAAACCCGAATCGGATGGCTCACACTATTTGTACCGATCAGGAGCAAAATACAATTCAAAACAAAAAACCCATATATGAAATCAACTCTGATCGACCACCCGAACGCAACCATGGGCTCTGATCGTCCGTCCAGGTAGCGAGTCACCGCCTCCCGCGGAAATACACGTGAGACGGTCGTGGCGCGCCGTTAGGGGATATCATCATGTTGTCAAGGGTGGGTAACAAGATCAAATGCACATAATTATTTTAACCGTTTCACCCTATATTGTCGGGGTGAAAAGTGCCCCCCCCCCAACTCCACACTCAGCAAAAGATGAGGTGGGGTGACTGTGAGTGATTGGGTATGCTTTACCGTGAATACTAGGATTTAGGAGTCGACGAGCACAGTATGTTGCAAGTACCAAAGCAAGGAGAAAATGAGGTGCGCCCATAGTTGTGCTTGATATTATTGATTGTTTAAAATGAGTTAAAGCAGTATTCAAGGTATTAAAATTACTCTTCGTTAAGAAACTTGCAGGTTTTGTTCTCCGGACGTGTGAGTACTTGGGGAGTTCTTGGCTCGATTTACGATGCATTTAAAGCTACTATTTATAGGTTAGGGCGGCTCGGTGTAACACCCCACCCATAATGAACATATGGAATGGGTTTGGATGGTCCCCACTGCATAGAATAATCACATGTAGACTATTAAAACAAAGTATAAACTAAAAATATCTAAACAACCACACATTCTTAAATAAGAGCGGAACGGAAAATCTAATAAATATAAGTCTCAACCACTAGAGAATGTCCACATCTAAATTATCAGAATGTCATTGGTCTTACGGCCTACAAAGCTTCAAAAGAAAGTACGATTGTCTAACGAAGAAAGTGGTACAAGCACCCAAATACCTCAGCTCATAGGTCTGCTCAACAACTAAACAATAAAACAAAGAGAAAAGCAGGAAAAAGGGCGCACTTCACGAAGGAACTCTAGTGGCCCTCCACATCCTTATCGCACCCTGCAACCATCACAACAAAAGTGGTACACATGGGTCAGCTATGAGCTAACCACAACTACAAAACAACATCACTCATCCCGGTCGTTCTAGCGGTCCCCGGAGAACTACATCACTCTGCAAGTCAACACTTCGCAATATATATATATATATATATATATATATGTGTGTGTGTGTGTGTAAAGCAATAAATTAGTAAAACAATAAAGTAATAAGTATGGGAGCAATTTATACAACCGAGAAAGCCTACTAATATGAGTTCAATAATTACTAGCATCCTACAATACCATTCATTCATCTATCGGAGAGGCTCCCAAGTAACAAGCTACAAAGGCATAATATGAACCCTGAGTCATAAGGGTGAGAAATTCCAACCCATCTCAATATACTACAAGAGGTGAGTCGTGTTCCAACTCCACGAGTCCTCAACTACAAATAACGGGATTATTCCCAACTGCTTGAGTCTACAGCTACAAGAGATGAGCACCTTTCTTGTGTCCACAATATCATGAATTCACAATTTGTGCTCCTGGAAGCTATCGTAGGTGGTAGGATTATCACCTAGCGGTAGAACTGGCACCCGACGATACCTCCCAGGAAAACATATAAATTTTTGTTTAGCCCACCAATAACTTCTACGCATGTCAATTATACAATACGAGTTCATCATGTCTCATTCAAAGTGCCTAAAAGCATATCTCACAGGTTTACTGGAAGCTATTGAAGGTGGTAGCACTACCGCCCAGCGGTATGGCCAAGGAAACTCAAATTCTAGAATTTTGCGTCTCCACAAATGACTCTCAGTGTCATAAACGCATCCCAAGGCATCCCAGTACAAACACATCAACTGGACGTGTGTTTACAGATTTTCTGGGAACTATCGTCCAGCAATAGCACTATCGTCGACGCTACCTCCCAGTAAACCATGAATCATACATTTTTGAACCTTTCTAGGCCTTCCCCATATTCATACACTCCTAATGGCATTAGGGTATCACATATTTCCTTAACAAGATTACCCACAATCGATTTCACACAAAAAACACCAAATCGAGTCATGCACCACGATTATAGATTTAAAAACAAAATCCGAACGAAGGAGAATACAAGGAACGTAAACATGTAACATGTTCTTTTGATGTAAACCGGATTCGGGGTTTTCAAATTAAATATATATTTTAAGCAAAATAATATATTTGTTATGAAATAAAAGTAGGAATTTGGAAATGATTTTATTTTTTATTTTTAAAAGAGAGGCCGAGTGACCAAATTCGAGGCTTCGTGCGTGAAACTTTACTCGTCGTAATGAATTTTACTAAAATCGTTGAAATTTATTAGAGGTGGATCTCTCAAGCGCGACTAAATTGAATGTTTTGCGGGACTTACACAACAACAAGCAGATTCACAATAACAACTTATGAAATAACAGTAAAAAAAGTAGACGGAACGTTCGAGACAAGCTTAACAATATTTAATCGAGTCGCATAAAACTAATTTGATAGTTCGAAATAGCCAGAGAGTGAGTGTTACCCAGGGGAGACTTGACTCCCAAATCCCACAGTGAAAGTTTGATGGGTTGTTTACAAAAATTTGCTGATGGCGATCTAGGCAGGAATTGGCCGACCTTCGACTGGATTGATTGGGGAAACAAGTCGTCAGAGTAGGTCGTTGTAGTCGACGACGACCGGAAAGGAGGCGGACTGGTTGCCGACGAGATGGAATCCCTGGATGCAGCGCTTGGTCAGGGGCGATGTCGTCGGGAGCTGGCGCAGGCAGAGAAGGCCGAGGGGACTGGGTTGACGGAGGAGCGGATGTGATCCCGTCGGGCTCGCCCTGGAGCTTCAACAACGACTAGTTCTGGACGGGGTTGGAGACGAGAAGCAGTGCCGGCTGTAGAGAAAACGAAAAAAAGATTTCGTTTTCTCTAATCTTCCGACTGCCCTAGTCCGAACAATGCATTCATTTTATATAGCCATTAATGATTTGGCTGCCCATTAATGATTTGGCTGCCCATTAATGATTTGGCTGCCCATTAATAATTTGGCTATTAACAATTACATTTTATTTCTTTTATTTCTTTCTAAACTTAGCATTATCATTTTAATGCCGATTTCTTATTGCCATCCGTGAATAAATCAAGCTTCATACCAAATTATTTTTTCGAGTATTTTGGCTCACTTCTCTTTGGGTTAAGTTTATAAGTTTCACTAGATAAATTAAACTTGCCTCTTACGTCCTAACTACTCGAATTACCAGACTTTTATATTAAAGGTCTCACCGGCTGGTCACACTGATGAGCCAACAATAACAATGAGTACAAAGAAAGAAAAGATACATGAAATAAAAACTGCAAAGTAAACGAAATAAAATAACAAGTAATAAAATGGCGCGTGATGGAGTCACGCGTCCTCAAATGCGGCGAGTGCTGCATCATCTTTTAAAAGGATTCATTATGTTACTAATAAAATTCTACATGTTCTTTTATAAGAGTTCATACCCATGTTCATTCGTATCCGTCTTACTATCATTCTGATTTTTGTTTTCATTTCAGTACTCATTTTTCAATATTCAATTCAGCATTCATAATTTAGTATTCATTTCAATGTTCATAATTTCATTTTCTTTTCATACCTGTGTTCATTTCATTTTCTTTCATTCACTGTTCATTTCATTTTCATTCATTCACTGTACATGTTTAGTCAAAACATTATTTAGTGTTCTATTCTTCATTTTTCATTCATTTCAATGTTCATAATTTCATTTTCTTTTCATACCTGTGTTCATTTCATTTTCTTTCATTCACTGTTCATTTCATTTTCATTCATTCACTGTTCATGTTTAGTCAAAACATTATTCAGTGTTCTATTCTTCATTTTTCATGTTCATGATCAGTCAAATCATTTTTCAATATTCTAAATTTTTCATTATTCTATGCTTCATTCTTTTTTTCAGTCTAGGTAATGCTTTAGGGAATCTGTAATACATCAGTCAATATCAGTACTCAATCTTTGAACCCAACCCCTCAGGATCCAAATCGTATACCAACTCAGTACATACCTCACACTTCTGGGCCTATTGAACCACTGAAATTATTAGACCAGTCTAACTCCATCATCGGATTTTCAGCCCTTTGGAGCTCAATCCAATGCCCACTCACACGCTAAGGCTCGTGGGCCAAACTAAATTGGAAATCAGTCTTTACAGTCAATCCTTAGCATTACGATATTGATTCATTATCGCGCCTATCTTTCGACGTCATCCATCACAGTATCTGTAATTAAGCCTCAATTAATAGGGTTGCATCTTAAATAGTCTACGATATTGATTTCATAAAAGGGTTTATCTGAACTATTAAAAGGGTTTATCTGAAGTCAAAGATGATTCAGGTAGACTTAAGTAAATCGATGACAATCAAAATGCGACAAAAGACGTTAAAACTCGTAAAGTAATTTACTCTAATCCTTCACTTGGTAAATCAACTAATTACGACCCTTTCCCACAAATTTCCATTTTCCCACAAAACACTACCATAACAATCAAATATGGACCACAACAAATTAGGACAACGTTGTGGATATCCGATGTCAGTTTCATGTCGGTTTGAGTTTGAAATGTCAGATGTCAGATTGCGGGGAATAACAACAACATCACTTAAGCCTTTATCCCACTATAGTGGGGTCGGCTATATGGATCCTTTGTCACCATCGTGTCATATCTTTTGTCAATCTCAATAATGCCTAAGTACAACATGTCTTTTCTTATAGTTTCATTCCAAGTCTTTATTGGTCTACCCCTCCCTCGTTCAACATGCCTAGTGACTAGACTCTCACAACGCCTAATAGGTGCCTCTAATGATCTCCATTGTACATGTCCAAACCATCTTAGTCTTGCTTCTCGCATCTTCTCTGCAATTGGTGCCACTCCTGTCAAATTGCGGGGGAAATATCGGGAATATTTACAATGTCATATTTTAATATTTTAATTAATTTATTCATATATACGCACATCTTTTATAAATATATATAATTGCACACACGATGTATGTTTATAAATTACACAATAAACATATATACATAATGCATGTTTATAAATTACACATACAAAATAATTGACAACAGTAAATGACATAAAAAATATCAAATGAGAGTAAGACGATAAAGACGTCGAATCTAGGCTCAGTGAGATGCACGAAACAAAAAATTACCACTCGAACACTTAAAACAAATAATATATATATTTATAATACTATCACAGATATATCGGGCGGAAGATATCACCCGATATATCAGATAAGAATGGTATAACGGGGGATATTTTCAAAAATGATATTTTTGCTTAAAATATCAATGTCGTGGTGTTTTATACTCAAAACCTTTAAGTCGGCGACAAGTCGGACATGTCTACCGGCATTTACAACACTGATTTAGGAGTTAACTAAACCACAGACGGTGCCTTCATAACATAATGATTTCTGCCATCACGAATAAAAATTCCACCATGTATACAAAATGCTAACAGATCTTAACAAATGAAAGGGGGAGACTAGAGGGAGAAGACCACCTCCAACAGAAAGGCAGCAAAAAATCTCAATTTCTAAATCCACACTGTAATATGTTTTAATCCATCATTCCTATGCAAACCTTCATAAAGAATCCTGTGCAAACCCTACTCTAGCAGTCGGCCATCATTATCAATAACCAATCTTCCAAAATCAGAAATCATAGCTTCAGGTATAGAGAAATTTCACATCCAGAAAGAGAAACGAAGAGGGGGAGAGTAAGGAAGAGAGCTTACAGCGAGAAGCTTTTAGGGCACAAAATCGGAAACAAGAACCGGCGCGACCACACACCCTCCTCTCAGAAATGAGCCATGCCGTCGCCGGCGTACGCAAACGAGAGAGAAATCCCGTCGATGGCGTGAGAAAGAGAGAGGGGGGAAAGGGAAGACGGGAGAAATCGTCGACAGCTGAGGCGAGTGCGAGAGAGAGCTGCGGAGCGTGGTTTACGGGAAAAATGGGGATCGTGCTGGTTAGTTAGCTCGATAAAGTGGAGTTTGAAAAGGAATAAAAAAACCCAAATGACGGTTGGAAATGACACGGGGCTGCGGCTCCGCCCGACGAGGTTGCATCAGCCCCACAAATCACAAATATTTACGTATTTTTAAATTTCCCTAATAATTTTGTATTTAGGCTTTTGGTAAAATGCACGCTGAAAGTTTAAAATTGGCAAAATGCATCTCTGAAAATGGTTTTTTTGACAAAGTACACCCTCAATAGAAAAAAAATAAAATGACCAAAATGTACACTCTAGGGTGCACATTGCCAAAAAAATCATTTTGGGGGATGCATTTTGCCAATTTTAAACTTTCAGGATGCATTTTTTCAAAAGTCTATATTTCGATGATGCGCTTTGCCAAAAAGCCATTTTGTATGTATGCGTAATTTATATTTGTACGTGATCAGATCCGATCGTATACGTCTCAAGATTAACGACATAGATTTGAAGTGACCATACGGTCCGACCGTATTCCAGAAATACGGCCATATTTTGCGGGGAATGATCCATGCAGTTGAAATTTGTGATCCTACGGCCAGATCTGCTCGCGCACCTTCAAAAATAGGTAAGTATACGTATCAAAAACAGATTCAGTTCATGGGAAATCGAATACAGTTGTTATGTATTTGCTTTCCCATGATTAAAATCATGGGAAAACAAATACAGTGGTTATGATCATGATATCAAAGGTGTAAGTTGTTTGCGGAAAGATATTATCGTATTTGTGTGCTGACAAAATAATTATATTTTAGATTAATTATACATGAAAATTCGTGCTGACGAAAAAATATGCACAATATTCTTAAATGGAAGTAACGCCAAAAAAAACCGTCAAACAAGACCTTAATTTTTCAGTGTTATTAAAAAAAGGAGATTTTTAAAAATGCTTCAGTAAAAACTAGATTTTGTAAAACGATCCGGATCTAACTTAGGATCTAAATTAAGACTAATGGGGGTAGTGTAACCAAGGAAAAGGACTTTGGTCCCGACGGATCTGGGCAAATCCCCTCGCAGCGACGCGGGCCGCCCGACGGTCCAGGGAACTTCCTCTGTAGATGTCACGAACCCTCACACCACCCTCATTAGTCTCGTGCTCTCATTACGTGAAAAGTAGTTGGCACACTCTTTTTGACTCAAATGTACGATTGATTAATCTCGATGATTTACACTAACAATTCGCAATATATTAAGTTAGACCCCTTTTGGGAGGACTTTTTTCCTCCTTTCCATTTTCTGAAAAATGTCACAGTTCATAATATTGTATTTGTTTTAGGGTCGGATGACTTCCTATATAAATAACCAATGACTTTGTGCTCGTTTGGAACGGCGGCGGTAGCAGTAGTGAAAACAGTGGTTATGAAACTCCATTCATCTTGAAAGAATGCCCGTGAAAGAATGCCCGGCCACACTTAAGAAACTCCATTCATCTTTATGTTCAAAATTAGCGTTTTTTCCTTGTTAACAGTCATAATCGTTGTCATGTCAAACACACAATTTATGATGGCGGGGTTTTTGTCCAAACTCAAGAGGGTAAGAAAACGAAAACGCCGCGCCAAATGAGCCCTTAATTAACAGAATCCAACCATGAATGACTACAGAAGAAATGAAAGAATACTCCTCCTAGCTCCTATTCAATATTGAAGCAGTTCTAAACTTCAAAAACTACAAATCACAAAATAAAGGCTCAGTTTGGGAGGACTTATTTTCAGCGGTCAAGCGGTCACGACCGCATGAATCGGGACTTAATTAAGGTCTGTTTCATACGGTCGTGACCGCTTGACCGGTAAAAATAAGTCCCCCAAACGGAGCCAAAATCATTCAATCAGCAGTTTAGAAGCTTGCAGGCAGAGAATGTGGGTGGGTGGGTGGGCACTATCACAGAATAACAGCCTAATATAAACCAGGTTCATTGTAGCAGTTGATGATCCATGTATTAAATTAAACTATGTATAATATATATCCTCCATCTGCAGGAAGTAGTGGAGCGCTTATTAACAGGCAAAAGAAGACTAGTTTACATTATTATTTTGTTAAAAATAAAAGCTTCACATGAAAGAATGGCAGGTCTTTTAAGAAGTTGATTTTAACCAATATGTACAATATATATTATGAACAGACAACCCTAAAAGGAAAGCAAAATGGGAATCTGATAGAAACGACCGTTCAAATAGGGAAATCATAGCCTCTTTTTGTGCATAGAACGATGGTTTTGCCAAGTCCATAAGAGCAAGAAAACCATCAGTATCATCCCCGCACATGCCCAAAAGATTATCAACCACGTCGGAGGTAACGGGTTGGGAAATAGACCTAGCAAGAATAAGAAACAAATATCAATTAGAGAACTCAAAACTAGAACAAAAATTGTCATGAAATCTTTAAACAACAACAACAACACATGGAGAACCATCAACACGATATTTGATAGATAACTCTGGACATCTAATTGTTACTTAAGAGAAGCTTCATCGGCTGGCTTATTCTTTTGTTGATGGCAAACTTATATTGCTATTACTATGCTTTTAAGTTGATCTATGTAGGTTTAATGATTCATTTAATATTGGCTCTATTTGGGACAGTGGTGGCAGTACGAAAAGTCCTATGCTCACCGCCACGGCAGTTTTGGAGGCTTTTGATTTCCCAGTGGTGGGAAAAGTGTGTGAAAAGGGTGTTTTCTTCAAAAAGCGAATGAACCCTCCCACTCATTCTTTTATGTCAACTCATATTCTGAAAACATTGTTTGACACTGGAGCACGTCATTCTTTTATGTCAACTCATATTCTGAAAACATTGTTTGTTAAGACATCACATAAATGATGCACTCCATGTTACTATGTCAAATAATCATGTTATGACAACACAATTACGAGCCCAAGTTCAAGTTCGGCTAGATGGAAAGTTGCTGGAAGTGAATTTGGTAGTATTGCCGCATGCAGAATATGATATTATTCTTAGTATGAATTGGCTGGCAAAGCATAAAGTTATAATCAATTGCAAAATGAAAGAAATGACTTAAAATTCCCCGAGCAAAGTTGTCTGACTTTCCGCGGATTGCAGGAAGTCCCAAAAATGTTAATATCAGCTATGAAGGCATTGAAAACGCTTAGGAGGGGTTGTGAGGCTATGCTTGTGATGATAAAAGGAACAAAGGAAGGAAAGAAAGACATAAGATTTGTGCCCATAGTGCGAGAATTTTTGGATTTGTTCCCAGAAGATTGTCGGGATTACCTCCAGTGCGAGAGGTAGAGTTTGAAATCAAGTTGATTGAAATAACAACTCCAGTGGCAAAAACACGGTATTGGATGGCTACGAAAGAACTAGCCAAATTAAAACGTTAATTACAGGAATTTTTAGATAAGAACTTCATTCGACCAAGTTCATCATCATGGGAAGCGCCAATATTGTTTGGTTGTGTATTGATTATAGGGAATGGAACAAGTTGATAGTAAAGAATAAGTACATCTTCCCTCATATTGATGACTTATTTGATCAGTAAAATGGTGTGAAAGTGTTCTCAAAAATTGATCTGCAGTCGGGTTATCATAAATTGCAGATCAAAGAAGAAGATATTTATAAAATGGTCTTTAGCACTAAATATGACCATTTTAATTTTGTTGTGATGTCTTTTGGCTTTACAAAAAATCCAGTAACATTATGGATATGATGAATTGGGTATTTTAAAAATATCTTGACAAATTAATAATTGTGTTCATTGATGATATTCTAATTTATTTCAAATCAGAAGAGTATGTACAACATTTAAGAAGGGCAATACATACTTTACAAGATAACAATTTGTAAGAAAAGTTTTCAAAACACGAATTTTGGTTTTAAAAAGTATCATTTTGGGGGTATGTGATAAACGAGTAGGGCTTGTCTGTGGATCCCGCAAAAATTGAAGCAATCACATATTGGCCACGACCTGCTACAGTTACTGAAGTGCGAAGCTTTTTGGGTCTGGCAAATTATTATAGGAAGTTTGTGAAGGTCCTGAAGGATTTCTCAAAATTTGCTTTGACATTAACGGAGCTGATAAGAGAGAATTTGCATTTTAACTGGGATGAGGAATGTAAATGTGCTTTTGAGGAACTGAACGAAAATTGACTATTGCTCTGGTGTTAGTACAACCATTGTTACCGAACTGCAGGACTGCGAGCCGCCGTGGAGGGTGTATGCACGACGACCACGCACGCAGGTGGGCGGTGATGGCGCCGCGGTGGAACCGGGCGATGTTGATCGCATTGCCGCCCGCGATAGCGCACCCGCAGGAGACCCGACAACGGGAAAAGAGAGGAGATTAAGAGTGTTTTGGGCCCGAGGGCTTGCTAGTCTTTTTGTTTGGTTGTGCCTCATTATATAAGAGGACTATTGTAACCCTAATGTTTTATCTTTGGATCATCTAACAAGAAAAGGGGGTTGCTCCCTCTCCTCTCTCTCTCTAGCTCTCATCCCTCTCTCTCTCTCTCTAACCGGCACCCATCTACCGCCGGCCTCCCTCTCTCTTTCTCTAGAGGTAACATTTGGTCCGACCTGCCGATCCGCCCGCCGCCGTGCCGCCGGATATCCTCATCATGTCGGTCTCCACTCGGAATGCTGCCGCTGCCGCCTCCTCCTCCGACAAGCCGGACGATCTCCGCACCCGGGCCGACGCCCACGAAGCCGACCTCGCCGATCTGCGTGCCTCCGTGTCCGCCCTCCAAGCCACAGCCCTTACCACCTCCAACACCATCGCCGCCATTCTCGCCCACCTGGAGCTTCTCCTACCCGTGCCTCACATGTCGGCCGCCAACTCATCCACCTCCCTTCTCGGCCAGCCCCCCGTTCTGCCGCTCGTGGCGGCCGAGCCGCGACCAACGGTGGTGCTACACCCCGTGGGCTGACCCCCCCCCCCCCCTCGCACTGGAGTTGCTGTCATTCTCGGGCGTCGATCCAATGGGGTGGATTGCGCGTGCCTAACAATTCTTCGATCTCCACTTCACTGCCGACGAGGACAAGGTGAGCTCCGCCATAGTCGACCTCTCCGGCTCCGCCTTGCATTGGGCGCGTTGGCTACGCCAGATTCAGCCCCAAATTTCTTGGCCGGATTTGAAGAACGAAATGATTCAACGCTATGACGTGCGGTACTCCGGCTCCGCCATTGAGCGTCTCTGCAGCGTTCGCCAATCAGCCAACCTTGATAGCTATATCAACGAGTTCGTGGCATTGGTTTCCCACGTGCCCGGCCTACCTCCAGATCACTATTTGGGATTCTTCCTCCAGGGTCTACGCACATCCATTCGCTTCCACCTCTGCACGCATCAACCCCATATCGTCTCGGCCGCCATTGACCTCGCATGCGCTGTGGAGGCGGATTTGGGCATCCGGCCTGCTTCATCAGCCACCTCTGTTCCTCCGGCCCACTATATCCCGCCGCGGCCGACCGCACCGCGGGAGGGAGGCCCTCGCACTCCTCACACAGGGGGGGCCTCGCCAGGGGCGCGGACCGTCGCACCGTTTCTAGGACGTGGAATACAACGACCTCCGCAAGCGGGGTTTGTGCTTTCGTTGTCGCCAACCGTACTCGCCCAACCATATTTGCTAGGTGAAAGAATTTCACGCCTTGTTCGGCGACGACTATCTCGAGGAAATGACAACGGAGGTCGATGACACGACCACGTTATTGGCCACCGATCCTCCCATTCCGGAGGGGGACGGCCTCCACTGCTTGGAGCTCCCGTACTTTTCGGTTGGCGGCATCACGGGCCCGCGCACGATGAAGCTCCGCGGCCGCCTCCAGAACCACAACCTCATTCTCATGATAGACAGCGGCGCCAGCCATAACTTCATTTCGGAAGATTTAGCGCGTGAGTTGGCGCTTCCCTTCCAACCGTCCCCGACTTTCACAGTGTGTTTGGGTGACGGCCGTCGCCGCCCGACGCAGGGCCTCTGTCAGGCGATGACGATTGCTCTCGGTACCTGCGCCATGACAGCCGACTTCTACATCTTTGGGTTGGGCGGCCTTGACGCCATTTTAGGAGTAGCTTGGCTCCAAACACTTGGCGACGTCCGGGTCAATTGGGCCACAATGACTATGCATTTCCAGCAGGGGCTCACGTCCCACTGTCTTACGGGCGATTCGACCCTCCTCCGGACGCCGGTATCGTTCCGCGCCCTTCAGCGTACCACGGAGGTGGATTTCTCTGCGTGGCTTTGGCCGCTTCAGGGCACCGAGGCCGAACCTCCCACACCTCCCGAGGATTTCCGCCACCTCCTACATGAGTTCCACGATCTATTCGAGGCCCCGACCGGTTTACCCCCGGTCCGCCACACCGACCACGCCATAGTTCTCCGACCGGAGACGTCCGCGGTGTCCGTTCGGCCCTACCGCTATGGGAATGTTCAGAAGGACGAGATTGAACGGCTCGTACGGGAAATGCTATCGGGGGGCATTATTCGGCCAAGTGCAAGCCCTTTTTCCAGCCCGGTCCTTCTCGTACGCAAGAAGGACGGTAGTTGGCGTTTCTGCATCGACTATCGGGAACTCAACAAAGCAACCGTCGCCGGCAAGTACCCGATCCCCGTCATTCAAGAGCTTTTGGACAAACTCCACGGCGCCACCTTCTTCACTAAGCTGGACCTTCGGGACGACTATCATCAGATTCGGGTCCGGCCAGAAGACGTGTCCAAAACAGCTTTTCGGACTCATGACGACCACTTCGAGTTTTTAGTGATGTCGTTCGGGCTGACTAACGCCCCGGCCACCTTTCAGGCTAC
Source organism: Platanthera guangdongensis (assembly GCA_039583875.1). Taxonomy (NCBI): domain Eukaryota; kingdom Viridiplantae; phylum Streptophyta; class Magnoliopsida; order Asparagales; family Orchidaceae; genus Platanthera; species Platanthera guangdongensis. The sequence continues at coordinate 176,987 of CM077155.1, forward strand.
CATGAACGACATCTTCCGGCCGGTACTCCGTAAACATGTTCTGGTTTTTTTTTTATGATATCTTGGTATACAGTTCTACTTGGCAAACGCACCTCCAACACGTTCGGGCCACCCTCCTCACTCTTCGCCACCACCGCCTAGTTCTGAACAAAAACAAAATGCACCTTCGGCTCCACGAAGGTTAGCTACTTGGGCCATACTATTGCGGCCCATGGGGTGGCCATGAACGAAGACAAAATTAAGGCGGTGCTCCCCTGGCCGACGCCTACTTCGGTACGTGAGGTGCGGGCCTTCTTGGGTCTCATCGGCTATTACCGGAGGTTCATTCAGGGATACGGCACTTTGGCCCGTCCGCTTACGCAGCTGCTGAAATCCTCGGAGGAGGGTCCCTTCGGGTGGTCCGCCGCAGCCTTGGCCGCTTTTACAGCCCTGAAGTCAGCTCTTGTGCACAGGCCGGTTCTAGCCATGCCCGATTTTCACCAACCGTTCATAGTGGAGTGCGACGCCTCGGGCAGCAGGGTCGGCGCGGTCCTCATGCAAGCCGACCTCCCCATCGCTTACTACAGCCGCGGGTTCTTGACCTCCATTCGAAGCCGCTCGGCGTACGAAAACGAACTCATGGCTCTTGTCCTCGCCGTCCATCGTTGGCGCCCGTATCTCTTGGGTCGGTCGTTCGTAGTCCGGACAGACCATCATAGTCTTCGCTACCTCCTCCAGCAGAAACTTGTCACACCCGCACAACAACTGTGGGCCGCCAAACTTTTAGGTTACGACTTCTCGATTGAGTTCCGCTCCGACAAGACTAATCGGGCGGCCGACGATCTCTCCCGCCAGCCGCACGCACCGGAGCTCGCGGCCCTTACTCGGCCAGTGTGGGAAGAGGGCGCGGCTATCCAAGAAAGAGTCAAACGGGATCCCATGCTTAGCCTCATTCGTACAGCTCTCATCGCCGACCCGGCCGCACACCCGCCATACTCGCTCATCGGTGGACGATTGTTCTACCGCGGCCGCCTCGTTCTCTCCGCCAGTTCTGGTTGTATTCCACGGTTGTTGGAGGAATTCCACGCATCCCCGACCGGCGGCCATGCCGGCGCGTTCCGCACCTATCGCCGCTTCATTATTTTGGCCGCATATGTTTCGCGAGATCAAGGCGTATGCCGCCACCTGCCTTCCTTGCCAGAAGTCCAAATACGAGTCCTTATTTCCCGGGGGCCTACTGCAGACCCTGCCAGTGCCCGAACGCATTTGGGAGGACATCGCTATTGATTTCATCACCCGGTTACCGTATTCGGCCGGGTTCGACTGCATTTTGTTGGTCGTCGACCGCCTCTCGAAGTACGGCCACTTTATTCCCCTACGCCACCCCTACACAGCCTCCACAGTGGCGGACGGTTTTATTGCCGAGATCGTGCGGCTTCACGGGTTCCCGCGCTCCAACGTCAGCGATCGGGACCCGCTCTTCTTGAGCAGTTTTTGGACCACTCTTTTCCGCCTGCAGGGCACTCGCCTACGGATGAGCACCGCCTACCACCCCAAAACGAACGGGCAGTCCGAAGTCCTCAATCGGTGCCTCGAAACCTACCTTCGATGCTTTATTGGCGAACGGCCGGGCACCTGGGCGAAATGGCTCCCATGGGCCGAATATTCATACAACACGGCTTATCATCACGCCGCCCACACCTCCCCCTTTGAAGCAGTCTACGGCCGATCTCCTCCTTCTATCATCCGGCACCTTCCGGGCGAGTGCCCCGTGGCCGGCCTCGCAGCTCACCTCCACGATCGCGGCACCATTCTAGACAACCTGAAGCAGCACCTCCACCGTGCCCAGGACAAAATGACGTCATTCGCCAACCGAAACGCCGGGAATTGCAGTTCGCCCCGGGCGAGAGGGTGTTCATTAAGCTCCGTCTTTACCGCCAGCTCACAGTCGCCCGCCGCGCTTGCCCCAAGCTGGCACCACGTTTCTTTGGCCCTTTCGAGGTACTCAGTCGGATTGGAGCTGTGGCCTACCGCCTCCGCTTACCGGACGGCAGCCAGATTCACCCCGTGTTCCACGTTTCGCAGCTTCGCCGGGTCATCGGCGATCACCCCACCTTGGACAACATTCCTGCCGACCTTGATTTCTCCGGTTCGGCACCTTTGCATCCGGCGGCGATTCTGGAAAGTCGGCCCCCCCACCCGGGCAACGGTGCTCCCGAGGAAGTCCGAGTGGCCTGGCGACACCGACCTCCTTCGGCAAGCACGTGGCTCCTCCGTGAGGATTTTCGGCGTCAATTTCCGGACTTCTGCCTTGAGGACAAGGCGAATTTTCCAGACGGAGGTATTGTTACCGAACTGCAGGACGGCGAGCCGCCGTGGAGGGTGTACGCACGACGAACACACACGCAGGTGGGCGGTGATGGCGCCGCGGTGGAACCGGGCGAGGTTGATCGCATTGCCGCCCGCGATAGCGCACCCGTAGGAGACCCGGCAGCAGGATAAGAGAGGAGCTTAAGAGTGTTTTGGGTCTAAGGGCTTTCCAGTCTTTTTGTTTGGTTGTGTCTCATTATATAAGAGGACTATTGTAACCCTAATATTTTATCTTTGGATCATCTAACAAGAAAAGGGGGCTGCTCCCACTCCTCTCTCTAGATCTCATCCCCCCCTCTCTCTCTAACCGGCACCCCTCTACCGCCGGCCTCCCTCTCTCTTTCTCTAGCGGTAACAACCATCATGTCAGATAGGTTTCAAATATACATTGATGCAATGTATAAAGGTCTGGGTTGTGTTAATGCAGCAAGGAAGACTAATCGCATATGCGTCTAGACAGTTGAAAGATGCTGAAATGAACTATACGACACATGATTTGAAATGAGCAGCTGCAGCGTTCACATTAAAAATATGGCGACACTATACATATGGAGTTTGTTGTGAAATATTTAAAGACCATATGCACTTAAAATATATTTTCACACAAAAAGTAATCAATCTACGACAATGAATATAGTTGGAGTTCATCAAGGATTATGACACTGAGGTGCAGTACCGGGAATATTAATATAATTATTCAATTTTATAAAATTCAATTGCGAGTAGAGGGCTCAAGCAACGGCGAGAAGAAAGCTCAAGCAGCGAAGAAAGACCGTCGAAGGTGAACGCATCATAGGCGAGAGCCATGGAAGGAGCAACAGGAGGGAAGCCATCATCTACAACAACAAGCGATTGGAAGCAGAGTAACAAAAAAGAAACCATACAAAGGCAGTCGGTAGAGTCTTCTTTAAGATCTGAAGCCATGGAAAGGACTGGAACAGGGGAGAAAGCCATCGACGAGATCAGGAGCAGTGGGAGGTGATAGCTGAGACGAGAACAACAGCTTGCCGACGAGATTGAGGGGGAGAAAGACACTCCCTCGATCGACGAGAACGAAGAGGGACATAGGCCGCACCCTTCCTCGACGACAACGAGCAGGGGGAATGTTGCTCCCCTTGGTGACAGGATCGAGCGCAAGCGGGAACAAAGGGCTCGACGGGAGAAGCTCCAGCAGGATTAACCGTCGGACGACAAGATCATAGCCGATAGGAGAAGCCACATGATCTTTGATGAAGAAAGCCGAGCCTCCCATCGACGGAATCAGAAGCTGGTCCCGTCGACGGGAGCGGAAGAACTCCCCGTCGGGATCAGCAACCGCGGAGCACGATGATGAAAGCAGGAGAAATAACAAATTTAGTAAATGTAGCGGACGTACGGGAGCCCAAAGCCTCGCAGGAAAGCGGAAGTTGGTGAAGCGGATCACACTCTCTCTGATACCATGTTAAAAGATGTAGAAAGAGCCAAAAACTTGTGTATATTAATTGAGTGTCTAAATACAAGGAGAGAATACAAATATATAGGAGAGAGAGAGTGAGAACAAATCCTATACAAGATGCGGGACTAAAAGTGGAGAAGCATAAATGGGCCAAAATACACGGGCCCAATACATGGGTTATTCTAACACTCCCCCGCAAGCTGGAGCGTACAAATCGTATGCGCCAAGCTTGGAAAAGCATTGATAGAAGGACGCCTTGGGAAGAGCCTTTGTGAGGACATCCACAACTTGTTCCGTCCCTGGAGCATGCTGTAGATCGAGCTTCTTCATTTGAACTTTCTCTCGAACGAAGTGACAATCGACTTCAATGTGCTTCGTTCTTTCGTGGAAGACTGGGTTCTTGGCGATATGTATAGCCGCTTGGCTATCACAAAGAAGGAGAGCTGGAGAAGGTAATATCACACCCAGATCAGTGAAGAGACTTTCAAGCCACGTTAGCTCTGATACAACAGATGTCATTGCTCGGTATTCTGCCTCAGCTGATGAACGAGCAACGACCGCTTGTTTCTTGCTTCTCCATGTAACCAATTGGCCTCCAAAGTATGTGCAGAAACCACTAGTAGACCGCCGGACATCAAGAGAGCCCGCATAATCCGCATCAGAGTATGCCACTAAGGTTGGAGCAGATGAGGAAGTCCGGTACACAAGTCCTTGACCCGGGGCTGATTTTAAGTACCTCAGAATGCGTTCAACAGCCAGAAGATGAGATTTACGAGGAGAGTGCATGTATCGACTGACAAGACCAACAGCAAATGAAATATCTGTAAACCCAAAACAGGAAAGATCACTCGCCTGAATTACAAACAGGAAGAAAAACCTTATACTTGCTGCCATATCCGAGGAACGGCGGTGAGATCCAGAGCCGAGCTTGACCCGGCGGCCACTGGTTGAGGACCGACGAGGATGACGGACGCGGAGGAGAGTCCGGCGCGAGGCGATCGTCGGAGCGGCAACGCGGTGCGGGGCGGTTCTTTCTCCCGATCCCTAGTCCACTTTCGCAGTTCTCAGTTTGACGGGATGAAGTGAGAATAAAGCGCTAGGGTTAGGAGGAGAACCACACCAAGGCTTAAATACCGATTCCCTATCCACCCATCACAGATCGGAGGGCTTCGGTTAATTTAGCTTAAGTTTTACACATGATGAGTCCTCATTTATATTAAACCGCACCCTCATGAGGCGCAGCGAAAACGTGACTAGACCCGCTATGATCATTATTTAGTGGGTCACACGGATGGTCATATTACTTGGACGACGAACATGTTCTACATGACCTATGATGACCCACATACAAGATTAAAATCTTACAATCTCCCACTTGGGCCTAATAGGTCATTCTGAATATAGACCACGCAAACTTTATGACGTCAAATTATAATAGCACCGTCAAAATTGACCGACGTTTCCAAACAATCTGGTCCATTAAAAACACCAACACTGGACATGGCGGCCATTATCACTTCCATTCGTGACAGGACCTTCCAAATCACAGATGTTTGTACTCTCAACCACATAGATCAAATGAGAATGTGTAGCATGAAAATTACATACTATATGATCGTATATACCTATTTCCAATTGGTTCTTCTTTATGACTCCAACGAGTCTAACAATGAATTCTGTCAACTTTAAACAAATATGTACTACTAAATAATAAAGAAGACAAACATAACTTTATCTCAGAATCATCAAATGGAATGTGCACATAAATGTCTGTTGAACTAAAATAAGCAAAGAAAAATTACAGACTCCCAATAAACCAGCACAGCAGAGGGGTTGGTCACACCCATATGAGCAACATGCTCCAGAAAGACTTTAGGTGGCAAGCCCTTAGTAAGCGGATTTGCAATCATGAGTTTAGTGCTAATATACTCAACAGACATTAGACGATTCCGAACTCTTTCCTTAACGGCAAGAAACTTTATATCAATGTGCATTGACCGTGCCGAACTCTTGTCGTTGTTGAAATAAAGCTCTGCAACTTTGTTATCACAATACAGATTTAATGGTTTCTCAACTATGTCCACCACTTGAAGCCCAGAAATAAAATTTTGAAGTCATATCACTTGATTAGATGCCTCATAGCAAGCGATAAACTCTGCCTCCATGGTGGACGAAGCAATGAGTGTCTGCTTGACACTTTTCCATGAAACTGCTCCTCCTGCCATCATGAAGATGAAACCTGATGTGGACCTCTTGCTGTAAAGACAACCCGCAAAATCTGAATCCGTGTATCCAATCAGCTCCAACTGATCGGATCTCCTGTACGTGAGCATGTAATCTTTCGTTCTCTGAAGGTATCGCATCACCCTCTTGGCAGCCTTCCAATAGTCGATACCAGGATTGCTCAAAAACCTGCCAAGCATACCAACGACGAATGCAATATCCGGACGGGTACAAACTTGAGCATACATAAGACTCCCAACTGCTGAGGCATAAGGGATATCTTTCATTTGCTCTACCTGAAGATCGTTCTTAGGACACTGGAGTGAACTCAATTTATCCCCCTTAGCAATGGGTGTTTCACCATGCGAACACCCCTTCAAGCCATATCTATTCAGCACCTTATCGATATAGGCCTTTTGTGACAAGCCTAATATACCACGTGATCTATCACGATGTATCTGAATGCCCATCACAAAGGACGCTTCCCCAAGATTCTTCATCTCAAAGTGCTTTGAAAGGAAGGTCTCGGTCTCATGTAAAAGTTCTATATCGCTGCTTGCTAATAGAATGTCATCCACATATAGCACTAAGAAGATAAATCTGCCCGCTTTAATTTTATGGTAAATGCATTGATCAACTATATTTTCTTTGAAACCAAAGCCAGAAATGACTTGATCAAATTTCATGTACCATTGACGTGATGCATGCTTCAAACCGTAAATGGATTTCTTTAATCTGCACACCAGGTGTTCTGATCCCCTTAATTCAAAACCCTCTGGCTGCACCATATAGATTTCTTTCTGAATATTTCCGTTAAGGAATGTCGTTTTAACATCCATTTGGTGAAGCTCAAGATCATACTGAGCCACTAGTGTCATGATGACCCTAAAAGAGTCTTTCAAAGAAACTGGAGAGAAAGTCTCCTTATAGTCAATGTCTTCCCTTTGAGTGAACCCTTTTGCAACAAGACGTGATTTATATCGTTCGACATCACCTTTAGAATCCTTCTTGGTTTTAAATATTCATTTGCAACCAATTGGTTTCTTTCCTTCAGGCAATTCTACTAGATCCGAAACGTCATTGTCACTCATAGACTTCATCACCTCTATCATAGCATTTGACTATTTGGGAAAGTGAGCACTCAGTTTGGCCTCTTTGAAAGATGTCGGGTCATCTTCCAACCCAATGTCAAACTCATGCTCATGAAGATATACTTCATAGTCATCTGAAATGGCTGATCTCCTTTCCCTATTGGATCGCCTTAATGACACTTGTGGTGGAGGATGTTCAGGTTCTACCGCATTAGTGGGGTTCAACTCAATATCTTGATGAGAGGTGTTTGTACCATGCAAGGGTACAACTATTTCACCACTTTCAACATTAATCATGGGAATGATTACATGTTCTTCTTCAAAGGCGAACTCTCTGAGTGAATTTCTCCCACTACTTTCAACATTCTCAAGGAATTTGGCATTATCTGTTTCAATTATGGTTTTAGTGGAAGGAAAAAAAAATTTAAAGCCTCTAGACCTCTCAGAGTATCCAACAAAGTAGCAACTAATGATTCTAGAGTCCAGCTTCTTTTCATGTGGCCTATAGGGTCGAGCTTCAGCTGGACAACCCCAAACATGAAGATGCCTTATACTAGGAAGTTTCCCAGTCCATAACTCATATGGGGTTTTAGGTACTGCTTTACTGGGCACTCTATTAAGGAGGTAGACTGCGGTCTTTAAGGCCTCACCCCATAGTGACTCAGGTAGGGAGGTATAAGCAATCATACTCCTAACCATGTCCTTTAAGGTACGGTTACGTCTCTCAGCAACACAATTCTGACGTGGGGTCCCCGGTTGTGTATACTGAGGAACGATGCCACACTCTTCTAGAAATTTGGCAAACGGTCCTGGACATTGACCTGACCCGTCATTCCTAACATAGTATTCACCACCACGGTCGGATCTAACAGCTTTAATCTTCTTATTTAGTTGATTTTCAACGTCAGTTTTATAGATTTTAAACATGTCCAGTGACTGTGATTTCTCATGTATTAAGTATAGGTACCCATATCGAGAATAGTCGTCTATGAAGGTGATAAAATATTCATGTTCATTCCAAGACGCTGTAGGGAATGGACCACAAATGTCCGTATGAATCACCTCTAAGACGTCCAAGCTCCTTTTAGCACCAAACTTCCGGATGTTTGTCTGTTTTCCCTTTGTGCAACCTGTACAGATCATAAGATCTGAGTAATCTAAAGGGCCTATAACTTCGCTAGACACAAGCCTCTCAATTCTCTCTTTCGAGATATGACCTAATCGCCTATGCCATAAACTATATGAGTTCTCATTAATTGATTTTCGTTTAGTACCTTTATAATTCACATGCAAGGATTCATAACTTGAGGAATTCAAGTATAATTTATATAAGCCATCAATTAAAGAGCCTGTTCCAACAATTTTAGAGTCAAAAGAGATATTAAATACTTCATTACCAAAAGTGACAGTAAAACCAAATATGTCTAATAGTGGAATAAAAATTAAATTCCGTCTAAACGACGGTACAAACATAGGCTCTGTTTGACACGGTGGTGGCAGTCATGAACATGGGGGTTAAATTGTCATTCGTTAACGCCCCCCTAAGAAACTTCATCCACTTTTATGTTCAATCGGATGATGTTTGTTAGGTGATCTTTAACGAATGACGGTTTAACCCATGCGTTTACGTCCGCCGCCACCGTGCCAAACGGAGCCATAGTCTCTTCCAAATCCAAAATAAAACCAGACCCTAATGTAAGCCTATAGACTCCAATGGCTTCAACAATGACTTTGTTTCCATCGCCCATGTAGATGAACTGTTCACTTTCATTTGGCGATCTGGATGTTAGAAATCCCTGCATTAAGTTACTTATGTGAATAGTTGCACCGGTATCTAACCACCACGTATTAGGTGATACTTCAGTTAGATTAATTTCAGAGCAAACAAAAATATGAGAATTACCTTTCTTTATGAGCCAATTTTGGTACCGAGCGCAATCCTTGTTCACATGGCCTACTTTCTTGCAAAAGAAGCAGGAGACAACTTTAGCCTTCAACTTTTGCACTTTTGTCATTCCAGGATCAGCACTAGTAGTAGCAATTTCCTTCCCTTTTGACACATCCATTTTCCTTTTCTTTATGTCTGCATTGCCTTGAAATACCAAGTGAGCACTTTCTGTCCTATCTTGTTTCATTTTTTCTTCCTCTTGCACACAGTGACTAATGAGATCAGTGAGACTCCATTTATCCCTTTGAGTATTATAATTTATCTTAAAGGGATTAAACTGTGCAGGGAGAGAGTTCAGAATAAGGTGCACTAGAATCTCTTCAGAGAATTCCAATTTAAGTGCCCTCAATTTTGAAACAAGATTGAAAATTTCCATAATGTACCCTTATGTTCCCTTTAACGTTGTAGCGCATATTTACCAGTTTGCTACGATGCGTACTGGCCTCAACCTTATCCGATTTTGTGAATCGGTTAGCTACTTCATTAAGGAACAGTTTGGCATTTTCTTGATCAGGCATTACACCCCTTATGGCTTCAGGAATGGAGTGTTTCATGACCATAAGACACATTCTATTGGACCTCTCCCACTTCTCATATGATTTTTCATAGACGGCCTTTTCATCGGCTGTACTAGATGGAGGGAGAGCAATGGGTTCATCAGTCCTTAAGGCGTAGTCTAAGTCCATACATCCTAGAACGATCTTTACGTGGTCTTGTCACTTATCAAAATTAGACCCATTCAGAATTGGAATGTCGTTCAAGCTTGCAGAAATTGATGAAGCATTCACTAAAAACAGAGAAAAATAATAAAGATTGCATAAATATGAAGATCTCATCAAACAAGAATTGCAAATATGAATTAAGAGACTGCTAATACATTTAATTTCTCATATATGCAATTAGTCAGACTGATAGGGCAACCAGTCAGACTCTCAGAGTAAAGTGTGTCCTTTTATTGCCAACAATGGACTGGCCCAATGCAAACATTTTAAGTCCCAGGTCTCATGCGACAAATAGTCTTCCTTTGGGCCGAATGTCGCCGCATGAGATTTATTCTAGGACCTAAAATGTTTGTATCGACCGCATAAGAGTGTGTGATCCGGCCAAAACGACACCCTTCCTTTGGGCCCAGTGCGAGTCGCATGGATCACACAATTTTTGCAATTGAATCTTTACTCAGTTATCAAACTGACTGATGTGAACGTGCAATCTGGGGCTTAAAATGATGGGGGCCTTCCTTTGGGCTGACCTTTACACTTCAAGTTGGGTCCCAAATTAAGACATTCACATTAGTCATTTGACATTGTTTATGGCTCGGCCAAGTAATAGCCTTCCTTTGGGCCGACAACCACTCGCATGAGTCATAAACACATTCAAAACCCCTTAACATAGACATTGCAATGTACTTCTGAGACAGTGAATTTGCAACAAACGGAAGCGTAAATATATATTTCGCAACAATATGAAGTTATGGAAAATCTCTATTCTACAATCTGGAACATATATAGATGTACTAATTGAAACTAAACGGCAGCATTAAATGGCGACTGTATATGAGAAATCAGGGTCAAAAGGCAGCATCCAAGCGAGAGGCTCTGAAGTTGAAAAAAAAAAGAAGCTGACCGAAGCCAGACCGAAGCCCAAATTAATTGGGGATCTGTTATGAAGCTGAAGCTAGAGGGAAGAAAGAAAAATTCCCAAACGGCGGAGTGGCTGCATCATGCCGACATTGAGGGCGGCGCAGCCATGAGCGGCGGCCATGGCGGAAATTGAGGGCGGCGCAGCCATGAGCGGCGGCATCATGCCGACAGAGTGGCTACTCGACCCCCAAACAACAACAACAAAAAACAATCGAATCTCCAAATCATTCAGATCTGAGAAAGCACAAAGGGGAAAAAACAAAGAAACGCCATCCATCCAAGCGAGACGCTCTGATACCACTTGTAAATTCAAAACAGGAAATATCACTCGCTTGAATCACAAACAGGAAGAAAAACCTTATACCTGCTGCCATATCCGAGGAACGGCGGTGAGATCCAGAGCCGAGCTTGACCCGGCGGCCACTGGTTGAGGACCGACGAGGACGACAGACGCGGAGGAGAGTCCGGCGCGAGGCGATCGTCGGAGCGGCAACGCGGTGCGAGGCGGTTCTTTCTCCCGATCCCTAGTCCCCTTTCGCAGTTCTCAGTTTGACGGGATGAAGTGAGAATAAAGCGCTAGGGTTAGGAGGAGAACCACACCAAGACTTAAATACTGATTCCCTATCCACCCATCACAGATCGGAGGGCTTCGGTTAATTTAGCTTAAGTTCTACACATGATGAGTCCTCATTTATATTAAACCGCACCCTCATGAGGCGCAGCGGAAACGTGACTAGACCCGCTATGATCATTATTTAGTGGGTCACACAGATGGCCATATTACTTGGACGGCGAACATGTTCTACATGACCTATGATGACCCACATACAAGATTAAAATCTTACAATATCTGGTCTGGTAACAGTGAGATAGATCAACTTTCCAACAAGCCGTCGATAGTATTCAGGGTTCTGGAGAAGTAGATCCGAGTCAGACGCCTGAGCACATAACTTGTGGTTTACATCCATGAGGGTATCACTTGGCTTACACCCTAAGAGACCAGCATCATGAAGAAGATCAATACAGTACTTTCGTTGAGATAGAACAAGTCCGTCCGATCGCCTGGCAACCTCAAGACCCAGAAAGTATCGCAGAGTTCTCAGGTCCTTTGTCTGGAAAACTGAGTTCAGATGCAATTTGACAGCATGTATCCCTTGTAAGTCATCTCCTGTGATGATGATGTCGTCAACATATACTAACAGAAGGACCGTCCCTGATGGTCGGTGACGAGTGAACAGTGAGAAGTCAGCCGAGCTTCGAGTAAAGCCGACATCACGAAGAACCTTACTGAATTTGTCAAACCAGACCCGTGGAGATTGTTTGAGACCACACAGAGCCTTAAGAAGGCGGCAAACCAGAGACTCCCCCGTGGTCTCAAACCCGGGCGGTTGTTGCATGTAGACCGTCTCCTGGAGATCCCCATTTAAGAAGGCATTCTTGATATCAAGCTGAAAAAGGGGTCACTGGCGATGAACAACGACAGAGATGAGGACTCGAACGGTATTGAGCTTGGCGACTGGAGAGAAGGTTTCGTCATAGTCGAGCCCCTGTTGTTGGGTGAAGCCACGAGCGACAAGACGAGCCTTCAAACGGTCAATCGTCCCATCAGCAGCATGTTTGATGTCAAAGACCCATTTGCACCCCACCGGTTTCTGACCCGGAGGAAGGGGTACCACGGTCCATGTCTGGTTAGCCCAGAGAGCAGGCATCTCTTCCATGGCTGCCCGCCAGCCGGGATGTTGAAGCGCCTCCTGCACAAAGTTAGGAACAACAATGGAAGAGAGAGAAGTAGCAAAGGTGTGCAGAGGTGGAGAGAGGCGATGAAGAGAGACGTAGGCATCCAGAGGATGGGCAGTGGAAGGTGTTACCTGATCAATGGGACGTGAAATATCCATGGCGGAGGTCGGCTGCATAGGGGCAACGGAGCTGGGAGGGCGACGAATGTAGACACGGATAACGGGTGGTTTGGTGGTAGAAGGAGCGGGGGCAGGGGAGACTGGTGGTGGTGGCGTAGTAGCGGGAATAACGGGACGGGGTAAAGATGGCGGAAGAGGAGGCGGTGGTAGCACAGCAGGTAACGGAGCAGGAAAAAACGGTTCGTCTTCTCTGAAAGTAACGTCAGCCGAAACGGTGACCTTGCGAGTAGCGGGTGAGTAACAGACATAGCCCTTCTGGGTGCGGGAGTAGCCGACAAAGATGTGTTTCACCGCCCGGGGATCCAATTTATCCGAGGAGGGCCCGAGGCGGTGGACATAGCAGGTGCTTCCAAAGATACGGGGCAAAAGAGGAAAAGTCGGAGTGGAGGGAAACAATATGCAAAAAGGAGTAGCATAATTGAGGACGGAGGAAGGGAGGCGGTTGATGAGAAAACAGGCCGTGGAGATGGCAAAGTTCCAGTATGTCTTGGGAACATGCATTTGGAGCATGAGGAAGCGGGCAACATCGAGTAAATGACGGTTCTTGCGTTCGGCAACCCCATTTTGTTGGGGTGTGTAAGCGCAAGAGGTTTGATGGAGAATGTCGTATTCTGAACAGAGAGTGGTAAAGTCGCGGCTGGTGTATTCACGAGCATTATCAGTACGGATGGTTTTGAGTGTGGTGTGGAAGTGTGTCCGGGTCTCGAGGACAAATGCCCGAAACACCCGGGGAAGCTCGGAGCGTTCGCGGAGTAAGTAGAGCCACGTGGTGCGAGAATGATCATCAATAAAGGTGAGAAAATAACGAAAATCACATATACTGGGAATCTGAAATGGACCTCAAATATCCGAATGAACTAGATCAAAAGGAGCTGCACTCCGAGTACAATGTGAAGGAAATGAAGAACGCGGTTGTTTGCCGAGAATACATGAATCACACTGAAAAGAGGTAAAAGGAAGGTCTGGAAGAGCCCGCTGGAGAACTGGTAGAGGGGCATGACCAAGCCGGCGATGCCAGGCAGTGGAGGAGACGGAAGACAGAGCGATGGGAGAGTCATCGAGAAGGTAGAGCTCATTCCGCAGCTGGCCTTTACCAATGGTAGTCCGCGTCCGCCGATCTTGTATAACAAATAAAGAGGAAGTGAATATAACAGAACAATCCAGATCACTTGTAAGACGCCCAACAGAGAGTAAATTAAAGGGTGAACTCGGAACATGAAGAGCCTAGCGAAGAGGAATGGATGGGTGGATAGAAAGATCTCCCGAGCCAGAGACAGGAACCAGCGCCTCATTGGCCACGGTGATAGACTTCGGATAAGGAGAATCTGAGTACTTGGCAGGCCGTTGCGAAGTAATGTGATGAGTGGCACCAGAGTCCACAATCCAACCCGGGCTGGTGGAGAGACAAGCAGTACCTGGGTGGGAGACGGAGGCGACGGAGGCCGAGGGTGGGTTGAGCAGACCCTGAAGATGCTGGAGCTGAAGACGGACGGTCTCTAGATCCGGAGGACTAGATTCAGTAACAACAGTAGCCGTCGGGCGAGGGGGGTAGCCGATTTTCTTGTAACAAGTCGCCTCAAGACGGACATCTTTCCCGCAGAAGGAGCATTTTGGCCGGTCACGGCCCCGCGAGCCCGACGCCCCCCCCCCCCCCCCCGAGCAGAGGGGGAGGAGATGGTAAGAGCGGAGGGGCCTGCTGAAGAAGAGCCGGTGGAGAAGGAGCAGGAGGATCTGGAGGAGGGGAGACCCGGAGAATCATGGAGCAAACATCCGAGAACGATGGTGTGGTGGGAGCAGCCAGGACTTGAGCACGAAGACTCTGAAGATGAGAAGGAAGGCGGGCCATGATGATGGCAATGCAAGCAGCTTCCTTCTGAGCCCGCTGAGCAGCATGATCAGTGGTGGGCGGCTGGTGCTGGATCCAGGCTTCAGCAAGAGTTTTAGCCCGAGCGACAAACGAGGTCATATCCGAGGCGCCGCCAGTGTCAAGAGTGAAGAGGTCAGTGAGGATGTCATAAAGATGCTGGAGGCTGTCGCGACCAGAGTATAAGGAATGTAGCTCATCCCACATAGCCTTTGCAGTGTCGTGGTACATAGCCATTTGATAAGGCTCACCATCCAAGGAGTTCAGAATCCAAGTCTGAACCCGACCGTCATTGCGGAGCCAATCATCAGTAATGGGGGAAGGAGGTGCCTGAGTAAGGTACGGCAGAAGCCCCTTAGCCTGGAGAACCTGCAGAACAGAATGAACCCATGGAAGAAAGTTCTTCTTGCCAGAGAGAGAGATGGTAGTTATCTGGAGCTCGTCACGGAGTTCGGCAAAATAGGCCGGGCGGTCTGGTAGACAGGCCGGATGGTCAGGGGGCGGGCTGGCCGCTGAGCTGGGAGAAGTTCCCGAGGAAGTCATAGAGACTGCGACCAAGAGAGCGGGAAAAGGGAAAGAACAAGACCGCACGGACACACTGGCACCAACGATTAGTTAGATCGCGACCTCGATGCGGAAAGAAGGAAAGGCCGCACGGTCTAGGTGAACACAGTAGCGATTAAGGAGGGGAAGAGGTCGCAACGGATAGGAGAAATCCGGAAGGAAGGCCGGCGCGACCAAAGCAGAGACCACCCGGTCAAGGGTGAAAAAATACAAGCGTCTGGAAGAGGCCGCGATCAAAAGCGGAGCGACCAGGGGAACAGGTCGCAGCGGGCAGAGACAAGGCGCGTCGGGCACAAAGAAGTCGCAGCGGGCAGAAATAAGGCGCAGCGGGCAGAAACAGAGCGACCAGGAGAGGCGCAGGAGACTGCGACCAAGATGTAGGCGAGAAGGAGGCAGCTCGCACGGTCAGGCAGATCCCAGCAGCGAACAGAGAAACCGCAAGGAGAGACAGGCGGATAGAGAAAGACAGAGGTCGGCAAGCCGCAGGCAAGGCAGTCCACGAACAAGCCGCAGAGCAAACTGGCAAGCCGGAAACAAGTCGCAGAGCAAATTGGCGGACTGGCGACAGGTCGCGGCGAGTAGAGAGGCCGCAGCGGACAGAGAAGAGGGTGGTCCTACGAATTAGGAAGGTGGAAGGGCTATAAAAGGGAGGGGGATTGGGAAGGTGGATCCACGGAAAGGAGCAAAGGGATGGGGCAGAAAGCGGACTGGGAGAGAGCAAGCCGCAGGGGAAGGCGGATAAAAAGGAACAGACCGCGAAAGACAGGCCGCTGGAGGCAGGCCGCGAGAGAGAGATTACCAAGCGCGGTCAGAAGTCGGCAGACCGCGAGGATCGGAACCGGGATACAAAGCTCATGGGCGGACCGGACGGAACCGGACAGAACCTGGCTCTGATACCATGTAGAAAGAGCCAAAAACTTGTGTATATTAATTGAGTATCTAAATACAAGGAGAGAATACAAATATATAGGAGATAGAGTGTGAGAACAAATCCTATACAAGATGTGGGACTAAAAGAGGAGAAACATAAATGGGTCAAAATACATGGGTTATTCTAACAAAAGAGAAAGAGATAATAGTTAGTTCCTTCTATTCATCCCTCAAAGGGAGTATATAAAGGATTACAAGGAGACGCATAACACCGATAGCAGGTGGGACTAAATAAGGGACCTAACATATAGCCACTAATAGACCAACATATTAATGTAAAACTCATAAACTCTAACAGTTATCAAGTCAAACAAGTGTTAAATCATCGTGGAGTTTTTGTCTAAGTGCACCAAAGTAAAAACATTGTTCTAAAAGGACCCTTACTAATATAGGAATCTAAATGACATGAACAAGACAATCCCTTGAAGCATGAGAAATTACATAGAATAAAATACTTCTAATTACCATGGCAAAACTTGATACATATAAGGAGCTCTATGATAGAAATTGCTAATGAAAGCCAGCAGAATGCCCCTATTTTTTTTGTTGGCTTCCTGAAATATTGATAAATCATTTTGTGAGAGAGAAGTAAAACAAGAGAATCAATCGCATTACCTATAATTGAGCATTTTGGAACTAGTTAAAGAGAAAAGGATGAAACCTGTCCTGCAAGTAGGAATTGTACTCGCGGATGGTGGGTATTGCAATCAGCCACCATAAAATCAATCTATGAATCACAACAGGATTTTGAGGAGGTATCCAAAGACAGAACTTGAGAAAGAATGTGTTGAGCTCAACAGTGAGGACCACAACACACAGGGTAAGAACTTGAATGAACCTCCATGGTCCTTGAAGAGGGTGCCATTCATCTTTGTCCCATTGTGCAGGTGTAAATTGGCCCAAGCTTCTTTTCACCTAAGAAGAAAATGGCGAAAAATAAACCAGTCAGAGGACAGAAATAGAAAACCCACCAAATCAGTAAGAGTACCGAAATAGCAAGCTCATCAAAACTATTAGAATCCGCAATGAAAAAAAATTGGGTTTGGTAAGAATAAATGAAAAGGAAAGATCCACAAGGCTATATAAAAGTGGAATATATATTATTGGCAGTGGTTGTTATGCCAAATATTACAATTTAATAATTTATTTAATAAAACACACGTTGATTTTAAGGAAAAAAGTATGCTTACAAGTACTACTGAAACTTGAGTATCATAACAAGGTTTGGAAAAATAGTTCCATGCATATCATGTGTTAGAATATTAAGATATTTTATGATTATATGTTTCATTCTGTTCGGTTCAGTTCTGTTACATTGTATTAGCACCTTCAATATAAATAGGGTGATGTTATATGCGGTCCATTTTTGGCTATGTGCAGTCCAAAGATAAATGCAAGTCAAACTAAAAAATCATAGAAAGTTGTGAACTCGTATAGGCCTTGGCCTGCACATAACCGTTATGAAATTGCACGGCCTGCACATAGTGGAAGTCGGACTGCATATAGTTATTGCCTATAAATATAAGGACATTACCTCAATTTGAGGTTACTGTGCATTTTTCTCCTCATTTAGGTTTTCACAAAATGTAATCAAGTATATTTTTCAAGGAAAAAAATTACTGCAAATTTAAGATTTGGACATCAGTTTTCAAGATAATGGAAAATAAATTGGATGCTGGATGACGGCTTTTGATACCAAAATCATAGAAAGTTAGGATAGAAAGGTGAAAAGAAGAAGATGAGAATATGAAGGAAGATACTTAATTCATTTCATCATTAATCACAATCTCTTACCTAGCCTATAACCTTTTTATAGAACAAGGTTCATGGTCGGATAATTACAAGTTCTTCCCATAAAGACTTGGAAGAGGAGGGGGGGGGGGGGGAGGGGGGGAGGGGGGGGAGGGGGGGGAGGTGGGGGGGCAGAATCTATTCATGAGAATGTTACAGAGCAAGTATACACATGTGGGAGCAGACAGGGATAGCACAAGGAAATTACCTGTTTTCATTAGCCTTTGCAAGATTCCTGAGAATGTTACAGAGCAAGTGTACCACACGCAAAGGAGATTAGCATTTTCACTAGCCAATGCAAGTTTCATTTAATGCTAATACTTCTGTTGCTTTTAATTATGTTTTTCCCCTCTCATATGAGGGAAAATATGTTGAAGCCTGTAAAAACTTTTGAGATCCTCTGGGTAAAGAATTTCTAATCCTAGGTCAGGTTAAAGGTTTAACTCATCAAATATCTCTCCTCCCTCTTTCTACCTCCCTTCTCCACTTCTATCACCTGATGGAACCCTGAGGTAACATTTTGGTCCAAACAGCCCTCTTCTGATGCACTCCCTATCAGTCGGGAACACTGCGCCTGCCACGCCGCGCATTGAATCGGGCAACCTTCTAATGCGCTCTTTCCTAATCGCAACGCGCATCCTAGTGGCATGATCATTTCTTCCGCAACAAACCATCCCAAACATTGAACGATCAACAACATCGCAAATTCGCATGACATCACCCCATTATTGTTGTCATCGGTCTCACATGAATGATTTCAGGTCACCATGTTTCCTTCTTTGCTTCCCTTATCATTGCTTGTCGTCCTCAGTGCACGCCCCACATTCGCACAATGGTCGACGCCCCATTGATGTTGTGGAAAAAGCTATCACCCATTTTATATAGGCTTACTAGGCGTTGAGGGCCTCCATGCAAGCTACTATGCAACACATGACATGGTTGCTCGGATGAAACAATCCCAGTGCAATCGACTGGCTATCTCCCTCTTATCGGTGAAGGATGCATCATCCCTTCTCGGGGTCGCACCTGATACATCAGGGACGCCGCCCATCATCAATGCATCGACAGATGCCCCTCATGCTCTCGAAATACCCAATGTCAATTGGTCAAACCCCATAGGTTTGCAAATAAAGAACAATTTTTGGTATTCAACGAATCTCTGAGTCACAGAAGGTCCCAATTGTTTTACTAAGCAAGGAAGGGTTTGCCCCCACATTGGGTTATTTGACTGCACTAGACGACCCTAGATCTTTTGTCGTCATTCATCAAGCAGACGTTCATCAAACACAATAACCGTCTATACTCCAAAATGATAAAGCGCTTATGCGATGTTTGCCAGAATGCTCCTTGGATATTTACATCGACGAGTTTATTGCACTTGTCACTTGTGTGCCCGAGCATCCCACCTAACCACTACCTAGGGATTTCCGCGCAAGAGCACCTCTTTCACAATCAATCCCCTCTATGCACACACTACCCTCTTACCATCACTGACGCTATGAACATTGCTCGATTGGTTAAAGCGAATTTTTCAATCAAGTCCAATGACTATCATCTTCCCTCCCCACCCAAAACCTCTTACACCCATAGCCACCCATACAGCCACCTACAAACAAACCACACTCAATGAGCATACATCCACCCGGCCTTCGCGCATACCCACCAAAGCGCAATTCCCAACTTGTCCAACTCGCAACTCTAGTTCTCAGTCTTGCCAACCAGGAGAATAACTTATGGAGCAAGGGTCTTTGCTTTCTATGTAGTCAAATTTACATTCTCAACCATAATTGGCCAATGCAAGTACTACGAACAATTATTCATGATAATAAAGAGGCCACTATAGAGGATTTAAAGGATTGAGGAAGACACCTCTAATGAATCCCGCCAGGAAGTTTGCACTGCTTGGATCTTCCCGACAGGAAGACACCTCTATGAAACTGTGAGTTATTTTACCGAATCTCCAAAATGGTTAGACCAGAAGATCTGTTATGAGCCTTCCCCTTGCATCGTGTAACCGGCAATGGCGGAGGAGGAAGGCGGAGCGGAGTCGAGCGGACTGCGGTATCGTGTGGTTGGCAGTTAGGGCAAAACTCACGGTTTTTTCCATGGTTTTAGAGAGAGAGATAGGAGACAATAAAATGAGAGAGAAATTTCTTAGTTCTAATTTTTTGCCTCCTCAACAAGGTCTAACCACATAACATAAATTAAAGATAACTGGCGTAGTCACGCCACATAACATCGCCGCCCTTGTCCGAAGACAGCTTGTCCTCAAGATGGATCGAAGGGTATTGCAGTGGCTTCTCCTCCTGTCGTGTCATCATCGGGAAGGTCATCTAATTCAAGCCAAAATAAGTGTTTGCATCGATGTCCCGGTGTGAAATGTTCATCACAATTGTAGCCCAAGCCTTTCTCATGACGCTCGGCCATCTCGGTGCGAGACAAACGGCAGCGAGCAGTAAGCCGCGATGTATCGTCCCGGGATGGAGCCTTGTCAGGCAAAACAGAGTAAGCGCCCTGATAGTCCCGACGTCCCAAAGGCGGACGATCTAGTAACAGTCGTCGTTCACAAGCCCTGGCGAGGCTCACCGCTGTGTTGAGATCACGTGGCAGAAGGAATTCCACATCCCAACGTAAGCGTTGGTTGGCGAACGTTCTTCCTCTGGCGTGTGCTGGTTGGCGAATAAAATATCACAACGGGTAAGTCAATGAAGAGCATCTTTGCAGCCCTCGTAGATGGGAAAATCCATCCGGATGGTTCGTGCGTAGGCGGGGTAGTCTGCATGTAACACCCCAACCTAGTTTAACAACTCATCAGTCGTCCGACCGGGTCCAACGACAAGAAGTCAACTAAGAAACAGTATTAAAACTAGTACATAGCAGACATAAATGAAAAGAACTGAAATGTAAACTTACAGCGGAAGTTGCATAAGAATCTAATGTTAAAAGTGTACCTCATCATGGAGATTTCACAGAGCCACTAAAATAGAATAAGAAACAATTAACTGCATATCTGAAAGTTTTATAACAAGTCTGGTACAAAAAAATCTTAAACATTAACAATACATTTATCCAAAACTAAACAGCATGTTATTAGAAGTAAAACAACAACTAAAAATAAACAAACTATAAGAGCGACTCCAAAATCACGCTCATCCTAGGCGCAGTTTCCCACCTGGGACCCATGTAAAACATGCCCAAATCAAGATCAGCTCAAAGGGAGAGTAAGAAAAACTATTACTCCTAGTGACACTAAAAATTGTTCTAGAAGAAAGTATGCATGCTTGAAAATACTTTTGTGCTATAAGAAAAACTGTATGTTAATGTTCGGTGCATGGTTTTCCAAAAAAAAACTAACAAAATAAATGATTGTTCTAATTACTCATAAACTATGATGTTTTCTCAAATTCCGAATATTTTGGACATCTAGGAGTTTCTAAAGTTCGATCTAAACTTGAGTTCTAATTTCACTTATGGTTGCTCTTTGACAGAGTTCCGGGCTGAGTAGCTCCTAACGCGCAATACTAGTCTAACGATCTGAGTCTTACTAACGAACCCAAGTGTTCTAGCGTCTCACGGACACAGACTCGAATCTACTAATTTCTAAAGCGGGATACATCCCCCAAATAATTTGTCTCATAGGGTATACTACAGTCTATGAGAAAGATACTGCGTCTCTATCAAACACGGGAGGAAAATCTCCAGCGTGCCACTAAACACCTTCGAACTAGTGCTACTCGGCTTGCGAACATATGTGCGTAATAAGGGCAATTCATCATATTGATTTACTCGACTAGAAAACATATTCTTGAAGTCAATATCTCATATTCGTAAATTCATAAGAAAATTTTGCATGTGATTTATATGGACTAACTGTTTGGGGTGTTTATAATTTAATCATGAACATCATATACTAGTGAAGCGGTAATAGTGCTACAATTCTCTAACAATAGTAGCGGTGCTACACGACACTATTAAATTTACTAAATTATAATGTACGTTACAAAACAAACTATCTGATATGTCTAGCCAGAAAGAATCAACTCAGCAGGCGGCCTGAATCAGTCTATGTTGCGGGCGAGCCGTAGGGACCCGACACGTACTGGCCTAAAAGGCATGTGAGCTACGGGAGCCAGGTCGCACCCGTCCAGGTGACTGGCGAGTTGGCTCACGCTCGCCCTCTGGCGAACTAGCTCGCGCTCGCCCTCTTACGCGGGGGTGTTATTAGCATGTGCTTAGTATAATTTGGTCTGTCAGTAGCCTCTTCAAACAGCGGAGTTACACTGTTGGCAGACTGATTTGGGTTGCGTATAGCCATTCTGGACAGCGGAATTGCGTTGTTTGCAGGTCAAACTCAGAAATCTATAAATAGACCCACAAGGGTACATTAGTAGGCAAACTTTCTCATTTTCTAGTTTTGTAGTGCTTTCTGAGGTATCCATAGCTCAGCACTGGGTAAGCAGTGGAAGAGCTTTAAGATCTTCCGGGTGTGTGGTGGGACCTCCGTGCTGCAGCCTTGGGTCAGTCTCGAATCCCAAATTCTCATTCAAGCAGACTTGCAAGGAGAAGCAAGTGTACAGTCACCCCTTTCTAGGATCCGAACTCCACAGAAGCCGGTTCTCGGTTTCAACAATTTGGGCTTACGACATATGAGTAAAATGCGACAAAATTAACACGCATAAATTAAAGATAACTAACGTCGTCACACCACATAACAAGACCACAACATGCAAGCCCAGCAAATGAAACATGCGTGCACACGCCCTTCCGGGGTGCACAAGTGCGCGGGAGCACACGCCCTGGCATGCTCCAATGCGCGCGGCCGCAAGCACACACATCCTTGCATGCAGATGCGCGTACCCATTGGTGCAGACACGTGCCCCCCTTTCGACCACACGCGCTCCCGTAGCACACATCTCTCTCGCGCGCACTCCCTCAGTGTATGCCCATCTCGCGTGCCTCCCTCACCATCAATGCCATCAACGCCACTATCGTTGCTGACCTCGCCCAAGCTGCCCAATCACTAGGGGGATCTCAAAAACACAAACAATGAAACTGGGGGGGGGGGGGGGGGTCTCCTAGGATTTAGTAGAACATTTGTCAACGACTCCCTCCCCGACTTCATTATACGCCTTAGAGATGGGCGCCTCATTCCCACTGGTAGTTTTTGTCTTGCACTCCAGCTTCATGCGGAACCATGATATTTGGTGGCTAATTTCAATGTCATTGGTCCAGGAATAGATGTGATCTTGGGCATAAAGCGGCAACGCACGTTGGGGTTGTGAAAGTCTGTTAGGCTCACATGATTATGTCATTTGAGCTCAAAGAGAATTGGCAAACTTTATATGATGATGCCTCCTTCCCACTTCTAGGCAATGAAATTTTAAGCCTTTCTTTGGCAAATGGTCGAACACCTTTGGATTTCCAAATTTACGAACAACTGTAGCACATTTTGGATGCCTATCAGGTGTGCACCACGTCGCAAGGCTTACCTCGATATCATCCAACAAATCATTGCATTCCTTTCGAGGATGGACCCTAACCTATTTCAATCCACCCACACTAGTATGAGATAGTTCAAAAAAGACAAAATTGAGTGGATGGATGATCTTTTGCAGGGGTCCCACTCGCAGAACTCAAGCTTATTCTCGAGTGCAGTATTACTTTTCTGCAAAAAGGATGATAGTTGATCATTTTGTTTCAAATATTGTGAGTTGAACACGATCATTAAATGCTTAAAACCAACAAGTACTTTATCCCGTCATCCAGGTCTTCTGATGATGAACTATAGCTTTGAGTACTACCAGATTAGGGTGAGCAAGGACATCTAAGACTCACGATGGCCACTACGAGTTTTTAGACATGACTTTTGGATTGACGAGCACAACACCAACTTCCAGACTGCCATGAATGAGGTTTTTGGCCCATTCAACATAAGTATATTTGGGAATTTTCATGATAATATTCAAGCTTATAGTCAGACGTGGCAGGATCTTTGACATCACTTGGTCGAGATATTGTCTACTCGAGTGGCATGCATTGTTTGCGAACCCCGAGAAGTGCTCCTTTGGATGAAAAAAGAAATCAATGATTTAGGTTCTATTATTTCTTCTCAAGGATTTTCCATGGATTAACACAAGGTGAAGGTAGGCCACAACCCCACTCTTTGAGAGACGTGTAGGGCTTATTGGGGATGATATGTTACTACAGTCGCTAAATACAAAACTATGGAAAATGCATGGCCACACACTGACTGCCACAAAAAAGGAGGATGTCATTTTTCAGCGACGGCCAGTGGAGGTTGTGATGCATCCATCGTCATACTTGTAATATCATCACGCGCATTATCTTTTTATTTGTTATTTTATTTTTTGTCATTGTATTTTTCCACGCATTGTTATTATGTTGAGTTCCAGCTCATCAGTTTGACCACCCAGTGAGACCCTGAATAAATGGTCCGACAATTCTAAGCAGATAGGATGAAAGGGGCAAGCTTATAATTATTTTGGGAAGCATAAATTTAAATTGGGAAAAGAATTTAAATTCAACAAAAGATATTCAAATAAGTCAATTAGGGAATTGTTACTTTGGAATGTGTACACGACAATAATTGATTTGGAAGAAAATTTGAAGAATCCTTCTAAAAGGAAATGTCAGAAATTATTTGGAAAAAGCAGGTAAATGGATCAAAGTAATTGGCAAAATCTAAGGAGCCCGAGCCAATTAATTCTCCATTTAAGAGCCTCAGACAAGGAAGAAGGGCACCGAAAGAATCACAGAGGACGAAACCCTTTGTTCCTCTGTGAAAATTGAATCACTGTTGATAACCTCCCACACGCTCCATCCGCTGCCCCGACGCAAGACCCGCCTATTTCAGAGGAGAGACGCCTGATCGTTGTGAGAACAGTGAAAGCAGCCTCATCCATTCTCAGAGCATCGCAGGAGTAGTCGTCGACTCACACCATCAATTCTAACGACTCTCGAGCCAGACGAATCGTCTGTCGAGAATTGACAATGACCACAGCAAACTGAACTTGAAGACCTTTCTCCTGGACGTAGCTTGCTTATGTTTGGGTAAAATTCGTCTCATCTCGCTTACTCCACTTAATTAGTTTAATTTTATGCGATCTAGTTAAATAAATATAAGCTTGTCTCGGACGTTTGCACTGCTTTTTCTTGTCATTATGTCATAAATTGTTTTTGTGATTAAGCTTGTCGGAACTCACAAAGTCTCGTTTCAAATTGAATCTTTAAACGTTAAAGAATTTCTCTCCAAAAAAATGATTAATGACTTTTAAGAAAATCAAACATTTGAAAGAGATTTACGCGCGTAAATTCGACTTGGCTTGCTCGGCCTTCTTCAAGCTCGAATTGAACGCACATAAATAACTTATTTTCAAAACCCTAGATTTGGTTTACATCAGGTAGAGTCCTTCGCGGTCCTTTAGCAGGTCACATCGCGACTTCCTAGCCATGTTGGATCTTTTGTAGAAAAGTACGTGTCGGGGACATGCATCGGGGCAATTTTGATGCAGGCGGGTCATCCTGTCACTTTCTTCAATCGTTCTCATTTCATCCGCGGAATGCTCATGTAATGCATGTAAGAACGAGTTGATGTCATGCATAATAGCAATGCAATAATGGTAATCATATCTTCTAGGTCAGTGGGTCATAGATCACACGGACCACCAAACCTAGAAATGTTTTAGAAGATCACCACACCCACCCAAGATGTTTGGGTGGTCAAACTCTTAGGCTATGATTTCACAGTGAAATTCATGACAAGGTGGAGTAACGAAGCGGCAGATGCTCTTTCTTGTTAAATTCAGTCTGGTTCACCCTTAGTAGTATGACAACCTATATGGGAAGATGCCTCCACCATTCAGCGAGAAGTTGATGCTAACCCAAAGCTCTGTGTTAATCATCAGGTAATACGCACCCATCCATTTACCCAACTGCCATTTACTATAGTTGGGGTTTGGTAAATTCAACGAGGACGATGAGTCCTCTAAGGCAACCTCTACATGTATTCATCACCTCTTAGCTGAGCTTCATACCACGTCAAAATGATGGAGCACTATGAAAAGCTTCCAATATTTGAAAGGGAACAAAACAAGGAAAGAAGGACAACAAGAAAAAAAGGAGAACAAGGAAAAAAGAAGAGCGGGGAAAAGAGAAAAGGGAGATGAGAAGCCATTGGAATAAGAAGAAGAACAAGTAGGGAAGAGGTTAGACTAAGATATTTAGTCTACATGAAAATAAAGCATCTCTTACCTAAGCATAATCGTATTATAGAATGATTAGAAAACTACAAGAAATTAAAATAAAGATAACCTAAAAAAGAAAATAAATAGAACTTTAAATGAAAGAAATAAAATTCAAAATGTTGAAATAATAAAGAAAACACAAGAATAAATTGAATTTGGTTTTTTAGTTGTGCTGTTCTACATGGTTTCCTGCATCATTTGGCAATATTGGACAGAGATATCAAACTTTATGAAATCAATATAGCAACTCCTGAGAGAATATAACGACGTTTTCTCAAAGATATTTTTTAAACATCAAGCAAAGGATGTCAAGAACAAGTGTTAAAATCTCTCTTTGTCTGTACAAGCAAAATAAAGTCAGTAAACCATTTCAAACGGAAAAAAAATAATTTAAGTTCTTGAAATTGACAAGCCAATCTTCAAACAGCTCCTGGGAAAATTTAATTTGATAGAACATGATGTTAAGACATCAAACTGGAATGGAAAAGTGAAACAGTGTAAAATAAGATAGATAAGCAAATTGCTGTGGACATACCTTACCAATGATATTTGGTTGACGGCTTAACCCAACCCATTCATAAGTCTTAGCATCAAAGTACCTAACAGTACACATCCCAGCCCAAATACCTATATTAAGAACCAAGAGTAAAAAAATATAAACATGTATAATCCACAATACTTAGAATCCAAGAGCAACATGCTACTAATTGCAACTCAGTTCTCTGATGGTTTCTTAGAGTTTGATCAATGAATTACTCCTTATTTTGTAGAACACAGTCATCCAACTTGTTCGTTTATTTGTCTTCTTCTGATGATAAAAGGGATTATCAGGGAAGAAATGTAGTGTGCGCGCAGTTTTAATGATTAGATTACTTCTACTTGTATCACAGAGCATTCATGCCCTTGTGAAGTTTATTACACAATTGAAACTTCAGCAAAACTAGTTACCAAAAAATCTAAACTTTGCTCAAAATAGATCTATAAAATAAGATTTTTAAAAAAGAGATTGATGAGAAGATGTATAGAGATATGAATGGTACTTTGTTGTCTTACTTCAACAAAATTTCCAAGCTCGAGCTCGAGCTCGAGGCTCGTCGAGCTCGACCTCGACCTCGTCGAGCTCATTTTGTCCTGCCTCGAGCTCGAGCTCAATGTCTGCTTATCGAGCTTGAGCTTCGAGCTAGAGATGCTCACGAGTTTTTTAGCTCATGAGCCTGATTTTATTTATATTTTTAATTTTTTTAAAAAATATAGGAATAAAAAGCTCGCGAGCCAGCTCACGAGTTCATGAACAATAATATTCGAGTTCGACTCATAATCGAGCTCGAGTCGAGCTTTTTTCGAGTCGGCTCATCGAGCTTTCGAGTCGGCTCAACTCAACTAGCACCCCTAAGTCAGATTAGTAGTAGGGGGTTGATGCTGAATCCAGACCTCAACCTGAATCTTGGAACGCGCAACAAAAGAGGTTAAGTCAGCATCACTGCTTGAGTCAAGGGCTTGAAGATCAGTGATAATGTCATACTGGTGTTGGAGGTTGTCCTTGCCAGAGTAAAGGGAATGGAGCTCATCCCACATTGTCATGGTCGTCTCATGATATATGGTCATACGGTAGGGTTCTCCATCCAGTGATCCAGGGAGTTGAGGAGCCAAGTCTGAACACGACCATCGTCATGAAGCCAGTCATCAGTGGGTGCAGAAGTGTCCTTAGTCAAATGATGCAGGAGACCCTTCGTCTAAAGAACCCGGCAGGCAGAGTGCACCCACTCAACAAAATTCTTCTTCTCACTAAGAGAAATGGTGGTGATTTGTAACACGTCACGGACCTCAAGAAATGGCATAGCCGCACGAGCAGGAAAAGAAGACGCTTCAGAAGACGACATAAAGCTCAGAGGCCGCTAGAGGGAAAAACTTGCTGCCAGGCCACAAACAAGACAACAACGGTAACAAACAGGGCGGCAAATACAACACCGACGGTCTGGAAACAAACAGGCAGTAGCAGCAGCACTGGCGGTCTGGCAGCAAGCAGACAGCAGCGGTCTAGCAACAATACTGGCGGTCTGGCCACAAGCAAGATAGTAGCAGCGAGAGACAGGGCAGCAATAGCAACACTGACGGTCTGGCAACAAACAGGCAGCAGCAGCACTGGCAGTCTGAGCGGCAAGGAACAGAGTTGCGGTCAGAAGCAATTATCGGCTAGAAAATAGGAGCAACTAGCGGACTGGAGCAAAGAACATCCAGAGCGTCCAGAGAGCAGAAAGCGGCTAGAACACAAGAAGCTCCGGCGAGATGCGGGAAGGAGCATATAACGGCTAGAGATTGCGAGAAGCGGATAGAGACGACAAACGACAAACAGTGGCAACATACCGCAGATGGAGAGCAGACCACGACTAGAGATTGGATCGCGGCGGATTGAGAGCAGACAGCGGCGGGAAACACTTGTGACTAGATAAGTCGCGACAAGAGGCGCGAAGACAGAGGGACGGCGGCAAAACCATGCAGACCACAGCGAGGTGAGGAAAGGTGGACCCACGTGACACAAGAGAGAAGGTTATAAAAGGCCAGGAGAGGGGGGAAGCAGGAGGCAAGGGAGGGGAGAAAGGAGGGAGGTGGTCCGAAAAAAATCTAACCGCAGACCCCCCAGCGACAAGAGAGAGGCGGTTAGGAGAGGGCTAGCCACATACACCAAAAATCAGGAAAAAAAGTGGATCGGTTGGCTTTGATACCATATAGAGAAACACCCAGAATATTGGGAAATAACTAATAACTGAAAAGTTTATTAATCCTTTTTTTCAATACGTAAATACAAGCATTTGTACACTTATATAGAAAGAGAAAGAGAGATAAAGATCTCAATTCAAGATGTGAGACTAAAACATAAGGAGTATGTTAGGGGTGGGGCCCCCACCTATTATACTGGGCCATCTATCAAACCCAGCGGTGGGCCCACCCCTTGTACAGGGTCGCGGCCCATGCACCCCAACCCATCTGGATAACCAGTTTAATTATCCCGGGATGTTGAGGCGGGGGCTCGATCCCCCTACCTCCTTGATAAAGGGCATTCAACACTGCCCTCATCAACCAACTGCTCCGCTATTGTACAAGGGGTGGGCCCACCGCTGGGTTTGATAGATGGGTTAGTATAATACTGGGCCAGTATTATACTGGGCACACTTTGAGGCGGTGGACGCCCTCATCCGCTCTTGTGG
The DNA here is from genome assembly GCA_039583875.1 of Platanthera guangdongensis. Taxonomy (NCBI): domain Eukaryota; kingdom Viridiplantae; phylum Streptophyta; class Magnoliopsida; order Asparagales; family Orchidaceae; genus Platanthera; species Platanthera guangdongensis. The sequence goes on from CM077155.1 coordinate 206,208, forward strand.
TAACCGGATCGGATGAGCGCAGAGTAGGTGGTGGACGCCCGTGGATGAGGGCCCAAGGAAGGAGGCTCTTGTGCACCCCAACCCTAAACCCTATGTTACGAGTGGGCTGCCCCCCTATTATACTGGGCACACCTGTCCCAGCGAGGGACCCACTCGCTCTACAGGGCCGCGGCCCGTACACCCCAACCCGTCTCGGCAACCAGTTTAATTGCCGCGGGATGTTGAGGCGGGGGCTTGATCCCCCTACCTCCTTGATAAGGAGCCTTCAACATGGCTCTCATCACCAACTGAGCCGCGGCTCAGTTGGTGATGAGAGCCATGTTGAAGGCTCCTTATCAAGGAGGTAGGGGGATCAAGCCCCCGCCTCAACATCCCGCGGCAATTAAACTGGTTGCCGAGACGGGTTGGGGTGTACGGGCCGCGGCCCTGTAGAGCGAGTGGGTCCCTCGCTGGGACAGGTGTGCCCAGTATAATAGGGGGGCAGCCCACTCGTAACATAAAAGTGCACTTTTATGTTAGGGGTGGGGCCCCCACCTATTATACTGGGCCATCTATCAAACCCAGCGGTGGGCCCACCCCTTGTACAGGGCCGCGGCCCATGCACCCCAACCCATCTGGATAACCAGTTTAATTATCCCGGGATGTTGAGGCGGGGGCTCGATCCCCCTACCTCCTTGATAAAGGGCATTCAACACTGCCCTCACCAAACAATAGCCGCGGCTCAGTTGGTGATGAGAGTCATGTTGAAGGCTCCTTATCAAGGAGGTAGGGGGATCGAGCCCCCGCCTCAACATCCCGCGGCAATTAAACTGGTTGCCGAGACGGGTTGGGGTGTACGGGCCGCGGCCCTGTAGAGCGAGTGGGTCCCTCGCTGGGACAGGTGTGCCCAGTATAATAGGGGGGCAGCCCACTCGTAACATAAAAGTGGACTTTTATGTTACGAGTGGGCTGCCCCCCTATTATACTGGGCACACCTGTCCCAGCGAGGGACCCACTCGCTCTACAGGGCCGCGGCCCGTACACCCCAACCCGTCTCGGCAACCAGTTTAATTGCCGCGGGATGTTGAGGCGGGGGCTCGATCCCCCTACCTCCTTGATAAGGAGCCTTCAACATGGCTCTCATCACCAACATGGCTCAGTTGGTGATGAGAGCCATGTTGAAGGCTCCTTATCAAGGAGGTAGGGGGATCGAGCCCCCGCCTCAACATCCCGCGGCAATTAAACTGGTTGCCGAGACGGGTTGGGGTGTACGGGCCGCGGCCCTGTAGAGCGAGTGGGTCCCTCGCTGGGACAGGTGTGCCCAGTATAATAGGGGGGCAGCCCACTCGTAACAGAGTAAGAACGCCTAAGATGGGCCTTTCTTTGGGCCTTTACAGGATTTTCTTCTAACAATCACCAATAACAAGGATGTCATCAACGTAGACTAGAAGAATCACAGTGTCAGTTGAACGTTGTCAAATAAAAATGGAGAAATCTGTCGAGCGTCGGGTGAAGCCAAACTTGCGAACCACCTGACTAAACTTCTCAAATCACGCCCTTGGAGACTTTATGAGGGCATAAAGAGATTTCTTTAGATGACAGACAAGTGACTCCTTCGTGGTTGTATAACCAGGAAATTGCAGTATATAGACAGTCTCCGCGAGATCAACGTGAAGGAAGCATTTTTAATGTCAAGTTGATGGAACGGCCAATGTCGATGAACAACAAGTGAGAGTAGGACACAGACAGTGTTGAGTTTTGCCACCTGAGAAAGTGTCTCTTCATAATCAAGACCGTGTTGTTGAGTAAAACCTCTAGCAATAATACCGACATTGAGGCGACCAACAACCCCATTCGGAGGATGCTTAACAGTTAATAGCTACTTGCAGCTCAAGGTATGTTGATTAGGAGGATGAGAAACCAAGTTCAAACTGTGGTTGGCCAAAAGAGCAGTCATTTCCTCATTCATTGTTGCACGCCACCCCGGATGCTGAAGGGCTTCCTGCACAAAAAAAAGGAGTGGAAATAGACAAAAATGAGGTCACAAACCTGCGCAAATCAGAGAGAAGATGCAGGGAAACATAATTGGAAAGCGGATGTGCGGTGGAGGGTGTCGTCGAATTAGCAGTCTGCAGAGTATCAATAGTATATGTGGGTTATCGTTCGGCACCAGATCGAGGATAGGTGATGCAGGACGACGCGTAGGGTTTGCGCGCCTGTCGGCTTTTTTCTAAGAAACCCTAAACGCATGCAATGAAGAATTGTGATTTGAGCGAAAGTTGTACAAACTTTAAGAAATGAAGCAACAATATTTTTTTAGTAAAACACAAAATTACTATTTTGTTTAAAAATGAATTTTCTTGAAAATGATTCAATTCTAAATTTGGGAAGTAAGTTCGCAACTTTCGTTCTGTTCCCCTTATCGTAGAAAAACGGAGATCATGAACTCCAAATATGTTTCCGTTTAGAGTTTTCGACGTATTGTTTGCTAACAAAATTCAGACGAAAACCCAACAATGAATCTAATTATCCTAAGAGAAAATGTAGGCACACGCAAAGGAAAAGAAAAAAACAAGTTACCCACGGAAAGAGGCGTTCGCAGTCAATGGAGATCACGCGGGGAACTCCTCGTCACCTTCGATCTTCCGCTCCGAGGTCGGCCGCTATCGCATACGGACACCAAGGAGAAATTTCACTCACTCTCACACGAAAGTGGTTCCATGGAATCTCAAACACTCAATGGGTTTGGAGAAGCCACAAATTAAACAACTTAAATTCATTCACTCTCCCACGCAAGGTGCCTCCACGAAATCTCTAAACACAAGAGATAAATTTCACTCTTGTTCACACAAAGAGGTTCCACGTAATCTCTCTATTCACTAACTCTAAATTCCTACAACAATAACCAGGACAATGCCAACTGCGATTTCTAATTAACTTTCCTATTACACTCTCAAACAGGAAGCGACACTACTAATCTCACAGAAATCTTACCTTCAACTTCCCCTAATCTCACGTACAATAATATTGAACAAGAACAGTAAAGTTAATGTTACTGTTCATCAACTATTAATAATCGAATTCAGTAGTGATATCCCATCTCCTTCTACAACTCTCAGATGGGAATAATAAACAAATGCAAGCAACAACTTCAAGAACTGAACTAAAATCGATCGCAAATCTACATCAACAACTATTCATCGTCTTCCCTAAACCAATAGGGCAACTCTCGAGCATTCCAACTGGAAAAACTACAAACAGGCACCTCACAACACTATTACGGAAACCAAAGGAAAAGAAAGAAACAAGTTAGAGCTGAAGGCACCAGAATCGAGGATCCATCGCGGGCTAGAGGAGAGGCATGCGATACCTTCATTGGAGATGGAGGCAGCGGAGACAACCGAGGAAGGCGGGCGGCTGAGCAGTCCATGAAGATGTTAGAGCTGAAGGCGAACCTCGTCGAGGTCAGTACGAGTGGGAGAGGGGTTGGTGGCAGCAACAGAGGCCTGCGGACGAGGAGGGCGACCATGTTTGCGATAGCACGTGGCTTCAAGAAGCCCGTCTTTGCCGCAGAACGAGCACTTAGGCCGAGGCCGTCCACCCCGACCACGTCCCCGAGAATCAGGGCTGCCTCCACGAGCTAAAGATGGAAGAGACAATAAAGGATCAGGGGCCTGCTGAACAAGGGCCGGAGAAGGAGGCCCAGGCACATCCGGAGGCGGGGATACTTTGAGAAGCATCGAGCACACATCTGAAAAGGACGGGGTAACAGTAGAGGAGAGGATGTGACCTCGTACATTGTGAAGGTGATGGGGTACCCGAGCCATCATCATGGCTATACCCACAGCTTCCTTTTGGGCACGTTGGGCAGCAAGATCCAGAGTAGGAGACTGATGTTGGATCCAAGCCTCGACCAGCGACCGAGCCTGAGCAACAAAGGAGGTCAGATCAGTCGCGCCACCGCTATAAAGGTCCTGGAGAGCAGTGATAATGTCATACAGATGGTGGAGACTATCCTTGCCAGAGTAAAGGGTATGGAGCTCGTCCCACTGCCCTTGGCCGTCTCATGGTACATGGCCAGGCGATAAGGATCTCATGGTACATGGCCAGACTCGCCATCAAGAGAATTAAGGATTCATGTCTGCACACGACCATCATTGCATAACCAATCATCAGTAGGAGTACCGCTAACGTCCTGAGTCAAGGGATGAAGAAACCCCTTGGATTGCAGGACACGGCGAACAGAGTGCGCCCATTCCACAAAATTCTTCTTGCCGGTCAGAGAGATAGTAGTAATACGGAGCTCATCTCGCACTTCCGGGAGAGAGGTCGGGCGGGCAGCAGGAGGAACCGTCGTTCCGATAGAATCAGCAGAAGAGGTCATGAAGAAGAGTAGCGGCTAGGAGAACAAACCGGTCAACAAAGGAGACCGCGCGACTAGAGCTGAGACCACCCAGTCACAATGGAAATACACCAGCGGCAGGAGGAGGCCGTGACCAAAGGCGGAGGCCGGGAGAGAAAGAAGGCCGCAGCGGACAGAGACAAGCCGCGCGGATAGGAAAGAGGAGAAGACTGCGACCTAAATGCAGGAAGGCAACAGTCCACACGGTCTGGCTGAGCACAGCAGCGGTCAGAGAAACAGGAGGCCAGCAGCGGGCAGAGAGAAGAGACCGCGAGTAAAGAAGACTCAAGCGGAAAGAGAGAACAGAGCGCCGCAACCAGGAACAGACCGCGGCGAGTAAAAGGCCGCGAGTAGGACTCCAGCGACAAGGCAGCGGATAGCAGAACTCAGCGGACAAGAAGAGTCCGCGAGTAAGACAAGGCAGAAAAAAAAGGTGGGGGGGTAGAAACAGGCCGCAGCGAGCTGGAGCGGGCCGTAGCGAGCTGGAGCAGGCCGCGAGAGGTGCAGGCTGCAGCGAGCTGGAGCAGGCGGCAGCGAGCTGGAACAGGCCGCGAGAGAAGCAGGCCGCAGCGAGCTGGAGGCCGCAGCGAGTTGGAACAGGCCGCAGCGAGCTGGAGCAGGCCGCAGCGAGCTGGAGCAGGCCGCGAGTAAGAGAGTGCGGTCTGGAGGAGAGACAGGGAGAGGTGGGCCCGACGAGAGAGAGAGAGAGGGGGAAGGTCATAAGATGCCTGAGGGGAGGGGTGGAACCACGGAGAAGAAGAGGAAGCGGAAGAAGAGAAGCGGAGCGGACAGGGAGGCAGGCCGTAGGAGACCGAGCGGGCAGCGGACAGAAGAGCAGTCCGCAGCAGGCCGCAAGCAGGGAAGAGGACCACGCGGGTTGTGCGGTTTAAGAAGGAAGCCGCTCAAGGAGAATCGGTGACTCTGATACCATGTAGAGAAGGAAAAAACCAACCTTCTATATATGTTCACTTGTATAAAATACAAAAAATGAGTACAAATATATAGATGAGAGAAAGAGAGAGGAAGGTCCTATACAAGATGTGGGACTAAAAAGGAGAGAGAAAAACAATAAAAATACATAACGGGCCTAGACTAAATGGACTTTTCTAACATATATATATATAAGAACATATATATCTATACTAATATATACATATATGTTTTATATGTATGACATATATGTATATATATATTCACATATTAAGACGTTACAAAGTTTACACAAATTACTCAAATACAAAAAGTAACGCAAAATATGCTAGGCTCAGGACCGATAGAGGTCTGGTCGGGTGCGGCATCAGACACTTTTGCGTCGACCTGATCGGCGCAGGTCTCCACCAATACGGGCAAGAGTGGACACAAAGAGGAGGAGCCGAGACATTCTGTGGTGTCGGAAGTAAGGGTGATGTCGGAAGAAGTGGTAAAAGGAGAAAAACAAGAACAAGAGGACATGTGAGATCAGGAGGTGGGATTGACGTGGTGACAGATTGATGGAAAAATTGATCTACAAGGAAAGTGACATCAGCAGACTTGATTAGCTTCCGAGTGGAGGGAGAGAAACAAACATAGTCCTTCTGGGTGCGCGAATACCAAACCAACATGTATTGTGTGGCACAAGGGGCCAGCTTGTCAACGGGCGGACCAAGATGGTGAACGTAGTAGACACAACCAAAGACTCGTGTGGTCAAGGGGAAGGGATTCGCTCATCAAATAGGAGAGAGGATGGAGTCGCAGATTGGAGGACATACGGTGACATGCAGTTGATGAGATAACAAGTAGTGGAGATAGCAAAATTTCAATAGGTAGTGGGGCATGCATCTGGAATAAGAGAGACCGAGCAACTTCGAAAAGGTGGCGGTTCTTCAACTCAGCAACATCATTTAGTTGTGCCGTGTACGCACAGGAGGTTTGGTGGATGATGCCTAACGAGATGCAGAATTCCTTGAAAGCATACCCATTGTATTCACGTGCATTATCAACGCGAAGAATTTTGGCAGCACGAAAAAATTGCGGGTGGGTTTTTGCAGTAAAGGAGCGGAAATTGGACAAAAGCTCAGAGCGATCACGCATTATTGTTGGATATTGCATTGATTGCATATAATCTTTGTATTGCATATAATCTTTGTATTGATTACGTTATTTGTTTGCTAAATAGATCGATTCCTATTTAGGAAATATGAGAGCACACGGATCAGTGACGTGTCATGTCGTTGTATTTGTATAAATACCCTCATGTGGATGAATAAACTCAATCAACTTTTCTTCTCCAACATGGTATCAGAGCCTTAGGGCTAAAATACCTCTCCCGTATGTTTTTTCCTTCTTTCTCCCGCACGAACAACCCGCCGACCTCCGCCCGCAACTCCGCCGACCTCCGCGAGCAACTCCTGACCCGCTGGCTCCGGCGGCCCCTAGCCCCACCTAGCCTCGACCGATTCCCCCTCCCACTCCTTCGCCGCAACCTCCTCCAGATGTTGTACGCACGCCGCGCCTCCCGCGCCAGCGCCTGTCGGGCTTCGGCCCTCTTCCAGCGGCCCCTCGGCCACCGCCAGTACCTTCGGCCCCTGTCCTGCGTCGTCTCCTTGATACCGCACATGCGGTGCTCCTCCTAATGTCCTTTTCGGTGCCTACACCATTTGTTTGGCTCCTTTCTCTTTCTATGAGGCCAACCTAGTTTCTATCTAGGCTGCTCTTTGCTCTCCCGGGGGATCTTGCTTTGTATGCTTGCTCACCATGGCCGGGACCAATGGCTCCCGTTGCAAAAATGAATTCGATCAGAATCCTCATATCTTGTGCTGCCTGCAAGGATTGGCAACTCTGCCAATTGTATGTGAAGAATGCTTATCTTCATGGCGACCTGGAAGAAGAGATCTACATGGCTCTCCCTCCGGGACTCAGCCCTAGCGGATCAAAAGGGAAAGTGTGCAGATTACGGAGGTCACTCTATGGCCTGAAACAATCAGCCAGGGCCTGGTTTGGAAGATTCCACAAAGCCATAAACAGGTTTGGATACCGTCAGAGCAATGCCGACCACACCCTCTTTATCAGAATCAACAAGGGAAAGCTAACCGTCCTGATTGTCTACGTGGATGATATCATAATCACTGGGGATGACAGGGAGGAGATTCAAGCACTGAAGGAGAAATTGGCAAAAGAATTTGAAGTGAAAGATTTGGGAAATCTCAAATACTTTCTCGGCATTGAAGTTGCAAGATCAAAGCATGGCATTTTCCTATCACAAAGGAAGTATGTGCTCGACCTCCTTGAAGCTCGGCAGAGAAGATGGCGATGTGATCGATGACATTCCCAGTTACCAGAGGCTGGTAGGGAAATTAATCTACTTATCTCACACTCGACCAGATATCTCTTATGCTGTGGGAGTTCTCAGCTAGTTTATGCACTCTCCAAAGGCCCGTCATATTGATGCCGCGCATCGTGTCCTCCGATACCTCAAGTCCTCACCAGGGAAGGGCATCCTATTCTCACCAAATAAGGAGTTGATTATTGAAGTTTACACTAACGCGGACTGGGCTGGATCGCCCACCGATAGGCGCTCCACAACTGGATATTGTTCCATGATCGGTGGGAATTTGGTCAGCTGGAGAAGCAAGAAGCAACATGTTGTTGCTAGGTCCAGTGCTGAGGCCGAGTTTAGAGCAATCGCACATGACATTTGTGAAGGATTATGGGTCTCCACTATCCTGAAGGAACTTGGGCTTAAAGGAAGTGAGCCCATCAGATTGTATTGTGACAACAAAGCTGCAATCTCAATTGCCCACAATCCGGTACAACATGATCGTACGAAACACATTGAGATTGACAGACATTTCATCAAGGAAAATATCGACCGAGGAACCGTTGTTATCCCATTCATACCATCTGACCAACAGTTGGCCGATGTTCTCACAAAGGGTCTAAGTTCCAGTATGTTCGCAGATCTTATTGGCAAGTTCGGCATGGCTGACATCACACACCCAACTTGAGGGGGGTGTTGGATATTGCATTGATTGCATATAATCTTTGTATTGCATATAATCTTTGTATTGATTACGTTATTTGTTTCCTAAATAGATTGATTCCTATTTAGAAAATATGAGAGCGCACGGATCAGTGACGTGTCATATCGTTGTATTTGTATAAATACCCTCATGTGGATGAATAAACTCAATCAACTTTTCTCCTCCAACAATTATATATAACCAAGTCTCTTGCAAAAATGGAGGGTATTCTCCAAGTGTATTTTGAAATATACATGACTCATTGCTTGTGTACTTGTTATGTTAGTTTTTTAGTTTTAAAATGTAATTTTACTGAATATGGGGCAGCCCAGTGCACAAAGCATCCCCGCCCAGCGAGGGTCCAAGGAAGGGTCCCACCACAAGGGTAAAATGTAGGCAAACCTTACCCCGCATTTTTGAAAAAAAGGCTACTTCCAGGACTCAAACCCGTGACCTCAAGGTCACACAACAACATCTCAACCGGTGTGTCAAGGCTCTACTTCAAAAGCCCAATATACTACTAATAAAAAAACAAAATTTACAAAGAAGGCATAGAAGAAAAGAATCTCACCAAACCAGTTGCAGATTAGAATATCCAAAATAATACTATCCCACCAACATTCATTAAAGTTTGGCAGTATATGGCGAAAAGTGAGCTGCAAAATGATTGTGAAACTAATGCATTAAGTAAGAACCAAAAAATGAGATGTTTGAATAAGAACTATTTAAAAGCTGACCTCCATTACTTCAAATCCAATAGACAAAAACCACAAGAGAGGTTGGTTCCTTATCATAATTGCCTTGCCCCACCATCCAAAAATATGTGCTAGGACAAACTCATCAAACAACGTCGCCTAAAAAAAGTTCCAACATAAAATTAATTCTTGCAAAATATTTCTAGCCAAGTGGGATAGAGAAGGAAATAATTGAAGTAGAAATGAAATTAGATATATGGTGAATGAAGCAATCATACATAAACACTGTTAAACCTGCTTTTTGGATTCTCAGGAGTATATATTCGGCAATCAGAACCATATGACCTTTCAGGTAACTCTGTTACATGTTTGTTGAATGATACAAGAATCAGAAGCCATGCGATAAATTGACATTTTAATTCAAGAACAAGTTATTACCAACTCCAAGATCCGGGTGAAGATATTTCATCAACTGACGTGCATCATCTCGGTTCTGAAAATAAAGAGTAATGAGGTAAGATATAAGTAATGAACACAATTATTCATAAGAAAAAGAAGAATCTAAAAATATTCAGAAATACAATGAATGAAAATAATGAGTAAAATGAATCCAGAAGTAATAGGTGCAATGGATATAGCATTTCATGATTGGCAGGGTTCTACCAAGGTTCTAGGAGTTCCTAGATGAATCCAGAATACAACACAACACTCAAGCCTTTATCCCACCATAGTGGGGAGATGAATCCAGAATGACGCAAAAAAGACGTACAAGGAGGCCCATTGTCAAACAAGGCATATGCATATCTAGTCGTGCACATAAGGCCTGTCAGGCCCAGGCCGGGCCTGGGCCTGCTAGGCCCGGGCTTTTATCACTGCAGGCCCAGGCCCAGGCCTGACTTTTGCCAGACCCAGGCCGGTCCCAGGCTCTCCTCCAAAAAGAGGGTCTGGTAAGGCCTATCGGGCAAGCCCAGGCCGGGCCAGGCCCAAGCCCGGGCCTAGTTCACTGTTCAGCGGCAAGGGTTAAGGAGGCTTCAAATCGAAAAGTGATCAACATGAAAGTTGTAGATCTCGGCGACACGAACAACTTTCATGTTGATCACCTTTTGATTTGGAGCCGTCTTGGACCTCGATTTGGGCCCCGAAAACTGGGGCGGCGGAACTGCTACAGTAAAGCGTACCGCGCCCCAGATTTCGGGACCCAAATCGAGGTCCAAGATGGCTCTGAAACAAAAAGTGATCAACATGAAAGTTGTTCGTCTCGCCGAGATCTACAACTTTCATGTTGATCACCTTTTCATTTGGAGCCGTCTTGGACCTCGATTTGGGCTCCGAAAACTGGGGCGGCGGAACTGCTACAGTAAAGCGTACCGCGCCCCAGATTTCGAAGTGCTCCCAAATTGGAGCACTATGCTTGTGCTCGATAACTTCCGGCACAGGAACGGATGGCGACGTCATATATTAAATTAAAATTGAGATTAAGTAAAATGAGAGTGTGAGTAACAAACACCCCCCACCTTCTCATCTATCTATATTTATAGATATATAAATTTAATATTTTAAAAACTTATTAAAAACAATTTAAAAATCATTAAAAAAATTTAAATCATTTATTAAAAAAAAGAAGTTGGCACGCCTCTTTAGAAAGAAACGTTGGCACGTCTCTTTCTAAAGAGGCGTGCCAACCTGGCAGCCAACGTCTCTCTTGAGAGACGTTGGCTGCCAGCCTGCCAACGTCTCTCTAGAGAGACGTTGGCAGCCAACGTGGCCAACGTCTCTCTAGAGAGACGTTGGCAGCCAACGTCTCTCTAGAGAGACGTTGGCCCGGGCCCAGGCAAGGCCTGGGCCCGGGCCCAGGCAAAGCCTAAGACCGGGCTTAGCCTGGGTCTGGCCCGGGCCGGGCACCAGGCCAGATAAATCATGATATTTAAGGCCTTTTTAGGCCCTCCAGGACTGGCCTGGGCCTGGACCAGGCCTACACGGGCCCAGTCCTAACCAGGCTTTTTCAAGGCCGGGCCCAGGTAGGCTTTCCAGGCCCAGTCTTTATGTGCACGTCTATGCATATCTATTCATGTAGACTAGCAAACACCATGCGCAGTATGCACAAGGGTGCAAGAGCAGCAAAACAACAAATTTAGGAGGCTGATTTAGATTGGGATCCTCCATAGCAATGCCAAGGAGCCATCTTGGAAATCTTCCTTGTCCTCGAGGCATTAAAACGTGAATTAACAACGGAAATCTAATCGTTTCTTTCATGCAACTACTACTTGTGTGAATTTCTGCATCGCCCCAATTAATTTTCCAGTGCCCCAATATAACCTCGGGCTTGAAGCTCGCGGCTTCATCTCCTACCACGTCATCTAGAAAAGTATCATCAACTGGGTGTCCCATATGACCTTCACTTGTGACACATGAAACACTAGATGAATTTCTATAAAGGAAGGTAGACAAGGACGGGGCCCATCTCTCCCACTCGTGCCTCTCTATCAAGAATGGTCCATAAAGTCACGTCGGCTTGGGTGCACACGGAAAGCCACAAATTTTTGTTTATGCGGCCTTAGCTTCACAAGTGCGATGTCAACCACCTCGAACGGAACTAGTTGTCGTCGTTTATTAGCGTGTCATGTCATCCTCTATTGTGTTTAGTGAAGGTGATAATGCAATTGCTGCAATGTCTTGTCATGGTTGTGTAACTAAGTCTCATGGGATCCACCTGCCACTCTCCTGGAAGATGTGATGCAACCCGCGTCGCGTTGTTTTTATTATTTTTATCGCATGTGTCTTTTATTATTGTAGCGCACGTTTTTGTGCATTTTTTGGATTATTGAGTAGCGTAGAGTTGTATTGCGCATGTATTAGCGTTTATTGTGTATTTTGTACCGCGCATTTTGTTCGCGCATTTTTTGTTTGGTTCGTTGGTGTGACCGGCCAACGGGACCCTAAATGCATAGGTCCGGTATTTTAGGAGGTAGGTTAGCTTAGTGCAAGCTTAATTTTAATTAACTTTGGAAAACCTAGGTATGGAACTAGGTCATGAGTCTTCTGAGTGCCCACGACGTTACTTTGTTGCTATCATTGATTCTGAAAATGGTTAAGAATCTGAGTATGGAGTGTTCCTTAGCAATTCCCAATGTAATCATATTTCTAAGCTCGAGTTAAAGAGTGAGATATAGGTCGAAGGAGAACAACCTGATCAGCTAGTTTGCATTCTACACCACAGCCTATTGATCCCTCGGGCCCCTATTGATGACGATTTCTTGAGGAACAACATTTTTCATATGATCGCCCGCATACAGGGACACTTTTGTTCCCTCATAATTGTTAATGGCAGCATAGAGAACTTTATTTATCAGCACATGATTGATAAGTTAAAACTTAAAAAATTCACCTACTAGGAAAACCATACAGCCTATCATGGGTCACCAATGGTACTACGATATACCCATCACACACTTGTGTCCTGTAGAGTTTTCATAAGTAGCACATATCAGGATGTGGTCGGGTATCATGTCGCCGCTATCGAGGTTTGTCATATCCTACTAGAGCGACCTTGGCGGTACGACAGGCACGTCGTCTGCATGATGGTGTAAGAAACTCTCATTCCTTGAGTGCAATGGGTGCAAGATTGTTTCTCTTTGAGAAGAATAGTCATGTTTATAGAGCACTAGAGAGGTCTTAACAAATCTCTAACATTGTTTCTGTTATATCCATCCTACCTGCCACTATATTACTGGAAGGACCACAATTTCAGGAGGAGATGAAGGATAGTGACATAATTTATATGTTGTATGGCCTTGATTCCACCACCACAATGGACATACCTAGTGTCGTACGACCTATTATTGACGAGTTCTCTGAGATTATGCAGGAAGAGTTTCCCAATCAGCTCCCTTCGATAAGAGATAACCAGCATTGTATTGACCTGATAGAGGGAGTTAGTTTACCTCATCTCCCTCATTATTGTACGAGTCTGAAAGAGCATGAGGAACTCCATAAGCAGGAGATCGATCTGATATCAAAAGATCATATTAATTACTAGTTCCCAAGAAAGAACAGGACGCATGTGTCGATAGTCGAGAGCTTAACTAAATCAATAGAAAATATTGCTTTTTGATCCCCCGTTTGGACGACATGCTTGATATGCTTAATGGTTCTAGTGTGTTTTTCAAGGTAGATCTGAAGAGTGGGTACCACCAGATCTGGATCGGACCTAGGGATGAGTGGAAAAATTACTTCTATTCCATATAATATGGGGTATATATAGCCCACACATACAATAATAACATCACTACAAAACATCACAAGATAAAAAATATTCCAACACCCCCCCTCAAGTTGGGCGTGTGATGTCAGGCATGCCAAACTTGCCGATAAGATGAGTAAACATATTGACGCTCAAACCCTTCGTGAGGACGTCAGCCAACTGTTGATCGGACGGCACGAATGGGGTAACTACCATCCCTCTATCTATATTCTCCTTGATGAAGTGTCTGTCTATCTCAATGTGCTTAGTGCGATCATGATGTACTGGATTGTGAGCGATAGAGATAGCCGCTTTGTTACCGCAATACGACCTGACCGGCTCACTTCTCTTTAGCCCAAGTTCCCCCAGGATGGTTGAGATCCATACACTTTCACAGATGCCATGAGTCATCGCCCTAAACTCAGCTTCAGCACTCGATCTAGCAACATGTTGCTTCTTGCTTCTCCAGCTAACCAAATTTCCCCCGACCATGGAACAATATCCAAGATATGGACCGTCTATCTGATGGCGAGCCAGCCCAGTCCGCATCCGTATAGACTTCAACAGTCAATTCGTCATTTGGGGAAAATAGAATGTCTTTCCCTGGTGAGGATTTGAGGTATCGGAGGATACGATGTGCAGCGTCAACATGTCGGGTCTTTGGAGAGTGCATGAACTGACTGAGGACTCCCACAGCATAAGAAATATCAGGTCGGGTGTGCGATAAATAGATCAATTTCCCAACAAGCTTTTGGAAACCCGTGACATCGCCAACCGGTTCGCCATCATCCCTGCCTAGCTTATGATTTGCCTCAATTGGGGTGTCGGCTGGTCGACAACCACTCATCCCGGTAGTATCAAGGAGGTCGAGTGTATATTTCCTTTGAGATAAGAAAATGCCGTGCTTTGACCTCGCAACTTCAATACCAAGGAAGTATTTGAGATTCCCCAAATCTTTCACATCGAATTCTTTTGCTAATTTCTCTTTAAGGGCTTGAATCTCCACATTGTCATCTCCAGTGATTATAATGTCGTCCACATAAACTATTAGGACAGCCAACTTCCCTCCCCTGATTCTAAAGAACAGAGTGTGGTCGGCATTGCTCTGGGTGTACCCGAACCCACACATGGCTTTATGGAATCTTCCAAACCATGCTCTGGCTGATTGTTTCAGGCCATATAGTGGCCTCCTCAACTTACACACTGTCCCTGTGGATTCACGTGGGGCGAGCCCCGGAGGAAGGGTCATGTACACCTCTTCTTCTAGATCGCCATGAAGGTAGGCATTCTTCACATCTAATTGGCAAAGTTGCCACCCTTTGCAAGCAGCACAGGACATTAGGATCCTGATCGAGTTCATCTTGGCCACAGGAGCAAAGGTCTCCTGGTAATCAATGCCCTCCGTCTGAGAGTAGCCTCTCGCCATCAGTCGTGCCTTGTATCGTTTCACCACCCCCGAGGGGTTCTGTTTGACGGCAAACACTCATTTGCATCCGACCACCTTCTTTCCAGGAGGTAATGGAACCAGATCTCATGTGTTGTTCTTCTCCAGGGCATCCATTTCTTCGATCATGGCTAATTTCCACCGATCGTCGGAAATAGCAGTCTGCCACGAAGTTGGGATAGAAACAGAAGACAGGGAAGCAACAAAAACTCCATGGGAGGCCGTTAGAGATGAGTAAGATACAAATTGAGATAGAGGATGCCGAGTAGAAGTACCTTCCGCAGGGATGATGGATCCTGACGACGGATCCGGTGGGAGGTCGGATATCCAGATGGCGGGCCGCGTGTTCGAACCTTTGGGGCGACGAGAGTACACATGTAAAGGTTTAGGTACCTGAGTCTCTACAGGTGGGGCACACGGAGGAGTGGGATTAGCGGGAGCTGGCAGAGTGAGGTGATATGCCGGAGCTATAAAAAGAGGGATGGTGTCAAGCGACGATAGGGGACTCACTTCCGATGTAGCAGGAGACCCCCCCTGAAGTGGGGACCCGTAATAGCTCTCAGATTCACGGAAAGTGACATCCATGGTGATGAAGACTTTTTTCTGATAGGGTCATAACATTTATACCCTTTCTGAGTAGGAGAATATCCTATGAACACACATTTGTGGGCACGAGCATCAAGTTTCGAGCGGTGGTAGATGTGGACAAAGCAAACACATCCAAAGACACGAGGGTGAAGCGTAGTAGGTGGGACGCCCAACAGGGTGAGAGGAGTTTTGAAATCCAGGACACGGGAAGGCATGCGGTAGATAAGATACGCCGCGGTGAGCACAGCATCACCCCAATAGTACTTGGAGAGATGCATGTGAAGGAGGAGACACCGGGCAACGTCCAAGAGGTGGCAGTTTTTTCGTTCGGCCACCCCATTTTGAGCAGGGGAAGAGACACAAGATGTTTGATGGATAATCCCGTGTTCAGCCAAGTATTGCTCGAAAGCAGAATCCATGAATTCCCGACCATTATCGGTGCGGAGAATTTTGATAGGGGTTGCGAATTGGGTGGAGACCATTTTGTTAAAACGCCGGAATAAAGGGAACACGTCACTTTTGTCCCGCATCAGGTAAACCCACGTGGTACGCGAAAAACAGTCAATAAATGTCACAAACCAACAACAACCGGAAATAGACGCAACTTGGCAGGGACCCCAAACATCACTATGTATCAAATGAAAAGGCACAGTACTGGGAGAAGAAACGTGCTGAAATGAAGTGCGGTGATGTTTCCCACGATCACAAGCATCACAATGAAATTTATCAAGTACAGCAAAGGAGAAAGCAGGAAATAAACGTTTCATATAAAGGGGAGAGAGATGTCCCAGCCGACAGTGTCAGGACTCCAAAGTAGCAGCCTGGTCCGCATGAAAGGCCTGTGGAGGAGGGAGCGGAGTGGAGGAATCGAACACGTAGAGCCCATCCACCAGTTTACCAGTTCCAATCACCGTGCCCGTCTTCAGGTCCTGAAAGATACAAGAAGAAGGAAAAAATGTTACCGAACAGTGCATAGAATTAGTTAAATGACTAATGGAAGAGAGATTGCGGGTAAAGTTAGGAACGTGAAGAACAGAGGAAAGAGTAAGGGAGGAGCACGGGATGGAACCCTTGCCGACAATGGGAGATAGGGATCCATCGGCGATGCTCACCTTGTCCCGACCAGACAACGGGAGGTAGGACACAAAACTTGAGGAGGAGCCGGTCATATGATCCGTCGCTCCAGAGTCGATGATCCAATGAGTAGGTGGGCAAGTGGAAGCAGCATGAGCACCTGGAGGCCCTTGATGGGCATAGGAGGAAGAGGAGGCATGAGGCTCGGGCGACTGTCCTTGCATCAGGCGACGGAATGCAAGAATCTCATCGGCTGATAGGGTCAATGTAGGAGCAGACACGACTGGTGGAGGCTGTAGCTCATCAAAACCCTCGGATAGATGCGCTGAGCGAGGCGGAGTAGAACGCCCGGAAGGGCGACCAAGACCACGACTGCCACGAGAGGAGGAGCCACCACGGGGTGCCGGAAACCCATGAAGACGAAAACACGTCTCTTGTGTATGACGGGACTTCCCGCAGTAGTCACAGAGCAGATGATCTTTGTCACTGGGCTTCGGTCTGGAATCACGGAGGCCTCGAGGCCCAACTTGGGAAGCCAAGGCAGAGCTGTCAGGAGAAGGATCAGGAGTCCAAGCCTGTCGTCGATCAAATTCCTGCTGAACCAGACTGAACACTTCAGGAAGAGAGGGCAAAGGGGAGCGGCCAAGAATCTGCACACTGATTTGATCGAAGTCCCGATGCAGGCCGTGGAGGAACTCAAAAACTCTGTTCTGATCCTCCCGCGCGCGGAAAATAATCTCATCCTCAGGTGACACCAAAGTGAGGGAGTCGAAGTGATCGTACTCCTGGTATAACTGAGTGAACTCGAGGTAGAAGGCCGGCGGGGGACGATCTCCTTGAGGTAGAAGGAAGATCTTTCGTCGGAGCTGAAAGATCTGGGCAGCATTGCCCCGGCAAGAATAAGTAGCCTCGGCCCGCCGCCAAATATCAGCAGCAGTATCCATAAACAAGTAGTTGCGGGCGATGGAGTCAATCATGGAGTTCGTCAGCCATGACATGACGAGGGAGTTCTCCGACTCCCATTGCACCCAATCCGGAGAATCCGAAGGAGTAGGAGTGGTACCCATGACATACCCAAACAACCGCCGGCTCTTCAAAGCAAGGGTGATGGTCTGAGACCACGGGAGATAATTTGTGCCATCCAGGCGAATCGTCGTAATCTGAGGAGTGTTGTGATCATGTCCCGGACGGGAGAAGCCACTGGGTGTCACAGGGGCCGGGGAAGCACCGGTAGTGGAAGAGACGGTAGGGGATCCAACAGTCCCGGGCATATTGATCAAGAATAGAAATCGAGATCACCGGGAGACAGGAGAGGAACTGCCTAGATAGAAACTAGGGCTACCTCATAGAAAGAGGAAGGAGATGAAGAAATGGAGAGACACCGGAAATGGCATCAAAGGGAGTATTGCATCTCCGGTGTCAAGAGACAAGGCAAAAAAAGGAAGGAGAAGTCCCCCTAGGCGGCCGACCGGGCAAGAAAGCCGGAAACGGGCGACCGACGAGCGGGAACTAGAAACCACGCGGGAGAGGATCCGCGCAGTCGCCTGGGAGGAGGAGGAGGCCCGGCGATAGGGAGAAGACGGAAGAAGGCGGAGCGGGAGCGAAGCAGGAACGGGAGATCGATCCGGCGGCGGATCGGGCGTGCGAGCACAGGCGGAGGCGAGTCGGCTGCGCGAGAGGATCGGGAAGCCCTAAGGCTCTGATACCATGTTAGAAAATGTATTAGGAGGAAAAATTACTTCTATTCCATATAATATGGGGTATATATAGCCCACACATACAATAATAACATCACTACAAAACATCACAAGATAATAAATATTCCAACAATATTGCTTTTTGAGCCCCCGTTTGGACGACATGCTTGATATGCTTAATGGTTCTAGTGTGTTTTTGAAGGTAGATCTGAAGAGTGGGTACCACCAGATCTGGATCGGACCTGGGGATGAGTGGAAAATGCATTTAAAACGTGATTGGTGATGCATTTTGCTCTCCATTGCACCTATCAGATTTATGCAAGTTATTAATCAAGTGCCTCGACTGCGCATTGAAGTCAATGTAGTGCTTTCTTCTGATGACATTCAGATTTAAAGTACTAATCCTAATCAACACCCAATTCATCTTACGCAAGTGTTATATATCTTATGCACTAATAAATTATGTCAACTTGAAGCGCACTTTACGATTGGTAGTCTGACCTTCTTAGGATAAATTATTTCATCAGAGGACATTAAAGTTGATAGAAAGAAGGTCAAGATGATAGAATTGTGGCTAAGCCTAAAATGATTACTCAGGCTCGAGGATTTCATGGGATAATAACTTTTCATCAACATTACGTTCAAAATTTTAGTATATTGATTGTGTCGGCCACTAATTGTTTAAAAATGAGATTATTTATTTGGATTGAGAAGACAGAGCGGGAATTCCTATTAGTTAAGGAGAGACTCCCTAGTGGAACAATATTAGCGCAGCCTAATTTTGATAAGATTTTTGAGGTTGACTGTGAAGCATCCATGATAGGCATTGGCACATTGTTTAATTAGAAGGGTTGACCTATAGCAATTTTTAGTAAAAACTTAAATGAAACAAAGACTAGGTATTCCATATAGGACATAGAATTTTATGATATCGTCCAGGTTCTACATCACTGGAGGCACTACCTGATCCATCGTGATTTTGTGTTGAAAACAGACCATAAAGCACTATAACATTTGAACTCCCAGAGAGAGATCAGACGACAGGCCAAGTGAGTTGCATACATTCAAGAGTTTACCTTACACTTGAAGCATAAACCCGGTGTCACAAACTGCGTAACCAACTGTAACATCCCAGATTCTGATGTCACGCTTAAATTAATGTCAGGATCCGATTGCGGGCTTAGTTGATCGAGTCAGCGGAGTGTGAAGGTAACCTATATTTTATTTAACGCTCCCTAGTCATAGTGTGTTTGGCTAATAATAATGAAAAATTAATAACAAAAAATTAAAGGGGTGATTTCTCCTATACCGGTTCACTAACCGTGAACCGATGCGTATATACCGCACCCCTCCATCCCGATAACCCGCAGATTCTCCCTTCCGCCATTTTCTTTTTCCCGCACCAGTTCCCGTAACCGCTCACAGGCGCGCTTTCGGAAGCCTTGTCGACGGCCAGTTCGTGCCGGGATCCGGTGCCGGAGGCCAGCATTCACTCTCTTTTCCTCCTCAGCAGCCCTAGCCGACCTCTACCGTTCCATCCAAGTGTCGTAGGAGAGCCGACTTCAACCCTAGCCGGTGAAAGTCAAGGGAGCCGAAGCACAGTTTTGGGTCCGGTGAGTTTAGTTCCTCTCGATTTTCCATCTCCTTATGAAAATCATTTCAGTTGGAAGCCATTTTATATTATCTTCACATTTCTCTTGCCCTAGTTTAGGGATCGAAGTACCTGGTCCTCCGTTTCCAGAAATTGATCGCTTTTTCGGGATCTAATTATCGATTAGTACAAGGTTATGTACCGTTTTACGGTTTCATATTAGTATCTTTGTCGTTTTGATTTTTTTTCTTTTCCACGGTTAACCCTGAGGGGGAAGTCGTTTAATCTAGGGTTACCGTTGGATTTCAGATTTGTGGCGGTCTTTGGAGCAAATTTTTGGGAGCAAGGCTTCAAGTGATCGTCACTACTTGACGCTTGGTCGATAAAGAAATTGTAGGGGGTACCAAGTGCAACCTAGACACTCATGCCGCCGCGTCGTGTATACGAACGTCGAAACGCCACGGTAAGAAAAATTACTCCTCGTAGTTGAGCATTTCAGAGCACTTAAATTCATACTTAATTATGTCAGAGTACGCATATAGAAATTTCAAGTTCCTACAGTTAGTGCTAAGTTAGCGGGGTAGGTAATCCCTTAAGTTAAATCAGACGGTTCAGTGTCATGAAAATTCTAAGCCCAAAGTACTTAACTAGAGCGTTACTTCGTATTTAATTCACTTAACTCTAGTATAAATTTATTCAGAAAAGTAGCGAGAAAGGTTTACCCTCATATTCTGGTGGATGCACACCACCGTGTACTCAGGGCCAGTTGGCCATTACTAGAATTTCAAGCTCGGGGTCGATGACCCTTGTTACAGATACGACACTCCTCAGACAGGAGTTAGTGACCCACTTGAGGAACACCTAGTTTATGGCACCATCAGGTTTGCCACTTAGACCACATTTATTAGTTGTGCCTAGTCTCCCTTAGCGACAAGTGTTAGCAAGGAAAATGTTGAGTCGGGTGGACAATTATAAAAATCGCGATTCTAAATCTTCAGGATCCACGACTTAGAAAACTCAGAGATTAGTGTGACAGATCACACTATATGTCGATTCATGTCAGATCATGAACCTAAGTACCAAGGTTTATTGTAGGGAATGATGCATATCTAATTCATGTATTAATCACTTAAAAATATTTCTTTTCATTTAAATGTTGCTGGAGGGAGTAGTTTTCTTACTCTTCAGTGGGTCTGACCCTTTGGAACTTGTTGCTGCAGGGGCCCAGGACAGGGGATCCGTTTAGGATAGGCGGCTCAGTATTCAGTCGTCAGTTTGTAGCAGTGTAGCACTGTAGTTGTACTTTGCGTTCTATTTTCAGACATTTGTATTTGTTGTACTTTACTCACTGTGATGGTTCAGTTAATTCAGTTTGTTGGTATTTCAGTTAGTATTATTTTAGTTGGCTCTGTGGATGCAGCTTGACAAGGTACACTTTTACCCATAGTTTTACTTCACCTTTTCGTGGTTAGTATTACTTTTCAGCATCTTTGTTTCTTTTACCAGCTTTATATCAGTTTATAATTGTCTCTTAGTTTGTAATCGCGGACCCGGAAGGACTGTTGATTCCTGTCAAACTTGGTTAGAGTGTTACACCAACGCTCTTAGTTGCCGCTCACATCTACTAGTCATCATTCATCCTCTATTACTGATTTAGGTTTGGGTACATGCTATCATAACTTCTTGTTTCTCCATCAACCGCCTTCCCTCAACCATACTTCAAGGGAGCAGGGTTCTCTATTATGTATACTGACGTCACTCTGTTCTCCTTTACCCCAAATGTATTTGGGTATACTGTCTTCGTTCACTCTCCTGCACCTGGTCGCAACAAACTTTTTGCACGTGATATCAAGTGTATCTTGGTCGGGCACTCCCCGACTCAGAAGGGTTATCGTTGTTACAACTCTATACTCAGATGGCAATACGTTTCGACTGATGTTATCTGCTTTGAATCCACACCATACTTCACCATCTCTCCACCTATCACTCAAGTGAATCCTCCCACATCGACTTCCTCCTTACCTATTGTTTATGCTCCTTCGTCGGATATCCCATTACCACAGCCTCCTTTTTCACGGTCACCCCCTTCCTCCCATTCTAGTCATCCACCCTTCCCTGCATCTACTTTGGTGCTCCCAGCGCCAGTTCTCTCCTCTTTGGAAGGATGTGACACCCAAAAAAATTCGGATCTTGATGTTCACATTGATATATGCAAGGGGATCCGAGCATGCACTCAACAATCCATTACCGATGTAGTGTCGTATGCACAACTTATCCCTTCTTGCAGGAACTTTTCTTTGGCTCTCTCTACCACTGTCATACCAACTACGTATCACTAAGCTCTTGTCTTACCATGTTGGAAGGCTACTATGGATAAGGAAATGTCAGCTTTGACATCTAAGGGTACTTGGACTCTCGTCCCTACCCCACCTAGGGCATATGTTGTTGGTTTTCGCTCGGCTTTGTTATCACATATCATCCAGATGGCACAGTGGATAGATATAATGCTCGTTTGGGTGCTAAAGAGTTTACACAGAAATATGATGTTGATTTCTTTGATACCTTCTCTACTCTTGCCTGCATCAATCCCATCTGGGTACACTTCTCTGTGATTGTTAACAAGGACTGACAAATGTCTCAACTAGATTTTAAGAACATCTTCTTATATCATGACTTGCAAGAAGTATACATGCAACAACTTCTTGGTTATGTTGTTTAGTGAAAGTCCTAAGTTTGCAAGCTAAGGAAGGTTGTTTATGGCCTCGAGTAAACCTCATGCATTGTTAGACAAATTCAGTCAGGTCATCTCTACAATTCGTTTTTTCTGAAGTTATGCAGATCACCCACTCTTCATTAGGAAAACCACGCACGAACAGGTTGTTCTTGATGTGTATGTTGATGACATTCTTCTCGCTAGCAATGATTCATCAGAGATAGCAATGATGAAAAAACATATGCACAAATATTTTGTCACTGAAAGCATGGGTCCTCCAAAATACTTCTTAGGCGTCGAGATTGCAAGAAAGCGCAACTTTATAATTTTCTCCCAATGCAAGTGTGTCATCGACCTTCTCAATAAAACTGACCTTCCTGGTGCAAAACCTACTCGTCATGCAAATCCCTAGAGAGTGTCATCTACAGATAGCTTTTAAAATACTACAATATCTCTAAGGGTCTTCGTGTAAAAGTATATTATTTCAAAAGAAGAACCATCTGCAAATAGAAGCTTATTTTGATGACGACTACGCAGATAATAAAAGGGATCGTAAATCCAACTCCAAATTCTGCACATTTGTCGATGGAAATCTTGTCACTTGAAAAAGCAAGAAACAAACAGTTGTGTCCAGGTCAAGCATTGAATCCAAGTCCATTAAAGTGGTTGTGAGCACTTCTACTGGACTCGATAGAAGTCTACAATTATCATCTATCCATATTTTATGACAATAAGCGGTCATTTATATATCAAAAAATTCAGTCTTACGTGAAAGAACAAAGCATATTGAAGTCGACTATCACTTCGTCAGAGAGGAAGTTTTGAAGAAGCAGAAATGTATTCCATTCATCTCTTCTAATAGAGAATTGGTTGTTATTTTTATGAAACCAGTCTCTTCATCTTTCTCGGATATTTGTGCCAGACTGAGAATGATTGACATATATAATCCATCTTGAGGGGGAGTGCTAAAGCACAAGATGGAGCAGCTCATGTGGATGATAAGGACGGGCCGTTAGCCTTGGTGTAACCACCCGGTGTTGCTGCCTATTGTATTTTGGATGGTTAGCTTTAGGGAAATTGTCCAAGGTTGTTAATAGCATAGGTTTGGGCGGTTACCTGTATTGTAACCACCTGATGTATTTAGTTTCACATCGACAATTGTATATTCTCTCACCCCTTTATTCTATATAAAGAAGGATGCACTTGTGTAACAAATAGAATTTTGGTGAAATAAAATCATTATTTTTAGTTCTATTTTGAGTTTTCACAGACCTCACAACGCGAAAGCTCTCCCAAAGATGCGGTGAACTTTATGGATTATCTTGTATTCAGAGTTAATTATGTGTCTTTTATGTATTTTGTCATGTAGCAGGTCTCAATCTATATAAGGATCCTTTAGAATGAGGAGAGATTATCTTTGGGATCATTTAGGTTTTGGACTCTCTTGGAAAGAAGGGCGCTTTGGATGTCCCAGCCTCCAAGTGCGAGCGGGAGTCAGTCTCCCAATTTTGTATCCAGTATTTTTAATGCAATACAAGTTATTGTTCGTGTTCATAGTTCTTGATGAGGCATAGCTAGTGTGTATCATGCCCCAGCTTTTTCTTCAAAATTCTTAGCTACTCTTCTACGGTCCATTTGCTTGATCAAACGATCAAGGAAATTACAGAGGTCGACAATTAAGAGCGCTCCTTCGAGTATGATGGCAGCAGTCGAAGAGTGCTCACAGCGGCAAATATCTTCCCATGGAACATCACGTCAGTGGCTGAAATGGAAGCAGTAAAAAAATATACATACGTATATATAACGGACCAGCACCATTTACAGTCTAAGGATCCAAGCAATACATATGCACGGATGATGATGTGATTAGCAAAGGTGTCTTAGACAATGGGCTGGGAGATCTTTTTCTAAGCAGATGGTTTCTTCGAGCGGAGATCGGCCTGTAATTGCAATTTTTCGCAATTCACATTACACCTTGCCGTCCCAACTTGCAACCTGCTGATATTCCGCCGTGAAACATATATAGATATTTCAGTGTATTCACAAAGATAACTTCTCAAACATGAATATTACTGCATTGACCAATATTTTTCTCCCTCACATCCCTTAATGAACCTAACAACAATGATTGATGGTGCTCTGCGGTCCCCAACAACTGTATATGACAACTCACCGACAGTAGGTAGCAGATGTGAGACTGAATGTCTTGGGATGAGTTAGCAAAGATGTCAGCAATAGCAGCGACGATCAGATTTCAAAAACATTGTCAGTTGCATATGGCAACACTATTGATGGTGCTTGATGAACTAACGTAGATGCCAGAGATGCATGAACACAAAAAATCTACCATACAAAAACGTGTAGATGGCGGTACTCTACCGACGAAGCAAGTCAGAAAATATATTCATGCTAGTTAGAATCAAAAAATAAGTTTTACATGTCACCTGCTTAAAGAAGGTCAAAAGTCAGAAGGTGAGAAGTCTGATGAGTCGAAAAATGAGTCGATGATTACTATTTAGTTATATATTTATATATTGTAATTTGTAATACATAATGAAAATAGGAT
This sequence comes from Platanthera guangdongensis, assembly GCA_039583875.1. Classification (NCBI taxonomy): domain Eukaryota; kingdom Viridiplantae; phylum Streptophyta; class Magnoliopsida; order Asparagales; family Orchidaceae; genus Platanthera; species Platanthera guangdongensis. The sequence continues at coordinate 231,195 of CM077155.1, forward strand.
TTATATAGGTGTGTGTGTGTGTGCGCGCGCGCGCGTGCATTTTTGCATGGACTTCACCTCTGCTTGCTTGATCTTGGGCGCATTCGCAGGATTTACGCTTGAGGGGACTGTTAGAAATGGTTGTACTATTGGGCATGGGCGAAGCCCGCGTGGGAGCAGAAAAGCGGGGGCAAAGCCCATGCGAAAATGCTCGTATATTTAAAAACCAATTAACTAAAGATGTTGATATTAAAACAACATTTTCTTAATATGTTGAATATTTAACAATTATATTAAAATAATAATATTATTTTATGTTTTTATTCTTTATAGAGTAGACATATTTAGCAATCATATATATTTTTAAGTAGTTCGCAATATATATGTTCATGTTTGTCTGCAAAACAACATGTCCCCCTACAGCGCCCTAGGTTATTTTTGCCACTAAAACACACAGTTCCTTCTCGTGAAACTACGACCCTCTCGTGCCTTCTCTGATACGCCCTCACCCACGAATATTGTGGAGAGGGTGTACTTATTGAGTAGGTTTAAGAGGACTACAAAAAATCCTCTCCAACTATATCTCTTTCTCTTCCCCCACGCTCAGGTAGAGATTGAATGGTGTAAATGCTTTTGATAGTCTCATATAAGGACCAAAAACCCTTTAAAATAACTTGCTTTAATGTAGTTTAGATATATGTAGACATATAAATACATCTATATATATATATATACATATATATACACTAGTGTTATTATGTTATGGACTTCGAGCATAGCTACCCAGTGGGATTTTTATTATGTTGTCTTTGATCTTATTGTTGTCTTGCATTTACGAGTTGTTGGGAGTTACGAGTTGGGAGTGTCATAGTTAGAAATTAAGAGTGTTATTATGTTTCTGGTAAGCCTATGTGTTTGTATGAAGGTATGAAGAAGTCAAATCTATTTCTTTTTTCCCTTAATGAGATTGTGATAGTTATCTCTCCAATCACACCCCGCTTAGACAGACGCAATTTTGACTCTTCACTGTATCTTTCTATGTCGTCATCCTCAACTCCGACCATCCTATGGACACCCTACTGAGGTTCTACAGTGAGGCCGTAACAACTTAGTATAAATTTCAATTGATTCCCCTCCGCTGCGACCACATTCAATGCTTTGTTCGTCACTCGGAATGAACAACTCGAGGGTACCCAAACCCCACATGTCCATCAGATGTCTCATGCGGAAACATCTGAACGGCGCGCAAAGAGGTTATTCTTTAACTATGATAAGAATTATACCTGGGGTGCTTCGTTTTATTTTTATTTATTGTACCTGTATTTTTTCCATTATCGCACATGTCTTCGCGCTTAGTTGGAAGATTATGTTTTGTCGCGCGCGCTATTAGCGCTTTTAATGTAATTTTGTAGCGCGGATGCAATCGCGTAAATTTTGTTGGCTCGTTGGTGTGACCGACCAACGAGATCCTAAATGCATAGGTCCAGTAATTTAAGCGATAGATTAGTTTAGGGCAAGCTTGAATTAATTAACTATTTTAATTAAAATCTTTCTCTAAGCCTACAGCCGGCCCCACAGTTGAATTTCTCCTCCCCTTCTTTCTTTAAAAATTTGCCCTTTTTTATTAAATCTGCCATTAGCAATTTCATAACCCTAAAATTGAGTTATAAAAGGACCCCCCCCACCCCCGCCCTCTTTGTGAAAACTAGCTGGAAATAGAACTGAACCGAGTATTTACTCTCGGTTTGGTTCTGTCCATCACGCAAAGCCCGAAGGCGCTAAGCCGCTAATCTTCCACTCTTCCTGCTCGACGGTAACCCTGACACCGCCATTCCCTCCTTCACCTACCTGTGTTGTCGGCGCCAAGGCCTTCTGAGGTCACCGACGACCCTTCCCGAAGCCGTCGCACCTTCCATCGCTTGCTCTTCCCGACGGGAACCTCCGAAAGCTCTTTGTCGCCTCCAGCGCATAACTCCTCCGACGCCGACGAGCTCGCCTGAGCTTCTCTAAGCTCCAGCGACCACTCCTGCTCCCCCTTTCGCCAGATTCAGTGAAGCCCACCATCGGCCCTGCTGCCTGAAGCCCCGACGGCCGCTGTGGTTGTTGCCTAACTCCTTCCAGAGTTCAGTCGACCTTATCCAGGCAACCACCAATCAGCCACTGCCTCTTCTCCCGGGTATACCTCTTGATTTCTCTCGCTTGTGAACCATTCGTAGATGTTTTATGCTAACATTTGAAAAGAATAGGTAATTAAATTAGAGCTTGCCCTAATTGATCTTTATCTTCTCATTACCGTTGTTATTTCCATTTCTGTGAATGTCACCGCTTAACTTTCCGCCCGTGGAATCATGATTCGTGGCATTACTATGCACGTGTGGTAGCCTTACGTTCATGAGTGACACCTCGTCTGTTTTAATCGTTAGAAATAGCACGCAAAAATCCTCTCGCGACGCATTTATTTTAAAAAGGTCACAATTATTTTGTCGTTCAAAACTACACCCCCGCCTTGGTTCACATCAACATGGAGGACTCTGCTGACGAGGGAATTGGATGATGTCAACACTAGTTCTGATCTCCGTTGAGCTTGAGATCAAGCTCAATTTGAACGGTCGACTTAATGTTATGGGCATGCCCAGTAATCAAGTGTGATTTTTATTATGTTGTCCTTTGTGTTATTGTTGTCTTGAATTTATTACTTGTTGAGAGTTAGGTGTTGGGAGTGTCCTGGTTAGAAGTTAGGAGTGTTGTTATGTTTCTTGTAAGCCTATTTAAAGGCATGTGTGTTTGTATGAAGGCATGAAGAAGTCAAATCTATTTTCTTTTCCTCTTAATGTGATTGTGGTAGCTCTCTCTCTCTCTCTCTTTGAGCACACCCCGCTTAGACAGCCGCGGTTCCGGCTCCAATATATCATTCGTCGCTGTCATCCCACCTTCGAACATCCTTTGGTAACCCTACCGAGATCCTACTGCGAGCATGTAGCATATTACCATATAACAAGTACAATGCCCCTCTGATTAGTTTTGTCTCACATTATAAAATTATACAAATGCATGTCTATGTGGCTGCACACATTAAGGGAGTTGGGAAAATGAGGGTAAAAATGAGAGTGGGAAATGTTGTTAGCCATACAATCCATACAGATTTCCCACGACAAGAGAAGAACATGGAGAGCCACCTTGGCACAATGGAGACCATCGCAATAGTAATTCTGTTTCTTTAATGTAGTAAATAATTACTTTATTTTTAGCGCCTAGACTTTCTATACAATAAGGTGCATGTCTTACTAGGTGGGGTATCTTTGTGTTTTTGAGGTAGCTTAGAACTGGACAATAGAAGTTTATCTCTGTAGGGTGTATTTGCTTTGACTGGTGTGACCATGTCTCCAAATTGTAAGTATATTACTTTCTTCGTGTTCTTAGGGCAACACTTCTTTTGCATCCCGATCCAGGTCCTTTGTTTTATCAACTAGTCAATGCGGTGCTCCCATATATCATCTCCTTCGGTCATTGGGTTCTAACCGGCACGATCGTTGGCTTCTCCAGATCCTGCTGACTGCAACCACATAGTTATGCAATCACAAACTGATTCAAAATGGGCAGATGTGGGATCATAAAATGTAATGATGTTTGCATTCAGCAGAGTATTGTCGGATATTGTTGTTGGTGTCATTTTGCATTGCATTAGGTTAGGTTCATTTAGTGTCCCACCCGCCACTTCAGTCATTAGGTCTCAAATAGGGCTTCATTGTATTCCCAAACTTGACCTGCACCATAGTGAGAACACGTAGAAGAGCTGCATAATGGGAGGATGTAGGTGCAATCACAAACTGACTCAAAAAATGAACTGCATGGACAATATCAGGGAGAGTTATAAAGAGATATATTAGAGCACCAAGTTCTTTATAGTGCATAGGCTGACACATGGGAATATACGTTGGCATGGTAGAAAAAGGAGATGAATTAGTTAAAAAAAATGATAGATCATGATGTGAGATGAAAAATAAGGAACATTTTTGAAGAAGGTACCATCAATTTATACAAAAACATAGCAGGATGATAACTACAGTAGCCTTAGGCACTTTGTGCACTGAATTGTGACCAAAACAATGCAATTGGCTAAACTGGGAGAAAGTTTGATGTTCATCAGAGAACGGGAAATGAAGCAAACTGTTACGGTTTAGATAATTTCCCGGGACGAATCCGGCGAGGGGAGGGGGGCCGGCAGTGATGAGCGAGAAGAAAAAGGAAAGGATAAAGAGGAACTTAGGGAGCAACCCTAATACTTGCATACATTCCAAGATAATCCCACACAAAAAATCCCTCCCCATATATAGATGAGGGAGGTCAACCATAAAAGGAATTACAATTAATGCATTTAATTATTCAATATTAATTAATATTCTTTAATTAATATCAATCAATTAATTCGTACAAATTGATTAGACTATGGCAGCTTCCATATGCGTACTCCATAAATTCTGTCGAGGGGGGTCCACCTGAGTATTTTGTTAATTAATTAATAATAATAATTTTGCCAAGGCGACTTCCATATGCGCGCTCCATAAATTCTGACGCGGGGGCCCACTTGAGTGAATGTGCCTGCATAATAGAATTTGCTCGCGTAACACTATACCGCCCTTTAAAATCGACCTTGCCCCCAAGGTCGAGTGTTAGAATTTTGTCGGGGTCTTTGAGGATATCATTAGCGGGTATGGTCGAAGGGAAATGATGGCGGACGAAAGGCGGAATAAGGATGATGTTGTCTGGGGGAATGACAAAAATAATGGTCAGCAAGCCAGTGTGGGGACCAAAAGGATTTTTGGCAGCTAGTGAGAAAGCAAAAATTCTGAACTGGAAGGGCTTGCCTATGTTGACAGCTCCCAAAAGGTTACATTTGGCAATTATATTAGTCTTGAGGGGAGGGAATGGAGGATGTGTGTGAGGCCAAGCAATTAATAATTCAGATGGAGCCTTAAGGAAGGGAGTAAATGCAGCTGTTGATGCTGAAGGGAATAAATGCGGAAATATGAGTTGGGGCCAGCTGGGTGAAAATAATTTAAAAACCGTGGCACATGTAAGTGGGTGTAGACGGTGGGAGCATGAAAGGAAGCTCACAAAAAAAATATAGGGCAATAGAGCTGGCAGCTAGGCGTAAAAGATAGGATGAGGGGGTGAAAGAAGAAGAGGTTTGTCGTTTAGTGGGGGCAACCATGGGTTTAAAACAATATGGGAAGAGGAGAAAGTAGAATGAAAAAAGCAGGGGATGCAGCGGTGGGTGAAGGGGAAAATGCAAATTGAGAAGAGTGGGCCCCACTTTCCTGCCCCGAACAGCAGACACAGTTAAGGGCCCGTTCGTTTGCACCGTTTTCATTTACGGTTTTCGTTTTGCTTCAAAACGAAAAAATCAAGTGTTTTCGTTTTGGGCCAAAACGAAAATTTATGTTCGTTTACAAAATAATTTGCAAGTCCGTTTTCAAGCAAAACAAAAACTTATGTTCGTTTCACTCATAGTTTTCAGTTTAAGCTTCATCGAAAAAAAAATGAAGCTGCTATTACCAGAGCTCCAGTTCAGATGCTCCGGCTGACATGGATGTCTGTTCCGGCCATTGAAGCTCACTGCGGGTAGCAGAGGGAGAGGATGAAGCAGGAATCAGTCCAGTCACAGTCACAGTCACGATGCTATTCCAAAGCTTATAGATCGCCATCCTCATCGATCTAATTCACATTCATCATCTTCCGCAAGTGAGCTACGTTTTGGATCTATCTCGTTCTCCTCGTCCTCTTCTCTTCCTCTTCCTCATCTTCTTCTTCTTCTTCTCCATCTCCTCCCGGTACTATTTTTTTGGTCCTGCCATTCCCAGCAGCCCTACATCAACAACGCCCGACTTAACTGCTATGCGACGAACGGCTTTGGCGCCCTTGAATACTCCTGCAACGGCGTTCAACCCTCTTGCCCCTCCTTCCTCACCTTCCGCGCTGAGCCCCCTACCTTTTCCTGCACTCATCGCTTTCCTCCTGTCCGCCGACACCGCCAACATCTTCCGTCTCAACTTCGTCACCGACGTCGCTCCTCTCCCCGCCAACAACCTAATCCTTGTCCCCATCTCCTGCTCCTGCTCCAACCAATTTTACGAAAGAAAGCTCGCCTACCGGGGAAGAACGGAAGAAGAGGAGCAATCTATTTTCAAAACCGCCCAAAACGGACCTATTCAGGTCTGTTTTGGGGACAGGCAAAATTAGAAGAAATGAAAACAGAGAGTTTTCATCTCAAAACGAAAACGGTGCAAAACATAGCCAAACGAACAACTACATTTGGTTCGCGAAAACTGAAAACGAAAACGCTGCGTGAAAACAGAGCAAACGAACAGGGCCTAATGCGACAGGGTATGGAGCGGGCTCGAGAGGGAAAAGGCCGTGAAAACATGGGTTACGCGGCTCGAGTCAAAGGAAGAGGCGTGTTGGTCGGGGAGAAGAGATGACGGAAAGGACTGTTGGGGCGTTGACGACGAGAGGCGGAGGCGGAGGAGTCGTGGGCTTTGACTGTTGCTGCGGGAAAACTTCCTGGCGGAAGCACTGATTTTCTCCAGGTTCCAATCTCTCACCAGGTTCCAATCTCGTCCCGGGCTTGTGCAGCGGATCTTCTCCGTCGGAATCGCTGCCGGACTCATCATCTTCGTCGGAGTTAGTGACGCCCACATCTCCGGCGAAATCGTTTTTGGTTTGTATGAATCCCAATAGAGGTTTGTCGTAAAGTTCTTTTGCTTTGGGCTTGTAGGTAAAAGTCGAGCGCTGGAGCACCGCCAGACTGCAGGCCAGTGCGTGGACGCTGGAAGGGGGACGGGGGGCTGTCTGCTCGACGCTGGAGGGGGAGGAAGCATCCTCCTGCATTTTCCCAACGGCTTTCCCCTTGAGGCATTGGCTGTTGGCTAGGTGGTTGGCGAGGAGGTTGCTCATAGCCCGGAGGTCATTGCGGATGTCATGTAGAAGGTGGAGGTAGAGCACGGCGCTGGTTCCCGGCGGCTGCAGGGGCAGCGGACAGAGGTCGGCAGGTCAGACCATTGTTACGGTTCAGATAATTTCCCGGGACGAATCCGACGAGGAGAGGGGGGCCGGAGGTGATGAGCGAGAAGAAAAAGAAAAGGATAAAGAGGAACTGAGGGAGTAACCCTAAGACTTGCATATATTCCAAGATAATCTCACACAAAAAATCCCTCCCCTTATATAGATGAGGGGCGGCAACCATAAAAGAATTACAATTAATGCATTTAATTAATTAATATGAATTAATTCGTACAAATTGATTAGACTATGGCAGCTTCCATATGCGCCTTCCATAAATTCTGTCGAGGGGGTCCACCTGAGTAATTTGAAAATTAATTAATAATAATAAATTTCGCCAAGGAGGCTTCCATATGCGCGCTCCATAAATTCTAACGAGGGGGCCCGCTTGAGTGAATGTGCCCGCATAATAGAATTTGCCCGCGTAACACAAACACATCCCGAAGTGCAAAGAAGGTTCTGGAAGATTATAAGAGAGAATGAGAAGTATCTGATAAAAGAGATGATAGTGTGACACTAAGCAGCACAAGAGTCATGAGAAGGGATTCAATGCAATATGATCATGGGACAAGTATGGAGATTAGAAGAACACCTGTAGTTTCAAGAATGTAATGATGTTTGCACTTGGTAGAGAGGACAAGATTATTGAGGGAGATTTGAGATGTTTTGCATGGAAGTAGAAACATATTGATGTGCATCATCAGATCTAAGTTTATACATTTCTGAAACCGAGGGTAAACCCAAAATAGCATCTCAGAAGATTTTAATTTTAAGTGGTAATGTGAGGTTAGAGCTGCATAATAGCACGAGAAGATTATCTATTTACTACTTAGTATGTAAAATGGAACTTTAAATTGTATCTCTTAGAGCACTGACTAACCATAATAGCAAAATAATATATTGTTATCAAGACAAAAATTAAATTGTAATAAAACTCGAGAAATTGGATACACTCACGAGGCTCGTGCCCAACTCCAAGAGGTTGGTTCTGTTGAGAACGAGGGAGAGGAAACTCACCTTAGGGTTCGATGCTTTCTCTCTTGATCCCGCCGACGAAGAATAATGTCTTTATATGCCTAGTCATTCCTTAAGATCTGGTCACCACCAGGTGAACCCAAGTTAGCTTGACTCATAACACCCCCCCCCCCCCCTCAAGCTAACACCGTAAGCAATCAAAATCCCGAGCTTGAGCCAGAAAGAATGAAGAGATTTCCCAGAAACAGCTTTGGCGAGAATATCAGCAAGTTGATCCTCAGATGTCACAAACACCACAGTAATAGTCTTGTCTTGGATTGAAGTGGCAGTCGACTTCAATGTGTTTGATTCTCTCATGAAAGACGGGGTTGTTAGTTATATGAATACCGCTTGATTATCACAGTAAATATGCATTGCTTCAGAAACCGGGAAGCTCATCTCCCCCAATATAGACTTAACCCAGATGAGTTCACAGGTAGTGACAGCAATAGCCCGATACTCGGCTTCTGTGGAGGAACGGGCAACAACATTTTGTTTTTTACTTCTCCAGGAAATAAGATTGCCACCAACATAGATAGAATATCCACCTGTAGATCTTCTATTCGAGGAAGAGCTAGCCCAATCTGCATCACAATACACGTGGACCTTAAGATGGTCATGATCTCGATAGAGAATGCCTTTTTCCGGGGTCCTTTTTTAAATATTTTAAAATTCGCAGGACAGCTTGATAGTGATGAACTTTAGGATTATGCATGAATTGACTTACCAAGCTCACAGCAAAGGAGATATCAGATCTAGTAATAGTCAAATAAATCAACTTTCCAACAATACGTTGAAATTATAACTTTCTCTCAAGATCGGAAGAATTCTCCTTGTGAATGTCATAACTCGGATCCACGGGACTATCCACGGGTTTGACACCCAAATATCCAACATCTCGAAGAAGATCCAAGACATATTTACGCTGAGAAATCATAATCTTCCCCGCAGATCGAGCGATATCAATTCCGAGAAAGTACCTAAGAATTCTCAAATCCTTAATTTCAAAGGCAGAAGTCAACTCCTTTTTTTACCAAAGTAATGTGGTGTTCATCAGTTCCGGTGATAATAATGTCATCCACATAGACAACAAGAATAGTTGCACATTCTTCATTTCTATAGACAAAGACAGAGTGATCTGAAGTGCAACGAGTGAAGCTTAGATGAACTAGTTTGTCGCTTAACTTGGCAAATCAGGCTCGAGGCGACTGTTTGAGGCCATACAGGGCTTTCTTAATGCGACACTCATGTCCTTCAGGAACATCCATACCAGGGGGAAGCGTCATATAAATTTCTTCTTGTAAATCACCATGGAGGAAGGCATTTTTAACATCAAGCTGATGTAACGTCCAAGATTTATGAGCAGCAATGGACAATAAAATTCCGACGGAGTTCAGCTTAGCGACCGGGGCAAATGTCTCTTGAAAATCAATTCCATCAACCTGAGTAAAGCCTTTAGCAACCAATCTCGCCTTATATCTGTCAAGAGTTCCATCTTGAAGAAATTTAGTTGTATATATTCATTTGCATCCGACAGGACGACGCCCATGTGGGATAGGAACAATTTCCCAAGTTTTTTGACATTGAAGAGCATTCATCTCCTCCTCCATGGTCTTCGTCCAATGAGGACACAAGGATAGAAATAGAGGAAACAAAGGCAAGATATGCTGACAAAGAGTGAGAGATAGAATTATACCCAACATACTTATCTATGGGATATCTAGTCCGACCGCTATGAACTTGCAGCGCAGAAGTGGTCTCCTGAGTGATGTTGTTGCTCGGATCTGGCAGAGTGGTGGTGGGTGGTGGAACATGAGTGAGGCACTCTTGACCAAGATTTTTATATTTCCTTCTTTGGTACACTTGAATATTCTTCCTCCTTCTGTACACATGAATATCCTTGGTAGGAACTTCCTCTCTAACAGGAATATCCACACATCCCGGAGCAAGCACATCAACCGAAACAGGAAGAGGTGGCATTGTATCATTATCATCTTTGCTCTTCTCCTGAAATGTGATAACTTTTCCCTCAACAGAGTAATAGGGAGTATTTTCAAAAAACGTGACATCCTTTGAGATAAACCTTCTCTGAAGAATAGGAGAATAACACTTGTACCCCTTTTGGTTGGCAGCATACCCCACAAAGACACATTTTATAGCTTGTGGTCCCAACTTATCCTTATGAGGCCCCACAATATGGACAAAAGCAGTGCATACAAAAATTTTGGGGGGAAGACAAAATAGAGGCATATTTGGGCAAAGGAGCTTTAGGGGGTACTTTCCCCCCAAAGTACCTGTAGCCATCCGATTAATAAGATATACGGAGGTAAGAACACCTTCATCACATAGCCCCTTAGGAACATGCATCTCTTGCAACAGGCAACGAGTGGTCTCCAAGATATGACGATTCTTCCTCTCGGATACCCCGTTCTGTTGAGGAGTCCTCAGACATGAGGTTTGGAAAGTAATGTCATGCTCTCTCAGGAACCTCTGAAGGTCACTACATGTGAATTCGCCTCTGTTATCACTCCTAAGGATATTAATTTTAGTTCCAAATTGAGTCTGCACATAATGATAAAATAACTGAAATATTTCTGAAACTTCATTCTTCTTTTTCATGAGGTACACCAAAGTAAAGCGCGAGTGATCATCAATAAAAAAGACAAAATATTGAAAACCATTCACAGAGCAAATAGGAGCAGTCCAGACATTAGAATGTATCAAATCAATGCAATTTAAACTTCGACTACAACTAGGGGCATAATTGGTTCTACAGTGGTTAGCCAGTTCACAAGACTGACAATCAAAAGTAGGTTTTTCAATATTCAAAAAATGTGGAAAAGTAGCTTTTAAAGTCTTCAAACAAGCATGTCCAAATCTCTTGTGCCACAGCATCAACTGATCAAGGTTGGTAGACTTATGAACACCAAAAGCTTGACAGTTGTCCAAGACATACACACCACCAGACGCATGCCCACCACCAATCGTCTTCCCACTCGCCAGATCCTGAAAAATACAATGGGAGGAGAAAAAAGTGATATAACAGTTAAGTTGTTTAGTTAAACTGCCGACAGATAAGAGATTTGTAGTGAATGTGGGAACGATAACAACAGATTTGAGAGACACTGAGAGAGAAAGATGAATAACCCCTTTACCAGCCACGGGAGTCGAAGATCCATCAGCCAGTCTCACACTGCCAGAGGCAGGAGAAATAGAAGAGATCCCCATGAAAGACTCAGTCATGTGGTCGGAAGCCCCTGAGTCAATGATCCAAGGAGTAGATGGTCTTTTCGAGGACACAGTAGTATAATGAGCATGAGCTGTCGTCCCCACAAAATCACCAGAAAGAGATCGTATGGTAGCATTGGCTTTTAAGGCCTTCAATTCTCTAGTCAAATTCTTGTTCTCTGCCTGAAGGTACCCAGTATTCTCCAGATTACCATACATAGCTGTTTGGGATCTCACATATTTCTCATCGGCACCACGAATCCAACTTGGAGGGATCAGGTGAGGATGAAGATCCCAACATTTCTCCTTCCCATGACCTTTCTTCTCACATTGAGGGCACTTCATCTTGCTCTTGTCCACTAGTCTCACGTTCCTCGGGTGCCATCTCTTCTGTTCTGCAGCAAGGGCAGATTTTTCATGACCAACCAGAATGTCTGAACGAAGGAAATTTATACGGCTTGCTTCCCCTCGAATATAATGAGTCGTTGTCTCTAGATCTGGCACGGAATCTCTACCCAACATCTGAACTCTCTGAAATTCAAGTTCAGGAGGAAGACCAGAAAGCATCTCAAAGACCCTCCGTTGCATGAGGTCAGTATTGTAATCTTTTATAGTTTGAATAGCGGAATATTGATCTATTTCAGCCCACTTATAGGTCAGCTTGTCGTAATATTCTTCGAAATCAGCCATTCTTGTCATGTGGACTTGCTCAGTTTGGAGCTGATATATTCTACACAAGTCCTTTTCTGAGTAATTCCGTTCAATCAACTCACACATCTCTTTTGCAGTTTGGCAGAATAAAAAATGACTTGCAATCTTGGGTTCCATAGAATTGGCAAGCCAATTTATCACAGTGAGGTTCTTACCTTCCCATTCCTCATAAAGGGGGTCAGACACGTCAGGAGTTGGTTTGGACCCTGTGAGAAACTCAAGTCTCCGACGACTTCCAATGAATATCCGCATAGATTGTGCCCATAAAGATAATTTCTCTCAATGAGCTTGATTTGAGTAACACCATGATTGGAGTCCATGTTAGAACTTCCTCCACCACGGTGTTTAGATTGATTAACCACCCCTTCAGAGGCACCAAAACCCTTCAATTTATCCTCCATAGGAACAAACACCAAGAAGAAGAGAAAGCACAGGCAAACCCTTCCTCAGTTTCAGCCAGAACACCGGGGCAGCAAGAAACAGAGATCGGGACAGCACGAACTCCAGAACACCGGGAGAGCAGCAACGTCGGCTTCAGCCGAACACCAGGAAATAGGGAGAACCCTCGATCTCCTTCAACAGCAGCATCGACTTCAGCCGATCACCAAGAAACAGGAAAAAAACAATGTCGGCTTCAGCCGAGCACCAAGAACCAGAGAGAAGCCTCATAGGAATCGAGAAAACACAGTTGGCTTCAGCCGATCTCCCCACGAACAATCCCGACAGGGGAAAGAAGGCGCGACAGCAACAACGGAACCAGGATGAAGCGGAAGAAAGTGCGACACACGCGAAAGACAAGCAAGATCGGGATGAGAACGAAGACGAGCCACCGGGACAACTAAGACGGAGGATCCACCGCCTCTGATACCATGTTGAGAACGAGGGAGAGGAAACTCACCTTAGGGTTCGATGCTTTCTCTCTTGATCCCGCCAAAGAAGAATAATGTCTTTATATGCTTAGCCATTCCTTAAGATCTGGTCACCACCAGGTGAACCCAAGTTAGCTTGACTAATAACAGGTTCCTCCATGAAGTCCCTCTCACAAGGAGAGATCTCAAAACCCTAAGCAAAAAGGGTACTAAAACTCTTAATCTCTCCTCCTTATATAGGGAGGGGGCTCACATACACAAGACAATACAAAAAGATAATGCGCGGAATTGTCATCGCGAGTGCGTAATAATATATTTTGTAGAAAAATCGACCTTGCCCCCAAGGTCGAGGTGCCGCCCACTGTCTAGTAATGATACGCCCGCAGGTTGGCTGCAGTAAAGGTGCCTGGAGCTCCGACCAGCAGTGAATCTGTGTTCGCAAGAGAGTCAAAGTCAGTTAGGTCGGTGTCCTCCAAATCATCGCCGATGAGGGCTTAAAACTCTTTGACAGGGCAATCACGAGTAGGAGAGTGGGGTTGCTTGCAACGGAAGCACAAGTCTTTACTATGCAAGTCATGATACTCTTGGTTGGAAAGGCGTTGAATAGGGATAGGACCAAGGTTGTCATGATCTTGATTTTGCTCGTAAGATTGGACGATCTTACGAGTTTTACGGCGAAAACGAGTCACGAGCTTTGCTGAATCGGGCTCCCTGCAGAAACACAATGATCGTCGTCGCAGCAGGTGCTTCTTCTTCTTCTTCACTTTCTAACGATTTTTTTTGCAGGTGCAGCAGAATCCCTACTCAGAAGTTTTTCTCGTCGGTTGGTATAATATCAGATCCCACCTAAACCGATTTTTCTCCTTATTGTTCTTTGTGCTTGGTAAATTTATTTTAATATTATATTTTAATGTGATGGTAGAGTATGCAACTATGCATTAATTACAATGTCGTTTATATTAATATTTGTCGAATGTTGATTGTTACATATTTCTCATGCTTTTGTTTTACATTTTTTTGATGTTTTGTTTTATAAAAATAATTATTCCAATGTGTATAATTTTTTTAATTTTTATTATAATACGATCTTGCGATCCGTGTCGATCCTACGTTTTACGATCGTAGGAATGCCTCCCGATCCTCAGTAAGATCTCGATCTTCACAACCTTGGATAGGACGGTTGTTGTGTGGAGGCAAAATGGGTTGGTGAGGTATAAAAGGTAGTGGTGGTGGAGGTTCAGTATGGGGCAAAATATGTTTGTTATGGGGTATGGAGAGGTTCATGGCCTGGTTGATGGTAGACAGATGGAGGGTGTGGAGGCAAGCGCGGGTATGAGGATATAAATCATGCATGAAATAGCCCAAGTAGTGGTCGGGTGGAAAACCTGGAATGTGGGTGACCAACTAGATAAATTCATCCATGCATGAGTGAATGGAGCCAGCCTAGGGAAGATATCGAGTCGAGTTCGATCGATTTTCGCTCGGCTTGAAATCAAAAATTTTGACTCAAACTTGGCTCGAAATCGAAATCGATTTTGAGTCAAGACGGCTCAACTCAAAATGGCTCAATTTCGAATCGGCTCGAAATTGAGCAATTTTTCTCATTAATCCTAGTTGACTCAAAATTAAATAGGGCAACTAATAAATTTAGCAAATGAAACACTTAAAGCCTTCATTCTTTTTATTTAAAATAAAATTTATTATTTTTAATTTTAAAATAAAAATATATTAATAAATACATAATATTTTTAATTAATTCGAGTTGATCGAATCATATTTCAAGCGATTCAGGTTTGACTCGAAATCGACTCGAAATCAGATTCAAGTCAAATTGAGCCGAATCAATTTTAACTGATTCTGATTCGGCTCAATTTTTGAGCGACTTTCGAGTTTTGAATAATATGCTCTGCCCAGAGCTAGTCTGACGGACCTGCAATGGCTTTTGATAACGTTGTCGAAGTAGCGGTGATCATACCATTAAATGAGTGCCTCGATGAGAGCTGTCCAAGAGAGGCCAAGAGAGGAGCGGCGGATCCAGTAGACCTATTGGAGGGAGGACCCTTCCATGTCGATAAGACCCGTGGAGACCTTTTGCGCCTGATGAGTCAGGTGAATGTCAAAAAACTGCTCGACACGGACAATCCAACTTATGGGTTAGTCTCGTTGCATGTGAGAATGTCATTGCAAGGGAAATGCAAAGGAGGCAATCTCGTCAAAGCGGGTTCTTTGAGAGAATGTATTGGGGATCCCAAGGCAAAGACAACATTAGGTCGGAAGTGCTAGCTAGGTTGCATGTTGTGAATTGGGGCAATAATCGAAGTGAACTGCTCGGCTTGGGACTCAAGGCGAGAGTTGATGGTCGTTCCACATCGGATTCCATCGAGTGACGGGCCTTTGGCATAAGTAGAAGGACGGGGTCCTACATGTGGGAGAAACGGACAAGGAAAGTAGGAGATGTCCAGAGAGAAGGCGCAAGAAGAAGGGCACAGCAGTGGGAGAAGACAACTAACGAAAGGCGTGCATAGGAGTTGTAGGAGCTAGAGCTGTGAGTCTGTGACGGATGCAGGAGCCTATGCGCGAAATCGTCGCCGATAAGGACTCAGAATCGTCGAGATGGGTTGAATCGCCAGCTGGGTTGAATAATTGTAGATGAGGGATGGGTTAAATCGTTGCCAATGAGGGATGGGTTGAATCATTGAGTTGGGTCGTCGAGCTGGGTCAAGAGCAGAATCGTCGCGTTGGGTTATTGAGTTGGGTCGAGAACAAAATCATCGAGCTAGGTAGAGAGCATAATGGTTTAGCTGGCTCGAGAGCTATAAAGCACTGGTACGGGTATGGGTACCAGGTATGATACGTATCTGATACGGTAGTAGGTTAAAAAACTCATGGGTACATTTGGGGCACGACATAATTAGATTTGGCTCATATAAATACACATGCAATATGTCCATGTATATGGATAATCATGTCTATATATATATATATATATATATATATATATATATATATATATAGTAAAAAAAATCAAATTCTTTATAGTTTTAATGAAAAAACGATACTTATATATGAAATGCATTTTGTTACTAAAATAAACAAACACCGCTATTTGCATTTATGAGTCACAAAATTTTCTTTTCTAAAAGACACGCAGAAATCTTTTGTTTACTATACAAAAGCATACTCTCATCACAATATACAGAACTATCCGTCAAATCCAAGTATATCTGCAGACTAGAGTAACATGTGTATCAGCCCAGTGTCGGGTACAAACCGGAACCAGATAAGTATCTGGTATGGGTGTGTGACCCTCAAGCAAGTACCGGTGCTTCATAGGACGAGAGCGGAAGAGGGGAAATCGACAAGCTTGGTTGAATCGTCGCACATGCAGAATAGGCGGAATCAGAATGAGGACTGTCAATCAACGAATATCACGTGCTAGGTCAAGAGCGGGAGAGGTGGAATCGCTGAGCGGGGCGAATCGTCAAGTCGGGTCGAGAGTGGAAGAGGCCAAATCAGAATGAGTGTTGTTGATCGACGCATATCCCAAAGGAGACAAAATGAAGTCAGCCGTTATGAGTGGGCAAAAATGACAAGTCGAACCAATGTTACCAAAACCAAAATTAAAATGCAATAAAACTAGAGAAATTGGATACACTCGGGAGGAATACTCGTGTCTAACTCCAGGAAGCTGGTTCCTCCTTGAAGTCCCTCTCACAAGGAGAGATTTCAAAACCTTAAGCAAAAAGAGAATTAAAGTTCCCAAGCCTCCTCCTTATATTGGGAGGGAAGCTCAGATACACATGACCATAATGCCCATACAAATTAAAGATACATGCTGATCAAAAATACAAAAAGATGATGCACGGAAATATCGATGCACGTGAGTAACATATACACACACGTGTGTTTGTGAGTGGGTAATTTTGAAGTGATTAGATATGACATTATCTAACCAACAGAGACAGATGTACATATAACAAAACCCTACTACTGATTTTCCAGTCTCCAAAGGCATAACACATGGGAAATATGGATGAAATTAATAACAAGGAAAAGTAACAAACCTGGAAAAGCAAAAAGGTCAGAGCGACAAGGTAGACAACCGCCAGCCCATGAACTAACCGCCAAACCGCAGGATGTGGACGAATTAGAATGCTGGAAAGTTGCAGTGCTATTAATTACCAACAAAAATTACCAGCACCAGTTCGCTATATACTACATAGCATTTGTAGTCTCTGCAAATATTAATTTTTAATCTTTCTTACTCATCATGGATATCACAATTAAACCTTGTAATGCAATCACAATTAAACCTTATTTTTTCTCAAATTTAGATTCCCTTGCCTATCAAACTAAAAAGTTAAAAGCCGTAATGTCTCAACATCAAATAGCCTGTGAATAGTAAGCTTTCTTAATATTGATCCATAATCAAACAAGAATGGCATGGCTACTTATCATTCAGTAAACATCTTAGAAGATAACCTTCTTATGCTCAATGTAATGCTGACATGAAGTATGAAAACTGTGAAGTATCAAATGACATTTTTGTAAGAGAATGCATAGCTCAGAAGTTGCAACTCACGTTGAGGGTGCTTGAAGTAAGCAGTAAACAAGGAAGACTAAAATCATTGCCAGCACACCCCTACAGGGAAAAAAAGTATCATATCAGAAATCCTACTGCATTTCAGACGTAGTCAAATAAATAGTAACAAAAAAAATTCAATAGTGCATATGCCGAAAGACAAGAAAAGCACACGCAAAAAAAACTAAAGCACTCTAAGATGCATCAAGAACTTTAGTGACATCATAGGTAAATAACTAGTCATTGAATATGCAAGAAAGTTTTACATAAAGAACAAAATCCTCAAAAAATATAAATTTAAAATTCAGCAGAAAGTGAGAAAGACACCTCTTTGCAGCTGTAACACTATCAATGGATGTACTCATATCTGGACTGAGTGCTCCACTTACCCAGCTGAAAAAATAATTACCATAAAACATTAATGAATACTCAAAAAAAAATGGATACTGACATGTACTGTCTAAGCACTTTAGCTCAACTAATATCGTTTAGAAATTCATTAAAAACACAGAAGTCTTGACAAAATTATATGCAATCCATATATCGAAATACAAGAGTTATTAAGTGAAACAATATGACTAGACCCATTGGCAACAACTAAAAAGGCATTTATGCCTAAGAGGTTGAGTTAAACAATTATTTCTACATCCTGATTAATTCTACTAAGAACTATAATGTACAAGACATGAAACAAGCAGAAGATATTGTGCCTGACAAGCATGTTGATACCAATGCGCACCAACCGACTACCCAGATCTGAAGACCATTTATTTCATATTAACCTTTAATTACCCTTGTTTTTTGTAATTTTTCTTGTAAAGGGTATCGTTGTAATTTAGTTATTACAGTGCTCTCAACCAAAATATAGGAGTATAGAGGAGTCTTAGGATATCTTGTGAGTCTTTGTAAGCTCTCTTGTAGAGAGATTCTTAAAGAGAACTAACCCTCAAGAGCTTAGCGCGGGCATACCCCTGACTTCGCATACATTTACCATTTATATTGCACCTTTCGCTCGTATCATTTGGTTCGACATGCCCGTCTCGTCCGCCACCGAGATCCAGCCCCTTCCATTGGGTAGCTATTTAGGATTATTAGAGTTTCAGTAAAACCCTTCCAACGCCTTTGTCGGCACATCCGGAACTCGCAAACCTAGTTCCATCTAGCGCATGAGGCCCCAGTAGGAAGGCCTTATCAACAATCCTGAGTAACTTGACTTTGCTCCCAGTGCCCCATGGTGATTTCCACTCACGCCACAGATCGATTTCAGTATGGTCGCCATGTCCCAGCAGACTCCCTCCATCTCTGGCTTTGATTCCAATCATGAAACTCCTTCCCTAGCCAACATAAAATACTACTTCCGGCTCAAGACATAACGCCGCATACCTCCATTTCGTGGCATTGCCCCCAAATATGCCACAACCGCCTCAAGCTCCCCGACAGCGTCTTCCCCTTTCATCGCATTCTCCTCAACCGATAGTCTATTACGGATGTGCACGTTGACGAGACGTTGTGGCGGGTCTACACGCGTCGGAAGGCGATAGACACTCGCCCGCCGGTCGTGCAAGAGACTGTCGATGATTGATCTACCTGATTATTTTATTTTGATGTTGTTTTGAGTTTTACTATTTGCGTACCGTATTTTGTTATTTTCATTCTGTAACTATAAGGGTTGATGTATGTTTGTATTATTTTCCTATCTTTGGATGAATGAAACATTTTAGGGTTGCTACCTAATTTCCTCTCAGTTCTTCTTCCCCCGCTTCTCACTCTCTTAGCCTCCAGCCCTCCCCAGGCTGGATTACTCTTCAGGATTATATCAATTTGGCCTGAACTGCCACACCGCCCGGCTCCAGCCGTCGGTGCTCACTTCCTTCGTACTCGCGCCATTTCCTGATCTCGTCTCCTCCAATCGGGCAAGTATTGTTTCCGCCAGTGTCACCTAATCCGGTTCTGCTCCCTTCGGTCGCTTGCTTCACTCGTCCAGCGCCTCGATTCGCCGACTCACGCTGCCATACATCGACGTCGGCCCCTCTACACCCAAATCCGCCAGATTTCCGCCAAACCCCGTCGATTCCATCTGGATCCTCTAGTCCCGATTCCTGTTGTTCCTATCAGGATCTGCCTCCTCCAACTGTCGCCCCATGGCTCCCAATACTGGCTCCTCTGGTGACCCCGCTCCCAATACCACCTCCGACACCCTTAGCCGCCGCATCGAGGCTCAAGATCAGCCCATCGCCTCTATGCATGTCTTGCTCCTCGCCCTCTTCCAAGGTCGCCTCTCTCCAAGCGCCGACCACCTCCTCCAGCTCCGGCTCGGTCGCGAACGAGATCTCCCTCCTCTGCGCCATACCGGTGAGACTTTCACCCGAGCCGCAATCACACCCGACTCTGGGCCCCTTCACTCTCTCCCTTGACATCCCTTCTTTTGACGGCATCGACCCGATGGGTTGGATAGCTAAGGCAGAACAGTACCTCGACCTCAACTACACGTTGGAACAGGACAAGGTGTCAATCGTTCTGGTTCGTCTGGACGGCTCTGCCCTCCATTGGGCTCGGTGACTCCACCAATCGAACCAATCTCTCTCCTGGCCCGAGCACAAACAGGAGATACTTCAGAGGTATGACACCATCTACTCCAGCTCCTCCGCTATCAAGCGCCTTTGCAGCGTCCGCAAGACAGCTGGCCTTACGGCTTGATGAGTTTGGCACCTTGGTCACTCACATTCCCGGCCTCCCGCCCGACCACCATTTAGGCTTCTTCATGCAGGTTCTATTGCCACACATCTGCTCTCGACTTCGCATGCACTACCCCGGGAAGAACTCCGACACTCTGGACTTAGCGCGTCTGGTGGAGGCCGACCTCTACTTTCGGAGACCGGCTCTTGCGGCCGGCCAACCCCCTCCTCGGCCACCATGGCGACCACCCTCAACGGCCCCTCTGCCACGGCCGCCACATTGGGGCAACCGCCATGGCCACCCACCGGCCCCTCAATGGATCTCCAACAATAATTGCAATGAGCTTCGTATCAAGAGACGCTGTTTTTGGTGCCGCAAGACTTACTCCCCGAATCATGAGTCGTCGTGAAGGAGTTTCACGTCATCATCGGCGACTTCGACCCAAAAATTACCTTGGCGGATTTTG
Organism: Platanthera guangdongensis; assembly: GCA_039583875.1. Lineage (NCBI taxonomy): Eukaryota > Viridiplantae > Streptophyta > Magnoliopsida > Asparagales > Orchidaceae > Platanthera > Platanthera guangdongensis. The sequence goes on from CM077155.1 coordinate 251,779, forward strand.
AGTCCCACGATCTTTCGGAAGAGGGCGGATTCGGGGACACCACCACAGGTACCTTCCACCGCTTGGAGTTGCCTTGTTTTGCGGTGGGAGAAATTTTCGGACCCAAGACCATGAAGCTCTCGGACATGTTGTGTGATCCCATCATTGTCATGGTGGACAGTGGTGAGATCCACAACTTCCGTTCGACATAATTACTGCAGCAGTTTTGACTTCTTTCGGTTCCTTCCCCATATTTTATTGTTTGTCTGGGCGATGAGCGACGTCGGCCGACCCTAGAGTGTGTTGCCTCGTCGTGTCTCTACTGATGGGGGCTGCTCGATGAATGTTGACTTCTACGTGTACGGCCTCGGCAGTATCGGCGTCATCTTGCCTCTGACTCACCCGGTCGACCTTGGAGCCCTGCTCGCCAAGTTCACCAACGTCTTTAAGCCCCTGACCAGACTGCCCCAGTCCGACCGACCGATCACGCCACTCCCCTCCATCCAGACACTGCAGTGGTGTCGGTGCGGCCTTACCATTACGGCCATGTGCAGAAGGATGAGATCAAGCGTCTGGTCTGTGAGATGCTAATGGGAGGCCTCATGGTCCAAGTGCAAGCCCATTCCCCAGTCTGATTCTTCTGGTCCTGAAGAGAAATGGCAGTTGGAGCTTCTGTTTGGACTATCGCAAGCTCAACAAGGCCACAGTAACGGACAAGTACCCGATTCTGGTGATTCAGGAGCTTCTAGACGAGCTTCACAGGGATGTAATCTTCACCAAGTTGGATCTCAAAGCGGGCTATGATCAGATCCGAGTGCGGCCAGAAGATGTCGCCAAAATTGCCTTTCGTACTCACGACGACCACTATGAGTTCTTAGTCATGTCCTTCGGGCTAACCAACGCACCCTTCACCTTCAAGGCGACGATGAATGACGTCTTTAAGGCAATACTTTGCAGACATGTCCTTATTTTTTTATGACATTTTTACAGCGCCTTCGTGGCAGGATCACCTCCAACGTTCCGCCTCACATTGACCACCACCCGGCGCCATAACCTCAAACTCAATCCGAAGAAGTGTTCCTTCGGATCAACAAAGGTGAGCTACCTTGGACACACCATCTCGATCTGAGGGATAGCTATGGACAAGAAGATTGTGGTGGTCATACATTGCCCAACACCTACTTTGCTACTGGATGTTCGGGGATTTCTCGGCTTGACTGGGTACTACTGTCATTTCATCCAAAGCTACGGGGCACTGAGTTGCACCGTGACACAACTGCTGAAGAAGACCGACGAGGGCCTATTTCAGTGGTCGGACACCGCCGTCGCCTTTGCCACCCTCCAGCAAGCCTTGGTGCACAGACCGGTGTTAGCCATGCCTGACTTCTAACTGCCTTTCCTCGTGGAGTGTGACGTGTCTAGCTCTGAAGTGGGAGTCGTTCTTATGCAGGTCGGCCGACCGGTAGCTTACTTGAGCCGATCTTTCTCCGGTAACAACCGGAGTCGCTCCGCGTACGAGAACGAACTCATGGGCCTTGTTCTCGCTATGAAGCACTGGCGGTTCTACCTTCTACGACGACCATTTATGGTCCGCACCGATCACCACAATCACCACTACCTCTTGCAGCAAAGGATTGCCACATCAGCACAACAAGTGTGGGTTGCCAAAGTTCTAGGATACGATTTCACGATCGAGTTTTGCCCGGGGCGGGCGAATCAGGAGGCTGATGTCCTCTCCCGTCAGATCCAATCTCTGAAGTTAGCGCAAATTTCTCGACCAGTCTGGGAGGAAGCGGCGGTCATCCAACACGAAGTGGAGGTAGATCCCCACTTGAATGGGATTTGGACGGCCCTCATCGCTGACGTCACGTCTCACCCACCGTACTCTGTAATGTGAGGTCGCCTTTTCTTCAAAGGTCTCCTCGTCCTCGCATCGTCCACGCCGAGCATTTCCCGCCTCCTCGCCGAGTTGCACACCTCACCTTTTGGGGAACATGTTGGCGCCTTCCACACATACCTTCGCTTGGCGGCCTCTCTTTACTGACCGCATATGTTCTGGCAGGTCAAAGACTTCGTGGTGGCTGCCTCATTTGCTAGAAGGTCAAGTACGAAGCCGCATTTTTGGGCGGTCTTCTTCAGCCCCTTCTGATTTCGGACCGCAATTGGGAGGATGTGGTCATGGACTTCATTACCCGGCTACCACGCTCACAGGGGTTTGACTGCATTTTGGTCGTGGTGCACCGGTTGTCCAAGTACACCCATTTCAGTCCTCTCCTTCATCCTTACACCGCCGCCACCGTCACGGAGAGGTTCATCAACGGGGTCGTGCGCCTCCATGGATTTTCTCGGTCGATTGTGAGTGACCGGGATTCGCTCTTCCTGAGCACTTTTTGGACGACACTTTTTGATTGCAAGAGACACGTCTCTGCATGAGCACCGCATACCACACATGGTCGGATGACCAATACGAGGTCCTTAACCGGTGCTTGGAAATGTACCTTTGTTGCTCCATGGAGGAGCAACCCCGGAGGTGGGCCAAGTGGCTTAGCTGGGCCGAATAATCCAACAACACCGCCTACTACCACGCGGCTGGCACCACACCGTTCGAGGTCATTTATGGTCGGCCACCATCCTCAATTGTCTGTCACCTACCTGGGGAATGCCAGGTGGAGAGCATGGCCACCACCCTACGCGACAGGGATACTATTCTCGACCATCTGAAGCATCACCTGCGACGGGCTCAACAAAAGATGGCATCCTTTGCGAATTGGAAGAGGCGTGACCATTCCTTTCAGATGGGGGAGAAGGTGTTCATCAAGATGCACCCATATTGCAAGCTATCGGTGTTCATCAAGATACACCCGGTCTTCCATGTTTCTCCTTTGTGTCGTGTGGTGGGCGAACATGCTACCACTGATCACATTTCGGCCAATCTTGATCTTTCCAGCGAGGCGTCGCACTACCCGACCAAGATACATGATCGTCGATACCGGCCCAACCGGATTCCTCTCCGGATTCGTATCATAGTCCCTTCTAGTGGGGCACTTGGATCATTCTTGACAACTACTAGCAGTTCTACGCCATGCCTGACACCAGCTCAATTACCACTGGTTAAACTGTTGGGTATTTCGTTCGGATCCGGATCCGATAGCATATTGTTAAGTCTCATATAAGACCTCATTGTGGCCCCTGATCCCCAAGGCAGAACCGCGGCCCCTTTCGCCCTTGTGGTTCACGAGAGGATGAACTGTCACCTTATCCCTGCTATTCCGGCGAGGAGAAATAGCGTCGTCCCTTCCGTTCGGGTGAGAAGGAGAGATTCGTACCTAGGAGTGAGGAGAGAAAACCGAAAACCGATCAAACCAACCGTACCTCGCCGATTTTGAAACTGAACCGATCGGTTCAGTGCCGGTTTGATCTGGAGCTTGTGAAAACCGAGTCCATATCGGTTCGATTCGGTTTCCAATATGTAGAAACCGACCAAACCGAACCGATTTGGAGTCTATGTAATAAAATTATTAGCAATTAATTAGTTAGTAATCAGGAATTAGGATCACCGAAAATAAGCGGTTCATGTGTTTATGTCATTTACGGGCCGGACATAGTTCAGACTTCAATCAAAACTCAATACTTCAATATTCCTTCTTTTTCAGCTCACGTCTCGCGCTCGACACGCCACTTGCCCCTCGCCAATAAATAGCCTAGATCTTTGTGATTTCTCAATACTTTAATTTTGCGATCTGGTTATATACTTATATTGGTGTATATCATAGCTAGGTATTAATAAGATAAATAGTAAGAAGATTGATTTAGCACAATATAAGAACAATAGTTTATATACTTGATATAAAGCTTCGAATATATCTCTACTCCTAAGTATGTAACCATTTGATAAACTCTAGTTCCATTTAAATAATATTTATTTGTGTCTTCTTTAATGTATAGTTGCTTATCAATAAATTGATTGTACAAAAAAATCCGTCGAAAAAATAAATAAATTAAGATGCTTTAAAATTGTTCTCATGATTCAAATTCACTTCAAGAGATTTTTTTGTGAAAAGGTATAAAAAACCGAAATCGAAACGCCAAAAACCGATTAAAAACAGAGCCAGCTATGAACCAAACCGACCGGGTTCGGTTCGGGTCATTTTGAATTATTGAAAACCGAAGGTTGTCGATTCGGTTTCGGTTTGTGTTCAAACCGAACCGCTCGTACTCTTAGTCGTACCTCCTCTCAGTTTGCGAAGGAGGATATACCACCCCTCTTGCTTTTGTACGCTGAAGGAGATAGTCATTGTTCTTGGAGGAGGTTTTGAGGCCTGACTTCGACACCACTAGGGTTGGCCGTTGGAGGTGGTATAGCGGTGTGGGCTTGGTGTTGAGACGTGCGTGAGTGCAACCAGCCTCGACAGTGTTCCTTTCCGGTGGTGGCAGCAGTTGTACGTCACACATCGACGTTGAAGGTTCCCGGTGAACCTTGTGCGTCTGCTATGCGGATTAAAGTCTAGATTTTAGTTTTTTTTTGCGGATCGTGCATGTCCGGAGCATCCACGTCATACTCACCGGACTGTCCTTTTTTGTGGCTCGTTATCGGCTTGTTTGTCGTAATATTGCATGTTTTATGTTTATGTTACACTATAGTTTTGTAGTTGCGTCTGTGGGTGTCACAAATTTGACTTTTTTATTTCAAACTTGTTTAAATTTTAAAATCTCCTTTTATATATATTATTTATTTTTATATTATATATATATATATATGAATATTCTAATAATTCTAATAATATTTATATTTATCATTTTTGATGATATATTTACAAAATTGGTCTAACTTATTGATTGTCACTAACCCTAGATAATTCTCCCGATAAATTAATAAATCAGTTTTGCTCGAGTTGCATCATATGCACCACCATTAGTCTTTTTATTTAACAACCCAAGACAAATAAAATTTGGTTTCTAGCAAAACAAACTATGTCGAGACAAGAGCATCTTCATTCGTATAGAAATTGGTGGATATCAGAATCCACAGTCAATCATGTCCTTCAAGTCGCACGTTGCTTTTTACCACATCGTTTCAAATAAAGTTTTACCATAACAACCCTCTTTATTTGAATTTGGAATCGTATGCAGTTGATTCAATATAGAATCATGAATAGTCATTGGCTGAATCGATACATAATAATACACATGTATCTGTCTCTAAATAGATAGAGATTTAAGATTTATCCGGAAAGGATTTCACTTAATTTAACCCCATATTTTTTCGTGATCTGAAAAAAAAAGAGGATTCTAAGAATCATTCTTCGAATTCATATTGAAAAACATTGTATTCACGTACCCGGACCCCTAACAAAAACGGCATAGCTATTATGGTTGTTGCTTTGTTAGAGTGTCTGGCGGCATGGATCATCTCGAGACTTTACCGTTTGGCATAAAAATCATCGTGTGGGAAATCCATGCCCTGCTCATCGGTCGCCCAACCCGCCACCATTTCCACCTACGGCCCTAAAAACACTCTTCAGCAGCATGCCTCTAGTATCACACTTGTGCTGATTGTCATCCTTCTACCTATCGTCGTAGATCACCCCTCCCGTTATCGATGTCTCGACATTCCAACATTCAAAGGGACCAATCCCCAAAGATGGACTACTCATACTACAAAAATTTTTGAAGTGCAAGGAACTCCAAAGAGTTAAAAGGTCCTTTTTATCCTCCTTATACATGGAGACTCCGCTCTACGTTGTCTTTATTAGACCAGCCAAACCAACCATACTTAATTTAGGCATTATTCAAAGAGGAGCTTCTCAGTCAACATGGCAGTCTTTAAGTGAGTAATGCCTTCGAGCAACTTAGGGCAGTTCGTAAAGCAGAGTCAACCACCATCTACATTGATGACTCCAACGAGGTGTACTTCGAGGCTCCCAGTAGAGCACTATTTGAGTTATTTTATCAATGTATTACCACCCCACATCCAAGCACGCATCGCATCCTCTATTTTGGCATTCTTGTTTGGTTAATGGAGCAAGCCCATCTTGCTATAGAGGATTTTTCATCGTCTCAAGCGGAGGGATCCTTGTCAGCACGGATGGCCATGGAACAAGTCATGGGTATGAAGTGGAGGAACTGGAGGAGTTCATGGGGCCCTTGCCTACAAAAGAGGAGGCGGTAGAGAGAGGGTAGTTGGAGAAAGGGTGTGTGTGAGACACGCAGATGACCATGAAAGACACAAATGGGCACAACCACCACAAATGCAAGAATCTCGGTGGCGGATTGCGGAAGGAGGATGAACCATGAGAAGCACGATAGATGTGGAATGGAGGCCTCGTAGGAGTGCAGTGCTAGTATGTGATCCAGAAGAGAGAAATGGGCTCGCAAGTGCAGCTGAAAAGTAAGAATAGTAGCGTGAACGGGAATGGAAGCGAAATTGCTTTAGGGTTCTTAGCAGAATCCTAGTTAATTGAGATGCTCAGAGGTCGGCCGAAATGTTAAGTTGGACCGATTGATATGTAACAAAGAAATTACATAGGCGAGTGTGGGCATATATCATGATTAGAACAAATTAAAACTAAGACTACATAGAAAAACAGAAGGACTTGGGTGAATGTGACACTAAGATAGTGTACGGCAAGGCGGTTGTGGCCTGGGGATTTGTATTTGTATCGAATTCTTAGAGAGAATCAGCTCTCCAAAGCTTGGAGCAAGTGTATCTCAAAATTTGTAACCATTTTCCATTTATAATGCAATCTTTCGTTCAGCTCATATCACAGGTATTACAAATGAAAGCATTAATGGCAGGAAATTATAAATATAACCATGCTAATAGTTATGCTATGTAAGGTAATTGAAAGTAAATCATATATTTTTATTAGATGTTGATAAGACTTGGGATAAAAAATACAACCATCTAGACATCAATGCACAAGGGAAAAGAAGGGGGAAAGGCCAAAAAGGTAAACTGAACATGATATAAGATTATATAAAGTGTTAGCAACTCTTACTGAGAATGAACATCGAAGAAATCATAAAATCCGAAGCCAAATTTCTTTGGTTGAATATATGATGATAATGGGGTAAGATTCCTTAAGAAAATAACTCTAAATTGTTTAAATGTTTGCAAGAAAGAGATACAACTGGACAGAAGAAAGACTGGTCAAGCTCAAGTTCATGTGACCAAAAATAGAGCATTTAGAAAGGTTCACTCACACCAGAAGGCATGCTCCAATAAAAAGCAAAGAGATTGTGTGTGGTCTGTATGCCCATGCTGTCCATGGATCAAGCTCTCCAATGCTACTTTGGGGTTCTGCATTATGTTTCCCCGGCATGATAAAATCCCTTTCTTTCCCCACCCTTTTTCTATCAGCATCCATTAGTGCAAGATCCTCTAACAACAGTACATGATAATTCAAACACTATGCAATATATTGACATGACAATGCATGTACCTGCCAAAATGCAATCGGAATAGGAATTAGGCAATGGTGGAAACTATACAAATTGAATTTTCTTTGAGACTAACAACAATGAATCATCATAACACATACAGGAGAAGTGGACTTTCTGATTAAAAAATATGACAGTTAAATCAAACTCTTGAATTTATTTACAAGATAAGGCATATAGCTGCAAAGAACAATGTGAAAAATATTTGCAACATATGATTCATATATATTAAACCAGAGAAGTGCAATTAACTAGTAGCATTAATCCACTCAGTACATACAAATGCATAGAAAAGTAAATAATTGTGGAAAATATGATTGAGAAGGATAAGAATTGGAAAATTATGTTGGATGAGCAAGTACAATCACTATCACAACTATCACAAGGCATACAAATAACCTAAAAAGATGGTATTCAGCAACAAAATGTCTATCCCAGAGAAAGAAAGGTAAAGCAGAAGTGAAGTATATTAAGTTTGAAGCAACAACTAAAATATGATGAATATTGTCGGCCCACACAAGTTTATTCCCACAAAAGGTGGTGATTTGTTGCCCAGGCAGACGATCAGAGTCCACGGATGCATCTGGATGATCATTTTGAGTCGATTTGCGTATTTATTTTTTGCATTTTGAATTGTATTTGACATCCGACCGATTCAGACATCATAAGACATCTGATTTGGGAGCCCTAAGATGTGATGATTCATACAAATTGCAACACAATGTGAGTAAAATGAATTGTAGGATTAGATATAAGATATATGATGATGGGGTCATCACACAAAAATTATAAGGCTCCAGATTATTAAGGGAAGAAGAGGAAGCCGACACTTTTACCCTATTTTGTTGCTTGAACGTGGAGCTATGATTCTTGAGTAAGACTGGAGAGGGACATAAACAAGAATAGCTATGGTCAAAACACCCATGATATAGAGAGAAGGTAAAAGTGCATTCAGCTACCTCTTCTTTAACTCCACTAACAATAGAAAAATAATAGAAATGCACATATTTAGAGATGTAAGTGGCTCAAGTACGGTTTGGATAAGTTTGAAACCAAAATGAAACTGATCTGTTCGATTTTACCTTGGTTCAATTTTAAGTCGGTTCTACTGACACGATTTGGCGATTTTTACTGCATAGTGTTAGATAGATGCGTAAAATTCAAGTATTACAGGTAAAAGATGTTCTAAATAAAATGAAAAATAGAAAGGCGGTTGGGTCAGACGATATACTCATTGAAGTATGAAAACGTCTAGTAAATGAAGGAATTTTATGTCTTGCATCTTTTTTCAATAAATACTGAAGTCAAAGAGAATGTCAGATCAATGAAGAAAAAGTATCTTGCTACCTTTGTATAAAAATAAAGGAGATATACAAAATTGTGTTAATTACAAAAGAATTAAATTGATGAGTCATACCATGAAACTATGAGAACGAGTAATAGAAAGAATATTAAGACGAGAAACTAACATCTCAGAGAATCAATTTGGATTCATGTCAGTGAGGTCGACCATGGAAACTATACATCTCTTGAGGAGACTCATTGACAACTCTCGAGAAAGAAAACAATATTTGCATATGTTGTTTATTGATCTTGAGAACGCTTATGATAGAGTTCCAAGAGAGATCTTATGGAGAGTCTTAGAAAAGAAAGATGTAAATGTATCATATATTGACATAATCAAAGATATGTATACAAATTCAGTGACAAGGGTGAGGACATCTGGAGGATTAACACAGGAATTCCCTATCACTGTTGGATTACATCAAGATTCAGCTTTAAGCCATTATCTTTTTACCCTTATCTTAGATGAGTTTGTTGGATCTCGTGGCCAACCTTGGGCGTGGGGGGTGAATAAGGTTTTATGCGTTAAATAGAATTTAAAATATTTTGTCCCAGGAAATCGAGTTCTAGAAGCTACCTCGGGGCGTTAGGTAGATAACGCGCGGCGGTAAGTCTATGAACTCGTTTCCTGTGCGAATTTGCGTGTACACCACACACAAGAAGTTAAACTAGCATTCACAGCATAATCATAGAAGCAATAATACAGAAGATATATTTCATTGCAAGAATTAGCAACAAATGGTTTTACAATGACAAAATTGTGATCCCGTGACGCCGGAGATCGAAGGCGATGAGAAATAAAAACTCTTTTGGTTTCTATACCGATTCGCTCCACGGACCGGTTGGCTCTCTCATTTTATCTCCAGAAAAAGTCTCTGAGACGGCTCTTCACCCTCACACAAGGAGGTGTCTTAGAGCCCCGCTAGATCACCTGATCTAAACGTCCCTATTCCCAGGACGATTTCAGACTCTGTTGGATCTCGTGATGACCTTTCGGTCGATTTCCCTCACCACAAGATTCAAAAAAAAAGATTACAGAAGAGTGTAGAGAAAAGATGAAGTTCTACCTCTTGACGACTTCTCCGTTGAGCGATTCGCGGCCGACGCGTGAGATCTTCGTTTTCTAGCAACTGGTTGACTCTTCGTATTCGATGCAGATCTTGGATCGTCGGAGTTCTTCGTTCACGGACAGGAGGGAGAAGACTTTCTTCTTCTTTGACGGAGACTTCTAGAAAGGAGCGCAAGAAACGAGCGGTCGAACCCTAGAATGCATGAACTCCCGTTTTTTTCCTTTCTTTGATACTGAGGCACAGAAACCAAGGCGGTCTTTTATACGTCTTCATGAAAATAGACTACCGCCGGCGGTAAGACTAGTGCCTCGTGGTAGGTTCGTGCGCTTGTTGTGACAACTGTCATCCAAATCTGGAATTATATTTCAAAACGAATCTTTCTTTTTCAAAGCGCTAGTGCCCCGCGATAGAAGGTAGCGCCGCGCGGTAGATCAGTAACTTGACGAACCGTCGCGAGACTCGTGAAACGGCTAGCGCGGCGAGGTAATCACTGTCATCTGGCAGTAGGTTTGTTACTCGAGAAATCCTTCGCGACATTCGTCGAGAGGCTAGCGCGGCGCGGTAACCACTGTCGTCTGGCAGTAGGTTTGTTTCTCGAGAAATCCTTCCCTACATTCGTCGAGAGACTAGCGCCGCGCGGTAACAGCTATCGCCTAGCGGTAGGTCTGTTACTCGAGAAATCCTTCACGTCATTCGTCGAGAGGCTAGTGTGGGCGTTAGGACTCGCGCGACGCGGTAGGTTCCCGAGAGCTCTGTCCAATTAATTCATGCCTACCGCCCGGCGGTAACTCTTATCGCTCGGCGTTAGCATCCATAGGAGACTTCTTCTCTTTGTTTGAACTTGTCAACTTGCACACTCTATCAACAAAAGACGTGATCAGATACAGCTGGGATTTGATATTCTCAAACATAGGGAATATGAAACAGTGGTTCCAACAAACTCCCCCTTTTGATAATATCAAATCTCGTTCATGAGAAATAATACACTGCATGATAGTAGAGTGAATATATATAAAAAGATAATTTTTAGGTTTCAGATTTCAAGTTCTCTATATAGCTCCCTTACACACACGCTCTCCCTACCTACGTGTTCTACATGCTCCCCATATCTACATGTTCTACACGCTCCCCCTATCTATGTGCACGCATTGAAACAATCCCCCTACATGAGATCATACCCATGAACAATTCTCATGAACAATCTCTTCTCCCCCTTTGATAGTATTAAAAGGGGCAGGCACGACCAACCACACATGCAGGATGGAAAATCAGTATATGATAAGCGTTATAAAGACAGCAGTCAATGTGCATAAACAAGACAACAAGAAGTAAAAAACATAGGGGTGACCCAAAAATGCAAATCAGAGAATATGTAGCACATGAGTCATAAAAGTAAGAGTGGAGTACAAAATCAAAAATAATAAGTCAGTTTGCAGAGTTGTTATGGATTGGACAGCACAGAGTAGACTAAGCACACAACGAGGAACACAACAATGCTACGAGAATTATAGAATTAATCACATTTAAAACATTGTAAGCGACAAAAGTGTAAATCGTGTGATAGAACCTATGTGTGAAAGACATATAGTGTAGCTTCAGTCCAATTCTTATACATCGAAGCGTTAAATAAGGCAATGACGTGCACGTGTAGCATCAACAAGAGAGAAAACACCAAGTAGAAATAACATGTTTTACATGTGTTATCTCGATCTTTTAAAATGCTAACACTGGAGAAATAGAGTGAACACTCACGTCACATACCAATCTACGTCATACCAAGACTAGAACGAAGGGCACTAAGCTTAAGGTAAAGTCTATGCACAAGATCGAAATGACTCTTAGAACCAAGGTGTTCATCCTCACAATGCTCATAAAGACTTATCAGGAGGAATGAGTAGTGTTTGGGGGGACCTTGACATGACCTTTGATAACTTGCACAGTTTTCTTTTTAGTTTGTTTTGAGCAATCACTTATATATATATATATATTTTGCGTTCAAAAGAACCCCGAGTCAATCGAAATCTATACACCTACATATATACACTTTAACTTGTATACATAAGATCTTATCACTAGAGATTTGGTCCGGCGTTATAATCTTTATATAAGCACATATGTATCGTGACATTGATTATTCAAGATATTTCTAGCGTGTTAAGATACAATGTCACAAGTTATACCATGTAAGCCAAGCATTCCTACATGAGTGCTCCGTCTAGGGATATGTGAATTTGTGTGAAGTCATTCCCCTATCTAAATCTTCACACATACCTAGAGGCATAGTCAACGTACACTAACATGTAATGTCGCATTCAGTGGCTTAGCACCTATAGATTCGACCCACCATGACCGCGGACAATGTTCATACGGATTAACAATTTAGCTCCAATATTATATGTACTCGTTATAGCCTAAGTGCAGGTCATGTGTGCCCGATAGCATTATAAATCAACAGCAGCTTTTTTGGTTTTTTATATAATTTTTTAAAAAAAACTATTACACAACACAAAGCAAATACAACAAGATATATAAATTTTTGTTCATTTAAATTATTTTATAATTATATATATATATATATATATATATATTTAAAATAGTACTTGTGTTTTTCTAAAAACACGACGGCTCAAAGATATACATGATGCAAACACAAACTAGCATGATAGAATATTGTGCGTGAATATAATGAACATGATAAGTGAAATAATGTTCAAGCAGTGAATATGTGAATCCTAAGTATGCCCAATATCCAATATCTAAGTTATATGTCTACACCCTAACCTCGTACTAAGTGACGGATGGGCATGAGGAGTTGCACAACTGCTGTAAGGTGGGGTGTTAGTCCCATGTGCACATAGAAGAACCGGCTCAACCTAACATTCTTTCCCCCCAGCGTCACACAAGGACCTACTGGAACCCTCCCCGGTTAAGGATAAGACGTAGTTCACAGGTTAGCGTTCCTAAAGCACACACACCTACGTCTCCGCTATTATGAGACATACATAATGGGTGAATGATCGCAGGCATACTAAGACAGTGTGATAGAAGTTACTTGGGCAGATTAGCAACAGTACGAGAAGAAGAGTTATCGTCGGCGGTAAGGTTATAGCTCCGCAGTAGCTTTGGATTATATAAGTCTCGGTTCAGATCTAGATCTGCACACCTGCTCACTTTCACTGGCTGCTTCCGAAGTTCTCCTTCCTCGAGCTCTTCTACATTTCCTTAAGGTACTCCTTTTTTCTCCCTCTCTAATTTCTAGTACTTTAGATTTTAGATCTATGGTTTTTGATTTCACGCGTTTTGAGCGCGATCCGCGACGATTTGTGGGCTGAAAGTGCATTTGTTTTCTAATTTTGCCATGGATCATCGTCGTTTTTCATGGATCTGCCTTATGTAGGCCCGGATTTCGTGTCTTTGGTGTTTTCGAACGGCCGATTTACTCAAAAATCCTGTTTTCGGTAAGATCCGGAGCCGGAATTTCATCTGTGTAGCTTTCCGTGATTTTCCATGTTGGATGAGTTTTTCTTTTCGGATTTTGCCTATTATCTCCGATCTACTCGTCATAAGCACAGATCTATGATTTCTACTGCATTTGGGAGAGGTTTTAAGCCAAAAATTGGGGTTTTGGAACATATCCGGCGGAAGAGGACGAATACAGTCCGTCACGCTACTGCCAGGCGGTAACAAATTATCGCCTGGCGGTAGGAACCAGAGGCCGGTTTTCAATTGCTGTTATTTTTTTTGTTAACCACCTTCTTATAGATTTTACTAAACAGTTTCACGGTTTATTTTCAGGATATGGCTTCGCCGAGTTCCCAGTCTGCACGTCGCAGCTTTTCCAAGAGGTCCCGGGTGCTAGTCTCCACCTACCCTGCTATAGATGATACAACAGTGAGCATTCCGATGATCATAGAAATTGATGATCGATATGCTCATATCTACGAGTACTTGGAGGGATTCGGGTGTGCTTGCAGTGATCTCATCCGGTGCCCCATTCTCCTCTGCCCTCACCCGAGAGTTTTACAATAACCTCCGGGATCCCGCTCAGATGCGCCTAGGTGGGGGTATCCAGTCCTGCATTGACACGAAGATAGTGACAATAACTCATGCAGATCTCGACACTAAATTTGTTTGGAACTCCAACTGTCAAGTCCTCGATATCGTGGAGTCTTTTAGAACTACTAGGGACTTGAGGGAGATGAATGAGGTTCTCCACGGTGTGGAGGGGCGTTCAGATCTCTTCACTTCGGTAGATACTCTCGCTCCCGACGCCCGCATCATCCAGAATATCCTACGTCACTCCCTCATGTTCAAAGCCGGGGACACCAAGAAGGTCACGGCCCAGCTATCAATGGTGACGTACTATATCCTGGCTGAGAAGTCTTTCAGTGTCTCGGATCTCATTCTTTCTATAATGCGCTATATTTTTTGCCTGAAATCTCCTGACCGCCAGCGGGTGAACACACTGCCTCTGGGTGGTGTGATCCAGAGCGTCCTGACAGAGAAGTACCCGGCCATCGACTGGTCAGCCTACCCCATAGACAGCTTCCCGCAGGTCTACAGGGTAGGAAAGATTCCTTCTTCCTCACGGGCCCGGGCACCTCGACCACAGCCACCGATACACCGTACAGGTCGCTCAGGGAAACCAGTCGGGACATCTACAACCTGGTGGAGGAGCAAGGTCGGGAGATCAAACAGACAGCGAAGGAGGTGAAGAGGATGAAAAATATGCTCAAAAAGATCATGGGCAAGCTCAATATTTCTCTCACCTTTTCAGAGGAGTAGCAGCTTATATGTATTGTTCATGTTTTATCAGTTGTAGTTTGTTATGTAATAAACAGGTGAGCTCCAGACTCAGTTAGTAGTTGTTTATCATGTGATGTGTTCTGTGCTACCTCTATACTCATTGTGATTTTCTGATACCATGTTTTAGTTAGTTTGATATTGTCATCTTATTGTGCTAACTCACAATAAACAATCACAGAAGGAAAGTACATTGCGTGCTAGACTAAAGCGTATTTACATAAAGAAAAATTTAATGAGCATATCGTGAAGTCCAAACTCTAAAAACAACATAAAACAAAATAATAAGGATAAAAAAGAACATTGAGCATATCGTGATGTAGATTATCGAATGATTTTGGTTTGATTAGTTTCTACATCACGCAATTTGTGGATACTAATTGATAAGAGATTTAGGTATACAAAAGGGACCAGGAGTGGTGGTTCTCTTAGGTACCCAAACATAACGTGTTACACCTTGTAGAGATGACGGTGAATGAGCCCTTTCGAGTGGAATGGGTGCGCTATTTTGAATGATGGGCCTCCATTCATACTTTGGTTTAATGTTATGTTTATGTTGCAGATTTTCTCTTAGAATTCTATGAGTCTTTATGTGATGATCTTTAATTGAATAATATTACGTTGGAAGATTAACTATATTGAAGTTGTTCTTTAAGTCAAGATTATTTCGCTTAACATTAGGACTCATAGTATAGTAGTTTTTGACAGGAAATCTACATTCATTTGTTTTTGAGTTGGGAGTAATTTGTTTTTCAAAGTGAGTTATTTCTATAGTTAAGAGTTTCACTTGCACTAGCTTGCGATTTTCTACTCCATTTGATTAACTCAGCCTGTAGATGGTGGTTCATATTCAACATGCTTTTGGATTTCACATGCAGCTTAAGAGTTGGGCTTTGCGAGTTTTTAAGCATTATTTTCCTAAGCATGTTGATTTTTGTAGTTAGTTCTTTGTTCTTCAGTTTGAGGTTATGTCTAGCTTCACTGTATGTGATCGTGCTGTTTTTGAGAGTGGTGACAATAGATTTGATATAAGCTTTATACTTACTCGTAAATTCATCGAATGTCTCGTTCATCTCTTTGATTTCAACTTTATAATTTTTGCATTTAGCACAGTCACTTTTCAATGATGAATTTTCTAAACATAATTTATCGTTTTATTTTTTAGTAGAACGAAACTCTTGTTCAAGAACCTTGCATTTCTCTTTTAATTCATTATAATCTATACAAGGTGTAGAAATGTTATCCAAAGAGCAGTACGGAGGACAGGTCACATCAACGGTAGATTCTACATTAACATTTGTTTTTAAAAGGTTATTTTCTAAACGTAGTTTTGAATTAATATTTTTCAATTTTTTATTCTGTCTTGTGGTGCCTAGAATATGCAATGTAAACGTAGAATTGCGTATACGAGAAAAGTTTAGACATCTTACAGTGCTCTTGGATGGGGCTACATTTGAGAATAGAGTTTCTTTGACTCCCTCATGAATTGTCTCATCTGTCCCTGAGATCTCGGCTTCTCTTTCCTGTGATATGATCATCATGTCTTTCTTTACAAACAGAACTTCACTTGGTTCTTCACTCGGATCCATGAGAAATGACTCCGACTCATCAACTACGGTAAGGGAACCATAAGTAGATTCAAGAAATTTTCATATGTCATACGCAGTGGGAAACATGTGAATGAGTTCAAAAATTTCTACACCAAACCCGCAGAATAAGCTATTCATGGCTTTCGCGTTTGTGTGACACTCGTGTTTGGTCTGGTTACTTGGTGGCTTCATACACGTCATGTTCCACACCTCTATGTCTCGACTTATAAGGAAATTTTTCATTAACTCTTTCCACTCTTCATAGTGTTAACCGACAAATAGTGGCGGAGCTAATGATTTATCAGTGTACAACATTTCATCCTCACTGGTCGATTCACGATCAGGGTTGGTCATTATTCCCGGCGGTGAAACCGATTTGGAATAACCTGGCTCTGAGACCACTTGTTGGATCTCGTGGTCAGCCTTAGAGGGGAGTGAATAAGGTTTTATGCGTTAAATGGAATTTAAAATATTTCATCCCATGAAATCGAGTTCTGGAAGCTATCTCGGGGCGTTAGGTAGAAAACGCGCGGCGGAAATTCTATGAACTCGTTTCCTGTGCGAATTTATTTGTACACCACACACAAGAAGTTAAACTAGCATTCACAGCAGAATCATAGAAGCAATAATACAGAAGATATATTTCATTGCAAAAATTAGCAGCAAATGGTTTTGCAATGACAAAATTGTGATCCCCGTGATGCCGGAGATCGAAGGCGATGAGAAATAAAAAACTCTTTTGGTTTCTATACCGATCCGCTCCACGGATCGGTTGGCTCTCTCCTTTTCCCTCCAGGAAAAGTCTTCGAGCCGGCTCTTCACCCTTACACAATGAGGTGTCTTAGAGCCCCGCTAGATCACCCGATTTAGACGTCCCTATTCCCATGACGATTTCTCACAGAATCCTCCTCAGAATCCGACGACCCTCCAAGTCGATTTCTCACAAAACCCTTCACGGATTTTGACGACCTTCCGATCGATTTCCCTCACCACAAGATTCAGAAAAAAAGATTATAGAAGTAAGAGTGTAGAGAATATAAAAGGATGAAGTTCTCCCTCTTGACGACTTCTCCGTTGAGCGATCCGCGGCCGGCGCATGAGATCTTCGTTTTCTAGCAACCGGGCGACTCTTCGTATTCGATGCAGATCTTGGATCGCCAGAGTTCTTCGTTCACGGACGGGAGGGAGACGACTTTCTTCTTCTTTGACGGAGACTTCTGGAACGGAGCGCAAGAAACGAGCGGCTGAACCCTAGAATGCACGAACTCCCGTCTTTTTCTTTCTTTGATACTGAGGCACAGAAACCAAGGCGGCCTTTTATACGTCTTCATGAAAATAGGCTACCGCCGGCGATAAGAATAGCGCCCGGTGATAGGTTCGTGCGCTTGTTGTGCCCGCTGTCATCCAAATCTGGAATTATATTTCAAAACGAATCTTTCTTGTTCAAATTGCTAGCCCCTGCGATAGAAGGTAGCGCCCCGCGATAGAAGGTAGCGCCATGCGATAGATCAGTAACTTGACGAACCGTCGCGAGACTCGTGAAACGGCTAGCGCGGCGCGGTAATCACTGTCGCCTAGCGGTAGGTCAGTTACTCGAGAAATCCTTCGCAACATTCGTCGAGAGGCTAGCGCGGCGCGGTAACCACTGTCACTTGGCGGTAGGTTTGTTTCTCGAGAAATCCTTCCCGACATTCGTAGAGAGGCTAGCGCCGCGCGGTAACAACTATCGCCTGGCGGTGGGTCTGTTACACGAGAAAACCTTCACGTCATTCGTCGAGAGGCTAGCGCGGGCGTTAGGACTAGCGCGACGCGGTAGGTTCCCGAGAGCTCTGTCCAATTAATTCATGGCTACCGCCCGGCGGTAACTCTTATCGATCGGCATTACCATCCATAGGAGACTTCTTCTCTTTGCTTGAACTATTAACCTGCACACTCTATCAACACAAGACGTAATCAAATACAGCTGGGATTTGATATTCTCAAACATAGGGAATATGAAACAGCGGTTCCAACAGAGCTCACCAAACATATCCAACAAGCAATAACTTGGTGTTTATTGTTTGCAGATGATATCGTTTTGGTTGGTGAGACGCGCGAGGGTGTAAACGCAAAAACTTGAATCTTGGCAAGATACTTTAGAAAAAAAGGGTTTTAGGTTGAGCATGGCAAAGACAGAGTATATGGAGCTTAAATTTAGCAGTACAAGAAGGACAGATGAC
Organism: Platanthera guangdongensis; assembly: GCA_039583875.1. NCBI lineage: Eukaryota > Viridiplantae > Streptophyta > Magnoliopsida > Asparagales > Orchidaceae > Platanthera > Platanthera guangdongensis. Next base: position 270,223 of record CM077155.1, read on the forward strand.
TTCGTTATTAAGTTGAGTGATCAAGATATTTCTCGTAGTGAGTGTTTTAAATATCGTGGATCGATAGTTCAAAAGGATGGAGGTATTGATAAAGATGTGACACATAGAATCCAAGCGGGTTGGTTGAAGTGGAGAGGCGTGTCAGGGATCTTATCTGATTGTAAAGTACTACTAAAACTTAAGGGCAAGTTTTACCGTACTGCAATTAGACCCGCGATGCTCTATGGTTCTGAGTGTTGGGTAATGAATTGTGTACATGAGCAAAAAATGGGAGTTGCGGAGATGAGAATGCTTAGGTGGATGTGTAGACACACAAGATTGGATAAAATTAGGAATGAAAGTGTCAGGGATAAGACAGGAGTAGCACCAATTTCAGAGAAGATGTGTGAAGCTCGTCTAAGATGGTTTGGACACGTACAAAGGAGACCATTAGAGGCACATGTTAGGCGTTATGAGAGTCTAGTCACTATACATGTTAGACGAGGGAGGGGTAGACCAATAAATACTTGGAATGAAACTATAAAGAAAGAAATGATGTACTTACGCATTAGTGAGATTATGACAAAAGATAGGGCACAATGGCGACAAAGGATCCATATAGCCGACCCCACTATAGTGGGATAAAGGCTTGAGTGTTGTTATTGTAGTGGTAGTTCGATGTGTAGGTGATATAAAAAATTGAGTGTAATGTGTTAATTAATAGTTTCTTATACTTTTTTAATATAAAATATAATAGTTTTTTTATGCATAATTTTGCATCCTAACTAATAGTTATGGTTTTATATAATTGTTTATCTATCGTCATAACATAAGAATGCATACCCCGGAGCCTAGCCTCATTGCCTCTAAGAAAGTGCAAGGCTTGAGACAACTCATATCTGAAATGGATTCCACTTGTTAATATCCTGTTTACAAGTGATTTATTAAAATATTTTAATATTAAACAACTTTTCTAACATTTTATATTGAACTATTTTTTCACTAGATACAAAACATTTATTAATCAACACTTCTTCACAACAGACATTCAGGATAACACCGCGCTGGCAAGATTCTGCGCTTGGCGAAGGAGTGGCCTCCTTCGCAGTGGAAGAGGCTCCCGTGGGAACTATGAGATCCTGCAAAAGGCGATAAGGCACCGTTAGTCGCCAAAACGTTGGTGCCAGTATGTGACGACCCAGGACCGACCCCACATGGGTGAAGCTCCACTGAGATCGTCCGGGCTGCAGCCCATGCAACCCCAACCCCTCTCTACGTCTGTTTCTCGGTCACGGCGGGTTGTAATGTGATGAAGAGTGGTTTGAAGACTCTTTATCAAGGAGGTTGCAGGATCGAGTCCCAGCCTCAACAACCCTCCGTGACCGAGAAACAGACGCGGAGAGGGGTTGGGGTTGTATGGGCTGCATCCCGAACGATCTCAGTGGAGTTTCGCCCATGTGGGGTCGGTCCTGGGTTGTCACAGAGTATGTGTGAAGCTCGCTCAAAAATTACCTTCACCGAGAAAGACATTGCAGCTCGTACACTTGTCGCCACCAGTAAGCGACATCAAACTTCTGCCACATGAAAACTTTTCGCAGTTCCTCTAGTGGTCCTCGCAAGATAGGAGCGAGGAAGACCACCTCTGACGGCTGCTGAGGGCGGCGAGGAAGGGACTCAAAGTCGCTAGCGGCGACTACGAAGCGCTCGCCCCAACGGTGAACCTTGTTCACGGTCCAGGCGATGGTGCAAGTGTGACTGCAGGAGAAGATGACACCCTCTTTTGTCGCCCCCGGATGGAAGAACTTCCTAAAGACCAACATGTCGAACGAGATCTTCTCTGCTCGCAAGCAACTAAGGTACCCAACGATGATCGCGACACCGTTGGGGTTGATTTGCGCCAGTACTAAGCGTAGTACAGGAGGATCTAGCAGAACTTCGGCCAGAAGGGAAGTCACAACCCAATTTCGAAGTGGCGGAATCGGGAGAATGAGCTTGTCCGCGAAGGAGTTTATACGTTCCTCCTCACGAAGCAATCTCGCCGCATAGCCCTTTTGAAGGAAGCGTCTTTGAAGTCCTCCAGGTTCGCTCGCACGGTGATTGATTTCTTAAAATTCGCCAAGAAAAGAGCTCCACGTAGCTCCGTCGGCGAGCAGTAGCTTCTTCAGCAGACCCCGTTTCTGTAGACGAGATGGTTGTGCGAGTAGCAAAGTGTGAGAAGAAGGGTAAGATTGGAAACTCGCAGGTGGAAAACAAAATCGCGGAAAACTGAAATGCGGAACTGCACCGTGGCAAAGTGATTTTCCGCGTTTCAGTAGCCTTCGGATACGAGTAGCCGGACTGCGGGATCAATAGCCCCAGACTGCCTTTGTGTCTGAACATATGGATTCAGGAATTTTCCTGACTTCAACAATTTCAATAGTTACCCTCATCTTCTCGATTTCTCCTTAACATAAAGGTAAATGTAAAAGAAAAGGTGAATCGACTTTAAGTTGTTAATAAGAAGTTAAGAAAAGAAATTTTAAAAATGGCATTTTTTGGTACATATTTAACCTTTGTATGATTCCAAAGTCAAAACATTACTTTGCCAACTTATGATACCGAAGTAAATAACATTAAACTAAATATATAATAATAAATTGTATGCAACATTAGTGAATAAGTCAAAACTAAAAGCCAATAAAACTCTAGCCTTCGGATCCGAGTAGCCGGACTACGGGATTAATAGCCTCAGGCTGCCTTTGTATCCGAACATTTGGAGCCAGGAATTTTCCTGACTTCAACACTTTCAATAGTTACCCTCATCTTCTCGGTTTCTCCTTAACATAAAAGGTAAAAGTAATAGAAAAGGTGAATCGACTTTAAGTTGTTAATAAGAAGTTAAGAAAAGAAATTTAAAAATGACATTTTTGTGTACATATTTAACCTTTGTATGTGTTATAATAACCCATGTATTGGGCCCATTATTGCTCTCTTCTCTTTTAGTCTCACATCTTGTATAGGATTTATTCTCTCTATCTTCCTCCTATATATTTGTATTCTCTCCTTGTATTTACATACTCCATCAATACATACAAGATTTTGAGCTTTCTCTACATTGTATCAGAGTCGGGTTCGGCCTCTCGCGGACTCTTTTTTTTCTGACCGCTTCTGTTGACCTCACGCGGCCTGCCTCCCACGGCCTGCTTGTCTCTGTCCGCTTCTATTCTGCGGCTTGCCCGTCTTTGTCCGCTTCTTTTTCGCTACCTCCAGTTGCTCTCTTCCTCCCGTGGTTCCACCCCCCCTGGCTTCTTATAGTCATTTCTCTCCCTGATCCGTGGGGCCACCTTCTCCCTTGTTCTCTGTTGTCCGCTGCGGGCTCCCTGCTCGCAGCCGGTTCTTGGTCGCTGTTATTCTTCTGGCGGACTGCTCCAGCTCGCCGCGGCCTGTCTTCAGTCCGCTGCTCTGTTATCTGCTGCCTTGTCCTACCCGCAACCTATTCCACCTCGTCGCGCCCTGTTCCAGCTCGTCGCGACCTGCCTTCTCTATCCGCTTGAGTCTTTCTACTCGCGGTTTCCTTCTCCTCAGACCGCTGTTGTGATCCGCCAGACCGTGTGAGTTGTTCCTCTCCCGCATTTTGGTCGTGATCTTCTCCTGCTCTTCCTATCTGCGTGGCTTGTCTCTGTCCGCTGCGGCCTTCTTTTCTCAGTCCGCTTCGTCTTTGGTCGCGGCCTCCTCCTGCCGCTGGTGTTTTCACATCTTGACCGGGCGATCTCTGCTCTAGTCGCGCGGGCTCCCCTCTCTTGCGGACTGCTCTTGTCCGTCGGACTCTCTCTCTTCTTGCGGACTGTTCCTGTCCGCTGCGGACTGCTTCCTGTGCTCTAACCGCTGCTGTGTTCACCTAGACAGTACGGACTCCTTTCCGCATTTTGGCCGCGATCTGACTAATCGCTGGTGACCGGCATGACCGCGCGGCCAAGTGCCTTTTCCGCATTTTTTGGTCGCGGTCTCCAGTCCTTCCCGTTGCGGCCTTGTCGTGCGACCTCTTGTTTTTTTTTCACGGCGGTCTCCCTAGGTGGTCTGGTTCTGCGGTCTGCCTCTATGGCTTCTTCGGGTAACTCCACTAGCTCGGCGGTCAGTCCGCCTATTGACCGCCCGGCCTGTCCTACAGACCGCCCGGTTTGCTATGCTGAAGTCCGTGACGAGCTAAGGATCACTACCATCTCTCTTTCTGGCAAAAAAAATTTTATTATGTGGGTGCACTCAGTTCGACGGGTTCTTCAGGTCAAGGGTCTTCTGCCTCACCTTACTCAGGAACCTCCGTCTCCTCTTACCGATGATTGGCTCCGCAATGATGGTCGCGTTCAGACTTGGATCATGAATTCATTGGATGGTGAGCCTTATCAGATGGCTATGTACCACGACACCGCCAAGGCTATGTGGGATGAGCTGCATTCCTTATACTCAGGCCGCGACAGCCTTCAGCATCTCTACGACATACTCACTGACTTCTTTACTCTCGACACTGGTGAGGCTTCGGATATGACCTCGTTTGTCGCTCGGGCTAAAACTCTTGCTGAAGCCTGGATCCAGCATCAGCCGCCCACCAATGATCATGTTGCTCAGCGCGCTCAGAAGGAAGTCGCTTGCATTGCCATCATCATGGCCCGTCTTCCATCTCACCTTCAGAGCCTTCGTGCTCAGGTCCTGGCTGCTCCCACCACACCATCTTTCTCTGATGTATGCTCCATGATTCTCCGTGTATCACCTCCTTCAGATACTTCTGCTCCCCCCTCCCCCCCCGGCCCTTCTTCAGCAGGCCCCTCCGCTCCTACCATCCCCTCCTACTTCTGCTCGGGGGGGACGTTCGGGCTCTCGGGGCCGTGACCATGGTGGTCGGGGTCGGTCAAAGTGTTCCTTCTGCAGGAAATATGGTCATCTTGAGGCGACCTGCTACAAGAAAATTGGTTATCCTCCTCGTACGACGGCATCTGTTGTTACTGACGCCAGTCCTCCTGATCTTGAGACCGTCCGTCTTCAGCTCCAGCATCTTCAGGGTCTGCTCAACCCACCATCTGCCTCTGTCGCCTCCGTCTCCAACACAGGTACTGCTTGTCTATCCACCAGCCTGGGCTGGATTGTGAACGCTGGTGTCACTCATCACATTATTTCGCAACAGCCTGCCCAGTACTCGGAGTCTCCTTATCCGAAGACTATCACTGTGGCCAATGGGGCGATGGTTCCTGTCTCCGGCTCGGCAGATCTTTCTCTGAACCCGTCGATCACCCTTCGCTCGGCTCTTCATGTTCCGAGTTCACCGTTTAATTTACTTTTTGTTGGACGTCTTACGAATGATCTTGATTGTTCGTTTATATTCACCTCTTCTTCCTTTGTTATACAGGATCGACGAACGCAGACTACCATTGGTAAAGGCCGGCTGCGGAACGGGATTTACCTTCTCGACGAATCTCCCACCATTTTGTCTTTTGTTCCTTCCACAGTGTGGCATCGTCGTCTTGGGCATGCCCCTCTGCCGGTTCTCCAGCGGGCTCATCCAGATATATCTTTTACTCCTGTTCAGTGTGACTCATGTATCCTCGGCAAGCAGCCGCGTTCTTCTCTTCCTGCGCATTGTACTCGGAGCGCTGCTCCCTTTGATCTCGTACATTCTGATATTTAGGGCCCTTTTAAGGTTACCAGTATTTGCGACTTTCGTTATTTTATCACATTTATTGATGATCACTCTCGCACTACGTGGCTATACTTACTGCGTGATTGCTCGGAGCTTCCCCGTGTTTTCCGGGCATTTGTCCTCGAGACTTGTACGCAACTCCACACCACACTCAAAATACTACGCACTGATAATGCTCGTGAATACACCAGCCACGAATTTACCGCTTTATGTTCTGAATACGGGATTCTACATCAAACCTCATGTGCTTACACACCCCATCAAAATGGTGTTGCCGAAAGGAAGAACCGCCACTTACTCGATGTCGTCCGCTCCCTCATGCTTCAAATGCATGTTCTCAAGCCGTATTGGAACTGTGCGGTTTCGACTATTTGCTTTCTCATCAACCGTCTCCCTTCCTCCGTCCTCAATTATGCTACCCCGTTTAGCATATTGTTTCCCTCCACTCCGGCTTTTCCTCTCCCGCCTCGTGTCTTTGACAGCACCTGCTACGTCCACCGTCTGGGGCCCTCCTCGGATAAGTTGGATCCCAGGGCGGCTAAACACATCTTTGTCGGCTATTCACGTACCCAGAAGGGATATGTCTGTTACTCTCCAGCTACTCGAAAGATCTCCGTTTCTGCTGACGTTACCTTCCGGGAAGAACAACCGTTTTTTTTTCTCCTTTACCCGCTAATCTACCACCAACTACTCTCCCGCCATCCATCACACGCCCCGTTATTCCCGCTACTACACCACCTTCGCCGGTTTCCCCTGCACCGGCTCCTGCTACCGCCAAACGACCTGTTATCCGTGTCTACACTCGTCGCCCTCCCAGTTCTGTTGCCCCTCTGCAGACGACCTCTACCACGGATACTTCGCGTCCTTCTGATCAGGTACCCCCTTCCACTGTTCATCCTCTGGCCAACTACGTCTCTCTTCATCGTCTTTCTCCCCTTCTGCACACATTTGCTACTTCTCTCTCTTCGATTGTTGTTCCTAACTCTGTGCATGAGGCGCTTCAACATCCCGGCTGGCGGGCAGCCATGGAGGAAGAAATGTCTGCTCTCTGAGCTAACCAGACATGGACCGTCGTGCCCCTTCCTCCGGGTCAGAAATCAGTTGGGTGCAAGTGGGTCTTTGTCATCAAACATGTTGCTGATGGGACAATTGACCGTCTGAAGGCTCGTCTTGTGACTCGTGGCTTCACCCAGCAACAGGGACTCGACTATGAGGAAACTTTCTCTCTGGTCGCCAAGCTCAATATCGTTTGCGTCCTCATCTCTGTTGTTGTTCATCGTCAGTGGCCCCTATTTCAACTGGATATCAAGAATGCCTTCTTAAATGGGGATCTCCAGGAAACGGTCTACATGCAACAATCACCCGGGTTTGAGACCACGGGGGAGTCTCAGGTCTGTCGCCTTCTAAAGGCTCTGTATGGTCTCAAACAATCTTCACGGTCATAGTTTGAAAAATTCAGTAAGATCCTTCGTGATATCGGTTTTACTCGAAGCTCGGCCGACTTCTCGTTGTTTACTCGTCACCGACCAACAGGGACGGTCCTTCTGTTAGTCTACGTTGACGATATCATCATTACAGGAGATGACTCACAAGGGATACATGTCGTCAAAGTACATCTAAACTCGGTCTTTCAGACAAAGGACCTGGGACCTCTACGATATTTTTTGGGTCTTGAGGTTGCCAGACGACCGGATGGGCTTATTCTATCACAACGAAAGTACTGTCTTGACCTTCTTTATGATGTTGGTCTTTCAAGGTGTAAGCCAAGTGATACCCCTATGGATGTAAACCACAAGTTGTGCGCTCAGGCATCTGACTCGGATCTACTTCTCCAGAATCCTGAATATTATTGACTCGTTGGAAAATTAATCTATCTCACGGTTACCAAACCAGATATCTCTTTTGTTGTTGGTCTTGTCAGTCGGTACATGCACTCTCCTCAAAAATCTCATCTTCAGGCTGTTGAACGTATTTTCAGGTACCTAAAAACATCTCCTGGTCAAGGACTTGTTTATCGGACCTCTTCTTCTGCTCCAACTTCAGTGACATACTCAGATGCTGATTATGCTGGTTCTCTTGATGACCGGCGATCTACTAGTGGTTTTTGCACATATTTTGGAGGACATTTGATTACATGGCGAAGCAAGAAACAAGCGGTCGTTGCTCGATCATCAGCTGAGGCAGAATACCGGGCAATGTCATCTGTTGTATCGGAACTGGCATGGCTTGAGAGTCTTCTCACTGATCTGGGTGTAAAATTACCGTCACCGGCTCTTCTATTTTGTGACAGCTAAGCGGCTATACATATTGCCAAGAACCCAATCTTCCACGGAAGAACAAAACACATTGAAGTCGATTGTCACTTCATTCGGGAAAAAGTTCAAATGAAGAAGCTCGATCTAAAGCATGTCTCAGGGTCGGAACAAGTTGTGGATGTCCTCACAAAGGCTCTTCCCAAGGCACTCTTCTATCAATGCTTGTCCAAGCTTGATGTTAGAATAACTCATGTATTGGGCCCAACTTTTGGGCCCATTATTGCTCTCTTCTCTTTTAGTCCCACATCTTGTATATGATTTATTCTCTCTCTCTTCCTCCTATATATTTGTATTCTCTCCTTGTATTTACATAATCAATACATACAAGATTTTGAGCCTTCTCTACAGTATGATTCCAAAGTCAAAACATTACATTGTCAACTTATGATGCCTAAGTAAATAACATTAAACTATATATATATAATAAAAAATTGCATGCAACATTAGTTCATAAGTCAAAACTAAAAGCCAATAAAACTTAGTCAAAATGCAATAATGTTTGTGGGTTCATAAATTAGAAATATACCACAACTAGTATAGTGTATGTAGGCACAATCATGTTAACCTCCCAACTCCTGAGTCACAACACATCACTTCCACCAGCATGTCTGCACCAAAAGAAACATCAACATCTATCTAAGATTAAATATTAAGAACAAAGTCACTTTATTTTTACTGATTTATAATTTTACTTGCAATTCATTACTTCATAACTCTTGATTTGTTTCGTAGTCTTCAAAACATGTGTCAAATTGTGGAGCAGGTATATCCTCCTCTCAAAACCACTCATCATCATCTTTTTAATGTCTGCATTATAGTCCACTTTCATTTTAAACTTTCATTGTGTGATGGTTGGTTACATAGTTTGGTTCTCCTTGGACCCAAATCAGCATCCATAATGTCTTTAAGTTATTCCCAAGTCAGCTCTTCTCGAGTAAACATCTACTCTTCATTATCAATATCACCTTCAGTTGGACCCACGAGCAAGATTATAAATATCGGATGTCGGCAACATGTCGGATTGAATTTTTAAATATCAGTTGTCAGAAGTCGGAATTATGTCAGGGATATTTAAAAATATTGAATTTTCATATCCTATAATAAGTATAATTATAATTTATATGTTATAAAAATAAAAATAATTAAACATGACAATAAACAAATCATAGATTATATATATTCCAAAATAAATGCAAACATAATCCAAAATAAAATATTATTAATAAATACATATAAAAATATTATAAAAAATAATTAATATTATACATTAATTTTATTTTGATAATATTAAGTTTTATAGCAAATGAAGATATAAAGTTAAATATTTTTGATTGATTATAAGTCTTTCTAAGCTTAATAAATTTAAGTTAAAAGCATAAAAATCAACAAATATAAATGTCAAAATTTTACATTATGGAATAAAATATAGCGTGAAATAATTATAAAAATTTGATTGTAAAAATAAAACATGAAAAAAATGAATCAATAACTCTAATTGACTTAAACATACATAATATAGCATATATAAATGATTTAAACATATATTGCTATTTTGAAAACATAGTATAAAGTCGTATTGGCTGATATTTTTGTTAGAGTTATTATTATGTAATAGTATAATATTGTTGAGTTTAGTTCCACACCCGCTTATCGGTATTGGGTGTCTTGATGTAAGCCATATATATTGCCCTTATGTGGATGAATAAAATTGCACCTTCAATTTTACTTCTCCTTTCTACATGATATCAGAGCCAGGTTCTGAAACCTAAAATTTTTTTTTCCCGATCCGGTACTGTTCTCCCCCTTCCCCAACCCATCCTTCCGCGACCACGACCTGATAGGGCTCACGGGAATAGCCTTTCCCCTCGCTCCTGTCGACGGAATCGTCGTCTAATTTCGGAGACGGGAGCAGGACCTTCTCCCGACGGCTTCGTCGACTTCTCCCGACAATTGCGCCAACTGCTTTCGCCGTCGCCGCCCTGTGATGCTTCAGCCTGCAACATCGACGGCTCCTCCGGCTTCCATCTGCGACATCGACGATCCTATCGGCTCCCCTCTGCATCACCGACGCCGACGCCTCTGCTTCCAGCTTCTCCCGGCGTCTTCATCGTTGCTGCTTACGCCTGCGTCATCCTCTGCCTCCGTCGTTATCTTCTCCCGACGTCTTCATTGCCGATGTTGTCGTCTTTGCTTCTCCCGACAGTTTCGCCGTCTTCTTCCAACGGCTCGGCTTCCGTCGCTGCTTCTCCTGACGGCTACTTCTCTCTCCGGCTACTGCTTCTTCTCCGGCTGCTCTGCGTGCCCCTGGTGCCCTGTCGCTGCTTCTCCCGACGACTCCATCGTTGCTGCTGCCGCATGAGCCTTTTTTTATGTCCAATCTAGTTTTTTTTAAGTTGTTTGTGTGTTTGTCTGCATCTCTATGATTTTCGCCTTCTTCCGCGTGATTTGGGTTCATGTACCCGACGAGGGTCCCACACGTGCACGTGGTCTACGCGAGAGGGAGTGTACGTCACGGCCTCCAGGCATAGTCTGTCTTCATGCACGTATTCCACGTGAGGGGGAGTGTTTGTGATAACGGCGACTCGGATGCCTCTTTCCCGACTCCTGCCTTAGTCAGACATGGCCCCCAGGTCGATTTCGTATGTTGTTTGCGTCTCCTCGTCATTTTCTCTGGATTTAGTAGAGTTGGTTTGGTCTTTCGTGGTTGACCTAGTTTTCGCTCCGAGTGTATCCAGCGTGGTCATGGTCGGTTTTGTGGACCAACGTCGTGTGGCTCTTGCCCGGTTAAAGTATCCCCGGTGACACGCGGTTGGGCCTCGGTGGCGGTTGTTTTGTCCCATGTTGCCAACCTTCCTTTACCTTCCGTTTTATGCTGTGATCAAGTTGTAGGGTCCCCCTTCAGATTGAGGGGGAGTGTTAGAGTTATTATTATGTAATAGTTTAATATTGTTGAGTTTACTCCCACACCGCCTATCGGTGTTGGGTGTCTTGATGTAAGCCCTATATATTGCCCCTATGTGGATGAATAAAATTGCACCTTCCATTTTACTTCTCCTTTCTACAATTTCTAACCTAGAATTTGAACTTACCTACTTAACTGGATTTGAACTTTAATAATATTTTGTTTGTTTGACTTTTACTTTATGTAACCTCGTAAAGTCATCAACCCAAGAATTTCCACAAATTTTGCAACATCGGTAACACGGTATTTTAAGAACATAAATATAAAGTACCACCAAACTTAAGGATCAATATCACACATAGAAACACCACATAGATCAATCATTCACCATTCATTATTTAACTTTGCATCACAATCATTCACCATTCACTATTTAATTTTGCATTTCAATCATTCACCATTCATTAGTTAAGTATGCATCAATATCACACAAAGGAGCATTGCAAGCATCATAAGTTGCAAAATTTTGTAGAATTTTAGATAAATTGTAAATGATATTCACAATTACATCATGTGTTGCACCAACAACAAACGTAAATCAATACAAATTGTGGTAAATGCAAATCAATACAAATTGTAAATGATACTATGTAAGGCATCAAATTTTGTGTAAGCCATCAAAATTAGGGTAAGGCATCATATTTAGGCAACAAATTCAACGATTCAAGTGACAATTTTGGTGATTCAAGTGACAAATTCGGTGATTCAAGTGACAAATTCGGTGATTCAAGTGACAAACTCGGTGATTCAAGTGACAAATTCAGTGATTGGCAGCATATTATGGCAACATATTTGGACTACATTTGCCTCTATATGGATGTCTAAATATGAAATCATTTAAAATCGTTCCAAAAGTAGCCTTACATTAGCCTCTATATGGATGTCTCTTGTGGAGAAGCAGTGTTGTAAAGCTATGATGTCATGAAAATCGCTTAAACATAAAAGCATTGCGCACCAAAAATGTTGACATAAAGCAGGTTCATACAGGACAAAAAAATTGCTTAAACATAAAACTACTTCACACCAAAAAATCCTTTAAACAAGTTTTTTTTAATTCTAAGCTAGAATTTGAACTTATATACCTACTTACCTGAATTTGAACATCAATAATATTTTTTTGTTTGACTTTTAATGTGTAGCCTCGTAAAGTCATCAACCATCACTCAAGAAATCCCACAAATTTTGCAACATCAGTAACAGGTATTTTAAGAACATAAATATAAAACACCATCAAACTTAAAGATCAATATTGCACAAAAAAGCAGCATGGATAAATCATTCGCCATTCATTATTTAACTTTACAACACAATCATTCACCATTCATTATTTAAGTATGCATTAATATCACACAAAGAAGCATTGCTTGCATCATATGTTGCAAAATCTTATAGAATTTAGGATTAATTGTAAGAGATGTTCATAATTATATTATATGTTAAACCAACAACAAACGTAAATCAATGCAAATTGTGGTAAATGTAAATCAATAAAAATTGTAAGTGGCACTATGTAAGACATCAAATTTAGTGTAGGACATCATATTTAAGCAGCAAATTCAGTTATCCAAGTGATAAATTCAGTGATTGGCAGCATATTAAAGCAACACACTTGGACTACATTTGCCTCTATATGGAAGTCTAAATATGAAATCGTTCCAAAAGTAGCCTGATATTAGCCTCTAAATGAATGTCTCTTGCTGTAGAAGTAGTGTGTAAAGCTACTATGTCATGAGAATCATTTAAACATAAAGGCACACCAAAAATGTTGACAGGGAGCAGGTTCATACAGGACAATAAAATCACTTAAACATAAAACTATTTCACACCAAAAATCTTGACAGAAAACAGGTTCATACAGGACAAATCACTTGTATATTACTAATCACAAATTCCAAAAATGAAGTAATATAAATTTTCATTCATGCAGAAAAATAAATTAAAACTTAAAATACGTATGCATTTGAAGGTCAAGTGGCTAGAGATAGAAATGCACAGAAAAATGAAAAATCACGAAGCCTCCGAGAGAAATGTTAATGCAGAGGGGAGAAAAATAACCTCAAATTAGAAGAGTATTTCATTTACCTAGGTGAGAAATGTGTCACAAATTTTAGCTGCACTAAAAAGCAACAAACAAAAAGGGAATATTATTTGGCAGGGGAGAGAAGGAAGCGAAAAAGAAAGGAAGACAAAATCAATTAGGGTCCGTTCAGTTCGACGAAATTAAAATTCAGTAATTCCAATTCTTGTAGGAACTGGAATTGGACTGAATTCCATTTATGTTATTCGGTTGCAGGATGGAATTGGAGAACAGGAATTATCATTGAGCAATTTTATTATTTGGTTGCAAGAATAAATTCATCGACAGGAATTGAAAATCAAAATAAAAAAATTGAGAGGGAATTGTACCAACTGCGCAAACACCTATAATACAAGCACCTGACCGGACTATATGTAATACAAATACATTTTAAACAGTTGAGTTCATAACTATATATTCATGCTAGGTCTACATATAGGATGGTCTACATATAGTTTGAATTGAACTCTGCAAGCAGAATCTGAACAAGTTCTAAAGTGATCTATTTCTCAGCTACAAGAATTCTCCTCTATTTATTCATGCTGGGTGTCATATACTTATCTCTTGTTAGTTTGAGTCCACTTGCTTTCACTTGAACTCATTGCCCACACCAACCAAGACTATTTTTCCACCCTCAACAAAACTAAGAATAGCTACTTTTGGTAATAAATGTAACACTAAAGTCCAAGCTTTTGGTACTAAACAAATGACAGTCAAATGTCACTTTAAACTATAGAAATAATCCTCTACTAATTCTATAAAGCCAATATTTATGTTCAAATGACAGCTAAATATTAATTTTAGAATGTCTTATGAAGCCAATATTAACAATAAAAATAGATATGAATTTGAACTTATAGGAACAAGTCAGTCTTGTGTAAGAAACTCCTGTAATATGAATTTGAATTTATAGGAGCAAACCAATCTTGTGTAAAAATAGATGGCTGCAGATGCCACAATAGCTGGAAATTGAGAATGTGTCACCGTTTAGAAGACCAAACCCCCATTTACCAACAAGATAGAGGACGAATCAAGAAGAAGAAGAAAAAGGAAGCAGGGGAGGGCAAACCTTACCAGCGGCTAAATCGTGTGGGTTGAGCGTTCTGGATTCCAGGCAATGGACGATAAAGAGGGCTTCTTCGAAGTGCTTCTCCTTGCATAGTTCGTAAATCTTCACTGAAGAAGTGGCAATGGGAGCTGAGATTGGGGTATGATTGGAATCGTGCGGGAGAGAAATTTCTAAGGCTTCGCTGCAATAACAAAAAAATAAGAAGAGTGTTATGATATTTTATGTTATTTAGGGGTGTCAGAGAATATTAGAAAAAGTTGATGTAAATGCCCATTAATATTTTATGTTGTTTAGTCCCACATCTTTTGTATAGTTGTCTTTCTCTCTCATCTCTCCTATATATTTGTACTCGTACTTGTATTGAGATATAGAAGAAGTATATACAAGGTTTGGCTTTCTCTTCTACATGGTATCAGAGCGAAAGATCTGGCCTGGTTTTTTTCTAACCGCCCACTACCTTACCGGTCTGCCCGGCGGTCTCTGCTTTCCTTAACCGCACCTTGCTGCAGTCTCTTCTTTCCTACCTGTCTCTCTCCCTCTCTTCCGTGGATCCACTTCCCCCCTCCCTCCCCCTCTCCCCATTTTATACCCTCTAAAGTCTGGTCCGGGGACCACCTTGCCGCGCGATCTTCTCCTCTTGTTGTGCGGTCTTCTCCCCTTGCTGCGCGATCTGACTGTGGGTTGCTTCTCAAATCTGCTCTGTGGACCACCTTGTCGCGTGATCTTCTCCTCTTGCCGCGCGGTCTTCTCCCCTCGTCGTGCGATCTGACCGCAGGTTGCTTCTCCTTGCCGCTACGGATTGCTCTCTTACCGCTGGGTTTGCCTTTCTGGTTGACGGCTTACCCTGCTTCTCCTTGCCGCTGCGGATTGTTCTCTTACCGCTGGGTTTGTCTTCTCTCCCTAACCGCGTAGACTGTTTGTTCAGCCTCCTCTCCCTAACCGCGCGGACTGGTCCCTCTTGTCGTTGCGGTCGTCTCTCCCTAACCATGCGGTCTCCTCATTACTTCGGCCTTCTCCCTTGATAGCGCGATCTGGTCTTAGACCGTTGCGGACTGTTCTTTGGCCTCTCTTGCGTCGGGTACTGCGTTTGTCCGATGCCTCTAGTCGCCGCGGGTACTGCTTTTGTCCGCTGCTTCTGGCCGCTACGTCTGTTAAGATTCCCCACGGAGCGGTGAGTATCCTCTCTGTAGCGTATGCTCACTTGTAGCGAGAACAAGAGAACTAGAGCGGCCCACCCACGGAGCGGTTTGAACGAAGTGCGAGAATAAGCCACTAGTGCTTTTGGTTCAGTATCTTCACATACCCGTACGTCTTTGAATTACAACATTCGAGAAAGCCGATGATTCCAGCCGTAGGTGTGTCAGGTGAAGGGAGAGAGAATTACTCTTTCTACTAGACTCTATATACTCTGTCTTTCTTTTCGTATCAAAAGAAAGCCGTTGATGTTCTTCTATATATTTTCAGGCTTTTCTTTGAGAATTGTCTGTGTCGAGATTGGGTGGGTGTGAAGTCTACCGCGTTCAAGCTATCGAAAATCATGCGCATTGCATGCCATTCTCCCATCAGACTCTTGTTGGAAAAACCAACGCCCAGGCGATGATCAGTCTCTTTTAGGGAGCAGAGCAGTCAAAAAATGGAAAGAAAAATGATGTTTGACTTCTTCAGGACATTAGAATGGCGATTCCTCACAATCGCTCCTTGTGATGCGGCGGAACCATGGCAATTAGGATCTCAAGACGCAGCAACACCTATGATGCAAGGAATCATTGACTTACATCACGATATCTTTTTCTTGCTCATTCAGATTTTGGTTTTCGTATCACGGATGTTGGTTCGCGCTTTATGGCATTTCCACGAGCAGGCTTATTCTCGCACTTTGTTCAAACCGCTCTGTGGGTTTGGTTCAGTTCGGTTCGGTTTTGGTGGTTTAAATAATGTGATAAATCTTAAAAATTTATAGATAGAGATCATGTATGGTACAATGAATGAGGCTCAACCACCCAACATGAAAGTGCTGTCTGAACACAATTCCTATCACTTAACCATTTCAGGACTCCAAAATCAAATGAATGAAAAATGAAATATTCATCAGCATTGTTTGTTTGAAGAAAGATCTAGATTAGAGAAATATCTAGACTAGAGATCAACGACAACTTAGATATTTAATCAAAACAAAAAAACAAAAAACTTAAAAAATATAAGAGAAATACCTATTGGGTCGCTGACAGCAAGAGGTTTGAATCTGGAAAGGGCCGAACAACAATGGCCAATGGGGCAAGAACTGGAATCTGGAAAGAGAAAAATCAGAGAGCACCAAACATGGAAAGGAATAAACAGCAATATGAGTCATCTTTGATCGAATTAAGAGAAATAGGAAGTTAGGATCTCCGAGATTCAGAGAAATTGGAAAGCACCTCACCGGAATCAGAGAATGTTGATTGTTCAAAGATGCATCTGGATTCCTCAAAACAGGGAAGATGGAGAAGATGCATCTTTGATCGAATTAACGGGCTGTCGTGACCCTTCTTGCCGCTGGTGTGTTGCCACTGTGACCGGTGCGAGTTCTTTCTCTTATCCGCGACAGCCCTCCTTTACCGTTGTGGGCTCATGGCTTCCGAGGATTCTAATGTCACCTTCGTTTTGTCTGCTCGTGTTGCGGCTCCGGTTCCCGAGCTTCGCGATGAACTCCGGATTACTACTATCTCCCTCAGTGAGAAGCGGAACTTCATGGAATGGGTGCACTCAGTTCGTCGAGTATTAGAAGCATCTTGATCACTTGACTCGGGTCACACCTACCGCTCCCACTGATGAGTGGTTTCGGGATGATGGCCGAGTTCAGCCATAGTTGCTCAACTTCATGGACACTGAGCCCTATAAAATGGCTATGTATCATGACACGACGAAAGCCATGTGCGAGGAGCTCCACTCTTTTTCCTCTGGGCAGAATAGTCTTCAACACTTGTTTGACATCCTCTCGGATCTTCAAAACCTTGATCTCGGGGCTCCTGGCGATATGATCTCATTTGTTGCTAAAGCAAAAACACTGGTTGAGGCTTGGACCCAGCATCAGCCTCCTACTACAGATCTGACTACTTAACGGGCCCAGAAAGAAGCGGTCGGGATTGCAATGATGATGTCTCGGGTTCCTTCTCACCTGCACAGTGTTTGGGCTCAGATTCTCTCTTCTACTACCACTGCATCTCTGTCAGATGTGTGCTCTGTTTCTGAAAGTTACACCGCCCCAAGATGCTCCTGTGACTCTCTCTTGCGCTTCTACAGCTACCCACACCTTCTCCGCCAGCTCGAGGTTCCTCAGCCAGTGGGGTGCGCAACACGTCTCAGGGACGTGGCCGTTCTCGTAGATCTCCGTTTAAGTGCACGTATTGCGGTCGGGATGGTCATCTTGAGGCCAATTATTATCGCAAACATGTCCTGCCTCCACATCTTGCTGCTCCTATTATAGTTGATCCCCCCACTTCTACTGTCACGGATTCTGCAGCCTCTGCTCGGGAATACATTAATGTCCTACGCACTCAGCTCCAACAACTACAAGGGGTGATCTCTCTCTCCTCTGGATCTGTTGCGTCCATTTCAAATGAAGGTATATCTTATCTCTCACAGGCCTCTCACTGGATTGTGAATTCGGGAGCCACCCATCATATTACTTCGCAGCGACCTCCGCAATATTCGATGGCTGCCCACCCCAAGTTTATTATTGTGGCTAATGGTGATACCACCCCCGTATCCGGCACTGCTGATATACCTCTCACTCTCTCTCTCTCTCTCTCTCTCTCTCTCTCTCTCTCTCTCTCTCTCTCTCTCTCTTCTGCTCTTCATGTTCCAGGCTCACCATTTAACTTACGTTTTTGTTAGCCGCCTTACTCAATATCTTAATTGTTGTGTTATCTTCTCACCCTCTACCTTTGTTGTGCAGGATCGACAAACACAGAATATCATTGGTAAGAGTCGGATGTCGAATGGGCTCTATCTCCTCGATGTTCCTCCGTCTGCTCTCTCCGTCGTCTCCACCACTGATTGGCATCATCGTTCTGGGCATGCTCTCCTCCAGATTCTCAAGGAAGCTCTTCCTGATGTCTCCCAGCATAAGTTTCTTGTGAATCTTGTATCTTTGGCAAACAGCATCATATTTCCTTTCATCCTACTTGTACTCGGAGTGATACTCATCTATCATTAGTACACTCTAATATTTGGGGACCTTATAAAATCCCTACTATGTTTGGTTATCGTTATTTTGTCACTTTTATTGATGATTACTCTAGCTTAGCCTGGTTATACTTACTCTGAGATCGTGTTGAACTGGCCTCTACATTTTGTACATTTCTTATGGAAAATCGTACTCAGTTCAGCTCTCTTTTAAAAATCATTCGCACTGATAATGTTCGGGAATACACTAGTCGGACATTCTCGAATCTTTGCACGGAGTTTGGCATTATACATCAAACCTCGTGTGCGTATACGCCTCGACAGAATAGTGTGGCAGAGCGAAAGAATCGTCACCTTCTTAATGTTGTTCGGTCACTCATGATTCAAATGCAGGTTCCCACTTTGTTTTGGAACTTTGTTGTGTTCACCGCATATCACTTTATCAATCACATGTCATCCTCTGTGCTCGACTTTGTCACTCCATTTAGTCTTTTATTCTCGTTGCAATCCTCGTTTACTCTTACGCCTCGTGTGTTTGGTTGTACTTGTTATGTTCACAATCTTGGTCTGCCCACGGATAAGTTTGTTCCTCATGCCAGCAAATGTATGTTTCTAGGATACTCTCGGACTCAAAAAGGCTATATGTGTTATTCTCCAACTACTGACAAAGTGATTGTCTCTGTTGATGTCATCTTTTGTGAGCATCAACCATTGCATGACCCACCTTCTGCTTCTGCTCCTCTCTCCTCTTCCATACCTCGTCCAACCATTCCTGTCACGTCTTCTCTACCACCTCTTCTTCCCACTCCACTTTTGGTACTTGTTCCACCTAAACCGCCTCTTCTTCGCGTATACACTCGTCGTATCCCGGTCTCTGAAGCTCTACAACATCCCCCCTCCACCGGTGCTATCCTGTGAACTGACAATCCATCATCATCATCTACTGCTCACCCCATGACAAATTATGTATCTATGCATTGTTTGTCTCCACCTCTATGCAAGTTTGTTTTTTCTCTCTCCTCCATCTCTATTCTTAACTCTGTGCAGGATGCCCTTCTTCATCCAGGGTGGCGTGCGGCTATGGATGAGGAAATGCCCGCTCTTTGGTCTAACTATACTTGGGATTTGGTTCCTCTTCCTCCAGGGCAATCTTGTGTCAGTTGCAAGTGGGTGTTTTGTATCAAACATGCTCCAGATGGGGCAGTTGACTTGTGACTCGGGGTTCACTCAACAACAGGGTCTTGATTATGATGAAACATTCTCTCTCGTCACCAAATTGAACTCTGTTCGGGTGCTGATCTCCTTAGCTGTTCATCGTCACTGACATCTCCATCAGCTGGATATCAAAAATGCTTTTTTAAATGACGATCTTCAAGAAACGGCCTACATGAACCAACCTCCATAGTTTAAGACCACGGGGGAGTCTCGTGTATGTCATCTTCGAAAATCTATTTATGGTCTCAAACAATCTCTCAGAGCTTGGTTTGATAAATTTAGTAAGGCAGTTCGCGAAGTTGGATTCAAGAGAAGCTCGGCTGATTTCTCTCTCTTCACTCGTCATCAATCAATTGAAACTGTCGTTCTCTTGCTTTATGTGGATGATATTTTGATTACTGATGATAACTCCACGGGGATACAAAAAATCAAGCAACACATAAACTTCGTCTTCCAAATAAAAGATCTGGGGGCTCTCCGATACTTTCTTGGACTTGAGATTGCAAGACGGTTTGATGGCCTTGTCCTTTCACAACGAAAGTACTGTCTTGATCTCCTCCAAGATGCTGGCTACTCCGGGTGCAAACCTGTGGAAACCCCTATGGATGCCAATCACAAGTTATGTGCTCATAGAACCGACTCTGATTCTCTGCGTACGAACCCTGAGTATTATCGGCGTCTCGTGAGAAAACAGATATATCTGACAGTTACAAGACCTAATATTTCTTTTGTTGTTGGAGTGGTCAGCCGATTTATGCATACTCTTCGGATTTCTCATCTCCAGACAGTAGAACGCATCATCAGATATTTGAAGTCAGCTCCTGGACAAGGATTGGTATATAAGTCATCCTCCTCTTTATCTCTTACTGTATATTTAGATGCAGACTATACGGGCTGCCTGGATGATCGACATTCCATTACTGGTTTCTGTACCTACTTTGGAGGGAATCTTATCACTTGGCGTAGCAAAAGCAGTCTGTGGTTGCTCGCTCTTCTGATGAAGCTGAGTATTGTGCAATGGCGGTCGTTGTATCTGAACTCACCTGGCTTGAGGATCTTCTTGGTGATTTGGGGGTCACTCTATTCTCACCAGCAACTTTGTTTTGCGATAGTCAGACTGCAATCCATATTGTGAAGAATCATGTGTTTCATGAGCGGACCAAGCATATTGAAGTTGATTGTCACTTCGTCCGTGAAAAGGTTCAATTGAAGAAGTTAGAGTTGGAGCATGTCCCTACATCTGAGCAAGTTGCTGACATTCTCACCAAGGCATTACCGCGACAAATGTACCATCAGTTCTATCCAAGCTCGGTGTCTGCGACTTGTACGCTCCAGCTTGCGGGGGAGTGTCAGAGAATAATAGGAAAAGTTGATGTAAAGGCCCATTAATATGGCCCATTTAGGATTCTAGTTTAGTCTCACATCTTTTGTATAGTTGTCTTTCTCTCTCTTATCTCATATATATTTGTACTCGTACTTGTATTGAGATATAGAAGAAGTATATACAAGGTTTGGCTTTCTCATCTACAAGGGGCAAGGGAGTCTTTTTATGCCTTAGGGCTTTTGCATAAATACTCTGGTTTGGTGTGAACCGGGTATGTGAAAACTTCGTGCTTTTATTTTCGATGCTTTTGGTGGCTGCTACGGGATCATCCCCTGCTCCTTCTTCCAATCCGTTCAGGGCTTGCCCTTATGATTGATTAACAGTTTTAATCTTTGGTTCAATACAAGCTGTTGTGTGTTTGTTGGATCTCTAGTTGCTGTTGAACTGGTGAGCTAAATCTGGACAGCGATTCGGTGATCCCGAAGGGGGCGCAACAAAGAGCTGATGAACAAGATACAGAGGGAGAAGAAGAGGAGGAGAAGAAGAAGCAACGCAAACCTTATCACCGGCGGTGTCGAGGATGAAGTGGCGCCGTCGCCCTGGGAGCTCCGGCGGGTGGAAAGCGGGAATTGATTGCGGGAGCGACGAGAATTGCGAAATGCCTAACCGCGGTTTTGCACAATTCTGGGGCTATAATTCTCTGTCCAAACACTTGCATAAGGGCCCGTTTCTTTGGTAACTTTTGGTGGGCCGGTTTTGACTTTACTTAAATAAAATCAAAAATCAAGTTCGTTTTAGGTATTTTTAACCGAATTTTTGGTTTTATATCAAAACCGGTCGGTTTTGAGAACTTAAATTTACGCTAGCTCTAAAACTTATCTCCATACCCGGGTTTTCATCCGCCGCTGTTTTCCTCCTGATCGACGTCTTCCTCATCGCCCACGCCACGACGCACGTAAGGTTTTCAGCCGCCGCTGTTCGTCTTCCTCATCGCCCACGCCACGACGCAAGCAGGAAACTCCGACGACGACACACGATACTCCGCAACCTCGCCCTTCTCCTCACTTCCGGGTGCATCCTCGGCGAGGTCAATTGAGTTTTTGAATGTGACAGGGGATGCAAGGCCTTTGAGTTGGTCGATGAGGATAAGGGTGTCGCTGTACCTGGCGCAGGTGCGGGAGTACTGCAGCAGCCGAGTGTGTGCTTTATATCACGATCTCAATGCTTACAGGGTTCTCTTCGACCAGGTTGGCAGGACTCAGAATTTTGAATTTATTTTGTTGGCAGTTTTCATTGTGCTCTTCTTCTTCTTCTTCTGATGGCCCTTTGATCTCACTCCCGCCCCTGATTTTCTTTATGATTGCAAGCAAAATGGCAATCCTAGGTTATCCACTTTTGGTCTCATGAAGAACAGCAGAGACGGGAAAAGCTATAGTACAAATTTGGAAGATACTGATGATGAGGATGAGTTTGGTAATGGATCAATGGGCTCAAGGAGGAAGAAGGCGAAGAAACCATCAGTTTGGTCATTTATCAATTTATGGGCCTGAAAACCTTCCTGCAAACGAACAACAGAATTGGTTTTGACAGAAAACTAAAACCTTTCAGTTTTTAGTTTTCAAACAAAATCAATTCCTGTGAAACAAAACCTGCGAAACGAACGGGGCCTAAGAATTATTAAGGTTGGGTTTCACTTTTGGCTAGGCTTATTGTCATAAGATGTATATTTGGTATCACAAATATTACTATTTTATAAAAAATGGTTTGGAGCATAAAATTTTATTATGACAATAACATTTTTATTTAATCTCATCAAAACAAATAAGTCGTGATAAAGCACGGCAAATATAGCCTAAAACTCAAAACGATCAATTTAGATATACATAAACTAAAATCTTAAAACCATGTCTTTTTCCGGTAATTTTTTTCTACGCGTATCCAAAGAGAGATTTTGCAAACCCTTCAAAATGGAGAAGCTGTCTTCTCTCCCGCCCCTTCTCCCATCGCCCCTTCTGCCACCTCTCTCGACGTTGTAGCAGTTGCATCTCCCGGCCTCTCTGTCGTTGCCTCTCTTGTCGCCCCTTCCGCCGCCACTCTCATCGTATTTCTCGACCTCTATCACTGTCTCTCCCATCGCCATAGCACTGGATCATAGCTCAAACTCGACATAGTATTAGTAACAGTGCCATAACACCTTTTTCTGACAATGCTTGAGGGAATACAATGCATACAGTGGTAAGGTCTCGTAACAACATCATGATCATAGTTAACTGACCTTGGCATGGAGATTTTGGCTCCGTTTGGGAGGACTTATTTTCACCGGTCAAGCGGTTACGATCGCATGAACCGGACCTTAAATTAAGGTCAGGTTCATGCGGTCGTAATCGCTTGACCGGTGAAAATAAGTCCTCCCAAAAGGAGCCTTTGACAGAGGCTGGTGTGGATACTCCACTCGGTTGGTAGATTTCTAGGCAGAAGATATAAAAAGTGTCGAAGTGATAACATGATTTTATACCATGAAAGAAACTATTGTACCTTTTGTTAGGGTTTGAGCCGCTCAAAGTATTTTATCATACCCCATCTAAGTATGAAATATGGTATATATAGTACTTCCAGCATAGGGTCAAACCTTAGAATGACACGAAACTCGTTATCCTATTCCGAGTCGGCCTCAACACCTGCGGACATATTATTATATAAATCTAACAATCTCCTCATATGTCCGCCGTGAACCCAAACTTCAAATAGAGGGTGGTTTGTGCAAAGTTCAACCAACTGTGAATCATACACAACCGTGTCCAGCACCTGTTTCAAACAAAATTAGACTTGGAGCACAGAATAGCATGCACGTATAAGTAAAACGAAACTCAACTGCAACACAGAATAGTCTCAGGTACAACAAGACACGGGCTCAATACGTCTGGTGTTCCAAACAAACAGAGAGCTAAAAGTCCAATCAAACTGTGCATAAAAGAAGAGCTAAAACAATGCTCTGAACAGAAGTAGCAAAAGATAAACTAAAAACACTCTAAAACTCATCATCCAAAAGATCATCCTAATCTGGATTCCAGTCAACCAGTGTTCCTCCTATCCCAGCAACCCCTGCAATTTCAACAGAGAATTTCATTTCAGAATGAATTCTATCTTTTGCAAATTTGCAAATATCTAGTTCTACAAAAAAGAACTTAGTATTAATCATTTTAATTTGGCTGGGATGACATGTTCACAGAGTATTATAATTTTACCTCAGAACTTGATATCTGTTTCAACTGAAACGATTCCATACTTCTAGACACCACAGTTATATATGTGATCCTATATGGAATGTCACAGTTACTGCCCTTCTAAAGTTAATTGGAACTCATCAAGTTTGGAATGGAACCAATCTCCAGAAGAAGAGACAAAGCCAAGTAATGTTGTGTTATCAAGTTTGGAATAACACTCTCCTCCAAGGCAAAAACCGAATCGAGGTGAAGTTGTTAGCATCAAGTTTGGAATAAAACAACTTACCAGATCCGAGCTCAGCAATCAAGAGCATCAACGGAACACAACAGGCTTGCTTTGACTAAGGAAATCAGAATAATCAAAACGTTTGGACAAAGGCTGAACTAAATCGCCTATTACTGAACTAAGGCCGAACTAAATCGCCTTTAGTCTCATTCCCCCCACTGTTTTAATTAGACGGTCTTTTGGCATTCCTTTCGTCAATGGATCAGCTAGGTTATCCTTTGAACGTACATCGATCAAAATGATAATTCCTTGTTCTTTCACATAATTCAACAAGGCATGTCTTAGTCGTACATGTCTCCTCTTAGTATTATAGAGGGTATTCTTAACGACTTGAATTGCTACTTGATTATCACAATACAAGCTCAACGAGTTGACTTATAACTTAGACAATGGAATGTCTAAAATCAAGTTCCTGATCCAATCTGACTCTTCACCGGCCAAGGCTAAGGCAAACAACTCGGCTTCCATAGACGATAATGTTATACAGGTCTGTCTTTTGGATTTCCAAGTGATAGCAGCTCCACCCAAAGTGAATATATATCCACTGGTGGACTTGCTGTTCCCGACTTCTGAACACCATGATGCATTAGAATGTCCCTCCACAGAAGGTGGGTAACCAGTGTAGCACAGAGCATGATCTTTAGTACCTTTTAGGTACCTCAACAACCTATCTAGGGCTTCCCAATGTTCTTTGCCTTGATTACTGGTAAAAATACTCAGCATGCTAACCAAAAAAACAATGTTTGGTCTAATACAACTTGTGACATACATAAGACTACCAATTATTTTGGAATATTTGACTTGATCAATGTTGGTTTCTACGTTAGGACTCAACTTAACATTATGATCAAATGACGACTCAATCGGCCTACAGTTATCATATCCCCAGGTAGAAAGAAGTTGTTTAATATAATGAGTCTGACTAAGAGTAACTCGACCCTTGTCAATTCTAACCTTCATATCTAATAGGGTATCCATATGACCAAGATCCTTCATGTCAAAAACTTCTGCCATAGTGGATTTAATATCCCTAACTGCGGCAAGATTAGACCCTAAAATCAACATGTCATCCACATATAAGCATATGATGACTGTCTGATTCGACAATGAGCGGTGATAAAGGCATTTGTCTGAGAGACTAGACTGAAATTTATGGCTCTTTACCAACTACTCTGTAACGCCCCCACTCGTCACATTGCATATAACAGTGGGTCTGACCAGGTCCCCACGCCATATGTCACGGATAAGCGGCGGAATTACTTGTGGAAATCAAAATCTACCCGCATCCTAACTCAATACATTCTAGCGCAGCATTTTAAATTATTATGAACTCAACTCAAAAAATGTCCACTACTATATAAACTCCACATTTATATATCCAAACCAGGAATGTATACAACTCACACACACTGGCCTTAAGGCCTTACATGTTTCTCTTTACACAAATACATTTTCGTACATCGGCACGCAGGCCAGCCACACATGAAATCCAACAACGATTCGCACGGCCTTTGCGGGTCTTTAGCAGCAAGTCTCTATTCTACTCAAGCAATTCAATTCAAGCATCACCACCTGCAATGCATAATCCAATCCAAAGCGGAAAACAAAGTAACGGTCGGCATTAGCTGACCCATTATAACGACCCTACCCCTTACCCAAGGCAGTGGTTTCTTCCCTGTATGCATTGTCATCATCATATGAATCAACACTATCAATCACAATCATATCACAAATGTCGGTATCCACTAGACGCTTTGTGCACTCAGGGCACCTTCTTGGTGTACCGTAGATACCAGTCGTACACCGCCGATCCGAGGCTCTTCACTTGTTGGTTGGGCGGTTCAATCCTAGTCCACCAATCTTAATATTGGCGACATCCTGTCCATACCACTCAAAGGTACTACCTCACGGCATACACAAACAACCAGAGCAGATCGACCCACACCTGTGGTGTGGCAAGCCGTGTGTATCGGGGCTCCCCGGGCATTACCACCAATCGACCCCTCACCTATTTCTGATCGACCCACACCTGTGGTGCAGCAAGTCGGGTTTAACTTGGCTCCCCAGGCATTACCACCAATCGATCCCTCGTCTATCCAGATCAACCCACCTTAGTGGTGTAACAGGCCAGGTTTATCTCGCGCTCCCCAGGCGTGCTACCAATTGATCTCTCAACACAACCAGGAGCTTACTCAAAGCCTCCATACATCTATAACCAACATTCATTCATCCATACAACCATTCAAGCAAAGCATAAACCTTTCATAGCATCAAATCCACAGAGTCTTCTCCGGTTTACCCATGATCATCACCAATCCAGACTACCCGTCCAGATGGGTTTCACACAACATGCTTATGTCGTACTCCACACTTCCGGCTCTAGATGCAAATCCAACCACGGAATCGCTTACGAAATCCACCTCTTGGTAGAGGATTTCACGCATATGCATAAAGAAATGACTTCGATGTCCAAGAAGGAGATCGTTACCATTGAAGATCGCTTCGGCGCCATGAAGTAGCCGGATGGAAATCACCGTCTCGGCTTTGCCTTCACGAATTCGTTCTCGGATCTTCAATCCGCACTCCGCAGCTCCTTCAGCAGCTAGCTTTCCTTTCTCCTTTCCTTGCCTTGGCCGTTCCCTTTCTCTTTCTCTTTCTTGGAAGGAGAAGAAGAAGAAGGAGATGAGAATGAAGGGATTTATCTCATTCTCGGCTTTTTTATCCATAGGAAAGAATTCTGGACCATTAGATCCAGAACAGGGAAATGAACGGCCAGAAAATCTGACAAAATCACTTTTCGGGTCTGACAGGCCCTGTGACACGCCCGTGTCACAGGGCGCGTACCTTAAGCGGCACACGAACCGACTCATTCTGACTTATCCAACATCGAACACGGTCATGGTACACGCCTGTGTCGGCCCAGTCATGCCCGTGACCCAGGGCGTGTAACCCACTCGACACCTCATCGAGAGAAAAGTGTCGACTTCTCGACACAGCGGGACACGCCCGATGACACGCCCATGTCACAGGCCGTGTACCCCTTGCGCCACTCGACGATCGTCGAGCACAGTTCGTCGACCAGAGGGGACACGCCCTCCGACACGCCCGTGTCGGATGGTACACGCCCGCGTAGCACGATGTGTTCCCTCTGTCGACCACTTTCGTCGACCAAATACTCTGGTGTCGACCAAGGGAGGACACGCCCTAGGTCACGCCCCCTGACACGCCCGTGTCACAGGCGTGTACCTCCCTAAAATTCGTCGGACGAATTTCATCGACCACGCGCCCATCTGCTCAACCCGAGCAGGACACGCCCTGGTACACGCCCGTGTCTCAGGCCGTGTCACCCAATATTTACCGTTTCTCGAATTTGGGCTGTTACATGGTCAAACTTCATGTGTCACATCTTAGACGCTTGTTTAAGCTCATAGATTGATTTATCCAGTTTGCACACTTTATCTTTTTGATTTTTCTGCACATAACCATCAGGTTGTGCCATGTAGATCTCTTCATCAAGCTCTGCATTTAAGAAGGTTGTTTTCACATCCATTTGATGAACTATAAAGTTCTCGATAGACGCAAGGGCCAGAAGAATTCTGATAGTCGATAGGTGATGCAACTTCGCGGAAGAGGACTTATTTTCACCGGTCAAGCGGTTACAACCGTATGAACCGCAACTTAATTAAGGTCTAGTTCATGATGTTGTAACTGCTTGACCGGTGAAAATAAGTTCCCTTAAACGGAGCCTTAGGCTACGTTTGGCGTGACTTATCGTGACTTATTTGCTCCAGTGAGGTTGGACAAAAATGTCATTGTCATACAAAAAATTTATGCATCACACTAATTTCTTTTTTTGTAACATTTGTGATATTAAACATATATTCTATGACAATGACTTTTTTGTCCAATCTCACCAGAACAAATAAGCTGTGATAAGCAGCACCAAACACAACATTAGTCTACTGTCATTAATTTCTCCCAAATGCACTCAATATTTTCCCAGGTCATCAAGAGATGCATGTGCATTACTAAAATGCTTCTGGCTATGTATTTCAATATTTCACCAAGTTTGTTATTTTTCTTTTTCACACATTTGTTTAGAGGTAAGGCTGGTTTTCTTGAAGTTCTGTACAAATAAGACAAATCATTTGATGCATATGTTTTGGGAAAAAACAACATGTTTTGTTTAAGATTCTTTAGAAAAGAATTTGCAATTTATATATATGTTCTAGTTTTTTTTTCAGCTTTAATTGTTGCTTTACATAATTATTCAGTTATTTAAACACATAGAAGTGGATGTAACAGTTAATAAAATTCTTTAAATGTCATAAATTTGGTATTAAGACCTTACAATCGTCTTTAAAAAAATTTACAGGTTTTCATTGAACTGGATGTGACAGTTATCATATATTAAATGTCATAAATTTGATGTTTTATGTTATAAACGTGTTATTTTGTCAAACTGTTGCGCTGAACTTCTCATGCAATGATTTTTGTGTCTAAAACATTTGATTATGTAATTTGTAGTGTTGGTTTATTATTAACAATTTTGGTTTGTGGTTAACAATTTGGTTTGCACAGAGTATTTTTCAAAATATATGATTTGTCATTAACAATTATTTGTGTATATCCAAATTTTATTTGTCTTTAACAATTCCATTTTTTAACGTGGAAAACAGTGGAAAGGGTTGAAAATCACGTGCTCGAAGCTGTGACAACCAAACTTTCACTATTTGTCAGTTATGCAATGCTTTTAGGAGAAAGTAAGGGTGCTGGGTCGTTCCTCATTATAATTATTGGGAGAGAGAGTGAGGTGCTCAGAGGTGACAGGTCACCGCTCGCGGAGCTAAATCTTTTGTCTGCTGCAGAAGGGAATGTTACGCTCTGAGTGTTCTGAGTGCTCTGGAGTTTTTGACTGCTGACTGAAGGCTGAAGCGGTGTGCTCTACACGCCTTAGTCTCTATGGCTTGTCTCTTGCTGCGTGCGGGGGAGTCTGGAGTGCTGGTCTTGTTGGTGGCTGAAACGTTAGTTCTTGAGTACGCGGAGCGGTTGTTGATGAGTAGGCGGGGCGCACTTGGAATGGTCTTGAGAACGGAGTGCAAGGAGGCACGCTTGGAGCGGTCTTGAGAGCGGAGCGCGCAGAGGCGTGCTTGGAAGCAGAGCGTACAGAGGCGCATTAGGAGCACTTCAGTTTAGTACACCTTTGGGTCGTCATTTGGGCTCCATAATCAGATTTAATGTAATGAATTATAAAGATGAAATATAATTTCCCAATCTTTAAGAAGAGCCCAGAGCACGAAAATTCAGTACAAGTAAGACCTTGAAATAATAAAATAGAATCCATAATGTATCTTCAAAGATAATGTCTTATAAGACTACATGCAGATTATTCATAAGTATACATTAGTAATCAACAACTCTTATTTTTATAAACAAATAAATTATGTTTTTTAGTGTTGCTGGGAGGAGTGGTCTTTCTTGCTCACATAATATGGACTTTATGACACTTTATCGAGATCCAAAAAAATTTGGACCATTTCAAAATTTATGTGTGTGATCCTTGTGCAGGGGCCATGTTAAAATTCTCTGTATCGTTTCAATTTTATTAGATGTCCCTAAACTGTGGATTATGGAGCCCGAATGGCGACCCAACGGTGTTCTGAACTTAAGGGCACCCTGAGTGGAACACAGACTCGTATCTGAAAAATCTCCAAGTCTGGAACTGTGGATTATGGAGCCCGAATGGCGACCCAACGGTGCCCTGAACTGAAGCGCTCCCTGAGTGGAACATAGGCTCGTATATGAAAATCTCCAGGTCTAGAACTGTGGTTGACGACCCCACGGCTGTGGCTCATATAGACTACTAGCCAGATATGAATGAGGTCACTAATCTAAAGCTTATTACGTGTTCTGAGCCATTTGTGTTTAGCCTAGTTGTAACTAATATCTTTTATCACCTCTGATCGTATATTAAGATGCTCAATATTTATGCTCTGAGTGAATGTCGAATTACGTAAATTGTTTGACATGTATTATTTGTTTATAGATTATGTACATCATAATTTCATAAATAACTTATATAAATAACTTATATTCATTTGTTCTCTCAACATACACTTAAATGTTTTATAATTACTATTACGTATAATATGAATTTTTGAGCAAATTAGGCAAATACTTCATGATTGGTGATATGTATGGCTAAGAGGTGTCGAATTTCTCACCTCACAGAAGTTGGACTTTGAGACATGTTATCAAGATCCAAAGCTGTAATTGTTGAACCCAGAAACTGCGGTTCAACGAGAAGTTTGAGCCTGAAGGTAGCTCGCCCTTACTTCTTTTGAGTTAGGATGTCAGGTAGGTTATTCGAGGCTGGTGCCACAACCACAAAGGCAAAAAACTGAGAAACATACCCTTAGCTATAACGAGGAGGTCCCGCCACACACCCAAAAGTTCTAAAAAAACTTCCCCTCCCAAGCCAGTGTTGTGCCTGAACACCTTGGAGGATCTTCAGAACTCCAGGCCACCCACCCGAAAATCACGGTGAGCGGTGAGTTGGAGCCCTTGCCAACCAAAGCTAGTCAAAGGAGAGAGAAGTGGGAAAAGTCCTCTCCAAAGGTGCTCATGGGGTCTATTTATAGTTTTGAGAGTGTTCTATGAATAGCGAAAATCTGGCTTTGGGTATTTGCTAGCTGAACCCTAAATTGGTCTGTCAAAAGCTAAAACCCTTTGTTTGAAGCAACTATCAGCAAGCTGAAATGGGTTAGCTGGGGAAATGGATTGTAACTTGTCAAGGGTGAGTCGAGGTCACGTCAATCCGACTCGCCAAGGAGGGGAGAGTCCCTAATGTCGCTGACGCTCGCATGCCCCCAGAGGGCATGGGAGAGTGCAGGGCAGATCCTCCTATCGGCTTTTAATCCAGGGCAGGGTACGAGTACAGGGTCGGTTGGCCCCACTTGCCCCTTCCTCTCCGGGATGGGGCAAGTGCTGGGTTCATTGACCCCATTTGCCCCTTTTAGCTATCTGGGTCTGACTTACGCACGGATTGCTTTGTGGGGGACTAGGTCACTCAGCAAAAACAATGTTGTACAACAGCGATGAAGTCTCACCACACACCCGAAAGTGCAATTTGCAACTTCCCCTCCTAAAGCCAATTATTTTTGTATTTGGATTACAGATGTTTCAGTAATATTATTTGCAATTGAATGAGAAGAATTATATATCGTATATGACTACACGTAAGGTTGTTAATGATAACTTGCTTATATTATATGAGGTTCTCTTAGGACCATATAATATTGATCTTTAGTATACTTCTTCTAATCACGCAATAGTAAGGTTGGGGGCATCGAGAGCCGAATAACCGGTTGGGCTCCTGTCCAGGGGCAGGTGAGAGGATTTCAGGGTGGGGAGAATTTTCGCGGAGGTTAAGGGCAGTTCAACCCACCGGCGTGGAGGCAGGGTCAGAGGGCACCCCTTCTACAACAACATCAGGCGATGACAGTCGCATAGGGGATGGGCATGAGAAGAGGAGCAATAAGAGGAAGGAGAGGAGGAGGCAGGGCGATGTTGCCCATTTGTTACTTCCATCAGGAGGAGGGTCACATGACGGCCACCTGCCCAGAGTTCCTTGAGATGAGGGTGGCCAGGGGTCAGGCCCAACAGCAGCCGCCGGTGAGGATAGAGGAAGTTCTGCTGGGATGAGAGGAGGATAGGTACGAAGACAGGGCCAACATGGGCGCCCAAGGAGGGATCAAGGTGACCCATGGGGGAGTGGGAATCGAAGCCACCCACAAGAGAAGCTTTCAGACCATATTCAGGCGGAGCATCGCCTCGACCTCCCAACCCCCCCCCCCCCCCTCTAGAGGAGAAGATTACCTTCTCGTCAAAAGACATGTCGGACTAAGAGGACCCGTTCTGCGACGCTTTGGTGATCCAGACGGACATCAAAAACTTCACGGTCTCCTAGATACTTGTTGATAATCCGTGAATGTGATGGTCAGAGGGGGAGGAATTTGGAGGGTACGTGGACGATCTCATGGTAAAAAGCAGGGATGTGGTCTCCCATTTACTTGACTCTGAGGAAACGTTTGCTACCATGAGAAAATTCAAGATGCGACTGACCCCCCTGAAATGTGTCTTTGGGGCGAGCAGGGGAAGTTTCCTAGGCCATATCCTCACCCTCGCGGGGGTGGAGCCCAACCCCGAAAAGGTGAAGACCACAATGGAATTGGAATCACCACGTAGTACCAAGGAAGTTCAACGCTTGACGGGGAAGTTCGTCGGGCTGAGTAGGTTTCTCTCCCGGGTATGGGAGAATTACTTACCCTTCTTAAAGGTGTTGTGAGGAAATCAAAAGTTTGAGTGAAAAAAAGAATGTGAAGAGGCATTTCAAGAATTGAAGGGCCAACTCTCCCGAGATCCGCTTCTCCAAGGGCCCAAGGAGGGGGAGGACCTGACCTTGTATCTGGGAGTAGGAGTTGAGGCCGCGAGATTCATCTTGGTTCGGCAAGAGGGTAACAAGCAGTTGTCCATCTATTATGTCATCAGGATCTTAAAGAAGGCAGAGCTTTGTTACCCAATCCTAGAGAAATTGGCTTTCGTTTTAGTCATTTCAGCTAGAAAGCTTGGGCCGTATTTCCAAGTGCACACAATCAAGGTGGTGTCTGACCACCCCCTTCACAAGATTTATGAGGGGATGGAGCACTCTGGAAGGTTGGCGAAGTGGTTCATCGGGCTGAGCGAGTTCGACATCACTTTTACACTACAGCTCTCGATCAAGGCGCAAGCGGTGGCTGACTTCTTGGCCGACTATGTCATTGAAGCAAAAGATAAAGGGATCTCGTAGCAGGTTGCCTGGAAGTTGCTGGTCGACGGAGCCTTGGAAAAGCATTCTATGGGGGCGGGGTAGTGTTGGTAAGCCCTCATGGGGTCATAATAGAGCAGGTTGTGGTCCTGCATTTCCCGATCACTGACAATCAGACAGAGTATGAGGTCGTTTTAGCGGGGATACACCTGGCCAAAGAGCTGGGGGTGCAGGACGTGGAGGTGTTCACTGATTTGTTAGTGGTGGCATCACAAATCAATGGTGAGTATGCGGTGAGGGAGCATACCCTCGTGAAGTACTTGACCAAGGTGAAGGGGATCATCGAGGGGTTTCGAACGTTCTCCATTCGATATGTTTCCCGAGAGGAGAATATCGTCGCTAATCGATTAGTCAAGTTCGGACCGAGGGCTGGGGGTACTTTAATATAACATTTTCCCCCGTCAATTCAGGATGATGAAGTGATGTAGGTGGATCGGCGCCCCTCATGGGTAGATAGTATACCCCTTCATAACTTTCTTAACCACAGGGAAACTTCTGGAAGAGGGCAAGGATGGGAAGTTCTCCAGGCACAAATCAGCCTACTACCTGATGCACGAAGGAGTGTTGCACCGGAAGAAACTTTCGAGGCTCCTATCTCGGTGTGTAGCGGAAGAGGAGGTTCTAAAGATCCTGGAGGAAGTGCACTCCGGTGAGTGTGGCAGCCACTCGAGAGGCAGAACCCTAGAGGCAAGGGTGGTCTGACAGAGATACTTATGGCCATATCTGATAAAAGACACTACAGAATTCGCAAGGAAATGTCAAAAGTGCCAGTTGTATGCTTCACTCAAACTCTTGTCCATCCAAAGTTTCAGAGCATCATGTCGCCTTGGCCCTTTGCCATCTGGGGGATGGATTTGGTTTGACCTTTTACCCATGCAAGTGGGCAGAGGAGTATTCTTTTATTCATGATCGATTACTTCTCAAAATAGTTGGAGGTCAAGGCACTAGCCAAAATGACCTCCCAGGTGATCCGTAATTTTGTATGGGGAGAGATAATGTGTTGGCATGGGCTCCCACAGGCCATAGTCATTGATAATGGACCCTAGTTTGTCAGCGAAGAGTTCATCACCTTCTGCACACAGCTGAGGATAGACCTCAGGTTTGCCTCCGCCCACCACCCTTGGAGCAACGGGCAGGTGGAGGCGGCAAACAAGATCATTATGAATTTGCTGAACAAGAAGGTGGAGAACCTGGGAGGAAGTTGGGTAGAACAGCTTCCTTCGGTGTTATGGGCTCTGAGGATAACCCCCAAAACGGCTACCGGAAAGACCCCCTTCAAACTTTCTCATGGCTATGAAGTAGTTCTGCCCGTGGAGTTCGAGGTCAGGTCGCCGCGAGAAGTAGCTGCCAAGGAAGGAGATAAGGAATAGAGGATAGAAAATAAAGGG
Organism: Platanthera guangdongensis; assembly: GCA_039583875.1. Classification (NCBI taxonomy): domain Eukaryota; kingdom Viridiplantae; phylum Streptophyta; class Magnoliopsida; order Asparagales; family Orchidaceae; genus Platanthera; species Platanthera guangdongensis. The sequence continues at coordinate 304,760 of CM077155.1, forward strand.
GAGCAGCAACTCTCACTAGATCTAATAGAGGAACTCCGCGAAACGACCGTCGTCGGGCAGGAGGAGATCAAGCAACAGATGATCAAGTACTTTGACAAGCATATTAGGATCAAGCAGTTCATCGAGGGGGATCTGGTCTTAAAAAAGGTGGATGTCGCGGGGAGATCGACAACAGTGGGAAAGCTTCACCCAAATTGGGAAGGTCCATATATCGTCGAGGAGGCACTAAGGTCGGGAGGATATCGCCTCCAAAATGTGGAGGGGGAGTCCCTAATTCACATCTAGAGTGGTGATGATTTGAAGCATTTATATCCTTGAGCCTTGTATGTAATATTCATGTTTATTGATTCTCTTGTTGCTTATGACCTTTTGCCAAATGAACTGTGTGAATGAATGTATGACTGGAAAAGTTGACACTGAGAAGATCCCGCTGACCAGGCTCTCACTATCTGGCAGGGCTGGAAGTCACTCGGTGATGGTTTGAAAAGTTGACCCCGAGAAGATCCAACTAACCAGGTTCCCACTAACTAGCAGGGCTGGAAGTCACTCGGTGGTGGTTTGAAAAGTTGACCCCGAGAAGATCTCGCTGACCAGGCTCCCACTAGCTAGCAGGGCTGAAAGTCACTTGGTGGTAATTTGAAAAGTTGATCCCGAGATGATCCCGCTAACCAGACTCCCAGTAGCTGCAGGGCTGGAAGACACTCGGTGGTGGTTTGAAAAGTTGACCCCGAGAAGATCCCGCGGACCAAGCACTCATTAATTGGCTGGGTTGGAAGTCACCCAATGGTGGTTTGAAAAGTTGACCCCCCCCCAGAAGATCCCGCTGACCAGACTCCCACTAGATGGTAGGGATGGAAGTCACTCAGTGGTGGTTTGAAAAGTTGACCCCGAGAAGATTTTATTGTTTAGGCTCCTATTAGCTGGCAGGGCTGGAAGTCACTCAGTGGTGGTTTGAAAAGTTGACTCCGAGAAGATCTCGCTGACTAGACTCCCACTAGCTGGTAGGGCTGGAAGTCACTCGATGGTGGTTTGAAAAGTTGACCCCGAGAAGATCCCGTTGACCAGGTTCGCATTAGCTGACAGGTTGGAAGTCACTCGGTGGTGGTTTGAAAAGTTAACCCCGAGAAGATCCCGCTGACCAAGCTCCCATTAGTTGGCAGAGCTGGAAGTCACTTGGTGGTGGTTTGAAAAGTTGACCCCGAGAAGATCCCGTTGATCAGACTCCCACTAGCTAGCAGGACTGGAAGTCACTAGGTGGTGGTTTGAAAGGTTTACCCCGAGAAGATCCTGCTGACCAGGCTACCATTAGTTGGCAGGGCTGGAATACATTCGATTGTGGTTACGAGAAGATCTCGCTGACCAGGCTCCCATTAGTTGGCGGGGCTATAAATCACTTTGTGGTAGGATGGGGAGTTAGCCCGTGGTGTTCCCATTGTCAGGCTTTCACTTAGCTGACAGGTCTGGAAAGCGCTCGGTGGGCGTTGTGGAATATTTTGGAGCTAAGTCCCAAGGTGATCCCGTTGTCAGGCTCTCACCTAACTGACAGGTATGGAAGGCACTCAGTGGACGTCGTGGAGTATTTTGGAGTTAAGTCCTAAGGTGATATCATTGTTATGCTCTCACCTAGCTGACAGGTCTGGAAGGCCCTCGGTGGACGTCGTGGAATATTTTGGAACTAAGTCTCGAGGTGATCTCACTGTCAAGCTCTCTCCTAGCTGACATATATAAAAGGCCCTTGGTGGATGTGGTGAAGCACTTTAGAAGAGGATAGTCTAAGAAGAATGACACTTATTCAGTGTGTGGCAGGCGAGACCTAGGTGCGCGAGTGGGTTCTATGTAGTGCAAAGATCCACTCGACAAAGACCCACTCAATAGGCTCACCTGACGGGTTAGCCTCTCAGAGTGAGGAATCGAGGTTGTCTTGCAACAGACTTAGTCCACGTGCGCAAGGCCATTGCGGTCACCTCCTAAGAGCCTAAGGCAAATGTGAATGAGCATATCTGAGGTCAGGCTTTCGCTAAAAGCTCTCTTTGGGGGCGAGACCGATACAGTCGCAACCTAGGAACTATGGGTCGGTGACGAGCAAATGCACGGGAGCGTTTGCGAATGACAAGAAACAAAAAACAAAAATTGACAGTAACAATCATTTCGGCAGAGACAAAAACTTAGAAAATTTATATTTATATTGTACAACCCCGTAGTCGGGCGAGTGGGACCCTCCCCAAATATCAGCCTAGGGGCGTGGTATGGGCGACGGGTTGGTGTGACCCCGTTTGAGGACGTGCGGGTTCTCGTGCGTGCGTGCGTGCGGAGGTTCTATGCGCGTGGGTTCATAATTTATATATATATATATATATTATATATTATATTATAATATATATAATATATTATATATATATTATATATATTTGTTATAAGATAAGGGAGAGGCGGGGGGATAAAATAAGAGGTACAGGGGAGAAATAAGGGGGCATCGGGTTCAGCAGGAAAAGAAAAATCGGGTTCAGCAGGGGGGGGGGGGGAATTTTGGAGCAGGGGGCAGCAGATATCGCGGGGGGATTTCACCGCTAGGGCTCGGCCGAGCAGGGCAGCCGCCGCTGCCCGTTCCCGCTCTCTCCCGTCGCCGGCAAGGTAGCGCAGCCGCCGCCCCCTCCCTCTCTCACCCTAGGCCTGAAGCAGCAAGGAGCCGCCCGCCCCCACTCTCTCTCCGGCCACCGCCCGGGCTAGGGCACGACCTCCTTCTTCTCTCTCTCTCGTCGCCGGCGAAGCACAGCCACAACCCCGGCCGCCTCCCTCTCCCTCGGCCTGGAGCAGCGGCCCGAGCTCTCTCTCTCTCTCTCTCTCTCTGGCCGCCTGGAGCAGCAATCCGAGCGCCGCCCGCCTCCCGATTTGTCTCCGGCCGCCGCCTCAGCAAGGAGCAGGCCGCCCGACCCCCTCCCTTTCTCCCGTCCTGAAGCAGCACGGTTGCAACCCCTCTCCCTCTCTCCGGCCGCCTGGAGCAACCCGGCCCCCTCCCTTTCTCTCGGCCTGGAGCAGGGCTCGGCTTGGAGTGGGGTTCGGCCTGGGGCTAAGCCCTAATTTTTCACCACCGGCAACAAGCTCGGCCTGGAGCGAGGCTCGGCCTGGAGTGGAGAGCGACCACCGACGCGGCCGCATGCAGTAGGATCGACCTGGAGCTCCTCTCCCGCCCCCGCCGCCAAGCACGCGACAAGGGTAACGATGTTTCAACTTGGGCATGTGAAGCCCTCAGTTTACATATTGGCATGTAAGCCCCTCTCCACCAACGGGTGGGGGGAAGGGAGCTTTCCGACGGGTTGACGCGTACGTCCTCGCAGTTAATTGCATTAGTACCCGGAAGCGTGAGTACGGGTTTAGGCATGCTGTGTGAAGCCCATCCGGACGTGTGAGCCGGATTGGTGATGTTCTGGGGTTCCCAGAGAAGACTCCGAGGAAGTTGTTTATTTAGCCGCTTGCAGGGAATGCGCTCTGTAGCCCCAAAAAAGGGGTGTGCGCAATATGTTTGACCCGCTTATGTTAGCCGACCGATGTCTAGTTGGCCGCCGCTCGTCGAGACGTTGGCGTACAGGTGTAGCAGTACCAGGCGGGAAGTAGCGGGCTTAAGCCCAAACTTGTGCTGACCCTCGAAGGCCTTTTTGTTTATATTTCCGGCCTGCGTGCTGAGTATGGAATTTATATTCCTGTAATATTTTTTCATATCTGTGATGCTCTGTGAATATAGTTTACTCCTCCTGTCTTGGGCGAGCGGTGTGTTCGTGAACCGCTCCCCCCGTGTGGGCCCCGAGGTATAGATGCCGGGAAGCCCCTGATGGCCTGTTGCCATCCCTTCAGAGTAGCGGAGTTCCGCTGTTAGCGGCCCAATTGGGGCTGCATAGAGTAGGGCTGCTTGGCGGTTTTGTGCTAATAGTAAGGCGGGCGGGGAACATTTTACATAGACCCGAGGTGACACCTCTAGTTTGGGAGTGGATCTCGAGATCCTCCTTGGATGTTCCGGTCGGCCAAGAGAGCCCTCCGAAGGTGCCTTAGCTCAGCCCTTGGCTTGGGAGGGGAAGAGTTAGTTAGTCTTCCGGGTATGCGGTGGGTCCTCCATGCTGAGACCTTGGGTCTGTCCCTCGTGTTCCTAGTCTTGTGCCTAGATCGTTCGCTTGAGGGTAGTAGGTGCTCGGTCACCCCTTCCCCAAGGGTCGAACTCCACGGGAGACCGGATTTCCGGTTTCAACATTTTGGTGCGGTGAGCATGGAGAGTGACCAGCATAGAAGAACTCAGGCGAACATCATGGCTATAGAAGTGGAACCAGGTGACGACCACGGTCATGCGTTGACACTTTGTGTGTAAGGTCCTCATACTCAGAGTTGTCCCCTCCCATAGCTGTTGTTTGAATCTCATAGCATTTGGAGTAGGATTTGCACCTATTTGAAGCGCTTCTACCTATGAAAACCCGTGTATCCCCACTTGCTACATCAACGATAAACCTGGAGGTTATTATCTTCAAGATCGAGTAAGAGAGCAGGTGAGAGGTATTAGGAGCCGGGGTGACCGGAAAGGGTTCCCTCCCTAGCGGTAATAGGTTATCTCTTCCTTGTAATTCAGTAACGGTCAAGTTCTCTCTTTATTACCAATTCGCCTCGAGCTTCTGAGGGCTTCAAGGGTTAGCTTCGCGATCGACTCTGGAAGCCAAACGTCCAACCCGTTCCTTTTAAATAGCCTAGTTCGGACGATGGGACGGTGCCGCGGGACTTTAAGCACTATTGTAAGACCGAGCCTCTGCACTGACGACCGGGATCAGCTCCCCCTTGCACGTCGGCCTATGTCCTCCCGATCGCACCTCTCCTCCGACTAGGGGAATTATCAGGAACGAGCCTAGACGCTAACCTCCCAGATTTGATAAAGGGCCGATCTCTCCAAGCAACCACAAGTGACATGGCGGAAAGTGATCTTTGTCATTAGATCAGGATATGAAACGTCCAACCCGTTCCTTTTAAATAGCCCAGTTCGGATGATGGGACGATGCCTCGGGACTCTAAGCGCTATTGTAAGACCGAGCCTCTGCACTGACGGCCGAGATCAGCTCCCCCCTTGCACTTCGGCCTATGTCTCCCCGATTGCATCTCTCTTCCGATTGGAGAAATTATTAGGAACAGACTCGGACGCCAGCTTCCCGATTTGACGACTTCCAGATCATCTCTCTTAGGAATAGGATGTGTCCTCCATTTGTAAAAGCATCAGTGCAATTAACTCTCCAGCACCTCTTAAGTAAATAAGATGTCTCCATCTCGAGCAAAGTCAAGTCGGGTAGTAGTGGACCCCGAGCAGATCCCGCTGTCAGGCTCTCACCTAGCTGGCAGGGCTGGAAGTCACTCGGTGTCATCCTTGGGCCTCGAGCAGATCCCGCTGTCAGGCTCTCACCTAGCTGGCAGGGCTGGAAGTCACTCGATGGCGGTAGTAGTGGACCCCGAGCAGATCCCGCTGTCAGGCTCTCACCTAGCTGGCAGGGCTGGAAGTCACTCGATGGCGGTAGTAGTGGACCCCGAGCAGATCCCGCTGTCAGGCTCTCACCTAGCTGGAAGGGCTGGAAGTCACTCGGTGTCATCCTTGGGCCTCGAGCAGATCCCGCTGTCAGGCTCTCACCTAGCTGGCAGGGCTGGAAGTCACTCGATGGCGGTAGTAATGGACCCCGAGCAGATCCCGCTGTCAGGCTCTCACCTAGCTAGCAGGGCTGGAAGTCACTCGGTGTCATCCTTGGGCCTCGAGCAGATCCCGCTGTCAGGCTCTTACCTAGCTGGCAGGGCTGGAAGTCACTCGATGACGGTAGTTGTGGACCCCGAGCAGATCCCGCTGTCAGGCTCTCACCTAGCTGGCAGGGCTGGAAGTCACTCGGTGTCATCCTTGGGCCTCGAGCAGATCCCGCTGTCAGGCTCTCACCTAGCTGGCAGGGCTGGAAGTCACTCGATGGCGGTAGTAGTGGACCCCGAGCAGATCCCGCTGTCAGGCTCTCACCTAGCTGGCAGGGCTGGAAGTCACTCGGTGTCATCCTTGGGCCTCGAGCAGATCCCGCTGTCAGGCTCTCACCTAGCTGGCAGGGCTGGATGTCACTCGATGGTGGTAGTAGTGGAGCCCGAGCAGATCCCGCTGTCAGGCTCTCATTAGCTAGCAGGGCTGTAGGCACACCTGGGGGGTAAGGGACCCCGAGTGCTGCTCGGCCCCGGGTAGACTCGCTGTCAGGCTCTCATTAGCTGGCAGGGATGTAGGCACACCTGGGGGGTAAGGGACCCCGAGTGCTGCTCGGCCCCGGGTAGACTCGCTGTCAGGCTCTCATTAGTTGGTAGGGCTGTAGGCACACCTGGGGGGAAAGGATTGGTTCGTGGAGACTTCTTGCAGGACCCCGAGTGCTGCTCGGCCCCGGGTAGACTCGCTGTCAGGCTCTCATTAGCTGGCAGGGCTGTAGGCACACCTGGGGGGAAAGGATTGGTTCTTGGAGGTTTTTGCAGGACCCCGAGTGATGCTCGGCCCCGGGTAAACTCGCTGTCAGGCTCCCACTAGCTGGCGGGGCTGAAGGCACACCTGGGGGGTAAGGGACCCCGAGTGCTGCTCGGCCCCGGGTAAACTCGATGTCAGACTCTCATTAGCTGGCAGGGCTGTAGGCACACCTGGGTGGAAAGGATTAGCTCCGCGTGTACAAGAGGATACAGAAGATACGACTTTGTTGTTTCGCGATATCACGAGAAATGGTATACTTGTTGTAAGTAATGGTATAAGGGTAATTCGATAGCAGTGAGCCAAAGAGTATCGAGCGATTCAAAAGATCAGAAAGGTCGTGGAGAGATCGATGCTCCAAGCGTAGATTTCAGTTTCTCTCAAAATGTCTTTTTTGGGTCGGCTCCCACTCGCCGGATACGTTGGGTTGGATGATTCTTTCCGAGCTTGTGCCAAGCTCGAAAAGAGCGGGGATTGTGTACAACCCGGTAGCCGGGCGAGTGGGACCCTCCCCAAATATCAGCCTAGGGGCGTGGTATGGGCGACGGGTTGGTGCGACCCCGTTTGAGGACGTGCGGGTTCTCGTGCGTGCGTGCGTGCGGAGGTTCTATGCGCGTGGGTTCATAATTTTATATATATATATATATATATATATATATATATATATATATATATATATATATATATATATATATATATATATATATATATATATTATATATATTTGTTATAAGATAAGGGAGAGGCGGGGTGATAAAATAAGAGGTACAGGGGAGAAATAAGGGGGGATCGGGTTCAGCAGGAAAAGAAAAATCGGGTTCAGCAGGGGGGGAATTTTGGAGCAGGGGGCAGCAGATATCGCGGGGGGATTTCACCGCTAGGGCTCGGCCGAGCAGGGCAGCCGCCGCCGCCCGTTCCCGCTCTCTCCCGTCGCCGGCAAGGTAGCGCAGCCGCCGCCCCCTCCCTCTCTCACCCTAGGCCTGAAGCAGCAAGGAGCCACCCGCCCCCACTCTCTCTCCGGCCACCGCCCGGGCTAGGGCACGGCCTCCTTCTTCTCTCTCTCCCGTCGCCGGCGAAGCACAACCACAACCACGGCCGCCTCCCTCTCCCTCGGCCTGGAGCAGCGACCCGAGCGCTCTCTCTGGCCGCCTGGAGCAGCAATCCGAGCGTTGCCCGCCTCCCGATTTGTCTCCGGCCGCCGCCGCAGCAAGGAGCAGGCCGCCCGACCCCCTCCCTTTTTCCCGTCCTGAAGCAGCACGGCTGCAACCCCTCTCCCTCTCTCCGGCCGCCTGGAGCAACCCGGCCCCCTCCCTTTCTCTCGACCTGGAGCAGGGCTCGGCTTGGAGTGGGGTTCGGCCTGGGGCTAAGCCCTAATTTTTCACCACCGGCAACAAGCTCGGCCTGGAGCGAGGCTCGGCCTGGATCAAGGCTCGGCCTGGAGTGGAGAGCGACCACCGACGCGGCCGCATGCAGTAGGATCGACCCGGAGCTCCTCTCCCGCCCCCGCCGCCAAGCACGCGACAAGGGTAATGATGTTTCAACTTGGGCATGCGAAGCCCTCAGTTTACATATTGGCATGTAAGCCCCTCTCCACCAACGGGTGGGGGGAAGGGAGCTTTCCGACGAGTTGACGCGTACGTCCCCGCAGTTAATTGCATTAGTACCCGGAAGCGTGAGTACGGGTTTAGGCATGCTGTGTGAAGCCCATCCGGACGTGTGAGCCGGATTGGTGATGTTCTGGGGTTCTCGGAGAAGACTCCGAGTAAGTTGTTTATTTAGCCGCTTGCAGGGAATGCGCTCCGTAGCCCCAAAAAAGGGGGTGTGCGCAATATGTTTGGCCCACTTATGTTAGCCGACCGATGCCTAGTTGGCCGCCGCTCGTCGAGACGTTGGCGTACAGGTGTAGCAGTACCAGGCGGGGAGTAGCGGGCTTAAGCCCAAACTTGTGCTGACCCTCGAAGGCCTTTTTGTTTATATTTCCGGCCTGCGTGCTGAGTATGGAATTTATATTCCTGTAATATTTTTTCATATCTGTGATGCTCTGTGAATATAGTTTACTCCTCCTGTCTTGGGCGAGCGGTGTGTTCGTGAACCGCTCCCCCCGTGTGGGCCCCGAGGTATAGATGTCGGGAAGCCCCTGATGGCTCGTTGTCATCCCTTCAGAGTAGCGGAGTTCCGCTGTTAGCGGCCCAATTGGGGCTGCGTAGAGTAGGGCTGCTTGGCGGTTTTGTGCTAATAGTAAGGCGGGCGGGGAACATTTTACATAGACCCGAGGTGGCACCTCTAGTTTGAGAGTGGATCTCGAGATCCTCCTTGAATGTTCCGGTCAAGAGAGCCCTCCGAAGGTGCCTTAGATCAGCCCTTGGCTTGGGAGGAGAAAAGTTAGTTAGTCTTCCGGGTATGCGGTGGGTCCTCCACACTGAGACCTTGGGTCTGTCCCTCGTGTTCCTAGTCGTGTGCCTAGATCGTTCGCTTGAGGGTAGTAGGTGCGCGGTCACCCCTTCCCCAAGGGTCGAACTCCACGGGAGACCGGATTTCCGGTTTCAACATATATCTCAAAAAGTATCCTTACAAGTGGGGGTTTCGCCCCTGGCATGAATAATCAAGGAAAACAAAATACAAAGTTACAAAAGAAGAAAGGCGGAAGATCTTCTGGGGGAGTCATCGGGCTTCTTGCTAGAAGATCCTTCGCTCCCATGGAGGGGTGAATCGGCGTCGTCCTCGCGCTGGAGATCCTCGTTCTTGGGCGCGTCGATGGGGGTGAGCAGTTGTGCGAACAAGAAAGAAACTGACCGAAATTTGGAATAACAGAATTTTTATTATCCAAAAAAGTAGTAATTACAAAGGTATAGTCTCCCTTTTATAGAATGGAGAAGAGAGGAGATATTACAAATAAGTAATATGGGACAAATAAATAATGTTACAATCGACTATACAAAAAAAACAGACCGCACAAGCCGCGCAGTTAGACGAATAGGCTAACTGCCCGACAACTGCTATAAAGAGAAGAAAGCTGCTAGGAGAGACCGCTAGACCGCCCGGTCATCAAGTCGTCTGCGCTAAATCGCCAGACCGCCCGGTCACCAATCAGCCCACATCTCGGCAACCAAGCCACTGGAGAGAAGAAGCCAGACCGCCTGGCTACCAAGCCGCCAGAGTGAAACCACCAGACCGCCTAGTCTCCAAACCGCTAGACTCATGCCGCCAGACCGCTCTGTCTCCATACTGCAACACTCCCCCTCAAACTAGAGCATATATATCAATCATACCCAGCTTGTCGCAAATGTGAAAAAAGGAAGCAGATATAGACATGGTGAAGATATATGTCAACTCGTTGTCAGAAGTAACGAACGGAGTGCAAATCTGTTTCTTCAAGATCTCTTTTCTAATGAAATGGCAGTCCACTTCAATGTGATTTGTTCTCTCATGGAAGACCGGATTTTTGGAGATATATATAGTGGTCTTATTGTCGCAGAACATAGGTAAAGGATGATTGTAGACCTCTCCTAAGTCAAGTATGAGAGCCCGTAACCACTTTAATTCACTCGTGGTCGACGACATACTTCGATATTCTGCCTCTGCACTGGACCCGGAGACGACAGACAATTTTTTTCTCTTCCAGCTCACAAGGTTTCCCCCCATAAATGTGCAAAAACCCGATGTGGACTTGCGATCTCCTTTGTCATCAACATAGCTAGAATCCGAGAATGCTTCAATTTTTAAATGACCATTTTTCTAAAACAGTAGTTCTTTACCTAACGCCGCTTTAATATATTCCAATATCATGAGGGCAGATTTTAGAAGACTCCCTAGGAGCTTGCATGAACTAGCTAACCTTGCCTACAGTGTAGGAGATGTCAGGTCTGGTTACCGTGAGATAAATGAGTTTGCTAACCAGACGTTTGTACCTCGTAACATCTGATAGAGGAGGAGAGTGATCTGTCCAGGTTTTATCTTCTCCGGTGGCTGATAACTTCTCAATTGAAGTTATCCTTGCCTAATATTTCTACTTCATAATTAATAAAAAGGAGCTTAAATGATGATAAAATATGATTAATTAGTATTTTTAATGTTTATGGTACTAAGTTGATCTTATTTCATGGTTTTCTATGCAAGATTCACCGGAGAAATCAACTTGGAAGTGAATGCAGAATTATTATTTTTGGCCTGGACCAGTTACTGCAACATCCAATTCTGAAACTGCAACATGTGTCTGTCCGAAATTTTAAATTTCAAATTCGAATTCCCGCTATTTTTAATTATGAAAGGATGCGTCCATTCAGGAGTATGGACGTTTTTAATGCTAAAAATTGACCAAAGGAGATAATTTTTGATTACTAATTCGGATCTAAGGAGGAGAGCACCATCTAGGGTTGGCTTGGGAAGAAAACCTCCATTGGAGAGCGACAGCTAGAGGAAGAAGAAGGAGATCTTAGTGCGGATCGAAGAAGCGACTCTAGGAAGAGATTCCTGCAGCGAATAAGCGTGAACCACTATGTTTTGTAAGATCTATTTCAACATTTTGTGTGATTTCTCCAACGCCATGAACTAATTCTTCCTTAATCTTATATTATGAGAGTACTAGGTTGTGTTTGATGGATATTTTCTAGTTTATGTTGTTGAGAATACTTGGTGAATGTTCTTTATCAATTTTACGATCTTTATTTCTGAAATGTTTGGCCAATGTTTCACCTTTATGCTACGCTTCATAAATCGAGAGAGGAGTTGCGGTAGTATATCGTAATTTTGATATAGCATTTGAAGAGAGAAGGAGACTTCCTCTTGGTGTTAGCAACTTAGGTCTTCGATCTTTGAGCGATTCTTATTTCACCCAAGGGGAAATATAGAACTAGGGATTGCCGATATCGAGAGATACGGTTCTCTATTTTAAGATCGTTGCAGGGCACGCTCACTACGGATTTTCACAACGACACATTCACTTATTCATCATACTAAACCTAGGAAATCATGATACAAGATTATTTCTCTCCTTTGATAAAAAAAGTATTTTCCCTAAAATCCGTAGTAATTTCATTTAGAAGTCTGCATTCTTAATTTGGTAGTTTAAGAAAATCACAAATCTCATTCAACTTGGATTTAAAGAAAAGGCCTAACTGGTATTTGCAAGCACTAAACCAATCACCTCCCTGTGGAAACGATTCTTACTCACTTTTATTACTTGACACGGCACGTGCACTTGCGTTTAAATACGTAGACCATTTCGGGCGTATCAAGTTTTTGGCGCCGTTGTCGGGGAGGTGCGAGAGTTAGTGTTTATTTCTTGCAATATTAGAGAATCCCTAGTAATTAGAGATCAAGTTTTGTTTTTGTCATTGTTAATTTTCTTATTATTGTTGCCGTGTTATTTTGTGATTGTTTGTTGAGTAGTTATTATCAATCATCAATTGTTGGTGTGTGCATTTTATGTCCAGATATCGATCACCTGATTTACTACCCTTAAACCTAGAGATCGAACGGACGTGTAGACAGAATAGGAGAACGGTTCGATTAGGAAGCGATAACGTAATAACAATGAATCATAATAATCAGAACGCTCCTAATGAAGTTGACCAGGAAGGCTTAGGACAAGAGGGTCAGGTTGAACAGAACGGACAACCTGCTGAAGTTAGGCGAACCTGTCGCGAGTACAACATGTCTTATAGGGGTGGACTGCAGTATAGTATTATCAAGCCTGCCATTGAAGCCAATAACTTCAAAATTGACTCCATGGCCATGAACCTAGTGCAGCAGAAACAATTTAGCGGACTGAATCATGAGGACCCAAACTCCCATTTACGAACTTTCATGGATGTGTGCGACACATTCAAGATTAATGGTGCGTCAGATGAAGCGATTAAACTTCGTCTATTTCCATTCTCTCTATCAGGTAGAGCGAAGGAGTGGCTTGATTCCCAACACGGTCTCACCACTTGGATGCAAGTGGTTGACTTATTCTTATCCAAGTACTTCCCACCTGCAAAAACAGCGAAACTCATGCGAGACATTAGTACATTTATGCAAGGGAATGGGGAAACGTTGTATGACGCATGGGAGCGATTCAAAGAGCTCTTAAGAAAGTGTCCTCACCACAGTTTGGCGATGCACCAACAGGTGTGGACGTTTTATAACGGCCTCCAGACATCTACGATGATTCAAGTAGATGGAGCTGCAGGAGGTTCCCTCATGAACAAGTACCCCGAGGACGCTTACGTTATTCTTGAAGATTTATCTTCAAATAATTATCAGTCGTTCGATCGACAGGCTCCTTCTTCTTCGGTAGGTGGTCTTTACCAAGTGGACCAGTTGACCTCATTTGCCGCACAAATGTCGGCACAGTTCAATGCTATTAATAAGAGATTAGATGCATTGACCTTAAATCAAGCCCAAACACACCCTCAGGTTAATAGCATGGTTTCCTCTTCGATTCCCATGAACCCATCTCTTACGGTAGAACAACTTGTTGGTCATCATGAGGAGATTAACTATGTAGGGGGACAACCGAGGTATAACAATCATCATCACAATTATAATAACAATAACACATTTCCTAATCATTATAATCCCGAAGTGCGAAACCACCCAAACTTCTCGTGGAAGAACAACACCGGTTTGACACATCCACCCGGATTTAGTTCAAACCCACACCCGAATCCACCTAATAATAACAATTATAATTAACAAGGTGTGTCAAGAAGATACTCTGAAGATGTGATAGTAGAATCAATCCAAAAGAGTGACGCTCGCATTCTTAGTTTAGAGGGTTCTTTGAGGGTAATCGAAACGCAGTTAGGACAAATCGCGAGTGCTTTAAACCTGAGACCCCAAGGAACACTCCCATCGGACACTGTTACAAATCCAAAGGGAGATAATCCACATTGTAAGGCAGTCACTTTAAGGAGTGGAAAGGAGTTGGTGGAAGCACCGGAGAGAGAAAAATCTGAGTCGAATAATGAAGGAAATGAGTTGGAGGAGATTAGTCCCGCGATACCTAGGGAGGAGTTGATACAAGAAGAGAATGTTAGTGAAGGAGTGGAGGTGTTAGGAGAAAAGACACGTGAGTCGACCGTTGAAAGTTCTAAAAAGAAGAGTGGTGCGATAGTCTATCCACCACCACCATTCCCTCAACGATTAAGGAAAAGTAAATTAGACCACCAATTTCAAAAATTTATGGAGATATTTAAGAAATTGCAAATCAATATCCCTTTCGCGGAAGCGTTGGAACAGATGCCAAGCTACGTGAAATTCATGAAGGATATCCTATCAAAGAAAAGAAGATTTGGAACGAATGAGACAGTGACACTTACTCAAGAGTGCAGCGTCATTCTCCAAAAAAGACTCCCACCCAAGTTGAAAGATCCGGGGAGCTTCACTATTCCCTGTTCCATAGGATATAAATTCGAGGGTAAGGCATTATGTGACCTAGGAGCGAGCATTAATTTAATGCCTTTATCGATATATAGGAAGTTGGGTTTGGGAGAAATCTCCAAGACTTCCATAACCTTACAGTTGGCCGATAGGACCCTAGCGTTTCCAAAGGGGATAGTGGAGGACGTGTTGGTGAAGGTGGATAAATTTATATTTCCAGCGGACTTTGTGGTTCTAGACATGGAAGAGGATAGAGAAGTTCCGATTATTATAGGAAGACCTTTCCTAGCGACGGGTAGAACCTTGATTGATGTGCATAAAGGAGAGTTAACGATGCGGGTGAATGACGAACAAGTCACTTTTAACGTACTCAAAGCATTAAAGTTCCACCACCGGGAGAAAGATAATATGGAGGTGGTCAATCACGTTTCTATATGCGATTACATGCCTAGTTCACTTTCCGATGAACATGATATTTTATTGAATCAATTATTGACGGAGGATGACCAGTCTGGGGATGACGAAGTGATTCAAGAATGTTCACAAGCATTCGAGAAGCAAATGGCTTGGTTTCGTAAGCCGGAACCATTAGAGATGCCCGAGAAATCCTTGTCAGTTAAACCGTCCATCGTTGAGCCACCATCACTCGAGTTAAAACCGCTTCCCGAGCATCTTACTTATGTATATTTAGGGGATGGCGAGACACTACCGGTCATCATAAATTCAAACTTAACACCGGATCAACGAAAACGACTAATTGAACTGCTTAAGCATTTTAAAACTGCCATAGGATGGACCATCGCTGATATCTGGGGGATAAGCCCTTCATTATGTATGCATAAAATTCTTTTGGAGGAGTCATTTCATGGGTCGATTGAGCCTCAACGCCGCTTAAGCCCGCCAATGAAAGAGGTAGTTAAAAAAGAGATTATTAAGTGGCTAGATACGGGTATAATATATCCCATCTCGGATAGTCTGTGGGTCTCGCCTGTTCAGTGTGTACCAAAAAAAGGGGGGATGACGGTTATGAGGAACGAGAAGAGTTGGTCGCCACTAGGACGATCACGGGGTGGAGGATTTGCATGGATTATAGAAAGTTAAACAAAGCCACCCGAAAAGATCATTTCCCTCTTCCCTTCCTCGACCAAGTCCTAGATAAAATGGCGGGGAATGATTTTTACTGTTTTCTTGATGGGTATTCCGGGTATAATCAAATTACCATCGACCCCGCTGATCAAGAAAAGACCACATTTACTTGCCCCTATGGGACTTTCGCGTTTAGGAGACTGCCCTTTGGTCTATGCAACGCACCGGCTACCTTCCAGCGTTGCATGATTGCCATTTTCTCTGATATTATGGACCAGGGTATTGAGATTTTTATGGATGATTTTTCCATCTTCGGAAAATCATTTGACGACTGTCTAGAGTGTTTGGAGAAGGTACTCACACGTTGTGTAGAGACAAACCTAGTATTGAATTGGGAGAAATGCCATTTCATGGTTCGAGAAGGCATCGTGTTGGGTCATCATGTTTCCAGGACTGGGTTGGGGGTAGACAAAGCAAAACTAGATGTGATAGAAAAATTACCTCCACCCAAAAATGTGAAAATGCTAAGAAGCTTCCTTGGACACGCGGGCTTCTATAGAAGATTCATCAAAGACTTCGCGAAAATAGCTAAACCCTTGAGTGGACTTCTAGAGAAGGATGCAAAATTTTCTTTTGATGACGATTGCTTGAGAGCGTTCGACGAGCTCAAATATCGGTTAACCACCGCTCCTATTGTAGTAACACCTGATTGGGAAGAGCCATTTATCTTGATGTGTGACGCGAGCGACTACGCGGTAGGAGTTGTTTTGGGTCAAGTGCGTGAGAAGATATTTCATACGATTGCGTATGCTAGCAAGACCCTAATCGAGGCCCAAACCAACTACACTACCACCGAGAAGGAGCTATTGGTGGTGGTATTCGCATTCGAAAAATTTCGATCGTATCTCTTATGTACGAAGGTTATAGTGTACACCGATCATGCAGCGATCTGTTACCTCATGGAGAAGAGAGACTCAAAACCACGTTTGATTCGATGGGTACTTCTCTTACAGGAGTTTGATGTAGAAATTAAGGATAGGAAAGGAACGGACAACCCGGTTGCAGATCACTTATCTAGGATTGAGAGTACACAGTCGACACTACATTCTGAAGTGGAAGAGAGATTTCCTGATGAGCAGTTACTAGCGATCTCGGAGAGTGCTACGCCTTGGTATGCTGACTTAGTAAACTATTTAGCAAGCAATATTTTGCTACCTGAAATATCCTACCAACAAAAGAAACGATTTTTACATCAGGCACGGTCTTACATGTGGGATGATCCTTTGTTGTTCAAGGTTGGTGCCGACGGAATCGTACGGAGATGCATCCCCGAGGAGGAGATGAGAGCGATATTGGATAAATGTCATGGCTCCCCCTACGGAGGTCATTTTAAGGGAACGAGGACAGCAATGAAGGTGCTTGAGGCTGGATTCTATTGGCCTCACTTGTTTAGGGACGCCAATGCATTTGTGAAGCAATGTGATAGATGCCAACGGAGCGAGAATATACATAAGAACGAAGGGATGCCCATGAATATAATGCTGGAAGTCGAGCTATTTGACGTATGGGGTATAGATTTCATGGGACCGTTTGTGAACTCGAATGGTAATTTATTCATATTATTGGCTGTGGAATACGTATCTAAGTGGGTGGAAGCGATCGCGACGCCCAGGAATGACGCGAAGGTAGTCCTTAAATTCTTAAGACACCATATATTCAGTCGATTCGGAATCCCGAGGGCAATCCTTAGTGACGGCGGAAGTCATTTCTGCAATAATCAGTTCACCGCATTACTAAACAAATTTGGGATAACTCATAAAGTCGCATTAGCATATCATCCCCAGACGAATGGGTTAGCGGAAGTATCCAATAGGGAGATTAAGAAAATTTTAGAAAAGACAGTGAGCATCAACCGTAGAGACTGGTCACAACAGCTAGTTGATGCATTATGGGCATATCACACTGCCTTCAAAACTCCCATTGGGCTAACCCCGTACCGAATGGTCTATGGAAAGTCTTGCCATTTACCTCTAGAATTAGAACACCGGGCATTCTGGGCAATAAAGAAAATTAATTATGATTTCCGCGACGCCGGTAAGAAGAGGCTCCTACAATTGAATGAACTAGAGGAGATTAGAATGCAAGCGTATGAGAACTCGAGAATTTATAAAGAGCGCACAAAACGATGGCATGATCGACGCATGAAGGAGAAAAACTTTGAGCCGGGACAGCTTGTTCTACTATTCAACTCTCGCTTGAAATTATTCCCCGGAAAGCTCAAGTCACGCTGGTCGGGCCCGTTCAAGGTTAAACTCGTGCACCCCTACGGAGCTGTGACCATTTTAAATGAAACTGATGGAACCGAGTTCGAGGTGAATGGAGAGAGATTGAAGTTATATCTGGGAGGCGACATTGACCGAGTCGTGTCGCGTGTAGAGCTTGTCTAATCAAGCAAAGTCCTGTCGGGACTCATAAATCAGGCGCTTGGTGGGAGGCAACCCATTGCATCTTTGTATTATTTCTTGTTTTTAAAGTTTTAAGTTTTCATAGTTAGTAGTTTTGTAGCTTTAGGATTGGAATGGAGGAAAAGCTGCTGGATGAACATGAGATTCTGGAAAAAAAAATTCGGCCATTTAAAAAATAAATAAATAAATAAATAAACAGGTTGTTGCAACAGCGTAAATGGAAGTTGTCATTTTCCGTGTTCTGCCTGGACAGGCGTCATTATGCTTGGGAATTGGACCGCGAACCAGTCTAACTGAACCGCCATATAACCGGTTCAGCGGAAAATGACAACGCAAAAAACGAATGTTGTCATTTTCGTTTTTCTACCCTCCTAGGCGGAATTTTCCTGGGTTACGAACCGGTAACCGGTTTGCGTGAACCGCCGGTTCAGCGGAAAATGACAACGCAAAAAGCGGAAGTTGTCATTTTCTGTTTGCTGCCTGCATACGCTGATTTGCGCTGGGAGCTGAACCGGCGCCCGGTTTGCGTGAACCGCCGCGGGCGGACCATAGTGACGTTTCAAATCCTTCTTAATTGAGGCGGTTAGGTTATTTAATCAGGATTAAGACTTTCTCACCTTAAATCACATTAATCACCTAAGATTAAATTAAGTTAAAATATAAAAGCAACGGCTTTCCCTTTCGCCTAGGTCACGACATTCCCCTTCGCGCTGGAGCGACGCAGCGGCCGGTGACCCTCCATTTGCGACTGCTGAAGCGACGGGCGGCTGGAGGCTGCTGCGACAACATCTCCCAGTTCGTCGGACGCCGACCACCAGTCAAAGGACGCGGGGAGACACTGCGTGCGAAAAAAAAAATGAGAGAGACGCGGCGGAAGACCACGGCTGCGCCGGAGAAGGTCGCCAAAAGCCCTTCAGGTAAATTTAACCTCTCCCCTTTCCTTTCCAACTGCCTTCTCTTTTTGTATCCCACTGTAATAGAGCCCGACCAATCTAGGAAACAAAATGAAGCGGAAGAAGCAGAAAAAGGGGAAATCACTTGACAAGGGCGGTAGAACATTCCAAAATGAAACAGCGGAGTTACGGTTTAGGGAGGTGAGGACCACTCCATTCATCATGGAAAGAGGATTCAAAATGGACACAAGGGCTTGGAACCTAGCTTATGCAAATCAAATTTGTGCCCTAAACTGGGAGCACTTCTGCCACCCAAGGACTGACGTTGCCCTTACCCTCGTTTACGAGTTCTACGCCAACGCCGTATCAGCGGATGATGAGACAACTATTGTGAGGGGGAAGGAGGTCGTGTTTACAGCTGAGAGAATTTCTGAATTGTTTGCTCTGGATGACCTAGATCAACCTGACTACACTACAGTTCTAACGAAGGTCACCCCACAGGAAATGGCAGAGGTAGTTTGCATTCCTACAGGACCGGTATGGACCAATGTCGCCTCCAAGTACCTGAAAGCAACTTGCTTAACTAGACAGGCCAAAGTTTGGCTCCTGTTCATCAATGCCACCATACTTCCGACAAAGCACCTCAATAATGTGCCTATCCATAAAGTTGTCATCCTCTACTGTATCCTCAAGGGCATCAAATTCAATGTGGGGAAAGTAATTGCGCATCGGCTGCAGGAGAAGATAAAGGAGAGAGGCCCAAAGTAACTTGGGTATCTTGTCCTTATCACGGATCTCTGTCGTGCAGTTGATGTGCCGGAAAAGGAAGAAGATGTGATCAAAAAGTTGAAGGGCCACATAACCAAGACGGTGGTGGAGGTGCGCATAAAGGTTGTTGATGATTCTACCGTTGCCAAGTCCTCTAAGGCACAAGATGACAAGCCTATGGATGTTGAAATTCAGGAAGAAGATGGAGGTGGTGATCCTGATGTTATGATGGAGGAGATACAATATTTGAAAGCCTACTTGAGATGCCACCATCTTCATGTGCAAGAGGAATTGGATGAGCAAAGGGCCCTTCTTTACAGATTAATGGAGAAAGCTAAGCTCCCTCGGCCACCATCCAAGCTGAGAATGCAGAAGCAGTTTGATAATGAAGGTTATTTGCTCAACTCCGACTACATGCGAGTAGATCCTCACATCCGTAGATCCAAAGGGAATGAGGATGCCGATGAGACTGAAGATGAAGAAGGGGATGCAGATGACGATGCAGCCGATGAGGAAAATACAGCTGCTGAAGCTGAGGCTGATGATGACGACGAAGATGATGCTGATGATGTGGAAGGTGATGAAGCGAGTGATGAGGATGAAGATGACAAGGATGGAGACGACGAATAGACAATCTCCTTTTGTTTTGGTTTATACTATACTATATTTTGGACAGTTATGTTAAGCTGTGATTGGGACTAACATTGTTTTGGGTGAACTCTGTTTTGGTTTTTGGACAGCTATGTTACGCTGTGTTTTTGTTTATAGTATACTCATTTTGTTGAACTGTGTTTTGATTTTTGTTAATCTGTTTTGGTTATATGTTCAGCAGTGCTGGTGTTTGGACTGTGTTTCCAATGATTGCATGTTTTTATCCCAGCTAATAATAATGTATGGAACATGACTTTTTACCCTGCTCTACTTATCAAGTATGCTTGCTTCTATTATCCGATGAATAATTATCTTGTTATCATCCCTCGTAGTACTTCTATTCCGTTGCGTCCTATGTCAATTCAAGTGCAGGTAATGCAGTTGTGTTCACTAACGAAGGTCCTTACACGAATGGAGAAACACGTCTTCGGCAGGATTGGTTATCTTGCGCACATGTGGATCAATCCTCCCGCGGCTTTAATTCTTCAGGGAAGTCATTTACTTTTAACTGCTTTATTCCTTATTTATGTATGCTCATTCGATAACGTCATTAATTACGTCAACGTATCAAGTGTGGAGGGGTGTGTTATTGTCATAACTAGTGCTCTAGAAGTAGAGTTGCTAGGGCCTAGCAACGCTCTAAGTGTGGAGGGGTGTAGCCCTGTCCCCACTGGGTAAAGGCTACTTTACATATGAATTCAATAATACTATCTTTTGTCCTAAATTAATCTATGAGTTACTCTAGAGTTCTTCAATGATCGGTAGGGCATGTCAATCTTAAGAACCCAACTAATGAATTTGAAGCTAGAAGGATGTTGGTTTGACTGAGCTCATTTAAGCAAATGTTTTCGTGCACTAAAATTTTGATGTACGTCCATTGCATGCTTTCCTACATTGTCCTCTAAATTTAATGGGGAGTGGTGAGTAAGAGCGATGTAAATTATGTACACCAAAATATGAGGATAGTTAATTCGTCCTAACGTTTTGATCATTCACACCATTAGTTGAGCTTGAACCATTTGATACACATCATTTCATGGCTAAATTTCATATGTCCCAACTGGTTGTGTCTTAAGAAGTAGCCTATTGTGAGTGTTGCTAACAAAATAAAAATTTCATAGTGATATGTGGCATGAATACATGTACACATACTTAGAATGATCCCAACTATGATAAAAAAAAGTAAGTAAACAAAAGAAAAGTCATAGTGATATGTGGCCCGAATATGTGAATGCATACTCGGAATGATCCCAACTGTGATGATATAAAAAAAATGGAAAAGAAGAAATATCATAGTGACATGTGGCCTAGTTATGTGTACTTATATTTGGAAAGTTCCCTACTATGGATAGTCTTAGAAAAATGTGACAACCACAATATGACGATTCTTTAAGAGTATTAACTAGGGAGCTACATCTATTGATCAACGTATTCCTAAATGCTAAGCCAAGCTTGAACATATCCTAGTTCTTATTGGAATTACTAACTCATATGGAGGCGAAATTAATTACTTAACTTAAGCTTGTCATTACCTGTAGATGCGGGGGTTCAAAAGGGAAGTATTGCATTAGAGTACATTATTTGTTACCACACATCACACTAGGATGTTTATTTGAGCTCTAATCCAGCATCTAACTAAGGGATTTGTGAATGGTTGGATTTCTTTTGATTGCCAAACCTATCATGTTAGTAAAGCAAACATTTTGAGTGTGCCTCGATTATTTGGTTTTTCAAGACAACCACAAATTTAAAGTACCATTGAATCATGCACTGCGTATTATCCTTTACCCAGATTATTATTGTGCACTTATCTTGCTAGGGACTAGCAAGAATTTAAGTGTGGAGGTGTGATAACTTTTCAATTGAAGTTATCCTTGCCTAATATTTCTACTTCATAATTAATAAAAAGGAGCTTAAATGATGATAAAATATGATTAATTAGTATTTTAATGTTTATGGTACTAAGTTGATCTTATTTCATGGTTTTCTATGCAAGATTCGCCGGAGAAATCAACTTGAAAGTGAATGCAGAATTATTATTTTTGGCCTGGACCAGTTACTGCAACATCCAATTCTGAAACTGCAACATGTGTCTGTCCGAAATTTTAAATTTCAAATTCGAATTCCCACTATTTTTAATTATGGAAGGATGCGTCCTTTCAGGAGTATGGACGTTTTTAATGCTAAAAACTGACCAAAGGAGATAATTTTTGATTACTAATTCGGATCTAAGGAGGAGAGCACCATCTAGGGTTGGCTTGGGAAGAAAACCTCCATTGGAGAGCGACAGCTAGAGGAAGAAGAAGGAGATCTTAGTGCGGATCGAAGAAGCGACTCTAGGAAGAGATTCATGCAGCGAATAAGCGTGAACCACTATGTTTTGTGTACAACCCTGTGTCCGGCGAGCGGGTCCCACCAGGGAGGATGAACAGGCCTGCCCCCGCGACTCGCACCCAAGCGGCAGGACGGGCTGAACGACTAAAGGGCTGGCCCGCGCCTGCCCATCCCAGGCGAGCGAGCTGGCAACCCGCAGCAAGCGAGCCGGACCCGCGATTGGCGACCCGCCGCAAGCGAGCCGGACCCGCGACTGGCGACCCGCCGCAAGCGAGCCGGACCCGCGATTGGCGACCCGCCGCAAGCGAGCCGGACCCCATTGGCGAGCGCGACCGGACCCCAAGCGCGACCTGACCGCCGATCCGCCCGGCAAAAGGCAGGCGGCTCGCCCATATCGGCTCGCACTCGCCCAGTGAGGGTAGGCGAGCCCCAGAGCCGGGTCGCGCCCGCCTCCTGCGGGAGAACTGAAGGCGAGCTGACCGCCCGGGGGTGCGAATAGCTACTCAGAACAGCGGAGCCTCGCTGTTGGCAGACCAGGTTGGACTGCGCATAGCTGTTCAGAACAGCGGAGTTTGGCTGTTGGCAGACCCATCCAGGGGTCTTTTGGTACTTCCAGGTCAGTCCTTTTGGTTATTGGCAGTTCAGATTCTGAAAATCTATAAATAAGACCCAAGGGGTACCTCAGAGGACACGCTTTCAGTGCCTCCTTGCTCTCATTTTCAAGTGTTCTCTGAGAGTACCTTAGCTCGGCTCTTGGCTAAGGAGGGGAAGCGCTCAGAGATCTTCCGGGTTTGTGGTGGGACCTCCCTGCCGAGCCCTTGGGTCTGTCTCTTCTTGTCTCTCTCGTTGTTTTTCTTGCAGGTGCGAAGTAGGCACGAGACCACCCCTTCCCCAAGGGTCGAACTCCACAAGAGGCCGGTTTCCGGTTTCAACATTTTGGTGCGGTGAGCGTGGAGAGTGGTCAGTGCAGAAAAGCTTCGGCGAGCTCAATGACGGGAGGTCAAGGATCTGACAGGCAGAACTCGCCGCCCAACCCACCTCTCGCGACAGTGGGGATGTTTGAAGACTTCAGGAACGAGGTGCTGGATCTCGTCAAGATCGCACTCGGCGTGCGGGCCGAGTGTTCGACTCCGGCAGCCCAGATCGCGGCCGCCCCCTCTCTGGGCGAGGACGCTCCTGGCAGGCGAGCCGGGAAGGAAGTGGCTGAGGAAGGTCGGGGAGGCGAGCTCTCGGGGCGCGAGCTCTTCCCCGGCTCGGCAGGCCGAGGCCGATTCGGCGAGCTGGGTCCGCGTGACTCGCCGGCCCGCCAGGTGGGGGGAGGCAGCCCTTTTAGCGAGCTGGTCTCCTCAGCTCCAGTACCAGACGGGTTCAGAGAGCCCGAGATGACCTACTACACCGGGAAGGGAGACCCGGTTCAGCACGTCCAGTGGTTCGAAGACGTGGTCTCCATCCGTCAGATGTCGGACGGATTCAAGTGCCGTTTCTTCGCCATCACCCTCCGGGATAAGGCGAGGGAGTGGTTCCACCAGCTGCCGGCCAGTTCCATCTATTGCTTCGAGGACCTACGCCGAGGGTTCATGTTGAGGTTCACTACCGCAAAGAAGAGGAAGAAGGAGTCTGAGTCCCTGTTCCACATAAAGCAGGGGGTGAACGAGACGTTGGGAAGCTACGTCGACCGGTTCCAGGAGGAGGTCACCCAAGTCCAGGAGATGCCGGGCCACAGTCTGATGATGGCCTTCACACTGGGCCTGCAGCAGAGTTTCTTCCGCATGGAGCTGAAGAGGATTCCCCCCCTCTCCTACGAGGAGCTGATGGAGAGGGCGGCGAGAGAGGTCGACGGGGAAGCGTCGAACCCAGAATTTGCGAGGAAGTTGGCCAGGTGGGCGACTGAGGAGGAGAAGGAGTCGAGGGGAGGAAGAAGACAGGAAGAGAGGAGGGAGGAGCCCAGGCAGAGGGAGCAGAGGCAGCTCCAAGGACAGCAACCGGGATGGGGGCGTCAGGAGCCCGACCGTAGGCTGGGCTGGAGACCAGAGTGGCAGGGGCAGGGGCCACAGAGGGGATACTACGGGAGAGGCCACTATCAGGGGAGGCAGGACCAGTTCCACCCCCCAGGCTGGAGGCAGGGTCAGAGGCCGCGGCTCCCCGATCAAGAGGAGGCCATGGCCATAGCTCTGGGAGCAAGGAGAGGGGTCATGAGGAGGAGGAGAAGGGAGTTCAGGGTGGAACTGCCCTACTGCGACTTCCATCAGGAAGAGGGGCACGCAACGGCCACGTGCCCCGAATTCTTGGAGATGAGAGAAAACAGGGGGCGGCAGCAGCAGCAGGAGGAGGTGCGGCAGGAAGTAAGGATCGAGGAGGTCCTGCCTCGGACGGAGGAGGATCGCTGTGAAGACCGGGTGGATGTGGGGACCCGAGGAATGATCGGAGTGATCCACGGGGGAGTGGGGGTCGAGGCTTCCCGCAAGGCGAGTCTCCACACCATGTATCGGCGGAGCGTCGCCTCTACGTCCCAAACCCCGCCGCCGGAGGAGAGGATCACTTTCTCCAGAAGCGACATGCCGGACCACGAGGATCCGTTCTGTGATGCGCTGGTCATCAAGGCCGCCATCGAGAACTTCACTGTCTCTCGGATCCTAGTGGACAATGGGAGTTCCGTGAACGTCGTCTTCAAGAAGGCGTTTGACGCGATGCAGGTGGAAGCTAAGAGGGTGCTGGCCTCGGACGGGCCCTTGTTCGGGTTCTCGGGAGAGAGGAAGGAGGTAGAGGGAGGAGTCGGCCTCCACGTAACCCTGGGGGGGCAGTCCCGAAACTGCAAGTTCGTCATTGTGGACGCCCCCAGCAGCTACAGCGCAATCTTCGGGAGGCCCCTGATCAGCGCCTTCCGCTGCGTCCCCTCATCCTTCCATCAGTGCTTGAAGTTCAACACTGAGGGGGCGCAGGTCAGGGTTAGGGGAGACCCTAAGGTGGCACGGGAATGCTACGTCACCGCGGTGAACACCATCTCTTGGCAGGAAGGGGCCGAGGAGATGGGGCGGAGGATGGAGGCAAACGAGCAGGGAGCCGGAGAGGTGGAGCTGGAGGTGAAGAGCTGCGCAGAAAAGGCGGGAGGAGGGAGTTTGGAGGAAGTGGTCGAAGTAAGGGCCGTGGCAGAGGAGATGGAGGTAGAGGTCCCCGCTCAGGAGGAAGGGGATGCCGAGGGATGGGGGGAGCAGTCCAGACTGGAGGCCGCAGAGGAGGTGGTGGAGCTGGAAGTGCTCACCCGCGGAGGCAGGGTGGAGAAGATCCGCGTCAGCGGGGGGCTGACCCCGGAGGACCAGGGCAGGATGCTGGAGTGCATCCAGAAGAACGTGGACATCTTCGCCTGGAGCGCCGCGGAGATGCCGGGGGTTGACGCGGATGTGGCTTGCCACCGCCTCAACCTGGACCCGGGAACACGCCCCGTCCAGCAGAAGAAGAGATCCACGGCGGACAAGCTAGCGGAGCCCATCAGGGAGGAGGTGGCAAAACTTCTCAAAGCGGGCTTCGTGTCCGAAATTCAATACCCCGGCTGGGTCTCGAACGTTGTGATGGTCAAAAAGGGAGACGGCCGCTGGCGCCTGTGTATCGATTTTTCCCTTCTTAATAAAGCTTGTCCTAAGGATTGTTACCCCTTGCCTCGGATCGACGCGCTGGTTGACTCAGCCGTCGGTTTTTCTGTAATGAGTTTTCTAGATGCATTTTCAGGTTACCATCAGATCAGGATGCACCCCCGGACATAAAGGATGTCTCATTCATCACAGGGGACGGCTGCTATTGCTACAAGATGATGCCGTTCGGGTTGAAGAACGCTGGTGCCACCTATCAAAAAATGATGGACATGGTCTTCAAGGAGCAAAGGGGGAGAAACTTGGAGGTCTACGTGGACGACCTCATGATCAAGAGCCGAGACATGGACTCCCACCTCCGGGACCTGGAGGAGACGTTCACCACCCTGCGCCGATACAAGATGCGGCTGAACCCCCTTAAGTGTGTTTTCGGGGCTAGCCGGGGGAAGTTCTTGGGGCATCTCCTCACCCCCGCGGGGGTCGAGCCGAATCCCGACAAGGTCAAGGCTATCTTGGAGCTGGGGTCCCCGCGGAATGCGAAGGAGGTCCAACGGTTGACCGGGAAGCTAGCAGGACTGAGCCGCTTCCTCTCTCGGGCAGGGGAGAAGTGCTCCCCCTTCTTCAAAACACTGAGGGGGGGCCAGAGGTTCGAGTGGACTAAGGAATGCGAGGAGGCGTTCCAGGCCCTCAAGGCGCAGCTGACACAGGCTCCGCTGCTCCAGGGGCCGAAAGAGGGTGAAGATTTGTTCTTATACCTCGGGGTCGGGGCAGAGGCCCTGAGCTCCGTCTTGGTGCGAGAAGAGGGGAAGAGGCAGCTCCCTATTTATTATGTCAGCCGAGTCCTGAGGAAGGCCGAGCTCCGATATCCAATCTTGGAGAAGCTTGCGTTCGCACTGATCATCTCGGCTCGGAGGCTACGACCATACTTCCAGGCACACTCGATCCGAGTGGTGACCGACCATCCCCTCCGCAACGTCTTCGAGGGGGTGGAGCATTCGGGCCGGCTGGCCAAGTGGTCGGTGGAGCTGAGCGAGTTCGACGTCTCCTTCGTTCCGCGGCTCTCGATCAAAGCTCAGGCGATGGCCGACTTCTTGGCCGACTACGTGGTGGAAGTAGCGGAGGAGGAACTCACCCGCCCGACTCCTTGGAAGGTGAGGGTGGACGGAGCATCAGGAAGGCATTCTCTCGGAGTAGGAGTGGTCCTGGAGAGCCCCCAAGGGACTCAGATTGAGCAGACGGTGGTGGTACATTTCCCCATTACTAACAACCAGGCCGAGTACGAAGCAGTGATAGCGGGACTACGCCTGGCTAGAGAGTTGGGGGTGCTGGATGTGGAAGTTCTGACCGACTCCATGGTGGTGGCTTCCCAGATCAACGGGGAGTTCGAAGCAAGGGAGCCCGCTTTGAAGTTATACTTGGCCAAAGTGAAGGGGGTCATAGGGACCTTCCAGACCTTCTCCATCCAACACGTGCCAAGGGGAAAGAATGAACAGGCCGATCAACTGGTGAAGCATGGCCCCCGGATGGGGGGCACCATCACCGACCTGTTCCGCCCCTCCATCGAAGAGGGGGAGCTCATGGAGATCGATCAGCAGCCCTCGTGGATGGACCCAGTAGTAGTTTTCCTCTCCACGGGAGAGTATCCGGAAGGAGTAGACAAGAAGAAGCTGAGGCACAAGTCCGCCTACTACCTCCTCAAAGACGGGCAACTATACAGAAAAACCCTTTCCGGGATGCTGGCTCGCTGCGTATCCGAGGGCGAGGCACAGAGGATCTTGGAAGAAGTCCACTCAGGGGAGTGCGGGAGTCATTCCGGGAGTCGAACCTTGGAGGGGAGGATAGTCCGGCAGGGGTATTTCTGGCCCACCCTGGGCCGGGACGCCGCGGAGTTCGCAAGAAGATGTCATAAGTGCCAGCTATTTGCCCCCCTCCAGCTACAGCCGGCCCAGCAACTCAAGAGCATCACGGCCCCCTGGCCCTTTGCAATCTGGGGGATGGATTTGGTTGGGCCGTTCCCCCAGGCTAGCGGCCAGAGAAGGTTCCTCCTGGTGATGATCGACTACTTCTCAAAGTGGATGGAGGTGAAGGCATTGGCAAAGGTGACCTCCCAGGTAATCAGGAACTTCGTCTGGGGGGAGATCATCTGTCGCCATGGGCTTCCCCGGGCCATCGTCACAGACAACGGGCCTCAGTTCGCCAGCGCCGAGTTCACCAGTTTTTGCGAGCAGCTTGGGATCGACCTCAGATTCGCCTCGGTCCACCACCCCAGGAGCAACGGGCAGGTGGAGGCGGCGAACAAAATCATCGTCAATCTCCTCAAAAAGAAGGTGGAAAACTTGAGGGGGAGTTGGGTGGAGCAGCTCCCCGCCGTCCTTTGGGCCCTTAGAACCACTCCCAACACGGCCACGGGGGAGACCCCCTTCAAGCTCTCCCATGGGTGCGAGGCGGTGCTCCCCATAGAATTTGAAGTTCAAACGCCGCGGGTCGGAACGGCCAGGGAAGGCCGAGAGGAATGGCAAGCCGAGAATGGGGAAGAGCTGAGACTTTCCCTCGACATGGTAGAAGAGTTGAGGGATCTTTCGGCCGTCCGACAGGAGGAGGTCAAGAGGAGGATGGTGAAATACTTTGACAAGCATGTCAGGGTCAAGCAGTTCGCGGAAGGGGACCTAGTACTGAAGAAGGTGGACGCGGCAGGGCGGTCAGCGTCCGTAGGGAAGCTCAACCCCAGCTGGGAGGGGCCATTCATTGTGAAGGAAGCTTTGAAGTCGGGGGGCTATCGGCTCCAAAATGTAGAGGGCGAGGCCCTGAGTCTCACCTGGAGTGGAGACGACTTGAAGAGATTTTTTCCCTAATTTTCTATAAACAACCTGATTTCTCATAATGAAGCTTTTCTTCTCCTCCCCCCCCAGGAATGTCATATCTATGCTTGCTCAGAGAGTTGGAATGAACTTGGACCCCGAGAAGATCCCGCTGCCAGGCTCCCACCTAGCTGGCAGGGCCGGAAGTCACTCGGTGTCATCCCTAGCCTCGAGAAGATCCCGCTGCCAGGCTCCCACCTAGCTGGCAGGGCCGGAAGTCACTCGATGGAATGAACTTGGACCCCGAGAAGATCCCGCTGCCAGGCTCCCACCTAGCTGGCAGGGCCGGAAGTCACTCGGTGTCATCCCTAGCCTCGAGAAGATCCCGCTGCCAGGCTCCCACCTAGCTGGCAGGGCCGGAAGTCACTCGATGGAATGAACTTGGACCCCGAGAAGATCCCGCTGCCAGGCTCCCACCTAGCTGGCAGGGCCGGAAGTCACTCGGTGTCATCCCTAGCCTCGAGAAGATCCCGCTGCCAGGCTCCCACCTAGCTGGCAGGGCCGGAAGTCACTCGATGGAATGGATCTGGACCCCGAGAAGACCCCGCTGCCAGGCTCCCACCTAGCTGGCAGGGCCGGAAGTCACTCGGTGTCATCCCTAGCCTCGGGAAGATCCCGCTGCCAGGCTCCCACCTAGCTGGCAGGGCCGGAAATCACTCGATGGAATGATCCAGAAAGCAATGGCCTGCGACCTAGAGCAAATTGCGTTGTCAGACTCCCACCTAGCCGGCAAGGCCGGAAACTGCCCGAAAAGCGTGCGCAGCAGGACGGAATCGCAAGAGTTAGCCAGAAAAGAAGGAAAGGGTCTAGCATAGCCCCACCCTCAAGCCCCGGGAAAGGTGGTCGAGTAAACACAAAGGCCTGGGCGAGAGTCCACAGAGATTTAAGCATGCGGCCGAGGGGCGAGCCAGCTCACCTCGCTCGGCAGACGAGCAAGCTCGCCTCGCTCGGCGGACGAACCAGCTCGCCTCGGTCGGCGGACGAGCCAGCTCGCCTCGTCAGAGCCGGGCTGCTGGGACGGGTCGCGCCGTCCGGCAATGACATCGTTAGAAAACAAGACAGGCGAGAAGTGTGAAAAGAACAGTGTGTAAAAGGAACAATAGACAGAAATATAGAGTATAAGCGCAACTCGCGCATACAACACAGACCAGATTTTTACACATAATGTTCATCTACAAGGCAGATTACAAAAAACACGAGACCTAGAAACCCTAAAGCGGCTGGAAGCTTCTGTCGCCGGGCTCCGGCACGGGGAGGAACAGCGCCGGCACCACGTCTTTTGCCGAGAGTCCCGCTGCCTCGCTCGTAAGCAGATCCGCGCGCCTCAGCGTCTGCATCGTGTATCTCGCTGCGCTGGCCGCGTTCTTCTGCATTAGCACTTCCAGGTCGTAGTCGGAGAGGTGCTCGCGCGGGCAGACCCCGCTGGCCGGAGGAGGGACAGCGGCAGCGGCCTCCAGCTCGCGTACCCGGGCCTCCAGCGCCGCCTTCTCCTGGCGAAGGGTGGCAATCTCGGCGCCCATCCGGCTCGCCGTCGCCGCGTCCTGAAAAACGGAATAGGAATCATCATAAGCTGCGTTCGCAAGAAGAAGAGATTAGCTCCGGTTGAGAGCGTACCACCCCGCCCAGATATTGCGCGAGGGTCTCCTCGGCGGCGGCGGCTCGCCCTCTCTGAAGATCCGCGTCCTCCCGAGCGAGCTTCCGGGCCTCTTCCTTCTCCTCCGCCATCTTTTGGATGGACGCGGCGTTCCGCTCCACCTGGGTACAGCGTCGCCCCACCATGTGCGCCAGCTCCAGGCCGCGCAGCTGGGCCCGCGCGCTCTCATGGATCAGCACCCGTGTCTCCTCCTTGTCGAATATGGCGGCGTCTTCGCGCGAGTACAACCCAAAGGAGAAGCTGTACGCCTCCCCGCCGATTGTGTCCTGTTCCATCCAGCTCGGCAGCAGGGTCGAGATCGTTGCGCGATTCGACTCCTTGTCCCAAGCCAGGAGCGGGACGCCGAGCTCGTCCAAGTACCTCTCGCCGTAGCCGAAGTTCCGATGCCCTCTCGGCACCGGCTCCGCAGCGGCTCCAGACCCGCCTGGCGGCGCGGAGGTGCCCGCCGCCCCGACCGGGGAATCGCTGGTCGAAACAACCAGCGGGGGCGAGGGGGCCTCAGTCGGCAAGACCGCGGGGGCCTTGCCCTTTCTTTGGCCTGCGGATGGTTGCTGATCCGCGGTCTTCGCCGACTTCGGCGGAGGCGCTGACTGCCCGCCGCCCGGTCGCTTCTTGGCCGGGACCGATGAGATGTCGCGCTGAGCGGCATCCGCGGCCTGGGCGCGGGCGAGAACCCCGGGGGGGATCCGGGCGCTTTCGTAAGGAGGATGAAGGGGAATGTCGCGTTCGCCTGCGAAGAAGGGAAGGTGAGATGAAAGAAGAGTGGGAAAGTAAGGACTAATGGAGACGAGTAGCAAACCTCCCCCCGGCGGGACAACCGCGAGATCGTCAAGGTGGCGGCGCAGGAACGCGACCTCGAAGTTCTTCCCGACGAAGAACGCGAACAGGTCGGCTTCATGGCCGCCTAGGTTGGGTGGCCGGTAGCTCGCCTCGCTGAGCTGCACCGGCGAGAAGGGCACGTTGCCGAAGTCCCCCTTGACGAACAGGAACTTCTTCAGCCAGTTGTGGCTCTTGTTGACAGTCTCCCGCACCTTGAGGTGGGCGCTGGAGAAGTAGGCCGTCCCGTCTCGGTTCGCCCTGAAAGAGAACAGCTTCCGGAATACTGCGAGGCTGAACTCCACCCGCTCCTCTCGCAAGAAGCAGGCGAACCCCATCATGACGGCGATGGAGTTCGGGGTCATCTGGCCGAGGACGACCCCGAAGTATTTGAGCACCTGGCGCACCTCGGGCCACAGGGGAAGTCGCAGGCCCACCTCGAAGTGAGCGAGAGGGATGGCGAGCTCATCCCCAAATAGGTCGTTGATCTTCTCCCTCTCATCAGGTCGCCTCGCAGAAAACCCGGCCGGGATGTGGTCGCCTAGAGCTTCCAAGTATTCGCGCTCTGTGATGACGGCGCGAGGGAAATCGTGCTCGGAGAAGGTCCAAGCGCATTTGCTTCGGCCGTCCGCGTCGCCGCCGCCTCCGCCCATCCCCGTTGATTCGCCGCCGAACGCGAGACAAAAAGCCGGGAGGCGAGCTAGAATCGCACTTCGCGAGAAAAGGGGAAGCGAGAAGACGTTTTGGAGTCGGTGAAGAAATAAGGGCCGGCAGGACCTATTTATAGGAAAAGAGAAGGGGCGGGAAACTTCCCGCCAAAAGATGGGGTGCGGATAGCAAAAATTAATCCGACGGTTCGACTTCCCGCGCGCGAGCACACCTCAAAGGTCGAGCCGGCACGGTTCTCGCCCGGCTGCAGCCGCGGGAGACCGGTGCGGGCGAACCAACCCCAACCCGCACCCGCACGGCATGCCGCGCGAGACGGGAGATTCCCCGTCTAGCGAGCTCCTCGGCTCGCCCCCGCCCCGATCAGCGCGAAGAGAAGAATGGACCTTTCCCCCTAACCCGCACACAGAAGACCAAAGAGAAGCAGCGCAATAATTTCAATACATCTCAGCAACAAAATAGTTAGGCCCATAGGCGGGCTAAAAGAGTCGCAAGCAGTTACAAACACAAATACAAGATAAATTCGAGATGACGGTAACCCCGCGGTATCACGCGAGCGAGGGGGAAACAACTGGGTCAGTACTCGACCCACTTCCACCTGTGCCGCCTCTTCGTTCCCGCCCGAGGCGGCACGCGGGGATCGTGGTAATCGCGAACCGCCACCAGCTCCCGCTGAGCCAGGCCGACCTGCTCCATGGCGCTCTTAAGATGCCCCTCGGCTCGCGTTATATGCACGCCCGGCGAGGTGACGTCGTCGTCTTCCGCTTCACGCCGAGGGCCCTCCAAGGCCGCGAGCCGGGCATCGGTCTCGGCCTTGTCGTCTTCGATCCTCCTTATGGCCTCCTGCAGCAGCATTGTGTGTTTCTGGAATAGCCGCGTCACCTGCCTCTTCATCCCCGCCGCATCGTTCGGGTCGCCCAGATAGTCAGATACACTGTCCACGTCAGGCGGAGGCGAGTACCCTTCGCTCATCTCGGTCTCAGGCGAGGCCCTGCGGAAGCCTGCGAGCAGGGAGGGGTCAGAATGAGCGAGCAAGAGGCAAAGTCAACGATAAAAACCAGCTCACCAGGGGTGGGCACATCGCCCGCACCGACAGATGGGCGGGAAGAGCCCGGCCGATCCTGAAAGTTCCCTCCCTCGAGGGTCTCAAGAGATTTCCCCAGCCCATGGGAGACCGCCGGACGGGGAGTTTCCGGAGGTGGGCGATCCGGACCTGGGGAACTCGCGATCTTCTCAGGCGATGGAGGCGGGGGACGATCCTCTCCCCGGTTCTCCACCTCCTCACAGGGAATTACCTGCAAAACAGGGAGTCAGACGAATAGCGATAATCAGCGGAAGGCCACGCACCCCGGGGACGACCTCAGCACCCGCCGCCGAGCTGGAGGCCGGGCAGTCGCCCGCCAGAGAACGCTTAACGATCTTCCCCTTCGCCGGCCTGAAGAGGGGGCCGGAGGATCCGCGAGCTAGCCATGGGGCGGCCTCGAGGGCCTCCTCCTGAGTCTGCAGGACCGCTGCCGCCAGGCGAGCTCGCACTTCTTCGCTAACCGGCATCGAGGAACAAGAGTATGCTCAGAGAAAACAAAGGGATGTGGGGAGCCTCCTACATGGGTCAGCGGTATGTATTTATAGCAGAACAGTGGGCCCCCACCAGAAGATTCCCTGCCAGCTCAGCACAGGGGCTCGCCGAACACGCGGGTTGGATGGTTCTTTCCGAGCTTGGTTCAAGCTCAAAAAGAGCGGGGATTGTGTACAACCCTGTGTCCGGCGAGCGGGTCCCACCAGGGAGGATGAACAGGCCTGCCCCCGCGACTCGCACCCAAGCGGCATGACGGGCTAAACGACTAAAGGGCTGGCCCGCGCCTGCCCATCCCAGGCGAGCGAGCTGGCAACCCGCAGCAAGCGAGCCGGACCCGCGATTGGCGACCCGCCGCAAGTGAGCCGGACCCGCGACTGGCGACCCGCCGCAAGCGAGCCGGACCCGCGATTGGCGACCCGCCGCAAGCGAGCCGGACCCCAAGCGCGACCTGACCGCCGATCCGCCCGGCAAAAGGCAGGCGGCTCGCCCATATCGGCTCGCACTCGCCCAGTGAGGGTAGGCGAGCCCCAGAGCCGGGTCGCGCCCGCCTCCTGCGGGAGAACTGAAGGCGAGCTGACCGCCCGGGGGTGCGAATAGCTACTCAGAACAGCGGAGCCTCGCTGTTGGCAGACCAGGTTGGACTGCGCATAGCTGTTCAGAACAGCGGAGTTTGGCTGTTGGCAGACCCATCCAGGGGTCTTTTGGTACTTCCAGGTCAGTCCTTTTGGTTATTGGCAGTTCAGATTCTGAAAATCTATAAATAAGACCCAAGGGGTACCTCAGAGGACACGCTTTCAGTGCCTCCTTGCTCTCATTTTCAAGTGTTCTCTGAGAGTACCTTAGCTCAGCTCTTGGCTAAGGAGGGGAAGCGCTCAGAGATCTTCCGGGTTTGTGGTGGGACCTCCCTGCCGAGCCCTTGGGTCTGTCTCTTCTTGTCTCTCTCGTTGTTTTTCTTGCAGGTGCGAAGTAGGCACGAGACCACCCCTTCCCCAAGGGTCGAACTCCACAAGAGGCCGGTTTCCGGTTTCAACATTTTGTAAGATCTATTTCAACATTTTGTGTGATTTCTCCAACGCCATGAACTAATTCTTCCTTAATCTTGTATTATGAGAGTACTAGGTTGTGTTTGATGGATATTTTCTAGTTTATGTTATTGAGAACACTTGGTGAATGTTCTTTATCAATTTTACGATCTTTATTTCTGAAATGTTTGGCCAATGTTTCACCTTTATGCTACGCTTCATAAATCGAGAGAGGAGTTGCGGTAGTATATCGTAATTTTGATATAGCATTTGAAGAGAGAAGGAGATTTCCTCTTGGTGTTAGCAACTTAGGTTTTCGATCTTTGAGCGGTTCTTATTTCACTCAAGGGGAAATATAGAACTAGGGATTGCCGATATCGAGAGATACGGTTCTCTATTTTAAGATCGTTGCAGGGCACGCTCACTACGGATTTTCACAACGACACATTCACTTATTCATCATACTAAACCTAGGAAATCATGATATAAGATTATTTCTCTCCTTTGATAAGAAAAGTATTTTCCCTAAGATCCGTAGTAATTTCATTTAGAAGTCTGCATTCTTAATTTTGGTAGTTTAAGAAAATCACAAATCTCATTCAACTTGGATTTAAAGAAAAGGCCTAACTGGTATTTGCAAGCACTAAACCAATCACCTCCCTGTGGAAACGATTCTTACTCACTTTTATTACTTGACACGGCACGTGCACTTGCGTTTAAATACGTAGACCATTTCGGGCGTATCAGTGGCCATGGGGCATCAGGCAGGTTTAGACCCAGTCAACCATATTTCCTTTAGAAGATCAAGAGGATACTTACGTTGGAAGAGGACCAAGGAGTTGGGCTTTTAAGAGATTTCTATCTCAGAAAGTATTTTGGGGAGCCCATATCCATCGTGACCAGGTGTTGATGGAGATGTTACTTTGTCAATGCTACCCTAGTCTGGTAATCTCCAATGAGTAGAATATCATCCACATATACGGCAAGAACCACCAGACCCAGGGAGGTTTTTGCGAATGAACAATGAGTGATCGGAAGAACTCCTTGTAAAACCCACGGCTGCCGCAATGACACTAGATTTGTCAAACCAAGCCCGAGGGCTTTGCTTTAGGCCATAGATGGTCTTCTTCAGCATGCATACATGTGTCTCCCCTTGAGAAACATAGTTAGGTGGTTGCTCCATGTAGACATCCTCTTGAAGATCACCATAGAGAAAGACATTATTGACATCCAGTTGGGAAGTGGGTCAATCGTTGTTGACGACTACAGAGAGGAGTACCTGAATAGTGTTGAGACGAGTAATGAGATAAAAGGTGTCAAAATAATCAACACCATAAGTCTGAGTGAAGCCTTTGGCTACAAGGCGAGCCTTGTAACGATCCACACTGCCGTCCGAACTGAAATTCACAACAATGACCCAGCGACAGCCAATAACATCGGTGACCAATGGAGGAGGAACGAGGGTCCATGTACCCCGCTCAGTGAGGGTGGCAATTTCCTCATCCATGGTCGTCTTCCAATCAAGAACATCAAGGGCTTCCTAGTAGGTGCGGGGAGTGGTGGTGGCAGAGATAGCTAGCCAAAAGTCATGCAAGGAGGAGTAAGATGAGCATATGAAACAACAGTAGCAAGCGAGTGTTGGGTACATGTCTGCACCCCTTTGCGATGAGCAATGGGAAGATCCAGGTCGGTGTGTTACTCAGTATCTGGTGCATCCGTGGAGGAGAGAGCTAGTGCGGGAGTAGAGAGAGACGGCTGTGAAGAAGAGGAAGACATCGGAGGTAGAGAGAGGAGGAGGAGACGGTGGACACAACGGAGGAGTAGATATCTCTGTAGGTGTAGACTAGACGAAGGGGATGGTAGGAGAAGCAGGAACATCAGGAAGAAAGGAGCAGTCGTAAGAGAAATAGGACACATTTTCGACGAAGGTTACGTCTGAAAACAACAATAACTTTTCTAAGTGGTAGAGTAACCCATAAAGACACATTTGGTGGCACGTGGGGAGAGTTTGTCAAGAGTGCCGGAGGGAGCGTGCACAAAAGCCGTGCACCCAAAGATACGCAGAGGGAAAGGAAACAGATCCTTGCCCGGATAGAAAAAGGAGAATGGAGTTTTACCATGAAGAACCGTGGAGGGAATGAGATTGATGAGATAGCAGTAGATGAGAACGACATAGCCTCAATATGAGCGAGGAACCTGCATCTGTGTCATCAGAGTGCGAGCGACATCAAGGAGGTGACGGTTTTTGTGTTCCGCCACACCATTTTGTTGTGAGGTATAGACACAGCTAGTTTGATGAACAATCCAATTTTGCATACAAAAGAAGAAAAATCATGACTAAGATATTTTTTGGCAATATCAGAGCGAAAGATTTTAATAGAGACATCAAACTGAGTTTTAATCATAAAATAAAAAGATGTCCATACAGAGAATAACTCGGAGCAAACTTTTAAAAGATACACCCACGTACAGCGTGAGAAATCATCAATAAAAGTTGCAAAATATAAACTACCCCGACCTATTGTGAGGGTAGGAGCAGGACCCTAGACATCAGAGTGAATGAGGTCAAACGGACGGGAAGATCCATAACCTTGCTTTGGTGGGAAGGAGGAGCGGTGATGCTTGCTAAGCTGACATGCGTCACAGTTGAGAGGAGGACTATGCGGAGGGAGGTGGGGCAAAATCTGACGAAGAAGCCGTGGAGGAGGATAACAAAGATTAGGATGTCATTACAGAAGGTCTGTAGAAGAGGAGGAGAAGGAGGACAGAGCAGAGATGTTGTCGAGGAAGTAGAGGCCGCCACTCTCAGTCTCAGTAGCAATCGTCCGTTGGGAGCATGGATCTTGAAAATAATAAGAAGTAGGAGTGAATGTGACGGAACACTGTAGTTGCTTGCATAGAGAAGTTACAAATAATAAATTTCAAAGAAACCTTGGTACGTAGAGAGTATCCGTCAAGCGAAGAGACGCAGTGACTTGAACTACTCCCGTACCATTGACCGGTGAGGGAGAGCCGTCCACAATAAAGACAGGGGGCAACCAATCATGTGTTTCTAAGAGAGAAAAATACCGAGGATTGTCGGTCATATGATTGGTAGCGTCAGAGTCAGTCATCCATTTACCTTGAGTGACGACGTGGGCACTACCTGAAGACGTGACCATAGAGGCAGACTGCTTTGAAGAGGAGGTGGAAGAGTCTCTAGAGGGGCGAAGATGTGGATGTTTCATCCAGCAACGATCAACTTTATGGCTGGTGCGGCCACAGTGAGAGCAGAGAAAGCGGGAAGGACCACGCTCGCCGGATTGGTGGCTGCGGCCACCAGAGCCACTCCGCTGAGTCTGCTGAGCATAGTTATCTGGTTGAGGATGGGGGGATAACAGCGGATGTTGAAGCAGAGAGGTAGCTGCGGCGATGCGGGCAGCAGTGGCATCCAAGGTAGGAGAGTCTGCTTCGCCAAGGATTTGTTGATGGATCATGTCATAAGATCGGGAAGTTGTAGAAGATAGCACACAACCAGACGATCCTGGAAGTGCTTGTGTTGCTCAGCTAGATCTGCAGAGAATGAGCGATTTTGGAGAATCTCAGCTCCTAGAGCTCGTACCTGTTGGTAAGCAGCAGCAAGAGACATGGAGGGACGAGCAAAGAGGTCTGCTTACAAAGTATAGATGGGAGACGTCTGAGCCCCTTTTGAGTAGAGAGCGGCAAGATGAAGACACGCAGCCTTGACCGTTTCATCATGACGGATGACAACGAGTCACTCATCAAAAAGACTGTTAGCCAGCCAAGTGCGAACTAGAGCGTCGCTAGCATCCCAATCATCAAAGAGATCGGACTCTGGAGGAGGAGGTTCGTCGGTGAGATGATGGCGTTTGCGTTGTGAGCGAAGAAGAAAGGTGAATGAGACACTCCAGTCTGGGTAGTTGGAACCGATGAGTTTGGAAACAGTGCCAAGGTTGCCCGAAGGAGTAGGAGGAGGAGGACAGTAGGCCACAAGAGTAGTAGTAGTAGATGTATCAGAGAGAGAGAGCCATAGAAGAGAAGAGAGCAGAAACAAGACCGTGAAGGCAGGTCGTGCAAACAATGAGAAGAGACCGTGCAAATAGAAGAGACCGCGCGAATAGAAGACAGGACACGCAAATTAAGAAAAGAGACAGGTCGCGCCAAGACAAATCGCGCAAAGATAGGCCGCGCGAACAAAGAGAAGAGACCGCATGAAGACAGGTCGCGCCAAGACAGATCGTGCGCAGACAGGCCGCGTGAACAGGAGAGAAAAGACCGCGTGAAGACATGTCGCGCCAAGACAAACCGCGAAGACAGGTCACGCGAACAGAAATAGGTCGCACGAACAAAGAGGAGACAGGATGCACGAACAAAGAGGGGACATGTCACGCGAACATAATCAGGAGAAAAAGATCGAGTCCTCTGATACCATGTGCGAACAAGAAAGAAACAGACCGAAATTTGGAATAACAGAATTTTTATTATCAAAAATGTAGTAATTACAAAGGTGTAGTCTCCCTTTTATAAAATTTAGGTGAGAAGAGAGATTACAAATAAGCAATGTGGGACAAAAAAATAATGTTACAACCGGCTATACATAAAAACAGACCGCACAAGCAGCGCGGTTAGACGAATAGGCTAACTGCCTGACAACTACTATAAAGAGAAGGAAGCCGCAAGGAGAGACAGCCAGACCGCCATGTCATCAAGTCGTCTGCGTCAAACCGCCAGACCGCCCGGTCACCAATCAAGCATATCTCGGCAACCAAGTCGTTGGAGAGAAGCGGCCAGACCGCCCGGCTACCAAGCTGTCAGTGTTAAAACGCCAGACCGCCCGGTCTCCAAACCACCAGACTCAAGCCGTCAGACCGCTCGGTCCCCAAACCGCCAGACTCAAGCCACCAGACCGCCGGTCTCCATACTGCAACAGCAGCCAAGGGAGAATGATGTGCGTCGTGAGCTTCTCGCCACCTTCGTTCATTAATCCGGCCTCTCGCAGCACCTCCATCGCATGTTTGGTTGTCCACTGGGCGTTCTCCTACATCATCACCTCGATCTCGTAGGTTGTGTACTGATGCATTTTACCCCCCTTGCTGGGAGGTGGCGGGACGAGGAGTTCTTGCAGGCGCTTGTTCTCAGCCTTCAACCCCGTGACCTCGCATTCAAGGCTAGCCACCCGTGTAACATCCCAACTTTTATTGGGCCACCAGAGCCCTAGTGGGCCCAATAAAAGTGGCCTGAACCCTACCCATGACCCGATGGGAGATCACCCTAGGCAGGAAATAGAGCTAGAGAACTCTGAATTGAGTTATGTTAGTTCATGTGATCTCATATAGTCGATACGAGTGCATCAGAACTCGTTCAGTTGGACCCCAAGGTCATATAGTGGATGTGATCATTCCTCGTAAAACGTAACGAGAGCGAGATTTTGGATATCGAGTTAGAGAACTCCGAATTGGGTTCTGTTGATTCCTGTAACCTTATATAACTTAGACGGGTGCATCGGGACCCGTCGCGTAACAATCTGAGATCTAACGACAAATTTAGACACTTCGACCGTTTTAGCGCGATGCGACGCGCAAATTTTGGACTTTCGCCAAACGAACTCTGATTCAACCACAGTCAGTGGTGTTGGACTCATGTGGTCAATACGAAGTTAATGGAAGTCGTCCCAGTCAATTTCGACGACAATTGGTCAACTCGTTGTCAAATCAAACATAGTCGTACACCGAAATGCACACACCAATTGTGACACGACACCCGAACTTTGACTCGACCCCGATGACTTGGACCCACTTTGACTTTGACCAGCATGGGGGACCCAACCTAGGGTTGACTTGGTCAAACCCCCCTAAAAACCCATTTTTTGATTTTTTTCTCCAAATGGGGAGGTGCACCCCCTCTTCATGACCACTTAGGGTCTTGCCCCTCACCCACTTTGGGCCCCACCAACCAGCAAATAGCCCACTATAAACGGAGGCCCATTCACACCCCTATCTCTCTCTCTCTCTCTCTCCCACCCTAAAGCCCAAGCCCAAAGGGCTTAGCCCCACATCCCCCATGTGGGGGAAATCTCCCTGACCTCCAGCTGTCCTTGGACAGCTGGAGGGTGGGATTAATCCCTCCCTAAGGAGGGATTAATCCCACACCAAGTAGAGAAGGGGAGTCCCCTCCCCACTAGCCTATAAAAGGCCCCCTCCCCCTCTTCCCCCTCAAGCTCTCTGAGCAACCCCCTCCCCCATGCCCAACCCCCTACCGGATCCTAGGCGGCCGGAAAAGGCGAGCCAAAGGGGCCTCCCCCTCCACCACCGCCACCTTTGTAACACCCTAGTTTTTAGGCCTGGAGTCGCTGGAAGCTAATGCCCGGTGGTAGAGACACTACTGGCGGTAGGTCGATGAGCTCGACATTGGATCCAGTGCGCACAATCATGGGATCTAGTGCGCGCGACCACTGGTCGTGCGCCACTGTTTATGCGCTCTTTTCTCCATTTTCTAAGTTCTGCCGAGGGCAAACACATGACGATTGGACTTAGTACGCACGACCACCGATCGGGCGCCACTGCTCGTGCGCGTTGATCACGTATTTCTAGAGTTCTGCCAGTGTTGATCGCACGATCATAGGATTCAGTGCGCACGACCGATGGTCGTGCGCCACTGATCGTGCAGACGGGTTTGGTCCGTCATTTTCAATTCGTGGTCGTCTGATCCTTCCTTAAACCCGATCCAAGGGTCTAGGATCTTCCGCTCAAATGGTTTTATTAGGTCTGAGATCCCCTTTCCTTCATTCTTTATCACTTGGAGGGTTGACCAAGGATTTGGAGTAGAGTGAGGAGGAGGAAGGAGAAGCTCTTCCACCGTAGTTGACGAAGCTTGAGAGCTCCGATCGTCATTCCGAGACTGGATCCGTGGAGAGGGCGCGGAGGCGCTTGTGTCAATCCGTTCAAGGCAAGGATTCCGTGGCTAGGAGGAGAGGTCGTAAGGTAACGACACTTTCTCCTCTCAGTTTTTAGGATGTGTGCATAACATCTCTTTTATTCGTTGTTTTTCAAGGTTTTGGCCACCAAATCTCTCAAATGAGAGGGGTTTGGGTCGCCATGGTTCGAGAGGAACCACCGGGTTGATTGTATCCGTCCACGACATGATTTTTGCATTAGAGATCCGCTCTGTTAGTGGATTAGGTATTGTGGATGAAGCCGTAGTCGCTACTGTTAGTCCGACTCGGTAATGTTGCATAGTGAGCCTTAAGGATTTTGTAGAAATTCGTTGCGACAAGATGGCGTTTGTGATGTAGGTGTTTTCCCCTTTTCTCGAGTGAGTACGTGTAGCTGGAACCGGACAAGGTTAGCTCCGCATTGGCGGTAGATGGTTTCCTTGGTGGACGAGGTTAGATCCGCATTGACGGTAGATGGTTTCCTTGGTGCGCGGGAACGTTGCAGTACAAATGATGGATTAGGGTGAGAAAGGTTATGGATTGTGATGTGCTAAGGCGCGGCTTTGTCTCCGTGGTTGGCTGACTATCCCGTGACATGTAAGTGATGTGGGGAGAGTGTCCCGACGAGACTAGTCCCCTTTTGTGAGACTGACGAGAATGCCAAGCATGGACAAGCCCGAACGATGAAGCCCACGAGCGGGTGGAGTCCGGCGAGGGTTCTTAGAATCGGTTTATGTGTGAGATGGAATCCTGACGTGCGAAGTCAGAGTTTGTAGGCAAGCCCGGGTCTAAGTCCCACGAGCGGGTGGAGCCTTGGCAAGATTTCCATGTGGCGGCTTGTATGCTGTTAGGGGAATTACAGTATCCTTTTGTTTGCGGCTTGTATGCCATTAGGGGAAGTGAAGTACCCTTTTTGTTTGCGGCTTGACGCCAATGGGGAAAATTTGAAGTACCCAGTTGACATATTATGATGATGTGCTAGATGCATACGCGATAGGGTGCCTTAGGTGAAGCCCAAGTTTGCATATATGTTGCATAGTAGGCCCCTTTAATTATATGATAAATATAGAAAACATGTTTATTGTTTGAGACATCCAAACCTGTTTTTAAAGCTTTATATGTTTATATATATGGCATACAAAGTGCAGACTCTCAGGTTGGAGGTGTACAACGGGGTCCGTTAGGGGTGGCCGAGAGGAGATGTGTTGGTTACACAGTAGAGGTCAGCCTTTGCTGACCCACGCTACCCCAAATTTTTACAGGGTAAGGATCGCGAACGGGAGCAAGTTCGTCAGCCAAAAAGGCCTAAGCCTCATGAAGTGATTACCATGCTTACTAGCTGTTTTCTTCTTGACTGTGATGCTCCATGTTTTTGGTATTTTCGGCTTGCATGTCGAGGTAGCCTAGGGGTGCTTTTATACGTTGATGTTTGACCTTGTGGTCATGGACTTATTATATGTAAGGCCCTTAAGGCCATTTTGATACTCCTGTTTGGTAGTGGATAACTTCTTGTTTTTGTTGGTATGTTTCCGCTGTTAATTTTTTCTGAGTTTTAAGTTGGGTAGTTAATATCATCTTTTAATGCTAATGCTGTGGCGTCCGTATATTGTGGGGCCCCGGACGGACCTATATTATTTGGTCATTACAGGAGAGGCGTTATAATTTGGTATCAGAGCCAGTTAGTGTCCAAGGTTTGTCTTCGTGGACGAATGTCCTAAACGAATTGTGTTAAGAAGTTATCCACATAGGAGTATCGCGGGACCGTGAGTGTCCTGGTGTCTTGTTGTGCGACTAGAAGTAAGTTGAGTTTGCTAGTTTCTTGTTGAAGGGTGATGCTAGCTGTGGTAGGTGAGCCATAGCGGTCGCCAGTTTCCTAGACGCACCCCGCCCATGGAAGAGTTTGGGAATGCTTTCTTTAAAAGTACATTCCTGTGTCGATGAGGTTAGCCCTTCAGAGGCAATTCCTGCACTTGGTGCCGCGTGTCAAGACAATGGACGAGTATGATAAGGAGTTTACTCGGTTGGGCCATTATGCTGAAACGACCATGACTGATGATGTGTAGAGGGACAACCTCTTCTACCACAAATTGAGGGAGAATCTGAGGCAACCCCTCATATCTATGAAGAATGCTGGTTTCAATGAGTTGGTTGAGGCTGCCAGAATATTGGAGAGTGATCTGGAGCAAATCCAACGTCGTAAGGGTTTCGCGCCCAAGCAAGGGGAAGGGAAGTTTTCACAATCCCAAGGAAAGTCTAAAGGGAATAGATGGAAGCAAAATCCTCACCCATTCAAGTCCGGTGAGAAAAGAAAATGGACATCCGGAGGGTCTCACTCTAAGGGACCACCGACGTGCTTCAATTATGGCAAGGTGGGCCACATAACTCGTTTTATACTCAAGGAGGAGCTGAGCAGGAGCAAAGACAAGAGCAGTTTGTGTGCTCCGGCCCCAGCGCCGCAGAGAAAGGAAAGATGACAGAGTCTAGCGCTTCTCGGTTCCAACCAGTGCAGCCAAGGGCTTATAACCTTGTGCAACAGGAAGCGATCCGCCAATCCGATGTGGTGACAGGTATGAGAAAGTTTAAATTTAATCTTGTACTTCATACTTTCAAGACCATTTATATTTGATGCCTCTATTTTAGGCTTTGTGTTAGTTTCCGGATACCCCCGCTAGGGTATTATTTTATACGGGAGCGTCACACTCCGTCCTTACAGAAAGCTGTATCCGGAGGATTGGAGTTGAGTCGTTCTCAGAGGACGCAGAACTGAAGGTGCGCATGCCCAATGGGTCATCCATGACCACCGGGGAAAAAGTGCGCATTTGTTGGAGGCTAGACGGAGTTGACTTCATGTGGATAGCAGCGGTCCTGCCGTTGATTGAGTTTGATGTGATATTGGGAATGGACTGGCTTGCAGAGCAACGTGCCCGTATTGATTGCCTATCCAAGGTGGTGACCCTGAGAAGCGAAGGGCAGGCAGAAGTCAAGTTTGAGGGCCTTAATGGAGTAGCCTGTTCCCTGATTTCGGCCGTGTAGTTGGTGCGGGCAGTTAACCAGGGGGGAGTAGCTCTTGTAGCATTTTTGGAGGTTCGCCTT
This sequence comes from Platanthera guangdongensis, assembly GCA_039583875.1. NCBI lineage: Eukaryota > Viridiplantae > Streptophyta > Magnoliopsida > Asparagales > Orchidaceae > Platanthera > Platanthera guangdongensis. The sequence continues at coordinate 349,015 of CM077155.1, forward strand.
TCCAAGTTATCAGTTTGGAAAGTGCCCGTAGTGGCATAGTTCGAGGATGTGTTTCCTAATGAACTTCCTGGAGCACCTCCTCGACAGGAGATTGATTTCGCGATTGAGTTAGTGCTAGAGGCTAGGTCGGTGTCACGTCCTCCGTTTAGGATGACACCAAAAGAGTTGGCCGAACTCAAGGTACAGTTGCAGGAACTATTGGAGCAGGGGTATATTAGACCCAGTTCTTCACCGTGGAGCTCGCATGTGTTGTTCGTGAAGAAGAAAGACGGTAGTATGCGGTTGTGCATAGACTACCGAGAGTTGAATAAATTGACTGTCAAGAATAAGTATCTGATTCCTAGGATAGACGACCTGTTCGACTAGTTGGTGGAGTCGGTGGTGTATTTAAAGTTGGACTTGAAATCAAGATACTATCAATTGCGAATTCGAGACGAGGACATACCCAAGACAGCGCTTGGTACGAGGTATGGTCACTTTGAGTTCTCGATGATGCCATTCAGGCTGACGAACGCACCATTCATATTCATGTACTTGATGAATCGAGTATTTCAGGAGTACTTGGACTCCTTTGTAGTAGTCTTCTTTGACGATATCTTGGTGTACTCCAACTCAGAGGCCGAGCATGAGACTCACTTGAGAGTGGTCTTGCAAGTGTTGAGAGAGAACCAGCTTTATGCAGAGTTCTCGAAGTGCGAGTTCTGGTTGGAGAAGGTGGCTTTTTTGGGTCATGTGATCAGTGGTGGTGGGGTGACGGTGGATCCGGCGAAAGTTGAAGACATCAGAGATTGGCCAATTTTGAGAACTGTGGCGGAAGTCCGAAGTTTCCTTGTACTAGTCGGGTACTATAGAAGGTTTGTGGAAAACTTTTCACGGATAGCCCTACCCCTCACCTCTCTAACTCGTAAAGACCAGAAGTTTATTTGGACTCCAGAGTGCAGTCAGTCGTTTGATACCCTGAAGGAAAGGCTGATGACAACTCCAATCCTAAGTCGACCGAAAGGGACCAAAGGATTTCAAATTTTTAATGACACATCGGGATGCGGTTTGGGTTGCGTATTGGTGCAACATGACAATGTGATAGCCTTTGGGTCTAGGCAGCTAAACCCTTATGAGAGGAATTACCCCATCCATGACTTGGAATTGGCGGCGGTAACTTTGCATTGAAATTGTAGTGGCGCTATGTTTATGGTGCGAAGGTGTAGATCTTCACGGATCACAAAAGCGTGAAGTATCTCTTAGATCAGAAGGACTTGAATATGCAGCAGCGCAGATGGGTCGAGTTCCTTGGAGACTATGAAGTGGCGATTCAGTATACGCCAGGTAAAGCCAATGTGCCGGCGGATGCCTTGAGTCGGAAATATTCTGGTCAAGGGAGTTGGATCGAAGCTCATGATGAGCGGTTGATGCGGGACTGGGAGTCCCTTGGCATGGAGTGTGTAGCAAGAGGCGAGTCTAGCGTGGATCAGTTGAACTTAATTGAGATGTAGAACGGCTTGTCTGATCTTATTCGGGAAACGACCCGTTTGGATGTGGAGTTCCAGCCATACGTGGTGGAAGCTCAAAAAGGGCGAGAGTAGCGCCTGGAGTTGATAGATGGGATTCTGAGGAAGGACGGAAGGATTTGTGCACCGCAGTTCGGCAAGCTCCGTGAGGGGTTGATGTTTGAGGCTTACTTCACAAAGTACTTCATTCACTCGGGCAGTACAAAGATGTACTTGGATATGAAGAAATCTTTTTGGTGGCCTGGTTTGAAGCGGGATGTAGCTTTGTACGTGGGTCGATGCTAAACTTGTGCCTTAGTGAAGGCCGAGTGTCAGAAGTCGGGCGGGTTCCTGAAGCCTCTTCCTATTCCCGAGTGGAAATTTGATGATATCTCCATGGACTTTGTACATGGGTTACCTAGGTCGCAGCAGGGTAACGACGCGATTTGGGTGATCGTGGATCGCTTGATCAAAGTGGCTCACTTCATCCCAAATCGGAAAGAGGACAGCGTGGAGAAGGTGGTAGAGTTGTATGTTCGCAATATTGTGCGACTACATGGAATTCCTAAGAGTATAGTTAGTGATCGCGATGGACGTTTCACATCCAAGGACTGGAGATTGGTTCAGAAGAGTCTGGGCACGAAGCTCAAGTTCAGTACGGCTTTCCATCCTCAAACTGACGGGCAAACCGAAAGAACGAACTGTACTATAGAGGATATGTTGAGGATGTGTACTCTCGACTTCGGTAAGAAGTGGGAAGATCACATCTTCATGGTAGAGTTCGCTTATAACAACAGTTACCAAGCAAATATAAAGATGGTGTCGTACGAAGCTTTGTATGGGAGGCGGTGTCGAACACCGGTGTCTTAGACAGAGGCGGGAGACACCAAACTTTGAGGAAAAGAAGTGATAGTTGATGCATGCGAGTTGGTGCGAACCATTCAAGTGCGCATGAAGGTTACTCATGATCGACAAGCAAAATATTTTAGTGCTCGCCACAGGAAGGTGGAGTTCACGGTAGGCGACTGAGTCTATCTAAAGATCAAGCCGTTCAAAGGCGTTTCGCGGATTCGCCGACTCAAGAAGTTGAGTCCAAGGTGTAAGACCCCCTTTTTTTTTCTTTTTGACCACGGGGTCTTAGGCCCAGATCCGCCGTTTTGCGGTGACTCCTTCACGCCCTGAAGGGTCATCACCACAAAGCGCCGATTCTGCCGGCCAATTCGATCACATAAAAGTAGCGTAATGAAGTAAAATGAAAACTGTCTGTCCACAGAGAATCACATGACATATATAAATATAACTCCACGAAGGGAGTGTCCACAGAAGATAACATCAGAGTAGCAAAAATACGGGCTTATGCCCGGTACAACATATCCTCACTACAAAGTCACTCATGCGGAAGCAAAAGCTGAAAAACTACTCAGGGTCGAGACTCACAATCCCGGCTGTATGAACTCCGGAGCTAGACTGCCCCATCTCCAAGCGCACCGGTCTCTGGGGCTGCTCCTCCATGCTGGTCTCCACGATCCCCTAAATGATGCGGTTCGAAAACCGTTAGTCTAAAAGACTAAGTCCTATCATCCCCCACCCCTTCCCCCACGGCTCCTAGGCACCGAGCGGAGAGGAAGAAATGGGAGGACTTGAAGGTGGAGAATATCAAAGCAGATGGCAGCGGTCCTATTCTAGCAAGTTCTATAGCATATAAAGACAATAAAATGTAAGCTGAAATGTAACCTTCACTTATGTGGAAAAACACATAAGTCAAGGGGTCTTTTGCAAGGCTCCCATCGTATAAAAAGTCCCATACCGATTTATACGTTGGGGTGACGGTGGTCAAACAGCAGTAACTAAATATATCAAAATTAACCTTAATTTATAAACTTGCCCACACAAGCTTATAGACTAAGGGGTCGTTTTGCAGGTCCTAATGTATAAGCGTCCCATTCCACTTATACATCAGGTGTCAGGGGTTAAATGAATCGATTATGCTATGACATGCAAGTGGGTATGATGGACATGCAAGTGCAACGCACACACCCGACTCTGTGCACACAGACCTTTAGTTCCCCCTTTCTGGAGCCGTAACCTCCCAGGATACCTCCGTAGTGGCAGACGGAAGCGGTGGGTTGGGCCTCGCCCACCTCTAAACCAGTAAGGCACTACCGGTCAGACCTATCGTACGCCTCAACGCTTGGTGCACGAAGCGGACTCCTGCGTACTCTTGCCGGCTGGCGCACCGGACTTCTGTTGGCGAAGTGCTAACCACACTTGCCGAGTCAACGTATTGGCGTCGGTGCATCGACCCTCCAATACCGAAAACCCACCACCTTAATTTATTTTCCTTTTATGCACATGCAGATTTAGCGTAAACAAAACCCGAGCCGAAGCTCCCCGGACCAAGAGTCCGTCTTTTAACCATCCGAGTCGAAGCTCCCAGCTGACTTTTGGTGCTAACAGTGCCTGTGAAATGTGCAACTCTAATTACTAAGTTACTCTTTTCAGCTTGTTAAACAGTTTACGTTAACCCAGGACTGCCCCCGGTATTCCCTGTGAAGGGCTCTCAAGGGGCACTAGGAACTGTGTTGGGATTACGCCCAACGTTCCCTTTCGCAAGGTACTTATTTTATTATTGGTTGATCCCCTTACCCATTATTTTCTCATGTTTCGATACGCTAATCCTAGGGTGATTTGACTCCAACTCTCCTTGGGTAGGACGATCTTTCGTCGAGCCCGAACGCCTTTAAACCCTAGACAAATCCACACCCTACTCACTCATCTTCCAAAGATGCAGCCCTTTCCACTTGTCCTTACAGCAAACCATCAAGACCCATCATACGTGCCCTAATTCAATCCAAATGAAATCCTGCAGTTTTGCTATATGCAGACCACTTAAGCTACGTGACCCGTAAAAGGGGAAGTACATGAAATACTCATCCAGTACCCTCATGATAATTATCAGAGGTCTATTATGATAAATATAGACTAAATTCAGAAAATCATATTTTTCCCAATTAATCTACTATTTATTGAATTTTCCTCAAAAACTAGGCCATAGTCAATTTGAACATGAACCATAAGATTTTCTCAGGTAATGGCCTCCTAAAATTTGTATTCACTAAATAACAGAGAAATATCATTGGATGCTAATTTTCATAATTTTCCAGATAATTCTTGACCTCTAAAGGATTTATTAAAATAATTCCAAAAATCAAAAATAATGAAGGAAGTGCCACATATATGTCTCCAATAATTATGTAAAAATTACTAGGGATTCATAGGGAACTAAAAACATCATGATGAAGAAATTAGAATTTTTCAGACAATCTAAAAGTCATTATTAAATTTTCCAAGGTTCCATGGAATTAAATAATTAAAGAAGCAACAACTAAATATCATTCTTCAAAAATTCCATAAAAAATTACAGAGATGGGTAACATGATTATAAGCCCCTTGGCTAAGTTTTATCAAGTTTAAGCAAGTATAGTGCTCTGCAAAAACTCTTAAGTGGAAATTATAAAATATAACTCTGTGAATAAAGTACCAAAAATATTCATCCAAAATTTGTTATAAAATTTCCAGAGACATGTATGCCATAAGCAACTACCCATTCAAAATCTCAGCCCTTTTCAGATAGTTTTGGTATTAGTTCTTATGGTTTCAAAGCTAGTGCCCTAAACTAGGGTTATGGATTTAAGGGGTCTTTAATCTTCCAAATGCCCTAAAATCTTAACCATAGGACCATAGTGACCCTATGGTCATCATTCCCAAGTTTCAAGCCCATCCAAGGTCTTTTGACCCCAATTTCTTCAAACCCTAGAGAATTACCCTAAAGGGCCTACCCTACACTTCTAGGGCTACCCTAGCCCAATCCACTACAAACTTCATGAGTGAGTGTAAAAAGTTAAATCATATCAGTGGCCAAAGTTTCAGCCTCTGTTGAGGTGATTTGGTCACTTAAAACCAAAAGTGCCACTTTTGACCAAAATGCCCTTCATAGGGTAGAACTAGGGTTGGGTCAAAACCTATTCAACACTCACCCAAACCAACTGAAATTTTATACAGGTACCTAATTGGAGCCCAGGGACCACTCACCAAAATTTGGGAGGGTTTGGGTGTGTTTAGGGCACCTATTTAATTTATCTAATGATTATTAAATTTTTACCAAAACTATAGAAATATTTTCTCCAAAAATTCCCATTTTTGGGCAGGCCCTAGGTATGCCTAGGATAGACCCTCTGCCAAAATTTCAGCCCATTTGGGCTTGGGGTGAAGAGTGGGCACTCATTTTAGTGACTGCCTAGCCCTAAGGACATGTCCCACCAAAATGGGTGCCCTGGTCCAACCAGTGACCCAAAAGGGTCCCAACAATTTTTGCTGCAAACTAGACACCCTAAGCTACAATGTTCATGTTGGGCAAATTTCCATCCAGGGTCCCTAGGTATTTTTAAACATTAATTACATTAAATACATCCAGTGTGACAAAAATGAAATAAATTTTATTTAACCCTATAGTATCTGATCTGATGCCGCACGAATCTTGGCGCAGATCGACGGCATCTGGTCATCGTCCCCACTGAGCCAACGGCTGGGATTGGTTCTGCCTGGAGCGATTTCCAAGCTCTGCCGCCGGCGATCCAGCCCCTTCCCCGGCCGGCCACCGCCACCAACACCTCCGTTGAGGTGGTGGCTGTCGTCAGGCGGCGGCTCCGCCGCCGGAGAGGTGTTTTCCGGCGGATTGAGCAAGACTTTTCCTTGCCGAAACCAGGAGAAATCCTGGATTCGATCGGGCTCAATTGAGCCCGAAGCTCTAGCCTAAGGATTCCTAGGATCTACCCGCGAGTTAAGGAGAGGAGGAGGACCTTCCTAGCGGCCTGGATGCGAGAGGAGCGGCGGGATGCCATTGGCGACGGCGGCGGCGCTCGGCTTCTGCAACTGCACGGTGGAAGGGCTCGTCTCCTCCAGGTAAGTGCTCCAAAATGATCCCCTCGGCTCCCTGATGGTGTTTAAAAGGCAATTGGGGGAGGGGAGAGGCTGGTTCTTCAATGGCCATTATCTCCATTAATGGAGTGGCTCGGGTTGTGTGGAGGGGGGCTGAACCCACCCCTTGGTGGCCGGGAAACGGCTGGAATCAACTCCTCTCTCCTAGAGGAGTTGATTGCAGCCATAAAGGGTGGCTGTTAGTCTCCCTTGGCCGGCCTCTTACTTCCCCCTTCTCCTTCCTCATTTCTCTCTCCTCCATTATCATGGAGAGGAGCTTTTTCTCTCTCCTAGTCACCTCTGGTTGACTAGTCAACCCCACAAGCTAAAGGCAGCCCACTGGATTATGATGATCATGGGAATGGGCTTAGCCTAAGGGAGAAGTGGCTTGAGCTTGGGTTAGCCCTTTTTGGGCTAAGTTGACTTGACCCTCAATGAGGGTTGACTTGGCCAATTTGACCATCTAGGTTGACCCCATTGGGTCCTGGGTGGTTCATTGGCCTCCCCTAAGGTCTATGTAGGGCTGGGTAGGGTTGACTTGGCACCTTAAAGGTCACTTGACCCTTGGTAAGGTCACTTTGACCATTTAGAGCTAGAGTTGACTTGGGTCAACATGACCATTAGGGTCCACCCCTATGGATCCTTGGTGACCCATTGACTTCCCTTAGGGTCTAGGTAGGGTTATATGGGGTTGCCCTGCACTTTGGAGGTCACATACCCTTAGTAGGGGTACTTTGACCAGATTAGGGCTTGAGTTGACCTGGGTCAACCTGGCCTCTAGGGCTGACCCCAATGTGTCCTTAGTGACCCATTGTCCTCACTTTAGGGTTAGGAGGGCATAGGTGGGGTCCTCTAGACTAGGAGTGGGTCTATTGGCCCTAAGTGGGCTAGGTTGACCTATTTAGGGCTAGGGTTGACCTTGGTCAACTGGGCCTCTTGGGTTGGCCCTAATGGGTCCTTTTGGCTCTAATGGGTCTCCCAAAATGTTTGGGAGTGTTGTGATAGGGTCTTGGGGTCATGGTGAAGCCTCATTGTCATCCTAAACTATTGTTCAGAATTCTACTATCTGCAGACCATGGTGATCCCTACCTTGGCCTCCTATCTCTTGGCCCATTTCTGGCTTCCCAGGGTTTTGTCATGACCTAGTCATGGCCAAAACCACTCTTAGGGGTCTAGTTGGAAATGGGATGTTACAAATCCCAATAAACAAAACAAAGATTTCGTCCCCGAAATCAAGGTTGGACCTACGGGTCTTATTACCGAAGGAAAGAGTCTTGTAACATCTCATTATGACGTCTTGTTTGTTAAATTTGATTTAAGGGAAAACTTAGATCTAAGACCCCTTTCGCCCAAACGGCGAACCAAAATCCCAATAAACAAAGTTAAGCCCCCAATAAACAAAGATAAGCCCCTATCTACCTAGAGCAGCCCTTAGTATACTTAAAGCAGAAAAATAAATTAACATCTTGAGGGGTCTGAGAGGTATACCTGACTGAATAGCTCGGGGTATCTTTGTCGCATCAGGTCCTGTGGCTCCCAGGTATGCTCCTCCTGGCCGTGGTTCCTCCACAGGACCTTGACTAGAGGGACCCTCTTGCGTCGTAAGACCCGCACTCCTCGGTCGTCGATCCTCACAGGCTCCAAATGAACAGACCGGTCTGAAGCTACCGGCCCTTCGGTGGTCAGAATCTGCTGCTCCGGGCGTAGTAGAGCCCTCCTCAAAGAAGAAATGTGGAAGACGTCGTGCAGCGCTTCCAGCTCTGGGGGTAACTCCAGCCGATAGGCTAGGGGCCCGATCCGCTCCTGGATCCTGTAAGGGCCCATGTACCTCGGCTGAGCTTCTTCCTCCGACCACGCACCCGTGAAACTCCATGCATGGGCCGGAACTTCAAAAACACTCGGTCCCCCACCTGAAACTCCACCTGACGATGTCGGGCATCATAGTACTTTGCCTGTCTGCTCTGCGCCTCTAGCATCCTGTCTCTGATCCGACTCACCCGAGCCTTGGTGTCTTCAACAAAATCTGATCCCAACACCTTCGGAATCTCGTCCTGAATCGATGAAAGCGGAGTCCTACCTCTCCTTCCGTACAAGGGTGGAGAGTTGTGTTGAATGTCGACCGAGAGCCCAGATAAGCCTAGACTGATCTTCTATCCTTGGACGTACACTATCCATCTTGATTCAACACGATCATCTTGAGCACACCATGATAATGATCAACTACTCACAAAACTTATGAAACACCTACAGAAGTTTTCTTTCGGGTCAGGGTGACCCTATATATCTCGGCCAGTCTATTGTTTGTGTTCCATTTATAATTATGCCCGGAGTGCGGATGAGGAATCATGTGTATGTAAATCCCTAATTGTATCCTCGAACTTTCACTCTAACCGGGCGGTGACTGTAATAGTTTCCCAAAAGTTCTTGCACTTAACCTTCATCGGGCGACGGACCTCACCGTGCATCATAAAGTCCATGACACCCTTCTTCACTCCAGGGAGATACATGTTCCGAGATACACCAAACTTCCGATGATTAAATTTCTCGCTTATACGGGTATACAACGACTCTATAAAATCTCCGCTTCGCAATCAGATTCTTATCCCTACGAATACTCCTGAGTAGCACCGAATATGGTTTACATCCATTTCACTATATTCACGACGCAAACTTTTCTAGATGAGATCTAAGGGAAACCCAAGTCAGTAACTAATTTGCCCAATAAACAAAAGACACGCCCCCAATAAACAAAAGATAAGCCTCTACCTGCCTTGGGCTGAATATCTTTGATATTACCATGTTATATTTGTCCTAGCTGGGTGCACAATCCCTAGGGCATCAATCTTTGACTTGGGGTTCCAACCTGAATCTGTTGATATACTCCATATTTTAAACCCTCTGAGTCATATTTACGACAACCTTATTCGGGTCAAAATGTTCCCAATCCCAACTGGGTCTCTTCCGAACTTGAATTCCTATCCGACCTTCGGTGTTTGTCGTGATGGTGGTCTCCAGGTAATCTTATTACTGGCATGAGGGTTGAGACTATTTGTCTTCTACCATTCTGCTAATGGATTATTGGTCTCAATTCTCCTTAAAGCAGTCCTTCCGATTTGAGTAATCCTTGATATGGACCGTAGGGCTACCTGAGTTTATGGCTTAGGTAGCCATTCTCGTGTTATACTCCTCCTTAATTCTCTTTTGGTATCTCCTTAGCTTAACCAAGTTCATACCCAAAGTATATTTCAAACTAGGGCATACTATAAGTTATCATGGTTAGTCATGTCTCCTAGTAGGTTGAATCTAACTCATTGACTAAAGAATTATAAGATGAGATCTTCGCAGCCTAAAGTGCTCCCTGCTAGGGGCAGGGTTTGCCACAGGCTACAAAGAAGGATTCCAATTGTTAGATAGCGTACAAATGGAAAGAATGACAAGATAAAGTGGACTTTTAAATGTGATTTCCCTTATGGGCACACCACTGCTTCCGCTGCTTAGTTTGTCCCCAAACTAAACTCGTGCGGGGGTGACCCAGAGTTGTGGACTGCTACTTTTCGATCGAGGTCTGCTCTGATACCACTTGTAAGACCCCCTTTTTTTTTTCTTTTTGACCACGGGGTCTTAGGCCCAGATCCGCCGTTTTGCGGTGACTCCTTCACGCCCTGAAGGGTCATCACCACAAAGCGCCGATTCTGCCGGCCAATTCGATCACATAAAAGTAGCGTAATGAAGTAAAATGAAAACTGTCTGTCCACAGAGAATCACATGACATATATAAATATAACTCCACGAAGGGAGTGTCCACAGAAGATAACATCAGAGTAGCAAAAATACGGGCTTATGCCCGGTACAACATATCCTCACTACAAAGTCACTCATGCGGAAGCAAAAGCTGAAAAACTACTCAGGGTCGAGACTCACAATCCCGGCTGTATGAACTCCGGAGCTAGACTGCCCCATCTCCAAGCGCACCGGTCTCTGGGGCTGCTCCTCCATGCTGGTCTCCACGATCCCCTAAATGATGCGGTTCGAAAACCGTTAGTCTAAAAGACTAAGTCCTATCATCCCCCACCCCTTCCCCCACGGCTCCTAGGCACCGAGCGGAGAGGAAGAAAGGGGAGGACTTGAAGGTGGAGAATATCAAAGCAGATGGCAGCGGTCCTATTCTAGCAAGTTCTATAGCATATAAAGACAATAAAATGTAAGCTGAAATGTAACCTTCACTTATGTGGAAAAACACATAAGTCAAGGGGTCTTTTGCAAGGCTCCCATCGTATAAAAAGTCCCATACCGATTTATACGTTGGGGTGACGGTGGTCAAACAGCAGTAACTAAATATATCAAAATTAACCTTAATTTATAAACTTGCCCACACAAGCTTATAGACTAAGGGGTCGTTTTGCAGGTCCTAATGTATAAGCGTCCCATTCCACTTATACATCAGGTGTCAGGGGTTAAATGAATCGATTATGCTATGACATGCAAGTGGGTATGATGGACATGCAAGTGCAACGCACACACCCGACTCTGTGCACACAGACCTTTAGTTCCCCCTTTCTGGAGCCGTAACCTCCCAGGATACCTCCGTAGTGGCAGACGGAAGCGGTGGGTTGGGCCTCGCCCACCTCTAAACCAGTAAGGCACTACCGGTCAGACCTATCGTACGCCTCAACGCTTGGTGCACGAAGCGGACTCCTGCGTACTCTTGCCGGCTGGCGCACCGGACTTCTGTTGGCGAAGTGCTAACCACACTTGCCGAGTCAACGTATTGGCGTCGGTGCATCGACCCTCCAATACTGAAAACCCACCACCTTAATTTATTTTCCTTTTATGCACATGCAGATTTAGCGTAAACAAAACCCGAGCCGAAGCTCCCCGGACCAAGAGTCCGTCTTTTAACCATCCGAGCCGAAGCTCCCAGCTGACTTTTGGTGCTAACAGTGCCTGTGAAATGTGCAACCCTAATTACTAAGTTACTCTTTTCAGCTTGTTAAACAGTTTACGTTAACCCAGGACTGCCCCCGGTATTCCCTGTGAAGGGCTCTCAAGGGGCACTAGGAACTGTGTTGGGATTACGCCCAGCGTTCCCTTTCGCAAGGTACTTATTTTATTATTGGTTGATCCCCTTACCCATTATTTTCTCATGTTTCGATACGCTAATCCTAGGGTGATTTGACTCCAACTCTCCTTGGGTAGGACGATCTTTCGTCGAGCCCGAACGCCTTTAAACCCTAGACAAATCCACACCCTACTCACTCATCTTCCAAAGATGCAGCCCTTTCCACTTGTCCTTACAGCAAACCATCAAGACCCATCATACGTGCCCTAATTCAATCCAAATGAAATCCTGCAGTTTTGCTATATGCAGACCACTTAAGCTACGTGACCCGTAAAAGGGGAAGTACATGAAATACTCATCCAGTACCCTCATGATAATTATCAGAGGTCTATTATGATAAATATAGACTAAATTCAGAAAATCATATTTTTCCCAATTAATCTACTATTTATTGAATTTTCCTCAAAAACTAGGCCATAGTCAATTTGAACATGAACCATAAGATTTTCTCAGGTAATGGCCTCCTAAAATTTGTATTCACTAAATAACAGAGAAATATCATTGGATGCTAATTTTCATAATTTTCCAGATAATTCTTGACCTCTAAAGGATTTATTAAAATAATTCCAAAAATCAAAAATAATGAAGGAAGTGCCACATATATGTCTCCAATAATTATGTAAAAATTACTAGGGCTTCATAGGGAACTAAAAACATCATGATGAAGAAATTAGAATTTTTCAGACAATCTAAAAGTCATTATTAAATTTTCCAAGGTTCCATGGAATTAAATAATTAAAGAAGCAACAACTAAATATCATTCTTCAAAAATTCCATAAAACATTACAGAGATGGGTAACATGATTATAAGACCCTTGGCTAAGTTTTATCAAGTTTAAGCAAGTATAGTGCTCTGCAAAAACTCTTAAGTGGAAATTATAAAATATAACTCTGTGAATAAAGTACCAAAAATATTCATCCAAAATTTGTTATAAAATTTCCAGAGACATGTATGCCATAAGCAACTACCCATTCAAAATCTCAGCCCTTTTCAGATAGTTTTGGTATTAGTTCTTATGGTTTCAAAGCTAGTGCCCTAAACTAGGGTTATGGATTTAAGGGGTCTTTAATCTTCCAAATGCCCTAAACTCTTAACCATAGGACCATAGTGACCCTATGGTCATCATTCCCAAGTTTCAAGCCCATCCAAGGTCTTTTGACCCCAATTTCTTCAAACCCTAGAGAATTACCCTAAAGGGCCTACCCTACACTTCTAGGGCTACCCTAGCCCAATCCACTCCAAACTTCATGAGTGAGTGTAAAAAGTTAAATCATATCAGTGGCCAAAGTTTCAGCCTCTGTTGAGGTGATTTGGTCACTTAAAACCAAAAGTGCCACTTTTGACCAAAATGCCCTTCATAGGGTAGAACTAGGGTTGGGTCAAAACCTATTCAACACTCACCCAAACCAACTGAAATTTTATACAGGTACCTAATTGGAGCCCAGGGACCACTCACCAAAATTTGGGAGGGTTTGGGTGTGTTTAGGGCACCTATTTAATTTATCTAATGATTATTAAATTTTTACCAAAACTATAGAAATATTTTCTCCAAAAATTCCCATTTTTGGGCAGGCCCTAGGTATGCCTAGGATAGACCCTCTGCCAAAATTTCAGCCCATTTGGGCTTGGGGTGAAGAGTGGGCACTCATTTTAGTGACTGCCTAGCCCTAAGGACATGTCCCACCAAAATGGGTGCCCTGGTCCAACCAGTGACCCAAAAGGGTCCCAACAATTTTTGCTGCAAACTAGACACCCTAAGCTACAATGTTCATGTTGGGCAAATTTCCATCCAGGGTCCCTAGGTATTTTTAAACATTAATTACATTAAATACATCCAGTGTGACAAAAATGAAATAAATTTTATTTAACCCTATAGTATCTGATCTGATGCCGCACGAATCTTGGCGCAGATCGACGGCATCTGGTCATCGTCCCCACTGAGCCAACGGCTGGGATTGGTTCTGCCTGGAGCGATTTCCAAGCTCTGCCGCCGGCGATCCAGCCCCTTCCCCGGCCGGCCACCGCCACCAACACCTCCGTTGAGGTGGTGGCTGTCGTCAGGCGGCGGCTCCGCCGCCGGAGAGGTGTTTTCCGGCGGATTGAGCAAGACTTTTCCTTGCCGAAACCAGGAGAAATCCTGGATTCGATCGGGCTCAATTGAGCCCGAAGCTCTAGCCTAAGGATTCCTAGGATCTACCCGCGAGTTAAGGAGAGGAGGAGGACCTTCCTAGCGGCCTGGATGCGAGAGGAGCGGCGGGATGCCATTGGCGACGGCGGCGGCGCTCGGCTTCTGCAACTGCACGGTGGAAGGGCTCGTCTCCTCCAGGTAAGTGCTCCAAAATGATCCCCTCGGCTCCCTGATGGTGTTTAAAAGGCAATTGGGGGAGGGGAGAGGCTGGTTCTTCAATGGCCATTATCTCCATTAATGGAGTGGCTCGGGTTGTGTGGAGGGGGGCTGAACCCACCCCTTGGTGGCCGGGAAACGGCTGGAATCAACTCCTCTCTCCTAGAGGAGTTGATTGCAGCCATAAAGGGTGGCTGTTAGTCTCCCTTGGCCGGCCTCTTACTTCCCCATTCTCCTTCCTCATTTCTCTCTCCTCCATTATCATGGAGAGGAGCTTTTTCTCTCTCCTAGTCACCTCTGGTTGACTAGTCAACCCCACAAGCTAAAGGCAGCCCACTGGATTATGATGATCATGGGAATGGGCTTAGCCTAAGGGAGAAGTGGCTTGAGCTTGGGTTAGCCCTTTTTGGGCTAAGTTGACTTGACCCTCAATGAGGGTTGACTTGGCCAATTTGACCATCTAGGTTGACCCCATTGGGTCCTGGGTGGTTCATTGGCCTCCCCTAAGGTCTATGTAGGGCTGGGTAGGGTTGACTTGGCACCTTAAAGGTCACTTGACCCTTGGTAAGGTCACTTTGACCATTTAGAGCTAGAGTTGACTTGGGTCAACATGACCATTAGGGTCCACCCCTATGGATCCTTGGTGACCCATTGACTTCCCTTAGGGTCTAGGTAGGGTTATATGGGGTTGCCCTGCACTTTGGAGGTCACATACCCTTAGTAGGGGTACTTTGACCAGATTAGGGCTTGAGTTGACCTGGGTCAACCTGGCCTCTAGGGCTGACCCCAATGTGTCCTTAGTGACCCATTGTCCTCACTTTAGGGTTAGGAGGGCATAGGTGGGGTCCTCTAGACTAGGAGTGGGTCTATTGGCCCTAAGTGGGCTAGGTTGACCTATTTAGGGCTAGGGTTGACCTTGGTCAACTGGGCCTCTTGGGTTGGCCCTAATGGGTCCTTTTGGCTCTAATGGGTCTCCCAAAATGTTTGGGAGTGTTGTGATAGGGTCTTGGGGTCATGGTGAAGCCCCATTGTCATCCTAAACTATTGTTCAGAATTCTACTATCTGCAGACCATGGTGATCCCTACCTTGGCCTCCTATCTCTTGGCCCATTTCTGGCTTCCCAGGGTTTTGTCATGACCTAGTCATGGCCAAAACCACTCTTAGGGGTCTAGTTGGAAATGGGATGTTACACAAGGTTTTTGGGACCTTTCGAGATTATAAAACGGGTGGGAGAAGCAGCGTACCGGTTGATGTTGTCCTCAGAGCTGAGTGGATTACACGATGTTTTTCATGTCTCCGTCTTTAGGAAAGCCTTAGTGGAGGCTAGTGTGGTGATCGAATCGGCATCGGTGCCGATAAAAGAGGACTTGAGGACGCGAGTTCGTCCAGTCGGTATAGAGGATACAGAAGTTTGGCGGTTGCGGAATAAAGAAGTTAAGCTCGTGAAGGTGCGTTGGGATAACTGCGGGCGTGACGAGTTCTCTTGGGAGCGTAAGCAAGCAATGCGCGAGAACTATCCCGAGTTATTTGTGTAATGCTGATTTGAAACAGTAATCGGTATGTAGCAACGGTGTTTTGAGACGTTGTAATAATGTTTTCGGGTGTTTGCCTGATTAGAAATAGTTGTTTTATTTGCTGCAATCATTTTCTTGTTGTCTTCTTATTTGAGGATTAATTTCGGGGACGAAATTATTGTAAGGGGGAGGAGTTGTAACACCCCAGTTTTCAGGCCTGGAGTCGCTGGAAGCTAACACATCGGCGGGAGAGAGAACACTGGCGGTAGGTCGATGAGCTCGACATTGGATCCATTGCGCACGATCATGGGATCCAGTGTGCACGACCACTAGTCGTGTGTCACTGATCGTGCGCTCTTTTCTCCATTTTATGAGTTCTGCCAAGGGAAAAACACACGACCATTGGACTCAGTGCGCACGACCACTGGTCGGGCGCCACTGCTCGTGCGCGTTGATCCCGTCTTTCTAGAGTTCTGTCAGTGTTGATTGCACAATCATAGGATTCAGTACGCACGACCACTGGTCGTGCGCCACTGATCGTGCGGACGGGTCTGGTCCGTCATTTTCAATTCATGGCCGTCCGATCCTTCCTTAAACCCGATCCAAGGGTCCAAGATCTCCCGCCCAAATGGTTTTATTAGGACTGAGAGCCCCTTTCCTTCATTCTTTATCACTTGGAGGGTTGACCAAGGATTTGGGGGATAGTGAGGAGGAGGAAGGAGAAGCTCTTCCACTGCCATTGACGAAGCTTCGGAGCACCGATCGTCATTCCGAGACCGGATCCGTGGAGAGGGCATGGAGGCGCTCGTGTCAATCCGTTCAAAGCAAGAATTTCATGGCTAGGAGGAGAGGTCGTAAGGTAACGACACTTTCTCCTCTCGGTTTTTAGGATGTGTGCATAACATTTCTTTTCTTCCTTGTTTTTCAAGATTTTTGGGCACCAAATCTCTCAAATGAGAGGGGTTTGGGTCGCCATGGTTCGAGAGGAACCACCGGGTCGATTGTGTCCGTCCCCGACATGATTTTTGCATTAGAGATCCGCTCCGTTAGTGGATTAAACATTGTGGATGAAGCCGTATTCGCGACCGTTAGTCCGACTCGATGATGTTGCATAGTGAGCCTTAAGGATTTTGCAGAAAACCGTTGTGGCAAGATGTCGTTTGTGATGTCGGTGTTTTCCCCCTTTCTCGAGTGAGTACGTATAGCCGGAACCGGACAAAGTTAGCTCCGCATTAGCGGTAGATGGTTTTCTTGGGGGACAAGGTTAGCTCCGCATTGGCGGTAGATATGTTGCAATGCACTTGGGTATGAGAGGTGGTGTTAGTCCCCTCTTATAAAGAAGGTCCCGGGATCGTGTACGGGTCTCAACAACCTACCGTGGAATATTCCCGTAGAAAATTCGGAGCCTTCTGCGAAAAATTGGTTGGCAAGGTTGTTGTCATTCGACTGCAATTTTAGGATTTAAGGTTTAGGATTGGGGATGTTGTTGTCGGAAAATTTTTCGCTGCGGGTAACGCAGGAAGCAGTGCTGCGGAAATAAATAGCCGAGGCCCACTTTTTTTACATTTCGAAATTACTGTTTTTCCCTAACCCTTCGCCGCTCTTGCTCCCGACTCCGCTCCCCGACCTTTCGTCGCGCCTCCTGCTCCCGCCGCTCCTGCTCCCGCCGCTCCGTCGTTTACTCGAGCTCCCGCAGATCGTGAGACTTTTTCTCTGTAACAGTCTTCCTGCATAGCCTCTCACTATCAGAAGCTTTGGAGTACCGCCAAGTTCCGTCAGTTTTCCCAACACTGAAACCTTAACCTGAAGAAGAAGGTCCAGGAAAAGTAGTGTAATCTGTATAAAATTTTCCATTTTGTTGTACTTCAATCCGAATTTGTATGTCAACCATGTTGATTGCAGTCGCATTTTTAGGGCAAATATGTTTGCAGTCGTATTTATCCGTTTGATAGCGCTTGTTTAGGGTTTTGCACTAAATTATGTTGGTTGCGGTTGCATTGCTAGTTGATTGAAGTTGTTTTTTTTGTGGTTTCTTGTTTGCAGTTGTTTCCCTTGAGAACTAATGTACAATTTGTATGTCATTCTTGTTGATTGCAGTCGCATTTTTCGGGTAAATATGTTTGCAGTTGTATTTATCCGTTTTGCTAGTGCTTGTTATGGGTAATGCGCTAAATTAGGTTGGTTGCGGTTGCATTGCTAGTTGATTGCAGTTATTTTTTCTTTTTTTGGTTTCCTGTTTGCAGTTGGTTACCCTGAGAATTAGTGTAATATGTTTGCAGTTGCATTACCTGCATATGCTTGTTTGCAGCTGCATTACATGTATTTTACTGTTGAGTTTGCAGTTGCATTAACAGTTTATTCCCGTAGAGCTTGCAATTGCATTACCTCCATATTTCTGTATTGTTTCCAGTTGCATTATCAGTGTACTCTCGTACTTTTTCCAGTTGAATTTTCCATACATGCTTATTTATATGCAGTTTCCTTACCTGCATATTCCTGTATAGTCTGCACTAGCATTATTTTTGCTTATTTTTTCTTTTTTTTTTCAGCTAAAATGCCTGGAAGTAAGTACTTGTCATCCCGTTGCTCATCCAAGTCATTCAGTGCGCACGTTACGCCCTTGGTGAATATGTTGTCTGAAGACTCTAAAGAAGCCTTACGCCTGGCTTGCATTTTCCCACTGCTGATGATGCCTGGGATTCCATAGAACATACCACTGTTGTATGTTCTTCTCAGGTTATATAATAGGGATAAACAAGCGTTCCTTATAGGTAACTACTACATGAAACTTACCGTCAATGAGGTCGCACTCATATTGAGCCTCCCAAATTCTGGAGTTCCGTTTAAGTTCACTCGGAGTCCCCTCCTAGACCTCACACACAAGTGCCTCAATAAAAAATTAAGTGAAGTTACCCAGGAGGAGTGGTCCCCTGCATTGGAGGAGAGAAGGATCTCCCTTATAGTTAAATATCTATTATGCATGTTCTTTTTCCCCCTTAAGAATCTGAAGGTCCCGGCTTGCCTCAATGGCATAAAAGATATTCAGGATTTTGTGAAGTACAACTGACCGTAGGCAATCCATGGCTTCTTGCATAGCCAGTTTGATGGATTGAGCAAAATCTGCGAAGTAAGGAGGGCAGGGGAGAACATCGGGTATTTGGAGGGCTGCTCCACCGTGTTGCTGGTATGAAAGCATTTTTATTTAGCTTTCATTTTATTTTTTTATGTTGCCAACTTCGTATGTATTTTCGTAAAGGTGTGGCTATATGAGCACACGAAGATTCAGCCACCACTGGTCGAGGCAGTACGGCCCCGCATATATCGGTGGTCTCCCACTCTTACCTACAGTGCTAAATTCTGCCTCGAAGTAGAACGCAACCTCAGGCGAAGAAAATATGTATGTGTTCTCATTTATGCTTTATGCTCAATCTAGGTATTAATATGTAAATGCTAAAGTAATATTCTGGTCTTTTATCTTGAATCATTACATAGGTTATCACCACCTTTGCTAATGTTGGTGATGACGAGCTGTCATTGCTTGGAGTTGAGGAACTGGAGTCCGATTTTGAGACAGTGCCGGAAAAGAAGGAGAAGAGAAAGAGGGACGTGAAGGTGGACTCTCTTGGCTATGAGAGTGAGAAAGAGAAGAAAATGAAATATAAGAAGCAAGAGCAAGAACTATTGAAGAAGATTAGGTCGAAGATAAAGAATGAGAGGAGAGGCATGGAAGCCCGCCTCAAATCTTATATTAAATCGGAGGTGGAGGGATTAAAGACCTTTTGCGAGTCTTTATTCCTGAAATTTCAAGCAGGGCTAAAGCCTACTCCTACTCCATCACCATTGCCGCATTCACCACCCTCACCTCATTCACCCATCATGACATCAGTATCCCCTGCAACCCGCTTCCACTCTCGAATGCACGTTAGTGTCTCCCACACAGATTCGCTCGCAAGAGTTAGTTAGTAGGACCCCAAGAAAGGGTTTTCTACGGGCCAAGACTGTTTCTAGACGGACCTTTCAGAAGGGCCAAATCATTGAATATGAGTCAGATTACCCGGGACGGCTCCATGTGGCAGATAAAACAAGAAAAACCATTGATTCAGTGTTAAACAAAGCGGTTGATAGGTAATTTTTTATGTTTATGACACAGTATGTGTTTTCCTGAACATTATTATTTTCATGCATTTTTGACTATGATGTCCATTATTTGGTGGTCTTTAACAGGAATATGCTGATTATTGAATGCGGGAATATTTCAATGAGTAGAGGTGATCTGGATGACCTTCTAGGGGTTGGTTGGGTCATGGATTCGCATTTGAATGCGTACTCCATGGTCCTCGGAGCCCGTAGGAAAAAAACCCGATCTATTTCGAAGTTTCCTTTATGTGTCGCCCAACCACGTCGTGCGTTACTTGAATATCTACTATTATCTTTAAGTTTTACTACGTACTCATTTATAAAACATTATCGGTTTTGCAGTACTACAAGCAGAGCAAGGCGAGGAACTACCAAGCTCTGATAGGCCACATTACCCCCGAGTCAGTTGATGCTTCAGATTTAGTTCTCATGCCGTGTCATCTTGGATCTCATTGGGCTTTGCTAGTAGGCTGGTTGAAGGAACAAAGGTGGGAGTACCTCGATTCCCTTCCAAGTAGCCTGCACCATTCTGGTGTACGCGCAAATGTACGTTTAACCGGCTATGATTTATTCCTTTGGCTTATTTTATAACATTGTGCACTTCTAATTATTTTTATTTTCATGTCATGTAGCTAAAAGCCCTTCAGGAAGATGCACTCCATGAATTTCCTGAAGGATTCATTGATTGGCCAGTGGTGGACGTAAGGAAATCACCACAACAAAGCAATAGCTACGATTGCGGGGTGTTCGTTATAAAGTACATGGAGGTGGTAACGTCGTTGGAAGTCGTCACTTGGCAGGATCACCAAGGATGGCAAGCCGACATGCCCCGATTTCGGGCCGAATCGCCGCTCAAATTTGCAAAACCTTTGCAAGGCATATTGCCGACAAGATGGATGCATGTTAACATTATTGTGCAAGATATTTTTTTTGTGGTAAACATAGATACATTGAACGTGCATTTGAAATGTCCAGAATCGTTTTTTTCTACATACATAAACAGAGATACAATATAAATTATATGACACCAAACATCATTACATATGGGGCTTAAACACATTCAGGATGCCGGGAAAATCAAATGACAAATCAAAAAAACTATCCTCGTTGATATCCATTTGTGCATCGGCCGTGGCAGGATGCTGATTTTGGGACGATATATTGAGAAAATCTAATTCACGCACATCACCCGAAGCCTCCCCTATAAATGTGGGCTTTGATTTAACTGTGACATTTTTCTCTGAAAATGATAAGCAAAAAATAGAATTGAGTTAAACAAACAACAACAACAGGAAAATTATTTGAATGTTGAAAGAAATACTTGGTTTTTTGGTTCTTGTTTCCCAATGTCCCTTCAAATGTGCATTTGAAATTCCTTTTGGTTTCTTCTTGGCCGGATCCCTAACGAGTGGAGTGCTTCTTTCCTTCTGACCGTCAGTGTACCCTTGCTTTTCCTTTTCTTCCGCCACCACCATGTCGTCAACCTCCTTACCCAACTCATTTAATACCGTCAGGACCCTTGCCCTTGCAGGTTGGCAGTTCCCCATACGGTTTGCGAGGTCATACGAATAACGCACCAAATGATTTCGAAATACCAAATTGGAGTCGCACTGTAACATGCATGGGGTATTTGATAGGTATATATTTTTTTGGCGTTTTGAGAAAATCTTTTAAGCAAATATTGGTTCAAAATTTGCCGGACATTTTTCATATTGTATATCCTTAGTATATGCTTGCATAGTATGCCCCGCGTCTCGAAATCTCTGCATGAACATTGAGATTCATTGGAATCGGAATGCAAGTTCACAAACCATCGTTTGTATTCTTCAGAACCGTCACATTTCTTCGTTACATATAGAGAATGATTTTCGTCATATCTAGTCTCATCAACGACGCAAACGCCAACGGCTCCCTCCATGTACGCTTTCTCAAAAATACTAAACATTTTGCGTGTGTAAAATTTGGAAGCATGGCGGAGTAAACAACTATTAAACTTTAAGCATATCGTCCCTTGATTGCCTCTAAAATCTTCGTCACGCTCGGCTCTACGCCAAGAGCCGACCATTTTCTCCAACCCGTGGAAACACTCCACTAGTGTACTCGTGCTCTTTGAACATCCGTGCATGCCATTGTTGGCTGATTCGCTGCGTTGTGTTGATAATATACTCAAATCCAATACATCTTTGTTGAACGTCGTGGACCACTTTCTTCTAACTTGATGCAGATCTCCTAACCATTTGTTATCTTCTAGGGATCCCTTGGAAACCATCTCATTCCAATGTCTATCGAACTCAATCTCGTTGTCACACTTACTTAAACATTGATAAAAAAGTGCACGGACACTTTTGTCTTTATTGAAGCATGGTACTTTGGAGGGGGCCTTCTTGGAGATATGTCACTGGCATAGGCAGTGACGACTCTGCGTAAGTACTCTACCAGTCGCTGCGGACATTACCTGATCTTGATCCGTGAATATAGTCGTTGGTTGTTTGTCTCCGACAAATTTTAAAAATGTTTCAAACACCCAAACAAAGGAATCAATGGTCTATTCAGCGATGAAAGCGCCGCCAATAAAAATATTCTGTCATTGATTGTTGACTGCGATTAATGGAGCACAAGCCAAATTATACTTGTTTAATCTGTAGGTTGTATTAAATATAATAACATCCTCATAGCAGTCATAATCTATTTTACTATGCCCATCCATCCAAAAGAAGCTTGTTAACCTGTTTAGTTCATCCGTACGAACATCGAACGAAAACATGTTGTTCTCCAACTGCTTTCCCTGGAGTATCTTCAAAAGACTAAGTGAATCACCGCTCTCTATCAAGGCCTTTCTTTCCCGCTGCAAAAAGTTATAGACATCAGATTTGGAGAACCCAACATTCTCCACCCCTCCAACTTCATTGGATAAAAAGTTGTATGCATGAACAGTTCTAAGGCCAACATCTGTCAAATTTTTCATAAGATTATCCTGCATGTTTGAAATGCTACGGTGCGATCTCAACAAATGCTGCTCCTTCTCGGTGGCAAGGGGATGGTTGTGCTCCTCAACGAAATTCGACACTGTCCAATTCATGCCTTCTTTGTCTGCGGAAAAAAATATACATGCCAGACAACATGTCCGTGTCTCCAATTTTCGATACTTTTTTGGAGACGGCCCGACACTTCAAAAACCAGTTTTGGAGCAACTGTACTCCCGAGATCTAATAATCCGAGTGTGCGTCCAGTAAGTTATGTGTTGTTTTCGGACACTAAAACCTGTGCAATGAGCATACTGACAATACATAGCGTAGGCCTCGTCCTCTGAATGAACTACTGGAAACACTACAGGTTTTTTTGGGACCTGGCAATTTTCGAAGAAATGCAGTTGAAAACTGTGCTGATATTAAAAAAAATACAGTTACAATCATCAAAGAAATGCAGTTGCATTAACTTACAGTTACCTCTTCTACAACAACATTGCCGGAACCCTGACTACTTGTTGCTCCCACTTCAGACATTTTTGGGACCTGACATTTTTCGAAGGAATGCAGTTGAAAAATGTGCTGATATTAAAAAAATGCAGCTACAATCATCAAAGAAATGCAGTTGCATTAACTTACAGTTACCTCTTCTACAACAACACTACCGGAACCCTGACTACTTGCTGCTCCCACTTCAGACATTTTCGCCTACAACTTTCCCGAAAAATACAGAGACATAAGAGAAATCTGATGAAGTTTATAATGTTAGGGTAAGCACTAGATCACAATACCTGGACTGAAACGTTTTGAAAAACTATAGGGAGCACGAACATGGCCAAAGAAGGAGAAGGAGCTGCGAGTTGCACGAGAACAAGGGGCGGCGAGCGGCGAGTGGCGAGTTGTCGAAGTTCACTGATTTTCGGTCGATAGTTTTTGCTCCCGCAGCTGCTGAGAAGGGAAGAAGCGGGGTGAAGGGAAAAACAGTAATTTCAGAAAGTAAAAACAATGAGCCCCGACTATTTATTTCCGCAGCACTCCTTCCTGCGTTACCCGCAGCGAAAAATTTTCCGTTGTTGTCAACCTAAACCCTATACCAAATGTCCTCTCTTAAATCTTAATTAATTGATACAGGAGGTCCCGGAACCTTTGTCTTCGTTCGGTTTCTAACCAGCGCTGCATTTCGCCTTCCCCGACGACATCGCCTGCAGCGGCTCCTTCCGGTGCTGTCTTCCTCGCCGTTACTTCCAACGCCTCCACCAACTCCAGTCGAGCAAACCCTGAAGCCACCACATCCTTTCCGTACTTTTTCTCCCCGGCGGAAGCTCCTGCAACCTCGCCGCTCCTTCCAGTTCTCTTCTTCACCGTGGGAAACCACCAGGGAAGCCCATCCCGCCACCAGATCTGCTGCCGGAATCCAGCCGTCGCTTTCGCCGGAGCCCTCCTAGGGCACCGTCGGCGTTCTCTGCACCCTCCAACGGTGGATTCTTGCATCTCCTGCGCTCCCCCCACTCCGTCGGCCGGATTCACTGCTCCAGGCACCATACGGGGTATACCTGCCTCTCTAGCTCAATTCTCCGGTTACATTTTATGCTTAAAATACATAAACGGATAGTAAATTTTTAAGAGCTTGCTCCTAATTAATTGTGTCTCCTGCATTATTGTTATTTCCATGTCCGTGTTGCCACTTACTCAGATTGCTAAGTCTGCGGAATTGAGATTTGTAACGTTCTTACGCTCGTGTGGTAGCCTTGCGTTCGCGAGCGACGCTTAGGTCGTTTTATTCGTTTATAATAGCCTGTGAAGTTGCCATGCACCACATTTATTTTAAAAGATCACAATTATTATATTTCAAAACTACAACCCTATGTTTGAGTTCACATCAGGCGCCCCAACATCACGAGCTCCCGGCGTCTCACCGGAGGGGCTGCTTCGGCCGATGGTGGAGCACCGAACAAGCGCGTCGAAGAGGGGAGAGGCTGCGTCACACCACCACGGAGCTGGGATCACGCCGGAGGGGATTTGTCGGTATCACGCCAGAGAAGGGAGGTCCGCCGGTGTCGCTCCGAGGAGGGAGCCACACCGTTGAGCTCGCGGAACAGAGAGGTGTCGCGCCTCCTAGATCAGAACCGGGGATTACAAATCTCAAAATAATTTTCATTAGGGTTTTAACCCAAAAGTAGTTCATGTACTCCTCAAGTGGAGCTCTCCTAACCACACATATCCTAGATCTAATCCTAGCCATCCAAATGTTTGACCATAAATAAAATGCATAAAATTAAGAATAGGCCGTGACCGCTTAACATTTTGGTTGACCGGACTCGCACAAACAAATATACAACAACAACACTCAAGCTTTTATCTCACTATAATGGGGTCGGCTATATGGATCCTTTGTCGTCATTGTGCCCTATCTTTTGTCATAATCTCATTAATGTCTAAGTACATCATGTCTTTCCTTACAGTTTCATTCCAAGTCTTTATTGGTCTACACCTCCCTCGTTTAATATGCCTAGTGACTAGACTCTCACAACGCCTAACAGGTGCCTGTAATGGTCTCCTTTGTACGTTTCCAAACCATCTTAGACGAGCTTCTCGCATCTTCTCTGCAATTGATGCTACTTCTGTCTTATCCTTGATACTTTCATTCCTAATTTTATCCAATCTCATGTATCCACACATCCACCTAAGCATTCTCATCTCCGCAACTCCCATTTTTTGCTCATGTACACAATTCACTACCCAACACTCAGAACCACAGAGCATCGCGGGTCTAATTGTAGTACAGTAAAACTTACCCTTAAGTTTTAGTGGTACTTTACGATCACATACGATCCCTGACGCGCCTCTCCACTTCAACCAACCTGCTTGGATCCTGCGTCACATCTTTATCAATACCTCTGTATTTTTGAACTATCGATCCAAGATATTTAAAACACTCACTACTGGAAATATCTTGATCACCAACTTAATAATGAAGTCATTTTTCCTTCTTGTACTGCTAAATTTAAGCTCCATATACTCCGTCTTTGCCCTGCTCAACCCAAAACCCTTCTTTTTTAAAGTATCTCGCCAAGATTCAAGTTTTGCGTTTACACCCTCGCGCGTCTCATCAACCAAAATGATATCATCCACAAACAATAAACACCAAGGTATTGCTTGTTGGATATGTCTGGTGAGCTCATCTAAGATAAGGGTAAAGAGATAAGGGCTTAAAGCTAAACCTTGATGTAAGCCAACAGTGACAGGGAATTCATGTGTTAATCCTCCAGAAGTCCTCACCCTTGTTATTGAATTTGTATGCATATCTTTGATTGTGTCAATATATGATATATTTACACTTTTCTTTTCTAAGACTCTCCATAAGATCTCTCTTGGAACTCTATCATAAGCCTTCTCAAGATCAATAAACAACATATGCAAATCTTATTTTCTTTCTCGATAGTTGTCAATGAGTCTCCTCAAAAGATGTACAGCTTCCATGGTCGACCTCCCTGGCATAAATCCAAATTGATTCTCCGAGATGTTAGTCTTTCGTCTTAATTTTCTTTTTATTACTCGTTCACATAGTTTCATAGTATGACTCATCAATTTAATTTCTCTATAATTAACACAATTTTGTATATCCTCTTTATTCTTATACAAAGGTACTAAGATATTTTCTCTTCATTGGTCTGACATCCTCTTTTACTTCATTATCTTATTGAAAAAACATGTCAGACACAAAAAATTTTCATTTCCTAGACATTTTCATATTTCGATCGTTATATCGTGTAGCCCAACCATCTTTATATTTTTCATCTTATTTAGAGCAAATATATATGAAACAAAATAGTTTATAAGATAACGAACTAGAAAAATATTCGTTTTAGCGGATCATGTAGCGATAAACCCTCCTCGTGTTGGGGCGGAGGTTGTAGTGGTGCGCCGCGTCATCAAGTGTTGTCCGGTCGGTGTCATATATATTTATATATATCAAGACATGTCATATTTTATAATAACTTTAAAACTTTATTTTTTTTATGTGTCGTGTGATTGTTTGTTTTTTTTAATTTTTTAAAAAATATATCTTCTGAGTTGTTCTGTCCTATGAAGCACCGACACTTCAAAATGCCCAGCGTGTCGGTGTCGGAGAGTCCGACACTTGTCCGACTCTCCGACACTCGAGTCGGAAATCCGACATGCTGGCTCACGCGGGACTCGCGTGTCCCACTCAATCGGACACGTCACACGCGTGTCCCGCTCAATCAAACACGCGTGTCCCGCTCAATCGAACACGCGTGTCCCGCTCAATCGAACACGCGTGTCTCGCTCAATCGAACACGTGGGTCCCGCTCAATCGAACACGCCTGCCCCGCTCAGTCGGGCGCGCGCGTCCCTAAGTTAGCTACTCATGGTCAGGCGGGTAGCAATTTGTCTTAGAAGTATCTTTACCCCATTCTAGCATTTCTAGTGAAAGTGGATCTACTAGTGGGGTAGATATTTTCTCTAAAAAAAATGCAGATTGAAAGTGGAGAAAAAAAGTTCGCAGGAGAATCCATTATTTTTACTGATGATATATAATGACAATGTGTTAATGTTCTATCATTTTTTGATCATTTATTAAGTTTTGCATTTGAATATTTGATGAATAATATTTAAATATGACTTAATTTATTTAAATATTTGTTAATTATTAATTTTTTAATTTTTTGTTAAATGTTTTAGGATTTTCATAATTATAAAAAATGAATATTTAATATACGTGTCACAACGTGTCGGAATATGATATTTTTTGTGAATTGACGAGTCGCGTGTCGTGTCGTATCGCGTGTCCCGTGTCGCTGTCGGTGCAACATAGGTTCTGCCGGATCGGTTGCTCAAGATTTTTGGTTTTCATCCAGACCCAATGAAAAGAATTGTATCACTTCTTATGGATTCGTTGAGAATGATTTCATTCTAGCTCATGGCCTCTTACTATTATTACTATTAGAAGTATAAGTCATTAATCTCTCTCTCTCATTCGTAATTCTCACGTGACCGTATTTCGTTTTCTTGCATGAATTATAGCAACAAAATATGACGGCGAAGAAATTTGGTGGCGGGCGGCTGTTGACTGGAACACCGTCGCTGCCCTGGTCTTGCGCCGTGGTGATCGCCTCCCTCCTCGCCGGAGCCTCTGTTGTCCACAATATTTACAAACCCAACCTGGTTCGTAACCGCTAAATATGCTCTGCTTCTTTGACTTTTCATTTTAACTAGGCCTTATCATTTTCTCCAAAATGTCTAGCTTAACATTCTCATATTTTTTGGGCACCAGGCTTTACCTCCAATCGAGCTCAATACAGAATCCACTAGGAGCCAGTGAGAAAGATTGACCTATCATCATTGGCGCATGTCAATTGCGCCTCTTCGGTTCTTTACCCTTTTTTGTTGTAATTTTATCCCTATAGGATTGTAACTTTTCTATTAATTTGAGGGTATGCATTGAGAAATTTTCATTTTAACTGTCCTGGTTTTTCTACATGACTTTTATGAGAGTTTGTTCGATTGTTCAGAATCGAAAGAGATTTACTCTTCCATAGAAAAAAAAGTGATCTTTTTGCAGCTTTGGTTTTGTTTTCCGCTTTCTTCTAGGTTACTCGATTCAAGTTGTTAGCTTTTCAAAACTGATTGGTTTCATTTAATGGGCTCTTTGAGCACAATGTAAGAGGCATCTATCTTCTTATAAATAAGTGTATGCACTTGTACCCAGCATCACATAATAATGTATAGAAACATTATACACAGGTATTACACAAGCATGTAGCATTTGTATGAACATGAATTATACGTGGGTATTCACACTTATACTCACATCTATTGTGTCTACATAATTGTTTACAAATCTATAATTGCGTGCTGTTTTTTGTCTAATTGTGTATTGAATGTTTACATATGTATCAATTATGTACATACAAATTAGTTGTGCTGTTATAGTAGTATTGCGTCCAACTATTTATAATGGATACTTTTTTTTGAAAGATTCTGCTGTTTTCTTATATTCCATTTTTATGTTTTCTTAGGTGTGTTATCTTCATCAAAAAATATCTCATGTTAGCTAAGTCCTTGCTTTGGTTTTCTATATATTGTTTGTATGGGACATTGAAGTTACAGCTGTTACGATATGACGGCAATCTTCCCTTCGAGTTAGAGCTTGCTTGACATACTGTAGCTTTCAAATGTGAAAGCCCCTGCCCATGAACACACATCCTTTTTAAACCTTGAGGTTTGAGTACCTATGACTTTTTTGCTATTGAGTTATCTTACAATTATCTAATATTAATTGATGTGCATAACTTGATTCTTTTTTGAACTGCTGTTTCTGTAATATTCAATGAATCCACATCTGGTATTGTCCCTTTATGTACAGATACATTGTATGGCAATATAATATTATTTGCAATCAATTGAGAGGAGTTATATATGTTATATGGCTGCAGGTAGTGATGTTAAAGACAACTTGCTTACATCATATGAGGTTACTTTAGGAACATATATAATATTGATCTTTGGACGTTAGTATAAGGCTTCGTTTGTTTGGGGGTTTTGGCTGGCCGTTTGGAGCAAAGGGCATCAGACAGCGGCTAACCAAATGGAGCGGTGTCTCCGTTTTCTCCGTTTGTGCCCACAGCAAGGAGGAAAAGCTCTCCTACCGCTCCGTTTCAATCCCCACCTCCACCCCCTCCGGTCCCATGCTCCCTTTCCAGCCGCCGGATGCTCCCACCACCGTCTAAACAAACGAAGCCTCAATCTTCTAACCACACAGCATTATTATACTTACAAAACTGAACTTGACACATGCTCATAATCCATTGTAGCTTGACATGGCAAACTGTGATTCTTTAGGGACAAATTTGAGGTAATATGCTTAGTGCACTTAATAATACGTATTCCAGTATTCGAACTATTTATACTTATGTTTGAAAAAAGCAAGAATGCAATGTTTAGGTACTTGTTCATTTAATTGTTTTACAGTCATGCGTAATTTCTTACCACTAATGTGTGGCGGATAATGTCTACAAATTGTGCTTAGTGTCATTACTGCTTTCCCTGTATTTCGATTATTTTTTTATGTTGTTTTTTATATACAACCAATATGTATGGTGGTCTAAATTTTAAGCCATTTAAGAGTTCACATAATATATGATCCTATTATTTATCAGGGAAGACATGTCTACATATTGTATGCAGAGTTGTTTTTCTTCATTGTATTTCTATGGGAGTTGTGGAGATGAGAATGCTTAGGTGGATGTGTGGACAGACGAGACTGGATAAAATTATGAATGAATGTATCAGGGACAAGACAGGTGTGACATCAATTGTAAAGAAGATGTGAGAAGCTCGACTAAGATGGTTTGGACATGTATGTACAAAGGAGATCATTAGAGGCACCTATTAGGTGTTGTGAGAGTTTAGTCACTAGGCATGTTAAAGGGAGACCAATGATTGTGACTTGGAATGAAAAACTATAAGGAAAAACATGATAGAATTAGGCATTAGTGAGATTATGACTAAAGATAGGGCACAATATCAACAATAGATTCATGTAGCCTTTATCCCACTATAGTGGGATAAAGGCTTCAGTGTTGTTGATGTTGTATATATCTACATTGTTCTTTTTCTCTATAATAAGCACCACAATGCAAGCATGTCTCAACCATTTTAAAGTTTTGGTTAGTATCAGATATTGTTGTGTTTTATGGCCATAACTCATATGGCTACTCGATTAAATCCTTCTGAATCATAGGGGAACTTTAATAAATAAGAGACATCCAAGTCCATATTTTAATAGACGGGGGCAGATTCATGTGCTTAAACCCTTTGCTGCCTATGTAGGTAACTGTGCTTCTCTAATCTGTCATGGCAAATGTCCTCCAGATTTACTTGTAGTAGATTAGCAGGGCCTCCAATTTCACATTTTTCCTTAATGTTACTGATTTAAAAGGAGACAACATTATGTTAGGATATGACCGGATGGAACCATTTGGCCCCATCACTGCCGATCACAAGCATGGTTGTCAGGAACGCGATCCGCATCATAGGATCTTTCGATCTTACGATCCTACGATCCGGATTTTGTAAATCGATCCTGATTTTGTAAAGCGATCCTTAATCCAACCCTTCTATTTGATTTGATCCTATCTCAAAATGATCTCATCTAGGATCTCGTTCCTGACAACCCTAAACCCTAAGACTACTAAGCAGATGACATTTAACTTTGATAATCAAGTAGTTTGCTTAGAGAATGGCAACGGAATTCGGATTGAGCAGGGCGGGATCCACTCCAATGTACCGGAGGGTCTGGCGCACCTCCGGCCACAGGGGGAGGCGAAATCCCACCTCGAAGTGTTCCAGGGGAATTGCGAGATCCCCCTTCGGCAGGAAGTTGATTTTATCAAAACTATCGGGGTGGCGCGCGATGAACCCTGACGATACGTAATTGGCGATTGTGGAAAGATACTCCTCTTCGGTCAGCTTGCAGGGGGAAAAGTCATGATCGATGAACCCTTGCGCGCACCAGGTCCGGCTGTCAGTCTCTCTCGGCATCTTGTGAATGTGTGGGGGAAGTTAGGTTTGCGCAGGCATGTGGCTCAGAAGTCACGAGTGCGCAAGAGAGCAAGACGAGGACTCAGAATCGAAACAATAGTAAATGTGGTTGGCGAAGGAGCCTATTTATAGAAAAATTCGGCAATAATGAGGTTTCCAAGGCGCCGGGGTGCGGATAGCATTTTTTAACATTTTGACGCTTCGTAATCCATCCCGTCCCGCCACCCTCCTCTTACCTACGAATGATGAAAGCCTCCAAGGAAGACCCTGGGTAAATAGAAAGCATAGCGAGACGGGTATAAAGAAAAAATATAATATAATACATATATATGTAACGCAGGGGTATAACATTCGACAGAGGCATCAAATATTGTGCAAGGTGAAAGCGTCGCTTAAAATGCGAAAGGCCACTCGCCGGGCGAGAGCAAACTTAAGGGTTTATTACAAAGTAAAATAGAAGGGGTACAGTTAAAAGAAGGGCAAGCGGAAGGCTGGGTGAGAGGGGGCGAGAGTCTACGGACTTAATACTGGATCCACTGCCAGCGGTCCTGACCATGCCTCCCCGATCTCAAAGGCACTCACAGATAGTAATACGCGCTCACGGCGGTCAGCTCCTGATGTACCAAGCGCATGTGGTCCCTCAGTCTCGCGATGTGCCTTCCGGGAGAGGTCTCTTCGCACCCGCCTCCTTTGCTCTCTATCTCCCCAATGAGGAGCATATAGTCCCTCTCAAGAGCGCTCAGTCGGCGCTCAGTGGCTGCTCGACGTGCGTCCACGCAATCAGATGCCTCTCGCTTCGCCCAAATGACATTTCCCAGGACTTCCACCATCTGCTCCTTCATTAACTCGGCATCCTGAGGATCGCCGAGAAAGTCCGCAAGTTCACTAGGGGAAGGGGGTGGTGATAGCTCTTCATGAGCATCAGGGTCGGTCGTCGGGACCCTCCGATAACCTGGCAAGGAGGAAGTCTTAAATAAAATCAGTTTTGAGCGAAAAGGGGAAAGTGCGTTCTTATTTACTTGGCGCAGGGATGGCGCCTTCACCTGGTTGTTGGCGAGAGGGACCAGGTCTCTCCTCGAAGAGCCTCCCGGGGAAGGATTGGCGTGACTTTTCCCATCCCGGACGGATCGGCGTTTGTTTCGAGTGATGGACCTCGACTGGTTGGGAGTTGTCTGCTGCTTTCCAGGTCGAAGGCTGAGAACCCGATGCGAGATCCTAAGGGTTCTCGACGGCGGGAATCTGGGGCACTGGACTGACCAGACTAGAGGTAAAAAAAGGAAGAACTGCGCAAGACATATTGACCACAGAAGAAAGTAAGCTAGGAAATGCGAAAATATAACAAGTCGATTACCAGAAATGAGTGGGGGTCGGCTTGAGCAACTTGAGAGGTGGCCTCCCGAACCGGCTGTTTGTTCCCTTCAGAGAGCCGAGATGCCTCGACATTCGTCGGGGGAGCCCCCGCGTCACTTCCCGTCAGTAGTTCCTGCGAGTGGACCGATTACTCAGTGTAACAGGCTTATTTCCGGTTAACGGCGGGGAGAAGGTAACATACCTCCGTTGGGATGGTAAGGTTCTCACGGAGAGGGGTGGGAGTCCGAGATGCGGACTCGTCCGTCGTAAGGTTCCATCGGATCGTCTTCGCCTTTCTCGACCGATATGGCGAGTTCGCGAGCCTATTGGACGAGAGCCACGAGGCATATTTGGAAGTTTTGGAGGTTGTCTTCGCTTGCACGATGGCGAGACGGTCCAATAGTTCTTGTGAAAGTGGCTTCGAGGACAGTTAAGCGAACATCGTCGGAGCGGCGAAAGCTCGAGGGATGAACAGTGGATGAGCAGATGATATCAAGTTAAGGTCAGACTAGGGGTGCAAGTTGAGTTAAGCCGGCTCGAAAGCTCGATGAGCCCGCTCGAAAAAAGCTCGACTCGAGCTCGAGCCTGTCGAGCTCGAGCTCGAGCTCGACGAGCACGAGCTCGATTACGAGTCGAGCTCGAGCTCATCTAATGTTGTTCATGAGCTCGCGAGCCGGCTCGTGAGGTTTTTATTTATAAATTTAAAAAAATAATAATAAAAAAAATAAGAAAAAATAAGAAAAATAAGAAAATAAAGCTCATGAGCTAAAAAACTCGCGAGCAGCTCGAGCTCGCGAGCTCGAAACTCGAGCTCGAGCTCGATAAGTTGGCCTTGAGCTCGAGCTCGAGCTGAGAAAAATGAGCTCGTCGAGCTCGAGCTCGAGCTCGAAATGAAAAGCTCGAGCTCGAGCTTGGAAATTTTGCCAAGCTCGACTCGAGCTCGACTCGTTTGCACCCCTAGGTCAGACCCTGGAATATACATAGAGCCATGAAGGGGCCTACAAAAGATTTCCTTCCAGATCAGCAAGCACTCACCGAATACCAGAGGTTAGACTCTTCTTTCTGCGCGAAAAGCTAGCTCGAAATGAGCGGGGATTGTGTACAACCCTATATTCGCTAAGTGGGACCCCCGACGTAAGTCAAAGACCCTCAGGTTCAAATTGGTCAAAGGAGGCGAATGGGGCCTTCATGGACCACTCGCCCAGGGAAACTAACGACCTTTCGCCAAGACAGGCAGGAGGGATTTCGCTGAAGTGCAGAGGGGTTCCCTCAAATCAGGCGAGTGGCCTGCGAATCCCCCTCTCGCCCTCTGGGGAGCTGCGGAGGCGAATGCTCGGCTCATCCTAGCATTCGCCTCTTCCGGCGAATGGTGCCTTCATGGACCACTTTCCTAGTGATGGGGCCCACATGCAAAGTTGTTTGGATGCACTCGGAGGTCTGCAAGTTGCCTTTCAGAATAGCGGAGTTACGTTGTTGGCAGACTCAATTGGTCTGCATATAGCAAAATAGAGCGGCGAAGTTGTGTTGTTGGCAGACCAGGTTTAGGAATCTATAAATAGATCATGTGGGCACCTTTCGATAGGGACATCTCATTCTTGGCTTTTTCCTCCTTAGGTTATTTTGGTTTGGCTGAATAAGCTCTCCAAGGTGCCCGACTTAGCTTTCTGGCTTGAGAGGGGAAGCACTCTAGAGAACTTTCGGGTGTGTGGTGGGACCTCCGCACTGCAGTCCAGGGTTAGTTTCCAGGTTCCTGGCAACGAGTCAAGGGGCCAAGTTTAGGAGAAGTGTAAGCTACATCCTTGGGTTTGAACTCTCATTGGGGCCAAGTTTTTTCTTCAACATGAGCGACGTAGGAGCTCGGAAAGAACTATCCATTATTTATTCGGCGAGGTACTGCTGGAGAGTACCCTTATTAAGCTCCTTTATCAAGCTCATTGGAAGGCTGTTATGGATGAAGAGATCTGTAATCTTATTGAACGGGGTACTCAGGCTCTTGTTCCTACACCTCTCGGTGCTGACGTGGTTGGCTGTCACTGGGTCTTTATTATTAAGTTTCTATCTGATGGATCTATTGATCATTACGAGGCCAGACTTGTACCCAAAGGTTTTACGCAGACTTATGAAGTGGATTTTTTTGACACTTTCTCTCCAGTGGCAAGGATTACTACAATCTGTGTGCTTTTTTCGGTGACCGTCAACAGAGACTGGGAAATGTCTCAGCTGGATGTGAAGAATGCTTTTAATTATGGTGATTACAAAAAACTGTATATATGGAGCAACCTCCTGGGTATGTTGCTCTGGGGGAGTCTCAGGTCTGTAAACTGCGAAAGGCAATCTACGACCTTAAGCAAAGTCTCAGGGCCTGGTTTGACCAATGAGCTCATTTCGTTGGTTAGGTTTGCTAGAATTGCTGCGGATCACTCGTTATTCATTCGTAATACATCAACTGGTCTTGTTGTCCTTGCTATTTATGTGGATGATATTCTTCTCGCAAGAGATGATAGAGAAGGTGTGTAAATGACCCAGAAACACCTCCTTAAGTATTTTGTTACTAAAGATATGAGATCTCCAAAGTATTTTTTGGGCATTGAGATATCCAGGAAACCGGGGTATATTGTTCTTTCACAGAGAAAGTATATCTTGGACCTTTTGAAAGAGACAGGTCTCCTTGGAGCTAAACCTGCTCGTTCTCCGATGTCGGTTGGAGATGACAAGTGTTGGAGTGAGGACTAACCTCTTCTTAAAGATGTCATCAGGTAAAGACGGCTTGTGAGGAAACTCATTTATCTAAAAGTCACAAGACCGGATATTTGTTATGCTGTTGGAAGAGAGTCAGTTTATGCAAGCTCCTAAGGAGTGTCATCTACAGTTGACAATGAAGATTTTATAGTATGTGAAAGGTGCTCTAGGGAAAGGACTTCTATTTCAAAAAATAAGACATTTAAAGGTTGAGGCATATTTTGATGCAAGCTATACAGATGATAAGGAAGATATGAAGTCCACGTCTGGGTTCTATACTTTTATTGGAGGGAATTTGGTCAGCTTGAAGAGCAAGAAACAAATTATTGTCTCAAGGTCAAGCGCTGACTCTAACTACTTGTCCTTATACTTCACAACAGAATGATGTTGAACGTAAGAATAGCCATCTTTTAGATGTGGCTCGTAGTCTTCTTACTCATATGCATATTCCCCAGTCTTATTGGGGTCATGTCGTTCTTCTTTCCTGTTTTCTCATTAATCTAGTTCCGTCTTCGGTTCTCAATGAAAAAAACTCCATTTTCTATTCTCTATCCTGATGGGACACCCTTTTTGTTACCTCTTCATGTCTTTGGTTACACAGCATTTGTTCACACTTCTGCTTCTGGACGTGACAAACTTTTTCCTCGTTCTGTGAAGTGCATCTTTTTGGGCTTTTGTCCGACACAGAAAGGGTATCGCTATTTTGATCCTGTTCTTCAGAAACATTATGTGTCAGCGGATGTTACGTTCTTCGAGAATGCTCCCATTTTTTCTTCTCCATCTCTTCCTTCTTCTTCTGATAGTTCTTCTTCTTCCGTTGTTCTGGCACCGCTTTCGGAGCCTGCTCTGCTTTCTTCTTCTCCTATTTCTGATTGTTCTCCTTCTGACTCCTCTACTGTCCCCGCTTCTTCTCCTGAGCCGCTTTTGTCAGATCTAGATCTTCTGATTTCTCTTCGGAAAGGTGTTCGCTCATGCACTTAACATCATGTTCAGGAGGTGGTCTCTTATGCTCAGCTCTCTCCTTCATCTAGGAGCTTTGCTCTGACCCTCTCGGCTAATGTTGTTCCTGCTTCGTATCAAGATGCTCTTGTTATCTCGTCCTGGGCACCGGGAGATTTGGCTGGGGATGATTCTTAGCCATTCGACTGCAGTCGGCCACCAGATCTAGGTTCATGTGCCTGGCGCGGGCCCCACCGTGGTTTCTAACAAAAGATAACCATCTTTTGTTAGAAACCAAGCCGGGGCAACACATTGCGAATTCCGGTCCTGTCCGGCTGCAGTCTAATGACAACAACATCCCCACCAAATCTCCGCGGAAGGCTCCGAATTTTCTACGGGAATATTCCGCGGTAGGATGTTGAGACTCGGACTCGATCCCGTGCTATGAGAGGTGGTGTTAGTCCCTTCTTATAAAGGAGGTCCCGGGATCGAGTCCGGGTCTCAACATCCTACCGCGGAATATTCCCGTAGAAAATTCGGAGTCTTCCGCGAAAATTTGATTGGGGATGTTCTTGTCATTCGACTACAGTTTTAGGATTTAGGGTTTATAGTTGGGGATGTTGTTGTCAACCTAAACCCTATACCAAATGTCCTCTCTTAAATCTTAATTAATTGATACATTGATATCTGCATTTAACAAATTCTTTTGGTCCTGTTTTCGCGGCTGGAAAAGAAGAAACTGAACGAGACCTTTGTCTTTGTTCGGCTTCTAACCAGCGCTGCATTTCGCCTTCCCCGACGACATCGCCTGCAGCTGCTCCTTCCGGTGCTGTCTTCCTCGCCGTTACTTCCAACGCCGCCACCAACTCCAGTCGAGCAAACCCAGAAGCCACCGCATCCTTCCCGTACTTCTTCTCCCCGGCGGAAGCTCCTGCAACCTCGCCGCTCCTTCCAGTTCTCTTCTTCACCGTGGGAAACCACCAGGGAAGCCCATCCCGCCACCAGATCTGCTGCCGGAATCCCCTCCAGTCGCCGTCTCTTTCGCCGGAGGGCACCGTCGGCGTTCTCTGCACCCTCCTACGGTGGATTCTTGCATCTCCTGCGCTCCCCCCCCCCTTTCCGTCGGCCGGATTCACTGCTCCAGGCACCATACGGGGTATACCTGCCTCTCCAGCTCAATCCTCCGGTTACATTTTATTCTTAAAATACATAAACGGATAGTAAATTTTTAAGAGCTTGCCCCTAATTAATTGTGTCTCCTGCATTATTGTTATTTCCATGTCCGTGTTGCCACTAACTCAGATTGCCAAGTCTGTGGAATTGAGATTTGTAACGTTTTTACGCCCGTGTGGTAGTCTTGCGTTCGCGAGCGACGCTTAGGTCGTTTTATTCATTTTAAATAGCCTGTGAAGTTACCCTGCGCCACATTTATTTTAAAAGATCACAATTATTATATTTCAAAATTAAAGCCCTAAGTTTGAGTTCACATCAGGCGCCCCAACATCACGAGCTCCCGGCGTCTCACCGGAGGGGCTGCTTCGGCCGATGGTGGAGCACCGAACAAGCACGTCGAAGAGGGGAGAGGCGGCGTCACACCACCACGAAGTTGGGATCATGCCGGAGGGGATTTGTCGGTATCACGCCAGAGAAGGGAGGTCCTCCGATGTCGCTCTAAGGAGGGAGCCACACCGTCGAGCTCGCGGAACAGAGAGGTGTCATGCCTCCTAGATCAGAACCGGGGATTACAAATCTCAAAATAATTTTCATTAGGGTTTTAACCCAAAAGTAGTACATATACTCCTCAAGTGGAGCTCTCCTAACCACATATATCCTAGATCTAATCCTAGCCATCCAAATGTTTGACCATAAATAAAATGCATAAAATTAAGAATAGGCTGTGACCGCTTAACATTTTGGTTGATCGGACTCGCACAAGCAAATATACAACAACCCTCAAGCTTTTATCTCACTATAATGGGGTCGACTATATGAATCCTTTACCGTCATTATGCCCTATCTTTTGTCATAGTATCATTAATGCCTAAGTACATGTCTTTCCTTACAGTTTCATTCCAAGTCTTTATTGATCTACCCCTCCCTCGTTTAATATGCCTAGTGACTAGACTCTCACAACGCCTAACAGGTACCTCTAATGGTCTCCTTTGTACGTGTCCAAACCATCTTAGACGAGCTTCTCGCATCTTCTCTGCAATTGATGCTACTTCTGTCTTATCTTTGATACTTTCATTCCTAATTTTATCCAATCTCATGTATCCACACATCCATCTAAGCATTCTCATCTCCGCAACTCCCATTTTTTGCTCATGTACACAATTCACTACCCAACACTCAGAACCATAGAGCACCGCGGGTCTAATTGTAGTACGGTAAAACTTACCCGTAAGTTTTAATGGTACTTTACAATCACATACGATCCCTGACGCGCCTCTCCACTTCAACCAACCCGCTTGGATTCTGCGTCACATCTTTATCAATACCTCTGTATTTTTGAACTATCGATCCAAGATATTTAAAACACTCTCTACTAGAAATATCTTTCTCGATAGTTGTCAATGAGTCTCCTCAAAAGATGTATAGCTTCCATGGTCGACCTCCCTGGCATAAATCCAAATTGATTCTCCGAGATGTTAGTCTTTCGTCTTAATTTTCTTTTTATTATTTGTTCACATAGTTTCATGGTATGACTCATCAATTTAATTCTTCTGTAATTAACACAATTTTGTATATCCCCTTTATTCTTATACAAAAGTACTAAGATATTTTCTCTTCATTGGTCTGACATCCTCTTTTACTTCAGTATCTTATTGAAAAAACATGTTAGATACAAAATTTTTTCATTTCCTAGACATTTTCATATTTCGATGGGTATATCGTCTGACCCAACCATCTTTACATTTTTCATCTTATTTAGAGCAAATATAAATGAAACAAAATAGTTTATAAGATAACGAACTAGAAAAATATTCATTTTAGTGGATCATGTAGCGATAAGCCCTCCTCTTGTTGGGGCGGAGGTTGTAGTGGTGCGCCGCATCGTCAAGTGTTGTCGGGTCGGTGTCATATGTATTTATATATATCAAGACAACATGTCATATTTTGATAATAACTTTAAAACTTTATTTTTTTATGTCGTGTGATTGTTTGTGTTTTTTTAATTTTTTTAAAAAATATATCTTTTGAGTTGCTCTGCCGGATCGGTTGCTCAAGATTTTTGGTTTTCATCCAGACCCAATGAAAAGAATTGTATCACTTCTTATGGATTTGTTGAGAATGATTTCATTCTAGCTCATGGCCTCTTACCATTATTACTATTAGAAGTATAAGGCATTAATCTCTCTCTCTCTCGTTCGTAATTCTCACGTGATCGTATTTCGTGTTCTTGCATGAATTATAGCAACAAAATATGACGGCGAAGAAATTTGGTGGCGGGCGGCTGTTGACTGGAACACCGTCGCTGCCCTGGTCTTGCGCCGTGGTGATCGCCTCCCTCCTCGCCGGAGCCTGGTTCGTAACCGCTAAATATGCTCTGCTTCTTTGACTTTTCATTTTAACTCGGCCGTATCATTTTCTCCAAAATGCCTAGCTTAACATTCTCATATTTTTTGGGCACCAGGCTTTACCTCCAATCGAGCTCAATACAGAATCCACTAGGAGCCAGTGAGAAAGATCGACCTATCATCATTGGCGCATGTCAATTGCGCCTCTTCTGTTCTTTACCCTTTTTTGTTGTAATTTTATCCTTATAGGATTGTAACTTTTCTATTAATTTGAGGGTATGCATTGAGAAATTTTCATTTTAACATTTTAAAAGCACTCTTTCTAGTTTCTATACATATAAACAACACTGAATATTCAATTTTAAATTCTCGCAGCCTAGCCCATATTTTTAAGATTTATGAAATTCAATTTAGCTCGTCAAATATGCTGCTTACTAGGGAGGGCAAAAAAGTACATTTCGTTACTGATAAAACCCAATAACTTCCATTGCTACCCTAAATTTCCAAAAAAATAACAATAATTCTCAATCTCAAGTAACAAAAGGAGCTGGAACTGGTGAGGAGGCTGCACAACACTACTACTCAGAGACCAGCAGCAGCAGCAGCAGCAGCAGGGTAAATGGGAGGAGAGACCGAGAGAGGGAGGGGCCAAAGCAGAATTTGTAACATTAAATAAATAATAAGACAGTACAAGCGGCAGGGGGAGGACAGAATTATAAGAGACTAATTAATTAAAATGAAGTTCACAAAATATTATATGAAAATACCAAAGTGCAAAGCAATAGTAGTACTACGTGTGACAAGACCAGCAGCAGTGATAGATACTACTCTGTCCGGCCCAGCCACACCAAAAACTATTATCAAGTCTTTCAGAAGCAAAAAAAAAAACGAAAGAGAAAGAAACAGAGACTAACACAGAGATAACCATTTCAAATATAATAACTAAAAGTTGTTCAGTCGACCTCCTCGATCTTGGGGCCAGCACCGCCCCCGCCGCCACCTGCACCAGCAGTGTGAACATCGTCGGGGACTCCGCCCATGTCAGGCCCAGCTCCCTGGTACATCTTGGCAATGATCGGGTTGCAGATGCCCTCCAGCTCCTTCATCTTGTCGTCAAATTCGTCCGCCTCCGCCAGCTGATTGTTTTCGAGCCAGTTGATGGCCTGGTCGATCGCATCTTCAATCTTCTTCTTGTCATCGCCGGCGAGCTTCGAGGCTATCTTCTCGTCCTTGATGGTGTTCCTCATGTTGTACGCATAATTCTCCAGCGTGTTCTTGGACTCCACCTTCTTTTTGTGCTCCTCGTCCTCGGACTTGTACTTCTCCGCTTCTTGGACCATCTTCTCAATCTCCTCCTTGCTCAGACGTCCCTTGTCATTGGTGATCGTAATCTTGTTCTTCTGCCCCGTGGTTTTATCCTCGGCGGAAACGTTCAGGATGCCATTTGCGTCGATGTCGAAGCAGACCGTGATTTGGGGGACGCCCCTCGGGGCCGGAGGGATGCCGGAGAGTTCAAATTTACCGAGCAAATTGTTGTCGCGGGTCCTGGTCCTCTCACCCTCGTACACCTGAATCAAGACGCCGGGCTGATTGTCTGAGTAGGTCGAGAAGACCTGCTCCTTCTTGGTAGGAATGGTGGTGTTCCTCGGAATCAGCACGGTCATGACGCCGCCGGCAGTCTCCAAGCCGAGGGAGAGGGGAGTGACGTCGAGGAGGAGAAGATCCTGCACCTTTTCGTTTCCCTCGCCGCTCAGGATGGCGGCCTGAACGGCAGCGCCGTAGGCAACGGCCTCGTCGGGGTTGATGCTCTTGCACAGCTCCTTCCCATTGAAGAAGTCCTGCAGCAGCTGCTGCACCTTGGGAATCCTGGTGGAGCCTCCCACAAGAACGACATCATGAACGGTGCTCTTGTCCATCTTAGCATCCCTCAGACACTTCTCGACGGGCTCCATGCACTTCCTGAATAGATCCATGTTGAGCTCCTCAAACCGGGCTCTGGTTATGGTGGAGTAGAAATCAATGCCCTCGTAGAGGGAATCGATCTCGATAGTGGTCTGCGCGGTGGATGATAGAGTTCTCTTCGCCCTTTCGCAAGAAGTCCTCAACCTTCTCAGAGCCCTGGGATTGCCACTGATATCTTTCTTATTTTTCCTCTTGAACTC
Organism: Platanthera guangdongensis; assembly: GCA_039583875.1. Taxonomy (NCBI): domain Eukaryota; kingdom Viridiplantae; phylum Streptophyta; class Magnoliopsida; order Asparagales; family Orchidaceae; genus Platanthera; species Platanthera guangdongensis. The sequence continues at coordinate 390,831 of CM077155.1, forward strand.
CTGGACAAAATGATTCACCATTCTGTTGTCAAAATCCTCTCCGCCGAGATGGGTGTCTCCGGCAGTAGCCTTGACTTCGAAGATGCCCTCTTCGATAGTGAGGAGAGAGACGTCGAAGGTGCCGCCGCCGAGATCAAAAATGAGAACATTCTTCTCGCCGACGCTGGTGGCTTTCTTGTCAAGACCGTAGGCGATGGCGGCAGCGGTGGGCTCGTTGATGATTCTCATAACGTTGAGGCCTGCGATGACACCGGCATCCTTTGTGGCCTGGCGTTGGGAGTCATTGAAATAGGCGGGGACAGTGACAACAGCATTCTTGATTGTGGATCCCAAGTAGGCCTCGGCAATTTCGCGCATTTTGATCAGAACCATGGATGAGATTTCTTCAGCGGCAAATTGTTTCTCCTCGCCCTTATATTGGACAACAATCATGGGCTTGTCTGCAGGTCCCGCGATAAGTTTGAAGGGCCAGAGCTTGATATCACTCTGAACCGAAGTATCAGAAAACCTCCTGCCAATGAGCCGCTTCGCATCTGCAGATATGTATGCATAAGTATATTTAATAACAGATGATAGCATTCAGCAATGGACCAATATTAAAGAAATAGGAAGAAAAAGAAAACATTTAGACTAAGAAAGGGATATTAAATAAACCGTAACAAAAATGTTCTTAAAAAGTAAATGCAGTTCATTTCCAAGTATAATCTCCACGTAAGTAGAAGAAAAGTTAACACAGACCCTCCTACCTACTATTTTATAAAACACCTCTCCATTCATTGATTGGCATCATTAACCAAAGAAGATTATGAGATGCAAATGTAAACAACAACAACAACAACAACAACAAGTTGTTGAAATCTTAAAACATAATTAAGACCTGAAGCAAAGCTTCAAGCCCAATGCAGACCAAGGCCCCAGGTACTGACACTTTGTAAGCACATTTTGCTTGAAATTGAACCAAACAACAACATTCAAGCCAAATGTTCAGGGAATGGAAGATAGTTGATAAATGAATAATTCTTTTAGTGAAAAGAGGGATAACTTGAATATTTGATTTACATTTTAAAAGTCATAACAATATACAATAATACATCACACTCATTTTTATAGAACAAAATAATCTGTATGGAGAGAAATATCTACCACTCATTTGGTGTCTTCTTCACAATTTAAAGTTTTAAACCAATATGGATATTGAACTGGAAGAAAAATCAATACAAGCTCTAAGCAGCCCAAGGGAGGGTAGAAGAACTGTAATATTTATAAAATATATATAATAAAAAATTTTAAGATGACTGCAAGAAAATTATTATATATTAGTATGGTACTGAAGTATTAGATTTCAAAACTATTTACCTACTGCACTTATTTTGTTACACCCACACAATTACAGGAGGAGCCACCCGTCACCAAGGTCACCAAGACAACCTGAGGCGCATATGGAACCTTAATTCATTAGTGTAATTAATTGATATTGGCTACCAGCCTCCTTGATCTTGGCCGGAATTCGCTCAGGATTGTATCCGTATTTTCGTTTAATACAATCATGTCTCGCTCTTCGTTCGTAGACGTAAGATATTTTATAGCTGAAAATAAAACTTTATTGAAAGGGAAAATTGTTTGATCATTAGTTTATGAAAAAATTATCAATGGATAGATTCTAATTTCCATTTATATACATACTAATATAAAAACAAACATGGATTTTCAAAGGCACCAGGTTGTGGGTCAATTTTTCAGTCATTTTCTGTTTTCTAAGTGTTTCAGATAAAATAAAAACTGTAGTCATAAAAGTGTTTTATTTAAATTCAAACCAATACCATAACTTTCAATCAGGCCGTCACATCGTGGCATTGTAATCGTGGAAATTAATCATCTAGACGAGATCTACCGGACGAGATAATGATTTCTAAAAAACCAACAGTATATAAATCCTGTGGGAACTAAAACTTACAAACCACTTGAATCATATTATACTAGTAACCATGCACGAGGGCCCCTTGTTACTTGCACAACAGACCCCCGGCCACAACATTGCCCCGACGTTTTTCATGTGCGCTGTGCTTCGCACGACACTCAATTTTGATATATATTATTATATTAATAATGTTAAGAACAAAAGGAAACACAAACAAGCTGCAAGTCATGTTGCATTGTACATCTCATAAGTAACGTTCAAATCTATACGTACAATGCTTTAAACGAACAATCTAATTCAACTTGTTGAGGTTTCAAATTGCATTTACTTCTTGTGCAACTATTGTCTTGCATGAATATTAATAAACTTCTAAAGAAATATACAAATATTAAGTAAAGGTTTATGTGAAATATTCCATCATATAATTCCCAACAATATTTGAGGCACTAGCCTCTCCTTCCCCATCATCCTCTACGTATAGTACAGAACCATTAATACATTTGAAAAAAAGGATGTATAAATTATGTTAATTATGGTTTTATTGTTGCATTTGCAACATCTAATGCAGTTGTTGTTTTATTACCAATTTCATCTTGAGCAGCACTACAAACAATCAATACCTAGCACCCTTCTCCTCCCGTAAGCTGCCTCAAATATAAAAAAATTTCTCCCACATGCTTAGTTGTCTCAATTCAATACCTAGCATTTATCTTTCGTAATTTCCAAGGAGCAACACTGCCTCGTGATCTACGTACTTTTGCTTATGCCCGTCTTAGGCTCCGTTTGGGCGGACTTATTTTCACCGGTCAAGCGGTCATGACCGCATGAACCCGGACTTAATTTAAGTCCGGGTTCATGCGGTCATGACCGCTTGACCGGTGAAAATAAGTCCCCCCAAACGGAGCCTTAATGAAAATTTTCATGTGGACATTATACATGCTAGTAATCTAGTTCAACAAAAAAAATAGTGAATTCGAAGAATTAGAGGATAAAGGAATGAGAAAGGTTTGACACAATGCTCTACTACTCTCTATCTCTATGATATTAGCCACATAACATTATGGTGGTTTAAACATCCAACCTAAAGAAAAATAAGTTAAGCATTATCTCTGTTGTACATTGTCCTTTATGCTGCAAAACAGTGAACTATAATTTCTACTTCATTAAGAATGATCTGTTTGAAAGATAATGTATTTTAAAATGAATTGATGTTTTTGAAATTTTTATTCATCCTTTTTATAAATAACATTAAAACAAATATTCTAAATTTACATTGTATTTTATAAATTCTAGATTATACAATTTGAGAAATATTTGTATTTCCTTGTTATGAATTAAAGAATCACCATTGAATATGAATGTTTTACACTATTTAAAGAAAACAAAGAGAAATTCCAATTTTAATAGACAATGTAAATGTTCTTAAGATAGTTACTAATTCCTAAAGATCCCTGGTCGTCATCAAAGGTTCTTTGTTCTAAACTCTCACTTTGACAGCGGATTATACCTAAATCCCATTGATCATCATGCTTTATAAGTCTGTCAGGCTGCTCCCTTCTCTAGTTCCAAGTCCCAAGTCAAGTTGCCCCAAACACAACTATTTTAAGAAAGTGTGAGATTGATACGAAGAGGGAAGGAAGGAATAAAAGAGCATGTCGTCTGTGAATTGGTGGCGAAAATATATGACCATGTTTTGGCTAAAGGTCTATTCTTAGACCTTTATAATTGAGAGGTATCTTTTTTTCCAACAAGATTATGAGCAAAAGACACATTCCTAGAGAATAATTAGGATTCCTTTGGTTATCGAGTACATAATACTAGAAAAAAAGTCATGAAAGATTTAGAAAATGATGAAAGTATGTGTCCAATTCACCACAAGTGGCAACCTCTACAATTACTTCATGCAAGAGAGCACATTACCTCATATTACAACTATACAAACAACTCCAAACGGACCAAACCATTAAGGCTGCGTTTGGCATGGCTTATCTCAGCTTATTTGCTCAGGTGAGGTTGAACAAAAATGTCATTGTCATGCCAAAATCATATTCCCCAAACTAGTTTCTTTTTTTATAATGGTAGTAACATTTGTCATACCAAACATACATTCTATGACAACGACATTTCTGTCCCATCTAACCGGAGCAAATAAACCGCGCCAAACGCAACCTAAAAATATTACCTTAGATTTTTATTTTTATTTTCTTAAGAACCACGCAAGAGTGATATAGCAAGGATAACTTATGTAAGTTATTCAACAAAAATTCTACTAGGCAGAGTTTCTATGATGTAGTAAGGATAACTTGTACAAGTTAGCATCCGTTTGGCACGGTGGTTTAGGGTTTAGGTTTGGGGTGGCAGTCATGATCATGGAGGTTAAATTGTCATTCGTTAACGCCCACCTAAGAAACTTCATTCTCTTTTATGTTTAAACAGATGATATTTGTTAGATGATCCTTAACGAATGACGGTTTAACACATGCGTTTACAACCGCCACCACAGTTCCAAACGGAGCCTCAGTTTTTTAAATACAAATTCTACCAAGTAGAGTTTATTCCTAATTATGTTTAAAAAATATGTATTCATTTTATCAAATTGATAAATGTAAAGAATCTTCATAGCAATCTAAAAGTATCAACTGCCACAATATTATTAACATCATTTTTTGTTCACTATGACATGATAATCAAGCATAATAATAATCATTCAAAGAAAAAATTCCATTTCATAGCTAGTAGAATTATACATCCGTGTGGCCAAGGTATGCAAAAGGGCAATTGGCAAAATGCACCCTCGAAATATAGACTTTTAGCAAAATGCACCCCAAAAGTTTAAAATTGGCAAAATGCATCCCCCAAAGTGGGTTTTCTTGACAATGTGCACCCTACAGTGTACATTTTGGTCATTTCATTTTTTGCCTAGTGAGGGTGCACATTGCCAAGAAAATCCATTTTGAGGGGTGCATTTTGCCAATTTTAAACTTTCAGGGTGCATTTTGCCAAAACCCTATATTTCCAAGGTGCATTTTGCAAATTGCCCGTATGCAAAACATCAAAATATTTATGGTTCCCATCATTTGGACAGAATCAAGTCCTTGGAATATGAAAGATCAATTCAAATTCCATTGTTCGGGGCAAAAATAAATGAAGGAATTGGATATCATATTGAACTCCATGAAATTCAATTTATTGTAATCTTAATTATTTCTACTGTCCTCAGAATTGGTCATGAACTAAAATTGAACTCAATTCCAATTCCATCCAAAAGAATAGAGTAAAATCATAATAGATCTTTCAAACACTCATTACAAAATTAAATTAGCCAAACATCAGTTATTATTTAGTCGTCAACAAGAATTACAAACAAATAGGGAAAATATGATTAACTCATTTTAATGTTAAAGAAAAAATGAACAGATCCATGTATTTAGCATCTGGTTATGTGATCCAGATTTGAAGGATAACTTTAAAGATCTAACAAGCATCATCAAAATTAATAAACTAGATCTATCACATGAAACCTTCTCAAATAAACAATTCAAAGACATACTAAACGAGATCAAGTAAACATTAAAAGATACTGAAAGTAAATAAGAGTAAAGCATAAAATCATTTTGGGGTGTTTACGGATCCTCACCAAAGACGGTGTTGATGGGGTTCATCGCAACCTGGTTCTTAGCGGCGTCGCCGATGAGCCTCTCTGTGTCTGTGAAGGCGACATAGGAGGGGGTCGTGCGATTCCCCTGATCGTTTGCGATGATTTCGACGCGATCGTGCTGCCATACTCCGACGCAGGAATACGTCGTGCCGAGATCTATGCCGATTGCAGGACCTTCGCCCTTTCCAGCCATGCCGAGAGAAGGGAGAGCTTAGATCTGAGAGAACAAGAGAGATAGAGAAAAGGTGGGCGGCTGTGGCGATCTAGGGTTTGAGAGGGAAGTCGAAACTAAGAGGAGGAAATACGGAGAGGCGGAGAGATGTTAAATAGGGATGCGAGCCTCTAGAATCTTCCGAGGCTTTTGCCGCCTGGCCGGATCCGCGTCGTAAATTCCGGTTTTGAATGGTCTACAACAACCATTCAGTCGTGCCAAAAAAAAGGCATTTGCTTAGATTATTTGGGCTTGGGCTTTTTGGCTGTCGGGCCCTATTGAAATTGGGCTCTATCAGCGAGACATTTTGGTATGTATACGCACGTATATTTCACGCGAGAGTTAATACAGACAGCCGTATAAACTTGATTTCAACCGTGTAGATTTTTTGGACCGTATTACGATCACTTTCGAATACAATCGTATTAGAAAAATACGGTCATATACTTTACCGAATGATTTATGTCGTTGAAATCAAAAATTGTGCGGTTGTATTTGCCCGCGCACAAGCGAAAATAGATGAGAATACGTACAAAAAAAAAATTCAGGTCAAGATTGGAATTTTAAGCTAAAATAAGATGTATGTTTGAGCCCACCTAACCGGGCCCGGACATGCTCCCAAAAGATGATTTTGTTAGATATGTTGTATATTATGAGTAGTAGTGTTAGCTTAGAGTCACCTCGGGTGTTTATGATTGTCCTCCCTTGTACATCATATGTATTACCATTGTTTCAATTGTGAATATATAATTCTATTTTTCCTATCATGGTATCAGAGTTGGAACACTAGCCGCGCTCTTGCTTCCGTCGTCTTCCCTGATCGTTACCTTTGTCTCGCCTGAAGAAGTGGCGCATCTCCTCTGCCTCCGTCGTTTAATTACTTCTATCGATCCTGATCCACTTCCGCCAATCCAGATCTCGTCGCTGCATCTGATCGACTGCTACCGCCGATCTCAGTCTCCCGCTTCCGCCGATCGTTGTTGTTGATTGCTGCTTCTGATCGTTGTTTCTTGCGATCTTGTTCTCCTCGTTGGTATCCAGATCGCTGCTTGTTTCTATCCTACATATCCTGCTTGTTTCCACTGACGATTCTTGTTTACGCTGTCGATTCCTATTTCAACCGAAGCCCGGTACGTCTGAAACCTACAGCAGCTCTTGTCGTAAGGCCGCTCCTAACAGCTTGGTTCATCCGCAGTCCGCAGCCCTGTAGCTTCCATCCTCCTCTCTCCAGATCAATCTCGTTCTCTCGTTTGATTGATCTTGATCGTCCCATGCTATCCCCGCTCGTCTCGTCGAGCCCATCCACTGCTCCTGCAACCTGCCGGATCCCTCTATCCTCTGTTTTGATTCGATGACGTCACCTCACTCCTATTTTGCCTTCCTCCAGAAAGCCTTGGTGCTTGTTGCAGGGACTTTTCCTCTTGTGCCCTTTACTCCTCAATCTGGTGATCCTCGTCGCCAGCCAGTTCGCTGTCACTATTGTCGGTGTCTTGGACACCTTGTGCCTCTGCCCAATGACAGTCAGAAAATCTCTGATGATGGTCGTGTTAGGAAGACCACTCAGCGGGTGCTCTGAAATGGAACGCTTCATAGCCAACAAACATATCTTGTTGGACTTGTTCCATACACCATAATGATCTTTCTCAGCTTGAGTTTTGGTCGCTGTAAGGGCTGCAAATTGGTTGGTACTTATGGTGTAACATACCGACTTATATTAGACTGCCGGAACCCTAATGAGCCCAATAAAAGTGACACAAACCTCTACATGTGACTCATACCAAGATAGGAGGTAAACATAGATAGAGATATTGTAACGCCTCCGATTTTCCAGTAATTATTTAATTCAGTAATGACGTACTTATGACATCAAGGCGTTACTTTTAACGTCAAGTTGACGGCGTGATGCAGACAGTGCGATTTCGCGCCCGTTAGGTCCGACTGACCAGATTTTATGATTTTGGTCGAAAATTGAAATTTTTCACGTTGGAAATTAGGTTAATTGATTTTGTACTTGCTCGTCAAGTTTCGTCGCGATTTGAGCGTTTTTGGAGTCTCGGCGCGCGTTTGTAGTTTTGAATTATTTACGTTTGTCGTAAACTTTAGAAATTAATATCTCTAGAATGACACGTCGGATTTTAGTTTTGTCTTCGTCGTTAGATTCGTAGCACTGACATTCGCCTATGATGCGAATTTCGTTCGAATCAGGGTGCGTTTTGCCTCTGTATCGTCAGTTTATCCCAAAATAAAAGACAAAACTGATTTCTCGAGAAATCCTTTGGATTTCTTGATGGTTTTCTCGAGAAATACATTGATTTCTCGAGAAATACATTGATTTCTCGAGAAATCCAATGTATTTCTCGAGAAATCCAATGTATTTCTCGAGAATTGTATTTCTCGAGAAATACATTGATTCCTCGAGAAATACATTGATTTCTCGAGAAATCCAATGTATTTCTCGAGAAATTGTTTTCAGTCTGCACTTTTCGCAAATTTTCATGCGCTGTTTTGAGAGTCTAAACAGCGTCAAATAAAAAAATGGTTAACAAGAAATTTGTTCGTCTCGACGATGTCTACAATATTCATGTGGATCACTTTTTGATTCGAATGTATCTTAAACCTCTATTTTCGTTTCTCGCGCGCCTGCGATTAAGATAAAAAATATATTATGTATAATAGTTAAAATTTTCTTAATATTATACCTATATATATATATATATATATATATATATATATATATATATATATATATATATATATATATATATATATATACGAGCATCTTTGCATGGGCTATGACCGTGCTCGATGCTCTCGGGCGGCCTTCGGCCGCATCAGGCGGCCTTCGGCCGCCTGCGCGCAGGCTTCGCCCGTGCCCGATACTTTGGGGGGTCTTCAGCAGCATAGAAGCGGGCTTCGCCCGCTTCCACGCAATCCACCATCTCGGCGCCGCACCCGCCACTCATGGCCCCCGGTTCTATCACTATATAACGTAACAGACAGAATATCACTGTAGAACTCAAGATTTTCTTTATATATATATATATATATATATATATATATATCTTTACACTATAAGGAAACCCCTAATCTGGTTGTGGTGTAACATTTTAATCTCATTTTGCCCTCCTAAAAAACACTTTTTAGGATTAACATGAGGGTATTTTGGTCTTTCGCCAGAATCAAGCCTTAATTAAAAGAAACTGGTGTTGTTCACTGTCCTCAAAATCCCGATGCACGCCTCCGTCAATCGATCTTCCTTCTTCCGCGCAGTTAGGGCATAGCACTCGCTCCTCTGGCGCCATGATCTCTCGCGCTTCTTCCACGCGACAGAAGAGTCGGCGGCTACGGCGTCATCGTGCGTCCTCCTCCAGGAACCGCTCCGGCCGGAAGTCTTCGGGGTTTTTCCAGTGGGCCGGGTTGTTGGCGAGCCACCAGGCGTTGAATCCCCCGCGCAGCATTCCTCGCTCCCGCATCCGTCGCCTTCCTCCCCTCCCTCAGCTGCAGTCCGACCTTACGGTGTGACAGTTTTCCAGGGAGACAATACTCGGTATTCCTCAACTCCACCCGAAGAAATCTTGCCACTTCGCCTCCGGTAAGACCTCCCCTCTTCTTCTTCTTCCTTTTTATTTCTTCGCCCCTGCGGCTTTGCCAGATCTTCCGCTCTGCTCCGCTCCATACGGAACTCCCGTATCCTACTACATTCACCCGCAACCAACGTCTTCCACTGCCTGATGCTGCCGGCGGGAACCGATACCTGACGACGCTTCCCTCTCATTCCTCCGCTCCTTTGTCTCTCTGTGCGCTCTATTCTCCAACTCACATTCGGTCCTCTTCCTCTTCCTTTTCTTTTTCCTGTATGTTTTTCCCCTCCTTCATCTTCGTTTTTCTCCGATGTATTTGTTTTCCCCTTCCCTTTGCCCCTGCTTTACTGCATCTTCATTTTTCAATTGATCGTCGCAGGACATTTTCAAGCTGGCAGATCTCATCTCCCAGCCAGTACAGACAACGTAAAACCTAAGCTTTTGTACTGCTAATTCCAGTGGCTGTTTTCATTATGGCAAGCATGTCGATGGTTTCAGGTCAAATATGATGCATAGGGAGGAGCAAAATTTCAATTTTCTGAATGACATTTCTCTATGTTTCTGTGAAAATAACGCAGCACAATTACGAGGATGAGAGTTTTGATTTCTACGTTGGTAGAACAAGAGTAGACTGGCTTGACCTTTACATTGACAGGCAAGTGCATGTCGATTCTATCAAGAATGGCATAGACTTTGTTGTTTATGTCGAAAACACTCTGATGCATTTATACAGGTTGTGTGGGGAGGTTTATGCAGTTTGATGATGAGAGAAGCCATGAAACTCTTTGGCCAAATGAGGGATAACGGCTGCGAATTCTATCAGACAACCCACATTATTTTGCCCTCTATGTCAGATTTAACATGGAGATTGGGTTTTGGGAGATGGATTCATTATCAGATCATTTTCAGAGAAATTGAAGTTAGTATCAAGCTTGACACAACACTGGTGCACATGTATGCTAAATGCAGATCTATCAATACTGCGGTTGTGGTATTTCACATAATGTCAATTAAAAATGTGTCATTGGATTTGCTCAGCTTGGTTTCGCTCAAGCTGCTCTTGATCTATTCAATTGGATGAAGAATTGTTTGATGAAATCCAACTATGTTACATTTCAGGAAGTACTTTGTGCCCACAGTCATGCGTGCGGGATTGGTTGACATTGGCTATCATTTCTTCCATGAAATGGTTCATGTATATGCATCAAACTGGATGTCACATTACAATACTATGGTCGATGTTCTTGGCAAAGGGTCGTCAGTTTATCACGCGCGAGTGCACAACGAACGCATATTATTCAGGTGTTTGCTTTTTTCTTTCTATATTACTCAACTTTTTTACTGGAATAAGTTTTTTAAATTTTCCTATTACAAGTCTTTTTTGTAGACTTTTATATTGATATATATATCATTTTGATTTATTTCATCACGACTTCAATTCAATGGAAGCCAAGAAGATGAAATAAACATTGCCACAAAAAGTTGAACTTTCGTTCTCTTGCTATTTAGGATGTGTTTAAAGACCAACTTTTTTGTGAATTAACAATAGTGAGTAAATGCTAATTATACAGAGCTAATCCAGTTGAATTGTTTGTTTTAGATAATGAATAAAAAAACTTCCCACAAATCTGCCATGACAACATCCAATGAATCAGTTAAATAGTATATTTAACTTCATATTGTTCTGCTCACTAATATATGAATGTATTGAAAGTTAACCTCTAGCAATTCCCATTCATTATGTGTAAGCATTTTACACAAACAGGTTTAAGTTGTTTTCCTAAAAAGGTTCATTCTTTTATGTTTTTTTTTTAAAAAAATAACTTTACTTCTTCAGGTTTTAACTTTCAATGAACTTAGTTTTCACTTGCTTTACTTATTTATCAAATTTTAACGCTTCAACTTCACAATTATAATATTTTCGTAATGAAATTTTGAACTGCTTGAGTGCATCATATTCTTACTATTTGTCTATGTATAAAATATATTGGTGAAGTTTTAATTTCAGGAGAAATTATCAAAACGATGAAGGTTTAAGTTTGTAGATGAAAATGATAGAATAACTCGAAAAACAAAACAAATTTCTCCTCTTCCCATCTTAGTATTTACTCAACGAATTATGAATGATTTTTCATTTATTTGATATTTCTTACATTGGTTTTTTTAGATGCTGCTATGGACACTCATCATTATCAATTGCAATATTGTTATTTTATATGGCTATATATAACCAAAAGCTAATTTTTTTGGGCTATATTCAGCTCTGTTTTCATATACAGAAGAAAGTATTGTATGATTCCTTAGTTTATTTGGTTATTCATAAGTCAGGTTCCTACCTTATTTCCTGGAAAATTATGGGCAATTGATGAACCTATAACACTAAAAATAATAGCAATTGTCATTATGGTTCTGTTGATGATGGTTAAGTTGTGTCACAGCTAAACACAGTACTGTCAAATTTCATCTTAAATTTAACTCTCCTCCACAGTGCCACACTTCAAGAGGTCCTCCTACACCTCAATTTCGAAGCTTCCGACAAGCATCAATTCCATCGCTAAATTTTTGTTAGTTGGTTTAAGAAAATATTTGGATGTTTGAGTTCACCAATGTGATTAGTTGCTTTGTTTTTGTTATTAGTTTTCTGGTTTATAACGTAATTGATACAATGTTTTATGCACTCCGAATATTAGGTTATGCTAAGTGAATTTTCATTTCTTTTTCAAATTCTAAGATTTTATCGAACAATAGAAAATATCGCCACCTCTCCTGATGTCCCTGCCTACGACCGATGTATCCGCCCACGACCGATGTATCCGCCCACGACCGATGTTGCTTCACATGACTGAGGTCGTACCCCACGACCAATGTCGCCGCCCTCGACCTATGTCGCCCTCGACCAAAGTCGCAGCCCCCGACCAAAGTCGCAGCCGCCGACCAAAGTCGCAGCCGCCGACCAAAGTCGCAGCCCCTGACCAAAGTTGCAGCCCTCGACCAATATCGCCGCCCCACGTCCAATGTCGCCGCCCCACGTCCAATGTCGCCGCCCCCGATCAATGTCGCCGTCCCCGACCAATGTCGCCCCCACGACAAATGTCACCCCCCCCGACAAAAGTCTTTACCACGAAAAAATGTCGTCACCACGAAAAAATGTTGACACCACGACAAATGCCGCTTACATGACAAATGTCGTCTCTCACAACAAATGACGTCCCCACGACAAATGACGCCCCCACGACAAATGACGCCCCCACGATAAATGACGCTCCCACGACAAATGACGCCCCCACGATAAATGTCGCCCCCACGACAAATGTCGCCCCCACGATAAATGTCGCCCCCACGACAAATGATGCCCCCACGAGAAATGACGCTCCCACGATAAATGTCGCCCCCACGACAAATGTCGCCCCCACGACAAATGTCGCACCCACGACGAATGTTGCCCGCACGGGGTCCCCCGTGCACGGCTGCTTGTATATATATATATATATCTTTACCATATATAAAGAAATATTAAACTCATGAATTTTAAACTTATTGAAATGATTACGGTCGTCGGATCTGGTATGATTTCTCATCAACCGTCGGATCAAATCGCTCTCTCTCTCCCCAATTTTTTGTAGATCTCCTAAACCTAGGAGGTGACCTAAACCTACTAGGTGGCACCTAAAACTCTGCTAAAATAATTGAAAAAATTCATGTAAACAACAACAGGATGTCCACCAATATGCACACATAGTTATCATGCCCCCAAATTAAGCCCTTCAGGTTAAACTCATCATACTATTTTATATATTAAAGAACTTCTCTCTCCTAATATTTATATCAAAAAGAGTAACTGAATCCATGATGTGGGACAAAATAAATATAAAGCAGTCAAAAATTTTGGCGTTGGAATATACACGTAAGAAGACGTGTTGTCTAATTTTATATAAAAAAAGTAATGCATTTTCGGTTTTCCACCTGCTCCGCCTAACCCAAAAACTCATGTGTTTTTTTATAATTTTTTAATTCTCTCAATTTTTCATTTAAATATTTAAATTTCCAAAAAAAATTAATTTAAAAAATCTAAATAATTATATATAAAATTATAAACCGATAAATAAAAAAATATTATTTCAATTTTATAAAAAAAAACTAAAAACCGCAGGAGGTGGGCGGAGCCCGCCGCCACAAAATTTAAAATGGTCGGGGTGGGCGAAGCCCGCCGTCACAAAATTAAAAACCATCGGCGGCGATCGAAGCTCGCCGGAGGCGAGTGCAGCCTGCAGTTGCTGCACGGGTACTATCGTAGGGGCGTGGGGGGGGGGGGGGGGGTGGCTCCCATTACAGTGCACGGTACTGTCTTGCACGGTACCGACATGGGTTGGGTACTGTCGTGCGGGGCACGAGAGCCAGAGGCTCGTGCCTGTCACTCGTGTGTATATATATATGTAAAAAAAACATCTTCATTTGAGCCGAACAAGAGCGGAGAGACCGAGAGCGAGATTTTTGTGGATCTTCCGGTGGCCGTCGACGGAGCTCTGGTGCTCGAAATCTCCAACGAAGCATAGATTCAGAAAGCTCTTGACGAGAGGCGAGAGCTACGCAATCGTGGTAAGCTTTTCCCGTTTCGTGAGCTTTTCTCGTTATAGTTTTTTTGCCCTAACCTCTATTTCGTCCGTTTTCGTGTAGATTTCAACTCCTTTCGCCTTCTCTTGCCCCGATCTACGACGAGTAGCGATTCAGAAATTTTTTCCGGCAAAACCAAGGCAAGTGGTGGTTTTTCCTTCCTCCCTCCTTTTCGATCATGGTAAAAGCCTCATATTCTTCGTTAATAAATTCTTTTTGACGTGTTGTCATGCTTACATCGTGTTTTTGAATGCTCTTCGTTTTTGTAAATATCGATGGTCATACCGATTCGTTCTGATTAGTATGTATGCCTTATTTTTTTCACTTGAAATCCACTCGTATAACTATTTTTGTTATGCTAAACTAACCACGTAGCGTCGCTAATAATAATTGTGTTGCGTTTTCTCGAACGATTTACGTTCGTTGGATTTTGATCGTCCTTTAACCGCTATGTAGGTTGTGGTAAAATGTAGTTAAGTTCGTAAATTCATCGTAAATGATGTTCACTTGTTAAGTGGGCCTCCGGTTAGCGAAGCTTGTGTGTTAAGATTGTTCGGCGAGTCGAGTTGACTTTTCTTTGGCATGACACGTTACTTTGTTAAATTCGCCCCTTAAGTCTAGTGATGTCTAGTCGGGTTCGATGTGTCACGTCTCGAGGTATAAGTCATGTTTTTTTCTAAGCTGTGGGTGTTAGTGGACTAGACCACCTCCGCAGTGCTCGTTTTCTTTAAATTGGTACCTTGTAGAACTCTACCCAGGTTTTAGCTTGGGTGTCTGTCGGTGTACTGTTGGAGTGATTTCCCACCGCAGTTGCCAGATATTTATCTGTGGGTGTGGTCAGGATGTGAGACCACCTCGCCCTTGCTCCTCGTAGTATTTGATTTCTTTGGGGGCGCTGGCAGGAATGCCTTCCCCCTTAGGCATCGAGCATTTTCAGCGTTCATAAGTGGCTAATAAATTATCTAAAATTTTCCTTATGATTTATTCATGTTTCCACCTTATAGCTTCGTGTGTTTGGTGTAGTCTGGTGTGCGTGAAGATTCACGTAAGTATTTTGTTATTAAGTACTGTACAACCCCGCAGCCGGGCGAGTGGGACCCTCCCCAAATATCAGCCTAGGGGCGTGTTATGGGCGACGAGTTGGTGCGACCCCGTTCGAGCACATACGAGCGCTCGTGCATGCACATGGAGGTTTTATATTTCGTATTATAAATATATATATTTATATATTTATTTATAATTGCATTGATTATATATAATGATATATTTATATATATGGAGGAAGAGAGAGGAGGGGGAAGAGGAGGAGACGGGAGATAAAAGAGCAAAAAAAAGAGAAAGGGGGGTTCGGGTACAGCAGCAGGGAGGGAGAAAAAATAGGAGGGGGAAAAGAGGGGGATCGGGATTCTTTCCTAGGGCTAGGGCACGGCCTCCTTCCCCCCTCTCTCCCGACGCCGGCAAAGCAGGGCACGACCGCCATCCCCCCTCTCTCCCGTCGCCGCCTAAGCAGAGCAGACCGAGCTCGACGCTGCCCCCTTCCCCTCCCCCGTCGGCCTGGAGCGGCAACCCGACCGCCCCTCTCCCTCTCTCCCGGCCGCCTGGAGCAACCCGACCCCACTCTCTTTCTCTCGGTCTGGAGCAGCACACCCCGGCCCCCCTCCCTTTCTCTCGGCCTGGAGCAGGGCTCGGCTTGGAGTGGGGTTCGGCCTGGAGCCGAGCCCTAACTTTTTACCAACCGGCAGCAAGCGGCTTGAAGTGGAGATTGGACACCGCCACCTGTAGTAAAATCGTCCTGGAGCAAGGCTCGGCCTAGAGTAAGGCTCGCCTTGGGGTGGAGATCGACCACCGACGCGGCCGCATGTAGTAGGATCGACCCGGAGCTCCTCTCCCGGCCCCACTGTCAAGCACGCGACAAGGGTAACGATGTTTCTACTTGGGCAGGTGAAGCCCGCAGTTTACACATTTGCATGGAAGCCCCTCTCCACCGACGAGTGGGGAAAGAGAGCTTTCCGACGGGTTGACATGTGCGTCCCCGCTTTTAATTGCATTAGTACCTGGAAGCGCGAGTACGGGTTTAGGCATGCTGTGTGAAGCCCATCCGGACGCGTGAGCCGGATTGGTGATGTTCTGGGGTTCCCGGAGAAGACTCCGAGGAAGTTGTTTATTAGCCGCTTGTAGGGAATGCGCACCATAACCCCCAAAAAGGGGGTGTGCACAATATGTTTGGCCCGCTAATGTTAGTCGACTGATGCCTAGTTGGCCGCCGCTCGTCGAGACGTTGGCGTACAGGTGTTGCAGTACCAAGCGGGGAATAGCGGGCTTAAGCCCGAGCTCGTGCCGGCCCTCGAAGGTCTTTTTTTGTTTATATTGCCGGCCTGCGTGCTGAGTATGGAATTTATATTCCTGTAAATTTATTAATATTTGTGATGTTCTGTGCCGGCCCTAGAAGGCCTATGTTATGATGTTAGCGGCCCAATTGGGGCTGTATAGAGTAGGGTTGCTGGGCGGTTTTGCGCCAATAGTAAGGCGGGCGGGGAACATTTTACATAGACCCGATGTGGCACCTCTAGTTAGGGAGTGGATCTTGAGATCCTCCTTATATGTTCCGGTCGGCCAAGAGAGCCCTCCGAAGGTGCCTTAACTCAGCCCTTGGCTTGGGAGGGGAAGAGTTTGTTAGTGTTCCGGGTATGCGGCGGGTCCTCCACGCTGAGACCTTGGGTCTGTCCCATGTGTTCCTAGTCTTGTGCCTAGATCGTTCGCTTGAGGGTAGTAGGTGCTCGGTCACTCCTTCCCCAAGGTTCAAACTCCACAGGAGACCGAGTTTCGGTTTCAACAAGTACTATTCTTTACGTACTTTACTTTCAGTACTGTTGGTCTTGTGTTGGTACCCCTATTGACCTTTATTTACTTTTGCTTGTTTTCTGTCACTACTTGTACCTTCTTGCTTAGATGTTCTGTCTTTGAAATGCCTCAGGTTCAGAGTAGTAGCAAATAATAGAGCTTAGGTTGGTGATTTGCATCGTTGCAGTTGCAGCAGAGATCCCCTCCCTCACCTTTGTGAGGTAGTTTTTTGTGGTTTTGTTCACTTTGTTCAGACACACTGTTGTGGCATGTGAGTTTGTGTCAGGTTGTTGACACCCACTGTGTTTTCTTGTGTTAGACACTCTGCTAGATGCTAGTTTATTATTTCCTGATTTTTACATAGTTACTTGCTCTCCGGGAAGTTTTATGCTAGGGTTGCATGTTAGGTATTTTGAATATAAAAAGACGTATACTAGCATTGCATAACATTTTTAAAAAAGAACATCACCCTACTTTGAAGACCATAACAACTCATTTTGTACTTATACTAAACCCAGAGATCTGCATATCATGTAATAACATTGGTTTGTCGTGTTCATATAGGACAATAAGTGAATAAAATAAGTATTTTTCGTTGTTTAATTCTAACCACATTTTTACTTGTAGACTGGTCGTTCCACTGAACCGAGGGACACGGTTAATAACTTAATTAAATCATGTTTTCAAACTATAATTCATGGATTTTCATGAAAAATAATAGAGTTAGGTTTTGCCTGAGCACCTGCAGTTGTCCCATGCACGGCGTGACATCACGACGCGTATTTTCTCTTACTTAGACGTATTATTTAATACAGAGAAAATACAAGTTGTGACAGATATAAAGCTAGAAAACTCCAATTTGAGTTCTGCAAGTTCCTGAGACCTCGTATAATCAATACGTGTGTGTTGGAACTCGTTCCATTGAACTCCGGGGTCATATGGTGAATGTAAGATCCCCCTCTCAAAAAACCAGGAGGACCTTATGCCCAAAGCACTTGTCCCACCAAAAGGTTCGTGTTTCGGTAGAGACCCACCCCTCTCACTCGACCCACGACCCAATTGGCGGAACATGCGCTTTGTAAGGCTATATATATCAGAAATAGAAAACCATTCACATATTATAAAAATTTTGCGGAAATATCACAGAGTATAGATAGCATCATGATAGAAATAGGTAACAAAAATAAGAAACCACGAGGGTATAGGTGTCCAAAAGATCATCCAAACATGAGTAGACAAACACAGAGTCTACAAAAGAAAATCACACATCTTCTCTCCTTCTCAAAAACAATACCCTCAAATCCTCGTAGATCGTCCGCACTGGCTCCTGAAACTCCTCCTCAACGGGATTACGCCTATAGTTCTCCACTTGGTCCCGCTCCACCGGTGGGCGCATCGGGTCCTAAAATGATACGTACAAAGTACGTTAGCCACATCACGACCAAGTAAATCTCACGCTCCTCTCCAGCCCCCTAATGGGTACAAGGAAGGAAACCTGCACAGAAAATTAGTACAATAGCCGAGACAACATATCTTGTAATAACAATTAAAAGGTAGTGGTGGGAGAAATAGAAAGTACAATAGCTGAAGCGTCATATCTTTTATAAACAGTTAAGAGGTAGTGGCAGGAGGAATCAATGGTTTATAAAAAAGAATACTGGAGTAGTAAGTTTACCCGTCATCGTATAACTCCTGACGGTGGTTATACGATGACGGACCAGGATGATAGCGCATGTAAACATATCATGTATAATTGATGTGATGAGCATGTTTGATGGTCGCACAGTCACTCGAATGATGTGTCACAATCGTTTTCCCCTATGTCGGCATAGTGACCTGTTAAAAGAAGCTCACTTCTCGACCGCCATGGCCAGACGGTGACAGTGGATCGGTCGCTCCCACTTCTAGGTTATGGATACACCCCAACTTCCTAGGCCTTCGTACCTCAAAAGAAACGAATACTCTCAGTGGGAACACATCCTCACCTCGTGTGGAGATCGACCCTCTCGGCACATAACCAAATGGGTGTGAGACGGACCTATGTGAAAGGGGTAGCTAGCCCCCGGTCCTCTCCACTACCCAACAAACATAGAGTTCGTCGTCCAACTTCTCCCGTAGTGTACAATAGGGGAAAAGCCGACGAACCCGCCACATCGAAAATCATGCACCCTCCCGCATCCCCATGCATTTGGTGATGAATGAAGTGTCTTCCTAGTAATGGTTATAAGAATAATAAGAAATTACAGTTTGACACTAAGTTATGAAGCACACGTGTCTCGATAATTATCGCAGGCTCGAACTAGTATTGATATGACAAGAAATATATATTTGCCTAATAAAATTTATTACCAAGTATTTTTGAGTAAAATGAGAAATGAAAGCTCGAAAATGCGAGATTGTGTCATCATTTTTAGCATAGCATGATCAGATAAAATTTTGAGAGAATAAAAATAGTGAAAGGAAATATAAAAGGTCTTAGGTGAAAACACTATGGATGTGTTAGTAGTCAAGACAAAAATTACTCAGGAACACTTGAATCCGTTTACAATTAAGAGGAAAAAAGAAAGAAAAACATCAGCATTCTAGTACATGAAACAAAATTAGAGAAATCCAAATGAAATATTCATTTGATTTTACGGATCAAATTCTATAAAAGCCAATGTGCATGATATAAACTAGAATAAAACTTCACTCTTCACCTTTCACCATATTAAAATAATCAAGACTGCATACAACTATTACATCCCCCCCCTATTTTTTTCAGCTATATACGACAGTGATGGCGTGGATAACATTCGTGGCCGGCAGGAGAACAATTGATCCCGCCATTACACTCGAATGGTGGCGCTCAGGGTTGGGTACACCGGCGAGGCGCCGGTCGGCGACCCAACGCTGCCGGCGGGCGCCAAACCTGGAAGGAAAATCCTTCCAGGTCCATGGTGGCAGCATGCATGCTGCCACCCAGCACCGTGAGCCTTAGTTCTCCACTTGCGGGGCCTCCCCACCACCACCGGTGGGAAGGAAACTCCGGCCATCACTCATGGCGCGATCGACCGGGAAGGAGCTTCGGCGAGGTGTCGGTCAGCGGCCTACCGCCACCGCCGGCGACAATGGATCTGGATGGAAAGTACTTCCAGATCCATGGTGGCTGCATGTATGCAGCCACCTTGGAGCTACAGTGCGGCACTCCAGTGGACGGTCGGAGCACCGGTTGCTCCGGCCACCATCTCTGATGGCCTCGTCCAAGTTGGGTGCCCCGACGGACGTTGGTTGGCTGTGGTCCGGCGCCGTCTCCGCCGACGATGTACGACGAAAGAAAATAAAAAAATAATATTAATAATTAGGGCCTCACTGTGGCTGCATGCATGCAGCCGCCGTGAGGCCATGCGGGTGGAATCATGGCCGGCCGGAGCACCGGTTGCTCCGACCACTACCCCCGGCAAACTCGCCCGGGGTGGGCGCTCCGGCAGGGAGTCGGCCGGCGGCCGGCCTCCGCCGCCGCCTGCGACCTGGAGAAAAACATCTCCAGGTCCATGGTGGCTGTAAAGCCACCGTGAAACAGGAGGCAGGGGATTACGGGCTGCCCCACCTCCGCTGGTGGGGACTTTGGCTCCGGCCACCACCCTCAGTGAGAGTACCCCGGGGAGGGCCTCCGGTGGGGTGACTTCCGGCGGATGGAAAATTTTTAACAGATTTTTTTTAAAACATTTATCTTTTTTTTTATCGGAAAGAAGAGGTCGCCGAAGCGGTTTCCGTCGAACCTCTTCGCCTCAAGGCCCTTGAGGAGGGGTCGTGGGGACTCCTCCTCCCCTTCACACGCCCCATGCGAGGTCGAAACCCGCAACAGTGGCAGAGGTCGTGGGGGGTGGTCCGAAGCTTCCATGGTCGGGAACGCCGTCTCCGGTGGTCGGAGTCAGCGGAGGTCGACGAGAAGAAGATCTAGGGCAAGGAGGAGTCGTAAGAACTTACGTTCGTGCCGTTTAGGCGAGGGGATCGTCGCGCGGCCATGACGGTGGAGTTTGTCGGAGTTCGTGGAGGAGGCTTGCCGGAAGGTCGTCGGGGAGTGCTCTCTTGCTGGTTAGGGTGGTATGGTGCTTGAAAAACAAAAAAACCTAGTCTTGTGCGGTTTATATAGGAAGGGGGGTGGTCACTTGGGTGTTGGGAGGGTTTAATGAGGAGTATTCACTCCTCTTTGGTGACATCGCCCATCTCCAGTCGATTCAGCCTTCCCAAGGCCTTGAAAATAGGGGGAGGTGAATCTCGAGCCGTCGCATTAAATGAGGAGTTAGTTTGGGGGTTTAAACCTATTAATAGATGCTTATAAATGTAATAATTAATTAAACTAAAATTCTGGAAGGTCATCACTTGGCTCTATCCGACTTCCACGCGCGCTTTCCCTTTGTCGTTCTTCTCCATACCCGGGTATTCCATAGATGCTTCCTCCATATTGACTTCCTCCTTGTTTCTCTCCTCCGAATTGAGATCCTCCAAATTGGCTTCCCCCGTACTGGATTTCTCGGTAGTGGTTGTCTCGGTACTGACTTTCTCGGTACTGACTTCCTTCAAATTAAGGTCCTCCGAATTGCGGCCCTCCAAATTGAGGTCCTACGTGTGGGCGGCCTTCATACTGACTTCCTCCATAACCACTACCTCCATACATGCCTCCTCCATATTCAGTTCCTTCGAGCGATGAAGATCCTCCAAAAAGTGGTTTTCTAATATTTCTATTCATAATTTCTTGTTTTTTGTCTAAAATACTGCCACTCCGAAGTTCCTTTAATGTTATCCAAATCTATCATCATGATATCGTGGTCTTGTTTAGCGCTCTGAAGATCTAGTTTTCTTTTTTGATTTTCTGCTTTTAATCTCATGAGCTCTTGGATAGCAGACATATCGTTTGCTCGTTGTTCTTGCCCTCTCTTTAAAACCTCTAAGATTTCTTCATTTTTTTTAGTATGTGCCTCAATATCATAATCCTTACCACTTAATTGTCTCCTCCTCTCATTTTCTTGCTTTCTCCCAGTAGGTCGATTATTGGAAGTTGAGATTGGAGATTCTTCATCCCCAGTACTGCCAGGATTCATGTCATTGCTATTTGCATTTAAGTCTATTCCTCTCCGTTGACTGGGAGAGTTAGAACCTAATGTTTGTGACATGTCAATATTTTGAGAGTTAGACCCTGACATATCAATCCACTTCTCTGTGTTTTTTAAGATTTTCTAAACATGCTCGAACATGAAGCCTTTTTTTCTCTTTTGAATCGGAGGCATATAACATTTTGGCTTCATTGAGCTACAAAAAAAATTATTTTAATCACACATTACTTAAGGAATTTAGAGATTTAAATTCTAAAAAATACTTACAATATCAAGTTCAGATGCACCGCTGAGGTTTTGTTGCTCTATCTATCGAATACATCCTCTGAATTTGCTTGTTTTACTTGCCAAAAGGGACCAACGACAAGAAAGAGATTTTGGAGTTCTATATCTTACGCAAGTTTGAGGTCTTGTATTGTGAAAAATGGTTGAAACTCTTTCTCACAGTCTGTGCTCTTTTTGATTACTTCCCATAACTGGGTCTTCCGAGACCTCAAGCCAAGCATAACATAGTGCTTGATCTTCTTTTGGGGAGAATGCTAGCCCACGGTTGACAGACATGACGACAAGTAAAGAAAGTAGAGAGTTCTTGATTTTGGAGATAGAGTGATGAGAACTTAGAGCGAGTGCTGGAATCCAATACTTATAAAGAGTGCTGGAATGAGTACTTATGAAAAAACAAGGCTTGGGAGAAGGCATCCAATGCTGGGATTGATGAGACAAAAGAGAGGCTTGAGTGGAGAGGGAATCCAATGCTTGGGAGAAGGCATCCAATGCTGGGAAAAAACAAGGCTCCAGATTTGATGTTGACGGGATTGATGAGACAAAAGAGAGGCTTGAGTGGAGAGGGAATCCAATGTTTGAGAGAAGACATCCAATGCTGGGAAAAAATAAGGCTCCGGATTTGATGTTGACAGGATTGATGAGACAAAAGAGAGGCTTGAGTGGAGAGGGAATCCAATGTTTGGGAGATGACATCCAATGCTGGGAAAAACAAGGCTCCAGATTTGATGTTGACGGGATTGATGAGACAAAAGAGAGGCTTGAGTAGAGAGGGAATCTAATGCTTGGGAGAAGGCATCCAATGCTGGGAAAAAATAAGGCTCTGAATTTGATGTTGACGGGATTGATGAGACAAAAGAGATGCTTGAGTGGAGAGGAAATCTTATGTTTGGGAGAAGGCATCCAATGCTGGGAATCCAATGCTTGGGAGAAGGAATCCAATGTTTGGGGATCCAATGCTGGCGATCTATATAAATGCCACTTTAAGATATACAATGATATTTTCAAAACAATACTTCCCTCCTTAAAAAAATGAACTATGGAGAAGGGTCATCCCATTTGCGATCTTCATCATCTTCAGATGATGATGAATATGATCAAACACTTCTCAAGTGGGAAGAAGACTTTGATAAATGGGAGAATGAAGATGAAGTTTTAGCTCGCATGTATGCCTCCAACAATGTCATAATCGCAACTCAGCTTCAAGAAGATGCACGTCCGCGACGTAGAGGGTCAATACCTGGCCACGTGGTAATCAATCGGGGGAGGATTGAAGGCAACACTAGACTTTGGAATGATTACTTCTCTGAGCACCCCACATATGGGGAAACTTTTTTTCGACGAAGATTTCGCATGTGAAAGAATCTTTTCCTTCGCATTGTCACTGCAGTGCAGAAGCACGACAATTTCTTTGTTCAAAAGAAAGATGGTGTTGGTAAGCCTGGACTATCAACAATACAAAAAATTACAACAGTATTTTGTATGTTAGCATACAGAACATCAGCTGATAATTACGATGAATACATTCGAATTGGCGAGTCAACTGTGATTCAATGCTAGAAAAGATTTTGTAGGGCAATTGTACAATTATACAAAGATGAATATTTGAGATATCCCAATGCAAATGATGTAACAAGATTACTACAGAAAGGTGAAGAACGAGGTTTTCCAGGGATGTTGGGAAGCCTAGATTGTATGCATTGACAATGGAAGAATTGCCCAACGGCATGGGCAGGCCAATATTCAGGACGTCATGGTGGACCTACAATCATTCTCGAGGCAGTAACATCATATGACATGTGGATATGATATGCATTTTTTGGCTTACCTGGCTCTAACAATGATATTAATGTCTTGCAGTCATCCAATTTATTTACAAAGTTAACACAAGGTATGACGCCTCCTACCAATTATACAATTTTGGGTAAAAATTATGATGTTGGTTATTATTTAGCCGACGGTAACTATTCAAAATGATCAACACTAGTTCAAACTATTTCTCATACACAAGATAAAAAAAAACAACACTTCGCAATGATGCAAGAAGAATGCCGAAAAGATGTAGAACGAGCATTTGAAGTTCTTCAATCACGCTTTGCAATTATTAAGAGGTCATGTCATTTTTGAGATAAACATGTGTTACACGATATCATGACTGCTTGCATTATAATGCACAATATGATTATCGAAGACGAGCGAGATGAAAATGAAGATTTGTTATTTCTCCACCGCCGCCAACTCAGAATGTTGAAGAGATGGACACAAGTGAAGTCAAAAGATTTCGGCAGTTCCTAAATCGGTATAAAAAAATCAGAGACAAAGAGACACATTTCGCACTTCGAGATGCACTGATTGAACATTTGTGGGCACAACATGGTAATGAAATAATGTAATTTGAAAAATTGTATGCATTTTAATTTGAATGTATTTTGATTACTGTGCAATTTTATTTAGTAAATCATGTTCTCTTCCTCTTTGTATGATCAATAATAATTAGAAAGTATGCAATATTAATCTCGTTTTGTAGGTCCCGAAAAAACAAATTTATTGGTATATTATATGTTAAGATTGGAAAAATATTTTAGCGGCTACACAAGTTATTGTGTA
This sequence comes from Platanthera guangdongensis, assembly GCA_039583875.1. Classification (NCBI taxonomy): domain Eukaryota; kingdom Viridiplantae; phylum Streptophyta; class Magnoliopsida; order Asparagales; family Orchidaceae; genus Platanthera; species Platanthera guangdongensis. The sequence goes on from CM077155.1 coordinate 415,636, forward strand.
ATACAATTTTTTCTTAAATATAATAAATAAATAATTAAAATAAAAGAATTACAAAAAAAATACAAAAAAATGGAGGAGGCGGCATTTCCTCTCCCTCCTCCTCTAAATTTTTGGAGAAATGCAGGCCGGTTGGAGCTGCTCTTAGGGTGGTATGGTGCTGGAAAAACAAAAAAACCTAGTCTTGAGGGGTTTATACAGGAAGGGGGGTGGTCACTTGGGTGTTGGGAGGGTTTAATGAGGAGTATTCTCTCCTCTTTGGTGAAACCGCCCATCTCCAGCCGGTTCAGTCCACCCAAGGCCTTGAAAATAGGGGGAGGTGAATCTCCAGCCGTCGCACTAAATGGGGAGTTAGTTTGTGGGTTTAAACCTATTAATAGATGCTTATAAATGTAATAATTAATTAACCATTAATTATTTTAAACCAAAAATTTTATGGCAGCCTACTGAAGTTATAAGGTATTTTTAGAAATTATTACAAAATTTTTGAATGTATTTCCGTATTTTCTTTTATTTATTTGGTGTTTTCAACATAATAAAATTAAAATAAATAATTTACATTTCTAAATAATAAATTTAATTACTCCATCTCTTTAAAATATGTTTAGGATGTTATGATAAAAATTTGAGCAAATAGTAATATTATTTGCTATTTATCTTAAATCTCCAATTTATTTAATAAATTAATTACTCACATAATAAATAATATATATTTTTAAGTTAATTAATTTTTATTGGCCCATCATAGTTTGAATATTCTTAAGATGTCTTGATAAAGTTTTGGAGTTGATAGGAGTGCATTCGTCACGATTTCATTATCCTATTATTTAGGTAATTTGGTGTGCGTTTAGGCAAAAAAACCAAGGTTTTTGAGTTTTACATGATTCAAGACGATCGACTTGGTGACTAAGTATCATGACGAGTTAATTTGACTTATTCAGAATATTGGTGCACTATTGATGTGTTCATTGGGCTTACCAAGACAATGAGTTAATTTACACCCTTATATGAGTCCGATATTTATTTTAGTTACATAAGACTCGTGTGACCCGGAAGGCGGAGAAAATGACTTATTAGGTTACTAATACCCAATAGGTTCTCAACCTACCACTTGGGTGCCAACCCAGCCAACAAAACCCTAGCAGGTTAAATGACACGAAGGGGTCAAGAAAATCGAAATTGGGATGTTACAGTGAATATGCTCGTTCCTCGTAGAACATCGTGAAAACGAGATTTTTGAATATCGAGCTAGGGAACTCCGATTTGAGTTCTGTCAGTTCTTGTGCCCTCATATAGTCAATACACGTGCGTTGGAACTCGTTCCATTGAACTCCGGGGTAATATAGTTAATATGGTTGTTTCTCATAGGACGTCGCGAAAACGAGATTTTTGAATATCGAGTTAGAGAAATCCGATTTGAGTTTTGTCAGTTCTCATGGCCTCGTATAGTAAATACAAGTGTACAACCCCGTATTCGCGAATAGTGGACCCCTTAGTTGGAGTGTGAAAGCGGCAGGTTGGTAGGCGCCCGCCCAGGCCAATTGGGTGTGGAGACGGGATCAGCAGGCCCTCCCCCTCCCCCTTTTCCCCTCAGGCCGGCGAGACCAACCCCGAGCCCGGCGGGTAGGTCGGGCGAGACCGGCCCTCGGGCCAGGTCTCGCCCCGCCCCGCGGGCAGCCGGGTGAGACCGGCCCCAGGCCGGGTCTCGCCCAGCCCGGCGGGTAGGCCGGGCGAGACCGGTCCCAGGCCGGGTCTCACCCCGCCCCGCGGGCAGCCGGGCGAGACCGGCCCCAGGCCGGGTCTCGCCCAGCCCGGCGGGTAGGCCGGGCGAGACTGGCCCCAGGCCGGGTCTCGCCCAGCCCCCGCGGGCAGCCGGGCGAGACCGGCCCCAGGCCGGGTCTCGCCCAGCCCGGCGGGTAGGCCGGGCGAGACCGGCCCCAGGCCGGGTCTCGCCCCGCCCGGCGGGTAGGCCGGGCGAGACCGGCCCCAGGCCGGGTCTCGCCCAGCCCCGCGGGTAGGCCGGGCGAGTCCGGCCCCAGGCCGGGTCTCGCCCCGTCCCGCAGGGTGGGTCCCCTTTTAGCTTTGGGTGACACATTTTTCTTTCTCTATCCCCCGGCGTGGCGGTTTCCTATTGGCCCGAGGCCTTTTGGCCATGGGGGTATTTTGGTCATTTGTGGCCCATGGGATTTGGAAAACTATAAATAGACCCCCTTGGGTGCCTTGGAGAGAATCCTTTTCTTAGCTTCCTCCTCCCTTAGCTTCTTCTTGGTAGAGTGGAGAGAGCTCTCCAAGGCGCCTAGCCTAGCCCTTTGGTGAGGGAGGGGAAGAGCTCAGGTAGCCTTCCGGGTGTGAGGTGGGACCTCCGTGCTAGAGCCGAGGGTCTGTTCATAGTCTCCTAAGTCTCCGGCCCGTGACGTTCTCTCGAGTGTAGTAGGTGTGAGGTCACCCCTTTCAGGGACCCCGAACTCCACAGAGGTCAATTTTGGCTTCAACAACAAGTACGTTGGAACTCGTTCCGTTGAATTCCAAGGTCATATGATGGATATGGTCGTTCTTAGTAGAACGTCGCAAAAACAAGATTTTTGGATATTGATCTATAGAACTCTGATTTGAGTTCTGTCAGTTCCTATAACTTCGTATAGTCAATACAAACGCATCGGAACTCGTTGCGTCGCAATCCAAAGTCTAACTACGAATATGAGTGTTTTGACCGTTTTAGCGCGTCGCGACGCACAAATTTTGATTATTTAACAAACGAACTCCGCTTCGACCTCAGTCAGTGACATTGGATTCGTATGGTCAATACGAAGTCAATAGAGTTCATCCCAGTCAGTTTTGATGACGGGTGCTCAATCCATAGTCAAATCGAGCACAGTCACGCACCGAAAAGCGTGTACAAGTCGATATTACTAAAACAACCCAACATTGACCCGACCCCCAATGACTTGAACTTATTTGACCATGACCAGCATGGGGGACCCACCACACGATTGACTTTGATCAAACATTTCTAAAAACCAAATTTTCCTTAAGAAATTCTGAGTTTCAAGTCAAACCCACTTGAGGACATTCATGTAAACCACCCTTGGGCCCAATCTCAGTCCTACTCAGGCTTTATATTCCAGCAAAAATGATAAGGAAGGTGGGTGGTCCTTGGGCCAACCCAAGAGAGAGAGAGAGAGAGAGACTCTCTCCTTCTCTTTCTCAATTACAAAACCCAAGCCCACCTAAGTTATGATTCAAGACGAGGACACATGGTTGTCCTCACCCATTTAGATGGATGCCACCTGCCCTAGTTTTGCGAGGATGAGCCAAAATTCTCTCTCCTTATCTCTCTTTCTATTGGCTAAAAGTATGCCCCACATGGTTTAAATGGCCTTTAACCCCTACCCACTCATAGGGTGTACAACCAGCCACTAAGATGCTGCCAGCTCCGCCCCTTAAACCACCTAGCGTTGGAGTAACCATGGCTCAAACCCTCTCGGGTTGCCATGGCCAAGAAGGAGAAGAGGAGGAAGGGGCTCTCCCTCTCTCTATTTAAAGGTCATAACTCCACCAGAGCATTGCACTCCTCTCCCCAAACTCAAACGAGATAGCCACAACCCTGTCAGTGCTCTGCCACGCCGGAAACAGACCACCAGAGTTCCACCACCCTCCACCGCCATTAATGGCAGAACTCGCAAAGAGCTCTCGGAGACCCCCAATCAAGGTGGAAACCTTCCCACCTCCTTCCTCCCTATTTTCTGGACGCTCTGCATGTGAGCTCCGGCGGCCAGTGCGCCGCCGCCGTCAACCCCTCTCCTCCGATCGAAAATAAAAAATAGCTCTGATGATGGACGGCGGCGGCAGGCTGCCAGACCCCCGTCGGAGGGAGCGCCCCCCCCCCCCCCGAGAGCCAGCCGGGGGCGGAGCCATGGCCGGTCGGCATTTACCGTTTGTAAACCTCACGATCCGGATCGTCGGCGCCGACTAGTCTCTCGAAAGGAGTATACCTATGCCCCTAGCTAGCCTCGCCGATCTCTCCATCCCCATTCACCAACCTCACGATCTCGTTCGCAGGCGTCGACCGACCTCCCAAAAGGAGCAAGCATGTGCCCTAGCCTTGCCGACCTCGCCATTCCCCTTCGCCGACCTCACGCCGACAGTACCGTCTCGGAGTCCCGGCCTTGGCGATGATCTTGTGAAGGCCATCGATAAACCTTATTTCTTCGCCATCTTCATAACGTCACCAAAAATAAAATTATCTATTTTTATTCAAAGCCATTAGAGGTAAAAATATCGTGACAAGCAGGTCAAAATTTTCGATGTGTTTCGTCCACCTAAGATCACGGTGTTCGCGCGCATCAAATCATTAGTTTATGTAAAAATAACATGATTGATCGAAATACTGACAATACTGTCAATACTGACAGTATTTATAGAATACTGCAATATTTCGTGAAAACAACAGTATCGTAGAATATCACATTGTACGACTGCATTTAACCCCACTCCTAAAATTAGGTGGAAGAATACCCTAAAATACTGATTATCACGAAAAAAATTTGGTACCTATACACACCTATTTTCACTCGCGCGCAAACAAATACAGTCGCATGATCTCTAATTTTAACGGCGAAAATCATTCGTTAAAATATACAACTATACATCTCTTAGTATAAACATACAGTCGTATTGAAAAATGATTGTCCTACTTACTAAAAGATGCTGACCTTTTAAATCAAGATCAATATACCTTCCAAAATATTTCTCAATTATCATGCCATAGTACGAGACACGTGGATCAATATACAGCAAGTGTTCGGAGTGGGATTTCTCGTTCCGAATCTCTCTCTTCACCGTCCCGCTAGGTCTCATCTGATGGCAAATGGCGGCGACGGCAGCCTCCCGTCGGTCCAAACGCCTGAAAACCGCCGTGTCAAGCTCAACGTAGGGGGCAAGCAGTTTGAGACCACGGCATCAACCCTCCATGCCGGCGGCAACGACTCCCTCCTCGCAGCCCTCGCAGTCCGAGGCACCGGCGTCGACGAAAACGACCACGACGAGCCTATTTTCATCGATCGCGATCCGGATATTTTCTCCGTGCTCCTCTCCCTCCTCCGTTCCGGCCATCTCCCATCAGCAGCTCGCCGTCGTTTCTCCAAGCAGGACCTGACCGATGAGGCCCTCTATTACGGCATCGAAGGGCTCCTTCGTTCGGCTCTCTCCCCGCCGCCTATCCTTGGGATCGACGCAACCCTAGTTACTACCCTGATCCCCGCCGCCGAAGCGCATCCAACTGCTCTTGATGCCAGTTCCAATGATGGGTCGATTTGGATCGCCCATGCTGGCCAGATCTCCGTCTACGATTCGAATCTCACCCACTCCGGCACCATACGCACGCATCTGAACGAGATCACATCCATCCGGCGAGTATGGCCGGAAATTGCCGCCATGGGCTCGCCGGAGACCCCCGGATTACACTTCTACGACTTCTCCGGCGGACGCCAGGTTGCATCACTGAACTGGTCCGACCCATCGGATCCCCGCGTGTACAAATCCCGGGTCACTGCAATCGGAACAGCCAATTCCGGGCTCATCCTCGCAGCGTTCGAATGCCCTCACCGCGAGAACTGCATCCTGTCGGTGGATCGATCAACGCTGCAGATCGTGTCGGAAATTGGACGCCAGACAGGAAGCGGGTCGAAGAACTCGTCTCCGCAAAAGCTCGTAGATCTGAGCGAGGCCGGCGGCGTGGTTTTTGCGTCGGCGGTAAATTCGTGGGCGTTCGGCTACTCTGGTTACATGAAGCTTTGGGATATTAGAACAGGAAAGGCGGTGTGGGAAACAAGCGAGCCAGGGGGAGGCACGCGAAGTGACAGATTCGGCGATGCATTCGCCGAAGCTGATGTCGACAGAGAGGCGATGGCGATTTACAAGGTATGCTGGAAGTCCGGCGACTTAGCGGTGGCGGATATGAGGAAGCTTGGCGAGGATCCTTGGTTATATCTGGAAGAGCCGAGTCCAACCCTAAGGAATGCTGGTAATGGAGTGAACAGCATTCTCCGGTGCTACAAGGGGCAGGTTTTTGTGAGCCGGGAAACTGGTCTCGAAGTTTGGTCCCATGCCGTGCAGGAGGAAGACGACGCCGGCGGCGGCGAGGCTTCGAGAAGGAAGAATGTATTTAGGAGGAATTTTGTGGACAAGGAAGACGATGCGAAGCGAGGTTTGATTCGACGGTTGGAGGTGGGTGGAGAGCGGGTGTTTGTGAGCAGGGTTGGAATGGAGGGGGTGGAGGTCTGGGAGAGCTCTGATTTCTCAGCTGCTATTTCCCTCCTATGACTTCTTGTAATTACTTGTGTGAATCAATGAATGATGAATCATTAGGCCTCATATGGGGTGGCGGTGGCGGGCACAATCACCGGTTGGAAAGGGTGTTTTGGGGCTGGAGGGGGAGGCGGGGATGCAAACGAGGGTTTTTCGGGGCTTTTCCTCCTTGCTGCGTGAGCAAACGCTGTTGGGCGCCGTTTGTTTTCCCGCTGTCCGACGGTGTTTGCTCCAAACGTCGGCGTGAAGTTGCCTAACCAAATGAAGCGTAAGAAATTATGGCTCTATTTTGGATAGAGCGTGCGAATCAGAAAGCTGCTCTCTGGTCTGTTGTTATTTTTTGTTTATGGTTTAGGGTTTAAAGTTATATGATTTAGGGGGAGACAGAGATAAAACCCTAATATCGGATCTGAAGTTCACGAATCTGGAACTTATTTGAGCGCTGGAGAGTCCTTGTGCTAGGCTCCGACAAAAGCACGTATGTGCATTTTTTCCTTCCCGATTGTGACTTTTATCCATTTCCTTCCTGATAAAAGGCGAGATCGCCGCCTCCATGACAGAGCCCTCACTGATAGCTTGCTCGACCAGCCCTCACCGACAGCCTTCCTCTGACGATTTGGAGCCCTCACCGATATCCAAGTTCCACGTTCAGATCTGCTTGATTCCAAGACCTCCTCTTCCAGATCCGGTCAATTCCGAGCCCTCTATCAAATTCGTTCCATTCCAAACCTCGTTCCTCTGGTGATTTGCTTTTCAGAGCTCTGCTCTTCTAGACTTCGTGCTCTGCTCTTCAAATCTGCATTATTCATGTATACATTTTTATGGGAAATTCAAAGGTGGGAGAAATCACGTTTCAGCTTAGCAAGTTGAGATTCAAATACCCTGCAACTTTTCAAACAACTTCTCAAAATGTTTTGTTCAATTATCTTCATTCGATCAACAGAATTTCAATTCGCAATAGCTCTCCCAAACAGAGCTTATATGTTCCTAGCTTATTTGAAGTGTGATGTTATTGACACATCATAAATGACTATGGACAACCAACGATTATGTACAACTCAATATCGCTATGTACATCTTAATCTTACTATGTACATACCAAATTGTTATTTGCAAATCCAGTATTGATATTTTTTTTAAATACTAAGGCCGCGTTTGGCACAACTTACCATAACTTATTTGCTCCGGTGAGGTTGGACAAAAAAGTCATTGTCATGTAATGACATTTTTGTCCAACCTCACCGGGGCAAATAAGCCGCGAAAAGCCACGCCAAACACAGCCTAAGTTAATTCTTATTCGAACAAGAAATATCTAATCGCCTGGCTTGCGCCCATTGCACGCATGCTCGTCGGCATCCCCCGACCAATTTACTCTTGTTTATTTGGACATTCTCTAAAGTGTAGTGTCGATTTGGACATTCTCTAAAGTGTTGTGTGGATTCTCCGCTACTTATTGAATTTATTGTGCTGCTTATCGAGATATTTTTATGTTCATATCAATTTATAATAACTTAGGCTTCGTTTGAGGGACTTATTTTCACCGGTCAAGCGATCATGACCGCATGAACCCTGACATAAATTAAGTCTGGGTTCATGCGGTCATGACCGCTTGACCGGTGAAAATAAGTCCCTCTAAACGAAGCCTTACTTGTACATACACTTATGAGAATTAATGGCCGGTCGGACCCATATTATGGGATAAATATAAGTGGGGTGTTACACAATGAGTCAAAGGCCCTTACCGCCTACTGCCGATAATAGCCACTTCATCTCGGCGATAGCATTGCTGAATTTGGATGTTGTCTTAAATACCTCAAGTATGTTGATAGGGCCGACAATAACCTCTACCACTTGACAATAACTTTAATCTTTTATTATGGTAACATCGCACAATTATGCAGATTAAGTAGAGAACAAATGCAAAATTCAAAATTACTGCCACCTAACAAAAATCATATTATAGCAACATCGCACTCTCATGCAGATTGAAGAGACATTGTCGTGTGAAATTCGATTTTGCTTTCACCCGGCGATAGCTCGCTATTGCTCATGGTTACCGTCGTGAGATAACCTTTACCGCGAGAGCTCCAAGAGATCTATAAACACACATATGTCTCGAGATTTTCATTATGGCATGAATATTCTTCGAGGAAAGGACAACTCAGTCGCCTCCAAATCCTCCCACACTCCCATGCATTAACGAACATCTAATCGAAGGAAGATCACCATGTAACGTTGATTTTCAAGCGAATGGCTTATAATATTCCATCCAGGGAATTAAGCACGACCGAGAAGAAGTCTTATGCTTGGAGCAACCCCCTATGATAGTGTCAGCACACAGTCCAACCCCTACCATAAGGCGTTTACTCTGGCGGCTATCATCATCTCATCTATGCTACCGTTTTTTTGCAAATTCTCGCCGAGGTCAAGCTCTGTCAACCGCAGGAGAATTGATGCACCCTTCACCACATCCAAGGAAACATGATATCGTCATGCACCCGTTTTCCATTTATTTTGTTAGCCCATTTAAACTATGTCATTTTGAATTGTTCGACTCATCCGAATCACCATCACTGATAATAAATAGCTTGGTAATTTAGGGTATTTAGAATGTTATAGGCAAACTAAGGCTGCGTTTGGCGCGGCTTATCGCGGTTTATTTGCTCCGGTGAGGTTGGACAAAAACGTCATTGTATGTTTGTTATGATAAATGTTACTACAGTTATCAAAAAAAAAACTAGTTTGAGACATAAGATTTTGGTATGACAATGACATTTTTGTCCAACCTCATCGGAACAAATAAGCAGCTATAAGCCGCACAAATTTAGATAGAAACAAATTTAAATTCAAAAGGGGGAGAAAACAATAAAAAATATTAATGAAAAAAATAATAATTAGAATTGTTAAGAAACGAAAATTTCATTTCTCCGCCCGTGCCAGCAGATTCGAGGACAACGGGCGAAGAGCCGACGATTTCCGGCCGCCGCCCTAGCGCCAGTTTCTGCCGTTGAGTCATCCGACGGGTTGCGTCGCGTTCGCCGCTCCGTCAGGAACCTCTTCCTCTGTCAATCTACGGCCCGACTGCTCCATCCCAATATTCCCGCGCCAGTTCAGAAGCCTTTCGAGCCACGGGTTGCTGTTGACTTCAACGGCCGACTCCAGCAATCCCTTCTCCTTCAATCCAGCCATTCCCAACGACGACTGCAGCCTACTGGACGGAGGGAGAAAGAAATCACAGCCCGTCAGTGAGCCCGTTAACAGCCCGTGTTCATCCTTTCGCAACAGATTTTGAGGTGGGCTCCTTCCTGACATAGTTTTGCATATGCTTTGGTAAACTCCACCATTTTCTAGCTCAACTATTAGCTTATTCGGATGCAATTCCAAATAAATAATAGAAGCTTGTGTGGAACGTTCAAACTACTTTAATTACTGTTATTCATAAATTATTTTTTTGTGTATTTATGCTTGTGTATGGTCGGGTCTCGCTAAGATTCAACTCGGTAAAACGTGCGGGAAGTCATTTTCAAATGAAAATTATCGGCTTAACGAAGTTCAACAATTGAAGAATATTTGCACCCAAAACTTCGAAATTGACCAGCTCGGCCTATATTGGCTAGAATCGAATGCATAAAATATTGTATTTTCAAAATCCTAGTTTTAATCTACATCATACACAGTGAAATTTATGGTATATGTTTATGATAGTCTCATTACAAGAGATGATCTGACCAGTATTTCTATGATCAAGAAGCACCGAGTCTCATATTTTCAATCCAAAGATTTGGGCGACCTCCAATATTTCTTGGGCATAGAGATAGCTCGACGAACCGGTAGACTCGTCCTGTCTCAACGTAAGTACTGTATAGATCTTCACGATGCAGTTACTCTGGATGCAAACTCGCTGACGCACTAATGAATGTCAACCGCAAGCTCTGCAATCATACATTTGACTCAGATATGCTTCTAAATAATCTGGAATACTATCATTGCCTGGTTGACACACTTTTCTATTTAACTGTCACACGATCCGATATATCCTTTAATGTTGTGGTTGTCAGTTGGTTCATGTATGCACTTCGGATGTCCCACCTCCAGGTCGTCGAGCGAATTCTTTAGTATCTAAAGAATGCCTCAGGACAAGATCTTGTGTATAAGCCCTCATCTTCTTTATCCTTAGTTTCCTACAATAATGCAGACTATGCCGGTTCTCTTGATAAACATCTGTCTACGAGCGGCTACTGCACATACTTTGAAGGACATCTAGTCACCTGACGAAGCAAGAAGCAAACAGTGGCGACACACTCGTTTGCAGAGGTTGAGTATCATTCAATGACATTTGTTGTTTCTGAACTCACAGGATTAGAAAGTTTTCTTACTGAGATTGGTCATGAATGTACCAATCTTATTGAAGTTGATTGTCATTTCATCCGGGAACAAGTTCAACTACACAAACTTGATTTACGACTTGTACCCCGGTTGAGCAGATTTCTAATGTTTTCACCAAGGCCTTACCACGCCCACTATACCGGCAGTTTGTTTACAAGCTTGACACCTACAATTTGTATGCTCCAATCTTGCTGGGGAGTGTAAAATCTTATCCTATGTAAAATCTCATGTAAAGGCCCGATGTTGGCATGTTTAGTTTAGTCTCACACTTTAGTTTGGAGTTGAGCTTTCACTACTGCTTCCTATATATATGTGTGTACTAATCCTAGTATTTAAATATTGAAATGAGAAAGGAAGTCTTTTTCTCTTTGTATTCTCACTTTCTACAAAAATAAAATTAAAATGGTGAAATTTAAATAATTATTTAATTTCCATTAACTAATGTTGAATATGCTTTATTTTATTAAATCTTTTTTTTGTGTCTTTGCCTTAATTAACATGTTACCTAATTTGAAAGATCATTTTATTCACGGACTTAGTGAGCTATCACACCAATAAATCATAACAACGAGCGTGAGCGATATGCACGATGCAAAAAAAAGTACATATGTGATATACAATAAATGTGCTATAAAACATGCCCTAAATAAATGCGTGCTAAAATAAAAGTGTGCGATGCATATGCGAGTAAAAATAAAAAAAATGCGATGATTTAACTCATGTTGATAGGTTGTTGATGAGAGTCTGCTTGAAGACTCTTTATCAAGTAGGTCGGGGGATCGAGCCCCGGCCTTAACAACCTATCATCTCTGTGGTAGAGCCGAGGATGGGTTGGGGTGTACGGTCCGTAGGCTTGCAAGCGGTGCGGTTTGATGCGGTTTGAGCTCAAACCAAAACTGCATCACAAGGGTGCGGTTTTTGACCGACCGAAACAACACTGCACTGAAATTGTGCGGTGCGGTTTCATTTCGGTGTGTTTTGCGGTCGATTTTTGTTGTGTGATTTCGGTTGTTCACTGCTTTTTATCACATTCATTTTTAATAACAATAATTGCAAGACTCCATGGAATATCTGATCTCATCTTTTGTTTTAAAAAAATAACGTTAATTTTTTCAACAACACTCTACACAGGAAACCGATATATCACTATGAATTGTTATGTACACAAAAAACTGATAATTTGACATTATGTTGTGTTCCTAAATGAATAAATGATATTGGATTATTGGGTTGAACAACACAAAGTTATAACAGAACTACAATAATATATAGAACGATTCAAAATTATAACAGAAACCTATATAACCCTTGATTCTTTTTGACTATGAAAGCTTATAAACCAAACAGTTATGAAAACGTCAATGGGAAAGGGAGGAAGACGAAAAATGTGCTAAAAATTAGCAGTAAAGAGAAAACATGGTGGTAATAATTTATGGAGGAGAATGGGTAACTGTGAAAATACCAGATCAGACCTTCTTCACCTTCCTTCACCCAATCTGTTTTCTTTTATAGAATAATCATTCTCCTTCACCTCTTCTTCGCTCGTCGTAGCCGGCTAAAGGCTCCGCTTCAAAACACGGTCAGCTGACGGAGCCGCACCGACAGGAGCCCAAGCACGGAGGAGCGGATCTGCGAAGATGCCTGATTCAATGGCTTCAATGGGCACTCAGGAGAGCAAAAGTTGAAGATCAGGAGATGCTAGGGCAAACCGAGGGGGCCGGCGGCGCGCAGTGACGAGACTCGGGAGAGCAAAGTGAGAAATGACTCAAATGAGTTTGTCGACTGGAAAATAATTATCAAATAGGGTTTTGAACTTTTGGTTTGAGTTGAAACCGACAACCCGTGAAAACTGTCAAACCGGCACCTAGCAAATTTGCTAGGCCTGCGAACCGTTCAAGCCCAAGCAATTGCACCGACAGCACCGCACCAATTTATAAATTAATTATGGTGCGGTTTTCTCGATTTTCACAAACTAAAAACTGCACCGCATCAATAAACCTGCGGTTTTCAGACCCCCAAAACCGAACTGCATCACACCCGATCGGTGCGGTTTGCAATGTAGTGCAGTGCGGTTTTGCGGTTTGGTGCGATTTTTGTTTTTTTTGTGCAGGCCTAACGGTCCGCGGATCTGATAAAGCCACCTTGGTGAGACGCCAAAGTGAGCCCCCTGGTGGGACTCCAGGGTGTCAGGCAGGTGTGACACTTGTGCCGCATCAGAGACTGACCATTGATGATACTTGGATGACGCCATAGGAGCTTGACTTACTTGCCACTGAGCTTCGTGGTGAGTATGATCATCTTTATTCAATAGAGATGAATGCTCTCAAGCCAGGATGGGGGATAGGAAGAAGAGTTAGGATCGCCGTATGGATGATCTGAGCCCACGATTGAGTTTAGAGCAACAACGAGATATTTTTATGTATTTCAGAGTGCAAAATTCAATGCTGACTGCATACATCTTACTATCTAGCTCTCCTAATCAGCCCTTGCGACTCCTGTGGACTCTTATTACTTAGGTAAGTTCTGATTTGAAGTTAACATTACTCTTTGTTGCTTCTTCTGTGAAGAAATATATTGTTTGGTGTTATGCCGCCGCATCCGCTACAATTTCAAGGGCAAACGTACACTCGGCGACCGAAAGAACGGAGGCCAAACAACGGGGCTGAACCATCCGGTTCAGCCCCCAACCTATGAAGACGCCAAGGGGGGACTGAACCGACCCGGTTCAGTCCCCAAGTGGGGGGGGGGGGGGCGACCGGCCCCCTTGAGCCCCAGGTATTAATAAACCCGGGGCTCCCTTTCGATGGCATGATGATTATTCTCAAGGTATTTCCTCTCCCTCTCTCCCTAACCCTAATCCCTCTCCTTTCCCTCTCTAAATCTTCCCCTAGATCTCTCTTCTACTTGCAAGATCTTATCATTTGGTATCAGAGCAACATCCTGCGACAATGGTGACTCGCTCAGAAGCCGAAACCGCGCTGCTTGCATCCCTCGAGGAGAACTATGTAGGGTTGTCGGACACGATGACGACGCTCGAAGAACAAGTGAAATCCTCCCAAAAAAACCCTAGAGGATCGCTTGGATGCGCGCATGGAGGAGATCAAAACCCTACTTGCACAAAATCTGAAGGGAAAAAATCCTGCGGTGGAAGGATCGGAAACGGAGGCATCCTACCACCCTATTGCGCAGAACGACACTGGAATCGGAAGCGGAGTGCAGCAGGGGACCGGATCGGGGCCTATGGGGGGCGGTTTCGTCGCTTCGGGATCGGCGGAAGCCGATCCTACGCGGATCGACGCGTACGCCTACCGCGCGGCGGGATCGGCCCAGGAGGGATACGGGGGCCCTGGAGGGCACGTCGGGGGGTCGACGGAGGCCGGCTACCGCCGCCCAGGTGGCTGGAGGCCGCCGGAAGGCCTGGCGGCTCCGTGCGGACCGTTCGGCTCCCAGCCCTCCTGGAACGGACCCGGGACTCAAGCTGGCCCCTCTTGGCGGGGTCCGGGGCAAGGAGTGGCCCCTTTTCGACCAACTGGAGCGAATGCGGTCCCAATCGGAGGAGTGGCGGGCATCCTACCGACACCTCCGCTCTACGGAGGACCGGTGGACTACGGAAATGGCAACTCATGGGGTGGAGGGCAACAAGGAGGCTACAGCATGGACCGGGGGCGGCCCGGGCCCGCAGCGGCCCCGACGCAACCTTACCAACCAGCACATGCAGAACCCCGGCCATACATGCAGCCCAAATTGACACGTATGAACTTCCCTAAGTTCAAGGGCGGCGACGCCCTAGAGTGGATCCAGAAGGCGGAGCTTTTCTTCAAGTACCAAGAGATTCCGGAGGGGCAGTGGGTCCAGTTGGCGTCTTTCCATCTGGAGGAGGACGCCTTCCAGTGGATCAAGTGGTTTCTGAGGGGACGCAATTACGCACCGTGGGAGGAGTTTGTGGAGTCCTTCTCGGCTCGTTTCGGGCCTTTAGAGTATGAAGATGTGGAGGCTATGTTACAGAAGCTGCGGCAGAAAGGATCAGTCACAGAGTACCGGACAGAATTCGAATGGTTGGCCAATCGGGTCAATTGGGAAGAGAGGACAATGCTGAGTTGTTTTGTATCCGGACTGAATGACCATTTGAGAGACGAGGTCCACGCGTACATGCCACGCAGTCTGAGTCATGCCATCAGCCTAGCCAGGATACAGGAGGAGCGGTACAACCGGCAGAAGACCCGGACAACAGGACGGGCACCCACAGTGACAGACGTAGCCAGGAAGGAACCACCGGCCAGGGGCCGTCCCACTGTGACGAAGTTGACATGACAGGAGCTGCAGGCCAGAAAGGACAAGGGGTTGTGCTTCAAGTGTGATGAGAAATTCGTTCCGGGGCATCGGTGCCAGAAGGTCCAAGTCTTCATGCTGCGGAACGAGGACGGCGAAGAAGACACTACGGGTGACTCAGTTGAGGATGATCTGGATCTTACGGAGTTTGGCATATCTCTTCAGGCGATGACAGGGTGCACAGCTCCCCTCACTTTACGGATCGCATGGGAAATTGGCCAGGAGAGGGTTACTATACTAGTCGATAGTGAGAGCACCCACAATTTCATTGACCCCGAGGTAGCTCTCAAGACAGGGATTCCTATTGATCGAGAGGCCGCATTCCAGGTCATGGTTGCGGATGGGAGCAAGTTGCGATGCGAAGGGGTCCTGAAGGGGGCCGAGCTGCGGATGCCGGGGTACATCTGCCACACCGACGTCTACCTTCTCCCCATTCGAGGCTCGGATATGGTCTTGGGAGTGCAGTGGCTCCGGCAGTTACGGCGGATGACCACAGATTGAGACAGGATGACGTTGGAGTTTACTCAGCAGGGCAAGGACCACTGTTTGCAAGGCATCAGGACATCTCCACTCAAGGAGATCTCACTCAGGGGTTTGCAGAGACTAGAGGAGCAAGGCGGGACAATAGCCATGATTCTGGGGGTGGCACCCGTGGGATCAGAGGCTAGCGCGGAGCCCGAGCAGATACAAGCACTTTTGGGACAGTACGATGATGTTTTCCAGGAGCCACGCTCCCTTCCACCGTCCCGCTTCCGGGACCATCAGATTCAGTTGAAGGTTGGGACGGATCCTACCAACATCCGGCCTTACCGCTACCCCCATATTCAGAAGATCGAGATAGAGCGCAGCGTACGCTAGATGCTGACGTCCGGTATTATACGTCCCAGTACTAGTGCTTTCTCTTCCCCGATCATACTGGTGAAGAAGAAAGACGGTTCGTGGAGATTTTGCGTGGATTATCGGGGGCTTAACAGTTCCACCATCAAGGACAAATTTCCCATTCCTATGATCGAGGAGTTGCTGGATGAGCTACACGGGGCGCACTTATTCACCAAATTGGATCTCCGGTCCGGTTACCATCAGATTCGCATGAAGGAGGACGACATCCACAAGACGGCCTTCCGTACCCACGATGATCACTATGAGTTCTTGGTGATGCCATTTGGGTTGGCCAACGCACCCTCGACCTTCCAGGCAGTCATGAATGAAATATTCCGCCCTCTTCTTCGAAGGTATGTGCCAGTTTTCTTTGACGATATACTTATCTACAGCAGGACTTGGGAGGATCACTTGGAGCACGTCCGCACCGTCCTCACCATATTTCGAGATCACAAGCTGTACGCCAAGCGGTCCAAGTGCTCATTTGGACAGCCGGAGGTTGAGTACTTGGGACACTTGGTGTCCGCACACGGGGTACAAGCTGACCCAAAGAAGATCGCGAGCATGGTAGATTGGCCACCCCCCACGACGGTCCGGGCTTTGAGGGGTTTCCTCGGGCTGACAGGGTACTATCGGCGGTTCGTGAAGGATTATGGCAAGATAGCCCGCCCCCTCACTCAGCTGTTGCAGAAAGACGCTTTTCACTGGAGTTCAGAGGCAGAGGTCGCCTTTCAGTCTCTGAAGGCGGCTATGACTACTACCCCGGTTCTGGCGCTTCCAGATTTCTCCAAGACATTCGTAGTGGAGGCCGATGCGTCGGGGGTCGGTATTGGCGCTGTGTTGATACAGGAGGGCCGACCCTTGGCCTACTTCAGCAAGGCGTTGGCACCCCGGACACTGGGCCTTTCGACGTACGAGAAGGAGATGTTAGCCATCCTGCATGCGGTCGCCTTATGGCGGCCTTATCTCTTGGGACGACACTTCCAGATCCGTACAGATCACCAGAGCCTGAAACATTTTCTGGAGCAGAGATTAGCCTCACCGTTGCAGCAGAAGTGGCTGACCAGGTTGCTGGGGTACGATTATGAGATTGTGTACAAGCAGGGGAAGGAAAATGTGGTGGCTGATGCACTCTCCCGTCTACCAGAGAGTTCCGTGTCCCATATTTCAGGACCAGTGATTGAGTCACTGGAAGAGATACAGGCAGAAGTTCAGCAGGATCCGGATCTACAAGCCATCATTGCAGCACTGCGACAGGGGGAGCCTACTGAGGCCGGCTACCACTTGCAGGGAGACAGACTTTACCATCAGGGCCGGCTAGTCCTCCCTGCCACGTCGGCCTGGCGGACTGTCATGATGCAAGAGTTTCACGCCTCACCCACCGGAGGGCACGCCGGCATCTTGCGAACATTACAACGGGTCCGGGCGAATGTTTTTTGGAAAGGGCTGCGACGCGATGTTCAACGGTTTATACGTGAATGTGAGATCTGCCAGCGACAGAAGTACGAGACTACCTCTCCTGCCGGGCTGCTGACACCGGTGGAGATTCCCCGTCAGATTTGGGACACTGTCTCTATGGATTTCATTGACGGCCTGCCCAAGTCTCAGGGCAAATCCGTCATCTTGGTCGTGGTTGACAAGTTGTCCAAATACGGACACTTCATCGCTATGAGCCATCCGTACACGGGAGCAACAGTTGCTGATGTTTTTGCCAAGGAGATTGTGAGACTTCACGGAATTTCGAGCGCTATCATATCAGACAGGGACCCCGTCTTTGTGAGCAATTTCTGGCAGGAGCTGTTTCGACTTCAGGGGACTTCCCTCCGCATGAGCACGGCCCATCGCCCTCAGACAGACGGGCAGACGGAGGTCCTCAACCGTGGGGTTGAAACCTATTTGCGGTGTTTTGTCATGGATGAGCCACGCTCCTGGACTCGGTGGCTCCATTGGCCGGAGTACTGCTACAATACATCTTTCCATACGGCCAGCAAGCTCACTCCTTTTGAGGTGGTCTACGGCCTCCCCCCGCCTACTTTGAGTTCTTATGAGCCAGCCAGCACCGCTCTGCCCGCGGTCGACCGGATGTTACTAGATCGCGACCGGACTTTATCGCTACTCCGGGAGAACTTACGCATCGCCCAAGATCGCATGAAGATTCAGGCAGACAAACATCGTACCGAGTGGGAGTTTGCGGTCGGTGATGAGGTCTTCCTTAAACTCCAACCATATCGGCAACTATCGGTCTCTCGGCGGACCAACCAGAAACTGGCACCGAAATACTATGGCCCGTTCCGCATCCTCCGCCGGGTGGGTCCCGTGGCTTATACTCTTGCCCTCCCGGAGGGTTCTCGCATCCATCCAACGTTCCATGTATCCTTGCTGAAGAAGAAGCTCGGGAACTCCACTTCCATCAGCCCTACTCTCCCAGAGGCTACTAGCAGCGGCGAATTGCGGCCTTCGCCGGAGGCGATCCTGTTGACCAAATGGAAGAGGCGGGGTGCCGAGTACCGGCTCGAGCTACTCGTCAAGTGGGCGCACATGCCCGCCGAACATAATTCTTGGGTTGACTTCTCGGAGTTTCACGAGGTGTTTCCGGATTTCCCACTTGAGGACAAGTTGCCGCTTGAAGGGGGAGGGAATGTTATGCCGCCGCATCCGCTACAATTTCAAGGGCAAACGTACACTCGGCGACCGAAAGAACGGAGGCCAAACAACGGGGCTGAACCATCCGGTTCAGACCCCAACCTATGAAGACCCGGTTCAGTCCCCAAGTGGGGGGGGCCGACCGGCCCCCTTGAGCCCA
The DNA here is from genome assembly GCA_039583875.1 of Platanthera guangdongensis. Classification (NCBI taxonomy): domain Eukaryota; kingdom Viridiplantae; phylum Streptophyta; class Magnoliopsida; order Asparagales; family Orchidaceae; genus Platanthera; species Platanthera guangdongensis. The sequence continues at coordinate 434,336 of CM077155.1, forward strand.
AGGTATTAATAAACCCTGGGCTCCCTTTCGATGGCATGATGATTATTCTCAAGGTATTTCCTCTCCCTCTCTCCCTAACCCTAATCCCTCTCCTTTCCCTCTCTAAATCTTCCCCTAGATCTCTCTTCTACTTGCAAGGTCTTATCATTTGGGATCTAAATTCGTACAAATCTATTCAATTTTGATTCTACTTGAATGACGTATTTAATGAGCATTTTATTGAAGCGCTCTTTGTTTAATTTTAATTGGATATTGGTTGTATTTCTAATGCCCAATTCCTAAGGTGAGTGTTTGTGGATACAACAACAACACTCAAGCCTTTATCCCACTATAGTGAGGTTGGCTATATGGATCCTTTGTCGCCATTGTGCTCTATCTTTTGTCATAATCTAACTAATGTCTAAGTACATCATGTTTTCCTTATAGTTTTATTCCAAGTCTTTATTGGTCTACCCCTCCCTCGTTTAACATGCCTAGTGACTAGACTCAGTGTGAGTGTTTGTGGATGCTACTAATAAATTTAGCATTTAGTGTAATTATTCGTCGGATAATTGCATGAACATTGCATCACTTAGAAACTTACCCACGGCAATATACTTGCATTTCATTAGAGTTCCGTTAGAGCACATTTACACCACAACACATTAATCTGCCTCAGTATGTCTTGATCTGCCTCAGTATGTCTTGATAAAATCACAGCTAATTGTGTGGCAATGATCTTTTTCATTCATACGTGGACACAAAATTCGATTATTCTAATATTGGGGCATGGGATGCATTTATTTCTTTATTATTTAAAGGGCAGATACCATATTCTTTGGTATGAATTAAAATACCTTGCAGATCTTTTGTAGCAGTGGCATTAGATGTCATTTACCCGTTGATCCTGCTTTTAGATGAAATAAAAAGGTGAAATTGTTTTGACGGCTCGTTAATCTGGGCTTGTAACCTAAGTGGGAAAGACTTGAGTGTTTTCACCAAGGCCTTACCACGCCCACTATACTGACAGTTTGTTTACAAGCTTGACACCTACAATTTGTATGCTCCAATCTTGCTGGGGAGTGTAAAAGAATTATCTTATCCTATGTAAAATCTCATGTAAAGGCTCGCTGTTGGCATGTTTAGTTTAGTCTCACACTTTAGTTTGGAGTTGAGCTTTCACTACAGCTTCCTATATATATGTGTGTACTAATCCTAGTATTTAAATATTGAAATGAGAAAGGAAGTCTTTTTCTCTTTGTATTCTTACTTTCTACAAAAACAAAATTAAAATGGTTAAATTTAAATAATTATTTAATTTCCATTAACTAATGTTGAATATGCTTTATTTTATTAAATCTTTTTTTGTGTCTTTGCCTTAATTAACATGTTACCTAATTTGAAAGATCTTTTTATTCACGGACTTAGTGAGCTATCACACAAATAAATCATAACAACGAGCGCGAGCGATATGCACGATACAAAAAAAGTACATATGTGATATACAATAAATGTGCTATAAAACATGCCCTAAATAAACGCGTGCTAAAATAAAAGTGTGCGATACATATGCAAGTAAAAATAATAAAAAAAATGATGCGATGATTTAACTCATGTTGATAGGTTGTTGATGAGAGTCTGCTTGAAGACTCTTTATCAAGTCGATCGGGGGATCGAGCCCCGGCCTCAACAACCTATCATCTCTATGGTGGAGCCGAGGATGGGTTGGGGTGTACGGTCCGTAGGCTTGCAAGCGGTGCGGTTTGGTGCTGTTTGAGCTCGAACTGAAACTGCATCACAATGTGCGGTTTTGACCGACCGAAACAACACTGCACTGAAATTGTGCGGTGCGGTTTCATTTCGGTGTGGTTTGCGGTCGGTTTTTGCTGTGTGATTTCGGTTGTTCACTGCTTTTTATCACATTCATTTTTAATAACAATAATTGCAAGACTCCATTGAATATCTGATCTCATCTCTTGTTTAGAAAAAAATAACGTTAATTTTTTCAACAACACTCTACACAGGAAACCAATATATCACTATGAATTGTTATGTACACAAAAAACTGATAATTTGACATCATGTTGTGTTCCTAAATGAATAAATGATATTGGATTATGGGTTGAGATTAATGATTATTATAAAGCATAACAAAAACAAAAAACAACACAAAGTTATAACAGAACTACAATAATATACAGAATGATTCAAAATTATAACAGAAACCTATATAACCCTTGATTATTTTTGACTATGAAAGCTTATAAACCAAAAAATTATGAAAACATCAATGGGAAAGGGAGGACGACGAACAATGTGCTAAAAAATAGCAGTAAAGAGAAAAAATGGTGGTAATAATTTATGGAGGAGAATGGGTAACTGTGAAAAATACCAGATCAGATCTTCTTCACCTTCCTTCACCCAATCTGTTTTTTTATAGAATAATCCTTTTCCTTCACCTCTTCTTCGCTCGTCGTAGCCCGCTAAAGGCTCCGCTTCAAAACGCGGTCAGCTGACGGAGCCGCACCGGCAGGAGCCCAAGCACGGAGGAGCGGATCTGCGAAGATGCCTGATTCGATGGCTTCAACGGGAACTCAGGAGAGCAAAAGTTGAAGATCAGGAGATGCTAGGGCAAACCGAGGGGGCCGGCGGCGCGCAGCGACGAGACTCGGGAGAGCAAATTGAGAAATGACTCAAATGAGTTTGTCGACTGGAAAATAATTATCAAATAGGGTTTTGAACTTTTGGTTTGAGTTGAAACCGACAACCCGTGAAAACCGTCAAACCGGCACCTAGGAAATTTGCTAGGCCTGCGAACTGTTCGAGCCCAAGCAATTGCACCGACAACACCACACCAATTTATAAATTAATTACGGTGCGGTTTTCTCGATTTTCACAAACTAAAAACTGCACCGCACCAATAAACCTGCGGTTTTCAGACCCCCAAAACCGAAGTGCATCACACCCGATCGGTGTGGTTTGCAATGTAGTGCAGTGCGGTTTTGTGGTTTGGTACAGTTTTCGTTTTTTTGTGCAGGCCTAACGGTCCGTGGATCTGATAAAGCCGCCTTGGTGAGACGCTAAGGTGAGCCCCCTGGTGGGACTCTAGGGTGTCGGGCAGGTGTGACGCTTGTGCCGCATCAGAGACTGACCATTGATGATACTTGGATGACATCATAAGAGCTTGACTTGCCACTAAGCTTCGTGGTGAGTATGATCATCTTTATTCAATAGAGATGAATGCTCTCAGGCCGGGATGGGGGGTGGGAGGAAGAGTTAGGATCGCCGTATGGATGATCTGAGCCCGCGATTGAGTTTAGAGCAACAACGAGATATTTTTATGTATTTCAGAGTGCATGCGACTCCTGTGGATTCTTATTACTTAGGTAAGTTCTGATTTGAAGTTAACATTACTCTTTGTGAAGAAATATATTGTTTGGGATCTAAATTCGTACAAATCTATTCAATTTTGATTCTACTTGAATGACGTATTTACTGAGCATTTTATTGAAGCGCTCTCTTTAATTTTAATTGGATATTGGTTGTATTTCTAATGCCCAATTCCTAGTGTGAGTGTTTGTGGATACAACAACAACACTCGAGCCTTTATCCCACTATAGTGGGGTTGGCTATATGGATCCTTTGTCGCCATTGTGCCCTATCTTTTGTCTTAATCTAACTAATGCCTAAGTACATCATGTGTTCCTTATAGTTTTATTCCAAGTCTTTATTGGTCTACCCCTCCCTCGTTTAACATGCCTAGTGACTAGACTCAGTGTGAGTGTTTGTGGATGCTCCTAATAAATTTAGCATTTAGTGCAATTATTCGTCGGATAATTGCATGAACAATGCTTCACTTAGAAACTTACCCACGACAGTATACTTGCATTTCATTAGAGTTCCGTTAGGGCACATTTACACCACAACACATTAATCTGCCTCAGTATGTCTTGATAAAATCACAGCTAACTGTGTGGCATTAATCTTTTTCATTCATAAGTGGACACAAAATTCGATTATTCTATTATTGGGGCATGGGATGGATTTATTTCTTTAGTATTTAAAGGGCAGATACCATATTCTTTGGTATGAATTAAAATATTTTGCAGCTCTTTTGTAGCAGTGGCATTAGATGTCATTTACCCGTTGATCCTGCTTTTAGATGAAATAAAAAGGGTGAAATTGTTTTGACGGATCGTTAATCTGGGCTTGTAACCTAAGTGGGGGCATTAAGGTATTGGGAATTAAAGACTTGAGTGTTGTTATTCAAGTTTCTTCAGATTTTTAATGGAATAACTGTAATCAATGTTTTCAGGCTATTGCTTCACTATCAAGCAAAGTTTAAACCGTTTAGAAGGCCTTGCAGGCTCCCGGCAAACCACTTTGTGAATGCTTAGGGTGCTTTCTTGAACAAGTCGATGAAGGGAAACCTGGTGTTGTTGCCCTTCGCTGAGAGATGCAAAGTAAGTGCCTTTCACCTTTGTCCCAGCTCGTGGTTACTGCAATAAGCTGGAAGTTATAGCTCAATGATTCTCCTTGTAGTTCTCCCAAAGGATTTCTCAACAGATCATTATTGAACTACAAGTTTTTCCTTGCAGAATATATTGGCAGCCAATTGCCAAGCTTATCTAAATACAATTAAAGCTGATGCCAAGGGGAGGTGAGTGCTGTTCAGTAGCCACTTAACCTTTAAAAGAAATCCTATTAAATTAGATCACAACTTTACTCTTTGATGGTTTTGTACGGAGGAGAAACTTTATAATTCTACCTCATAATGTTTTATAGACAGCATACTTAAATCATTGATCATGTGGTAGCTCATTTCATGTTTTGTAGCAAGGATGACATCCATACCTCAAGGATACATTACATGTTTAGGAAGGGAAAGCCATACATCTGGGTGAAAGAAGATGACCTGCACAACGTGGTACTTTTTTTTTCAGCTACTTGACATACTTAAAGTTTGGGTTCAGTTACTTCCGTCTATTTAAAAATTGCATGGTTTCATTTTTTTTGTAGAAATTCACAGGAGAAAGAAAAAGTAAAAGTATTTTATTTATTTTCTCAAAAAATGTTCCCTTGTATAATACATGTATGAGTACAAATATATAGGAAGAGAGAGAGAGAGAGAAAGGAGAGGATTCCCAATCTTAAGATGCAGGACTAAACTAGATTACAAGTGGGCTCCCATTTGGGCCTCAATATTGGGCATTTTTACATGTCTTTTTTTAACACTCTCCCGTAAGCTGGAGCATACAAATTGTAAGCACCAAGTTTGGACCAAAACTGATGATATACGGTCACGGTAAGGCATTGGTGAGAATGCCAACAAATAGCCCGGTAGCAGGAACATGCTATAATTCCAACTTCTTTAATTGAACCTTCTTCCGAATGAAGTGACAGTCAACTTCAATGTGTTTGGTTCGCTCATGGAATATATACAACAACTTGACCGTCATAAAACAACGTTGTTGGTGAGGAAAGTTTGACTCCCAAATCACCAAGGAGAGTTTATAACCCGGTGAACTCAGACACAACAGTCGCCATCACATGCTACTCAGGCTCAGCAGATGAGCGAGCAATAACATATTGCTTCCTGCTACACCAGGTAATAAGGTTTCCACCAAAATAGGTACAAAAATCAGTTGTGGAGCGTCGATCATCGAGAGAACCTGTATAGTCAACATCAGAATATGCAATCAGAGATAGAGAGGACGATGGTTTGTACACAAGCCCTTGTCCAGGAGCCGTCTTCAAGTACCTGAGGATGCACTCGACGGCCTGGAGATGAGAGGTCCGTGGAGGATGCATGAATCGACTGACAACTCCAACAACAAACAAGATATCAGATCTTGTAACCTTTAGATATATCAACTTTTTTACAAGACGTTGATAATATTCTGGATTTGTAAGTAGTGGATCAAAGTCAGATTCATGAGCACAAAGTTTGTGGTTGACATCCATAGGAGTGTCAGCAGGTTTGCATTCTGAATAACCAATATCTTGAAAACGATCAAGACAATACTTCCGTTGTGAATAGAACAAGGCCATCAGGTCATCTTGTTACCTCAAGTTTAAGGAAGTACCGATGATTATCCAGATCTTTAGTTTGAAAGGCAGAGTTTAAGTTTTGCTTAATCAGTTGTATCCCCGTGGAGTCATTACCAGTAATCAGAATATCATCTACATAAACTAGGAGAATAACTGTGCTAGTTGGTTGATGACGAGAAAAATTAGCCGAGTTTCGCATAAAGCCAACTTCACGAACAACCTTACTAAATTTTTCAGGCTAAGCTCAAAGAGACTGTTTGAGACCATAAATTGATTTTTTGAGATGACAAGCACGAGAATCCCCCGTGGTCTCAAACCTGGGAGGTTGGTGCATGCAAACAATTTCGAGAAGGTCCCCATTGAGAAAAATATTTTTGATATCCAACTGATGTATGGGCTATTGTTGATGAACCGCTAAGGAAATTAGGACCCAAACAGTATTTAACTAGATAACTGGTGAGAATGTTTCATCATAGTCGAGGCTTTGTTGCTGTGTAAATCCCTGAGCCACAAGACGAACTTTTAGGTTTTCAACTGTCCCGTCTGGAGCATGTTTTATTGCAAAGACCCACTTACAGCCAACACAAGTCTGATCTGGAGGAAGAGGGACAAGATCCCAAGTTTAGTTAGCCCAAATGACAGTCATTTTCTCATCCATGGCTGCATGCCACCCCGGATGTTGGAGATCCTTCTACAAAAAGTTAGGTATAAAAATGGAGGATAACGATATCGTGAATTTGAGGAGAGGTGGGGAAATACGATGTAAGGATACATGATTCGCCAAGGGGTGCGCCGTAGAGGTTGATGCTAGTTTGACAGGCCGCGGAATAACACTGATAGTGGGTAACTGCCGTAGGGCATCAAATTTGGGAAGACGTCAAGTGCATACACGAAGAGGTGGTTCGGGTTGAACTATTGTCAGGGTTGGTGTGGGAAGAAATGGTGGAAGAGGAGACGTGATAGGGACGATAGGGCGAGGTAGAGGAGGAGGCAGAAGAGGAGTTGAAGGAGAGGAGTGAAACGGTTGGTTCTCGAGAAAGGTTACATCTGCCGAAATGACCAATTTGCCATCGGTTGGAGAATAACACACATAACTCTTCTGAGTGTGAGAGTATCCAACGAACATAAATTATGTAACACGAGGACCAAACTTATCAATAGACGGACCAAGATTATAAACATAATATGGACATCCAAAAACACAAGGCGCGAGGGAAAAAGGAGGCTTCAAAGAAAAATGAAGACTGAACGAAGTCGCAAAGTTGAGCATGAATGAGGACATGCAGTTTATGTGATAACAAGTACAAGTAGCAACGAAATTCCAGTATGATGTGGGTACCTGCATTTAAAACATGAATGATCGGACGACATCAAGAAGGTGACGATTTTTCCGCTCGACCACACCATTTTGTAGTGCTGTAACGGTTTGGTTTGGTTTGGTTTTTAAGCAAAACCACAAACAGAACCACCCCTATGCGGTTTCAAAATTTTGGAACCGAACCAAGCCGCTCAAACATTGAAACCGAACCGAACCAAACGGTTCGATTTGGTTTTGGGGTTTAAATAATGTGATACAAACAATTTTCTAACTACAAACCTTAGTACATATTAACTATGTATCCCAAAGCGCACAAAATTCCATGATGCACCTGGGGATGATCCTAATAGTTATGAGCTTGCAAGTGAATGTTGGACTCCAGTTCACACGGTACATCTTTAGTTGGAAAACCCAATGTTAATCTTCTCGGCTATAATATTTTCAATGTAGAAATTGTTCATCATTTCTTGTGTGTTTCTGCTCTATTTTAATTAATTTATTCTAATAATTTTTATATTATATAAGGATGAGTTTTATTTAGTAGTAAAGTTAAAACTGATTTCACAATTATTATATAAATTGAATGGTGGATGAAATCAAATCAAAATGTATTGTTTTAACTTCTAAAAAAACTGAGAAATCCCAATAATACTGGAAAAAAGATTTTGTATTCCGTAATTCACGAGGCACACACGTGAATACAACTAAATTACACGATGAAAACCTATATTGAAATGTAATTAAAAAAATAAATGTTGTCATACACTTCGGTTCGGTTCGACTCGGTTTGGTTTGTCATGCAAAACCATGAATCGAACCGTATGGTTTTTCTAAAATCAAAACTGTGACCGAACCACGACCTACTGAAACCGAACCAAACTGTGTGGTTTGGTTTGACGGTTCGGTTGGTTTTTGCTTACGGGCCTACCATTTTGTTCAGAAGTATAAACACACGAAGTTTGATGGATAATGTCAAACTCGGCAAACAAATTTGAGAAGGTACGACTGGTATATTCATGTGCATTGTCTGTGCGAAGCACTTTTAAGGTAGTGGAAAACTGAGTTCGAATCACAATAATAAAGATACAAAAGATAGAGGTAATTTCAGCACGATCGCGAAGTAACTACAACCAGGTTATGCGCAAGTAATCATCATCAACAACAACAAAGCATCGTTAATCATAAACATTAGGTTTTTATATGGACCCCAAATATCAGAATGCATTAAAAAAGACCATCACTACGAGTATATAGACTAAAAGATACATGATGTTATTTGCCAAAGATACAAGATTCACAAGTAAACTCATGAAGGGAGACATCATGAAAAGTTTTCTTGAGAATATGGAGGGGAGCATGCCCAAGACGTCGATGTCAATCAACAGAAGATACCGCATAGAGAACAGTAAGTGGAACATCCAAGAGATAAAGCCATTAGACAGCCGTCCCTTACCAAGGATATTCTGCGTTTGTTGATCTTGCACAATGAAGGAGGAAGGTGAGAAGGTTACACAACAATCAAGTTCTTGAGTAAGACGGCTAATAAAAAACAGGTTAAAAGGTGATCCTAGAATATGAAGGACCGATGATAGAGAGAGGATTGGAGTGAGAGGTACATTAGTAGCTCCAGAAACCGGGGTGGTGTCGCCATTGACCACAATGATAAACTTGGGATATGCAAATTGTAAGTACTGATGTGGTTTCTGCGGAGTAATATGGTGTGGTTCCCGAGTCCACAATCAAGTGGGAGCTACGAGAGAGACAAGATATACCTTCATTGGAGATCGACGCAACGGATCCAGATGAGCGACTAATCACCCCTTAGAGATGTTGGAGCTGGGTGCGCAAAACATCGATGTCGTTACGGGTGGAGTGAGAATCAACTGTAGTAGAAGCAGTGAGATGTGGAGGTAGACCATGCTTGTGATAGCAAGTGGACTTAAGATGACCATCCTGACCACAATAAGTACATTTAAAAGGAGGTCTTCCAACACGGCCCCATCCCCAAGAAGTGGTGCGACCTCCACTAGTCGGAGCAGGAGGAGTAGACGAGGGCTGCTGGAGGAAAGCTGAAGATAAATTCAAAGGAGCATCCGGTGGCTGTGTAACCTTTAAGAGCATAGAGCAAACATCCGACAAAGAGGGAGTTGTAGATGAATAAAGATTTTGAGCCCGGAAATTGTGAAGATGGAGTGGAACACGGGCCATCATCATGACAATCCCAACTATTTTTTTGGGCCCGTTGTGCAACTAGATCCACAGTGGGAGGTTGATGCTATATCCATGCCTCAACAAGAGTCATGGATTTTGCAATAAAGGAGGTCAAGTCACCTGTTGAACCAGGTTCAAGTGTTTGAAGGTCGGTGATGACGTTGAACAGGTGCTGAAAGCCGTCCTTGCAAGAATAAAGGGAATAAAACTCCTACATAACTTTGACTGTCTCATGATACATGACCATCCGATATGTCTCGGTGTCCATTGATTTGAGGATCCATGATTGGACACGACCGTCATCACGGGTCCACTCCTCCCTGGGTGTGGTAGGAGGTGCCCTTGTCAGATGATGAAAAAGACCTTTGGTCTGCAGAACATGGCGAACTGAGTGCACCCACTCAACAAAGTTCCGCTTTCTACTGAGAGAGATGACGGTGAACCGAAGCTCATCGCAAATTTCAGGAAGAGGAGCAACTAGGGGTGCAAGTTGAGTTGAGCCGGCTCGAAAAAAGCTCGACTCGAGCTCGAGCCTGTCGAGCTCGAGCTCGAGCTCGGCGAGCTCGAGCTCGATTACGAGTCTAGCTCGAGCTCATTTAATGTTGTTCATGAGCTCGCGAGCCGGCTCGCGAGCTTTTTATTTATACATTTTTTTTTAAAAAATTAAAAAATAAGAAAAATAAAAAAAATAAAGCTCATGAGCTAAAAAGCCCGCGAGCAGCTCGAGCTCGAGCTCGCGAGCAGCTCGAGCTCGAGCTCGAGCTCGAGCTCGAGCTCGCGAGCTCGAAACTCGAGCTCGAGCTCGATAAGTTGGCCTTGAGCTCGAGCTCGAGCTGAGAAAAATGAGCTCGTCGAGCTCGAGCTCGAAATGAAAAGCTCGAGCTCGAGCTCGAGCTTGGAAATTTTGTCAAGCTCGACTCGAGCTCGACTCGTTTGCACCCCTAGGAGCAACAACACGGCAGAAAGTGAGGAAGCAATTGTTGAATCCATGAAACCAATAACAACAGCAAGGTGAGGTGCACCTAGATAGCAAAACAGGCCGTTGCGGCAAGGGAGCAACTTTTGCGGATTCAAGGTGCGACCAGAGGTGAGGAGAAGTAGCAAGCGGCAAGCGACAAATGCAAGAGAGGCGGCTAGCAGAGGCAAGAGGCGCAACAGAGGTGCGACAAGGGAGGCGACAAGAGGTGCGACTAGCAAAGACAAGAAGCGCAGCTAAGCAAGCGGCAAGCAGAGCAGCAATAGCACGACCAACGACAAATGCAAGATTTGCAGCTTGGGAAACTGCGACAAATGGTGCAGTAAACAGATGCACGACGCGCGGCGGGGCAATAAGCAAGTGGTAAACAGGTGCACGACGCATGACTAGAAGAGAACAACACTGCGAATAGAAGCAACAGACTAGGGCGCGACCATTCATCGACCTAAGAAGGATGGACGCGGCGAGGAAGCATCGGCTAGACAAATCTCACAATGGCAAGGAATTGCGAGCAAGAAGCTGCAAGGTCGGCGAGCAGAGCAGCAAAGACAGAAGTAGACCGCGACGAGCAGTCTTGCGGCAAAGAAGAAGACGCGAAGACGCGCGACAAGGGAGATAGGATCACAGTGAGTAGAGAAGACAATGGGTCCCACTGATCAGAAGAGAGAAACTATAAAAGCAGGGGATTGAGAGGGAGGAAGGGGGCATGGGAGGGGGGGGGGTGAACCACGGGAGGTAAGAAAAAACTGCGGTTAGAGCAAAAGAGTCTGCAGAGGCAGGAGCCAGGGAAACTTGCGGTTAAAAGCTATCTACTATGTTGCACCGACACCGACACGTGACACACGATACGACACGACACGACTCGCGACTCGTGAATTCTCAAAAATATCATATTTCGACACGCTGGGACACATATATTAAATATTTATTTTTTATAATTATGAAAATCCTAAAACATTTAGCAAAAAATTTAAAATGAACAAATAACAAATATTCAAATAAATTAAGACATGTTTAAATATTTTTCATCAAATATTCAAATGCAAAACTTAGCCAATTGTCAAAAAATGATAGAACATTAACACATTATCTTTTCTTATAGTTTTTTCGCCTCAAATAAATCACTTCTTAAGACTTTTACACACTTTCAATTTCTTTTCCGCCAATGATTAACAAATGTGTTTTCACTCTTGTATATGAACTTATAAAATCTTTTTCACAAAAAATGCACTTCCAAGACAATGGCCTCCCGTCTCACCGTGAGTAGCTAGCTTAGGGACACGTGTGTCCGATTGAGAGCGACACACGTGTCCTATTGAGCGGGACACGCGAGTCCCGCGTGAGCCAGCGCGTCGGATTTCCGACACGAGTGCCGGACTTCCGACACGAGTGCCGGACTTCCGACACGAGTGTCAGAGAGTGTCGGAGAGTCGGACGAGTGTCGGAGAGTCCGACACCGACACGCTGGGCATTTTGAAGTGTCGGTGCTTCATAGACTATCTAACCTCTCTTTGATATCATGTAGAAATTCACAGGAGAGAGAAAAATAAAAGAATTTTATTTATTTTCTCAAAAAAATGTTCCCTTGTATAATACATGTATGAGTACAAATTATAGGAAGAGAGAGAGAGAGGAGAGGATTCTCAATCCTAAGATGTGAGACTAAACTAGATTACAAGTGGACTTCCATTTGTGCCTCAATATTGGGCCTTTTTACATGTCTTTCTTTAACACTTTTCAAAATATTGCATTTTAGAAATGAGAAAGTGGCGGACCATCTCTTATATCATCTTCAAATGTGGGAGAATTTTATAAAGTTATTTATGATTCATAGGATAAGTTTTGAGTTCAATATGGTACTTTCTCTTTCATCTTCTCATTATTGTGAATATGCTTTATGACTGCTCAAATGTTTACTGTGCAGAATGTGATCATTGATGAGCGTAGTTCACTTTCCGTTGCTGCTGTCTTTCCCGGTCCCCTTATGAGACTGCTCAAATCCATGGGAAAGGTTGGTTTATGTACAGTTTTTTCTTTTGAGGCATTTGTCCATGATAATGGTTGCATCAGCACTTTTGGAAAGCATTGTTTCTTCTTTTTGTTGGGAGATTCAACTTTAGTTTGTTTTGCCCTCACTGTTTTCAATCTAGGATAGGGAAATCTTTAATTTGCTCTTACATCACTCTTTTTCTTCAGTAACAGTTTTGATGGTAGAGATGGATTTAAAAAGCAACATATTTAGTTCACTTATCTTTGCCAAAGAGGTGTTGCACTCTTGACAAACAATTTTAGCATTCTCATATTTAATCAATTTTTTAATTTTATTTTAAAAGAGTTTTATTTCAACTTTCCAAAGATCTAAATCATTTAAACTTAAGTTGAAAAACTTGCATGTTTTTATATACTCTTTACACGAGTCCTCTTAAGAGAGAAGATGTAGCTCAGTGTCTCTTTGGACACTGGTGTCGTCATCTGCAGATCGTGTGTTTTTTCCTATAAGACACATGTTGGCCTTCTTGTCATCGCTTGAGCTAGGCATGCTCGACTCTTCATAACTTGAATCTGTTGAGAACGAGCGGGAGGAAAGAACAAATCTTAGGGTTTCTCTTCCTTCCTTTTTTCTTCTAGCTGAACCAACCCTCTTTAATAAAATCAGCCACATAATTGGATATGGTCACCACCCGGTGAGCATAAGTTAGCTTGCCTCTTAACACCCCCCTCAAGCTAACACCATAAACATCCAATATCCCGAGCTTGAGGGAGAAAGAATGAAAAGATTTACCAGATACAACTTTGGTAAGAATGTCAGCAAGTTGATCCTCTGATGACACAAACATCTTAGTAATAGTCTGATCCTGAATTTTGTCTCGCACAAAGTGGCAATCGATTTCAATGTGCTTTGTTCTCTCATGAAAAACAAGGTTGTTAGTTATGTGAATTGCAGCTTGGTTATCACAGTAAAGGTGCATAGCCTCAGAAACAGGAAAGCTCATTTCCCCCAAGATAGATTTAACCCAGATGAGTTCACAAGTAGTAACAACAATGACACGGTTCTCTGCTTCAGTGGAGGATCGAGTAATAACTTTTTGTTTTTTTACTTCTCTAGGAAATAAGGTTGTCACCAACAAAGATAGAATAACCGCTTGTAGATCTTCTGTCTAGAGAAGAACTCACCAAATCAGCATCACAGTAACCGTGGACCTTAAGGTGACCATGATCTTGATAGATAATGCCTTTTCCGGGATCCTTTTTTAAGTATTTGAGAATCCGCAGAACTGCTTGATAGTGATGAACTTTAGGGCTGTGCATGAATTGACTAACTAAGCCAACAACGAAAGAGATATCATGTCTAGTAATTGTTAGATAAATCAACTTTTCCACGATACATTGAAATTCCGACTTCCTCTCAAGATCAGGAGAAGTCTCCTTGTGAATGTCATAATTAGGATCAATAGGACTATCCATAGGTTTGACACTCAAATATCCAACGTCACTGAGAAGGTCCAAAACATATTTACGTCGAGAGATCATAATCTTACCTGCATGTCGAGCAATCTCAATTTCAAGGAAGTACCAAAGAAGACCCAAGTCCTTGATTTCAAGGGCAAAATCCAATTCCTCTTTAACCAGAGTAATGTGTTGGTCATCAGTTCCAGACTTTCAGTAATAATGATATCATCCACATAGTACATTCCTCCTTTTTGTAAACAAAAACTGAGTGATCAGAAGTACACCGAGTGAACTTTAGATTAACAAGTTTGTCACTTAGCTTGACAAACCAGACACAAGGTGACTGTTTGAGACCATACAAGGTCTTCTTAAGGCGATACTCATGTCCTTTAGGAACATCCATACTAGGAGGAGGGGTCAGATAGATCTCTTCCTCCAATTCACCATGGAGCATGACATTTTTGACATCAAGCTGGTGCAAAGTCCAAGACTATGAGCAGGAATAAACAATAAGAGTCTGACTGAGCTCAGTTTAGCAACCGGAGCAAATGTCTCTTGGAAGTCAACTCCATCAACCTGAGTGAAGCCTTTAGCTACCAATTTTGCTTTATATCTATCAAGAGTTCCATCTTGACGAAATTTATTAGTATATATCCATTTGCATCCGACTAAGTGACGTTCATGTGGGATATGAACAATTTCCCAAGTATTTTGACGTTGGAGATTTGCATCCGACTAGGTGACGTCCATGTGGGATATGAACAATTTCCCAAATATTTTGACGTTGGAGAGCATCCATCTCCTCCTCCATAGCCTTTATCCAGTGAGGATTCGAGTTAGCTTCTGAAAAACTGTTAGGAATAAAAATAGAGGAAACAAATGCAAGATATGCTTGTAATGAGTGAGAGATAGAGTGATACCCAACATACTTATCAATAGGATATCTAGTCCGACCACTATGAATTTTAAGCACAAAAGTGGTCTCTTGAGTGTTGTTATTGCTCGGATCTGGCGGAATGGGGGTGGGTGGCGGAGCATGAGTGTGACATTCTTGATCAATAGTTCTGTTTTGTCTTCTCTGGTAGACTCGAAGATCCTCCCTCCTTCTGTACACGAAGATCATTGGTGAGAGTTTCGTTTCTAACCAGAATATGTATACTTCCCGGAGCAAGCACATCAACCAGAACACAGGGGTGGCAACATGTCACTCTCTCTTTTGCTTTCCTCCCTAAGTGTGACAATTTTGCCCTCATCAGACTAATAAGAAGTGTTTTCAAAAAAGGTAACATCTTTTGATATAAACCTTCTCCGGAGAGCAGGAGAATAACACTTATACCCATTTTGGTTGACAGCATATCCCACAAAGACACATTTTATCGCTTGCGGGCCTAATTTATCCTTATGAGACGCCACCATATGAACAAAAACAACACATTCAAAAATCTTAGGAGGAAAATTGAATAGAGAAATATTTGGGCAAATAAGCTTTATGGGATACTTTCCCTCCAACGTACGAGTATCCATCTGATTAATTGGATAGACGGAGGTGAGGACACCTTCATCCCATAGTCCCTTAGGGACGTGCATCTCTTGCAACAAGCAATGAGTGGTCTCCAAGATATGACGATTCTTTCTTTCGCCTACCCCGTTCTGCTGAAGAGTCCCTGGACAAGAAGTTTGTAAAATAATGTCATGGTCTCCCAGGAACCTCTGAAGATCACTGCAGGTGTATTCGCCTCTGTTATCACTACTAAGAATTTTAATTTTAGTATCAAATTGAGTCTGCACATGATGATAAAACAACTGAAATATTTTCAAAACGCCATTCTTGTTTTTCATGAGGTACACCCAAGTAAAGCTTGAGTGATTATCAATATTAGAAACACAATACTGAAAACCATTCATAAAGCAAATAAGAGAGGTCCAGACATCATAATGTATCAAATCAAAAATATTTCAAACTTCGACTCAGACCAGGAGCATAGTTGGTCCTACAATGCTTTGCCAATTCACAAGACTAACAATCAAAAGTAGTTTTTTTAACATTAAGAAAATGCAGAAAGATAGCTTTCAAGGTCTTCAAACCAGCATGCCCAACTCTCTTATGCCAGAGCATCAACTAATCAGAATTGGTAAACTTCTGAGCATTAAGAGCTTGGCAGTTGTCCATGACGTACACATCACTAACCCATGTCCACCACCAATCGTTCTCCCACTCGCCAAATCCTGAAAAACACGATGGGAAGAGAAAAAAGTGATAAAACAGTTAAACTGTTTAGTTAAACTGCTTACAAATAATAGATTTGTAGGAAATGATGGAACAATAACCACAGATTTGAGAGAAACAGAGGGAGAAAAATGAATAACCCTTTTACCAGACACAGAAGCCAAGGATCCACCAACGAGTTTCACACTGCCAGAAGTAGGAGCAATAGAAGAAACTCCCATAGAAGACCCAGTCATGCGGTCAGAAGCTCCCGAGTCAATAATCGAAGGGGTGGATGGTCCTTTAGAGGACACAAAAGTAGAACGAACATGAGCAGCTGAACCCGCCAAGTCACCAGTAAACGATCATCTAGCGAAATTGGCTTTTAGAGCCTTGAGTTCTCTAATCAGATTCTCGTTTTCAGCCTAAAGATACTCAGTATTCTCAAGATTTCCATACATAGCGTTTTGAGGTCTCACATATTCCCATCAGAACCACAAATCCAACTTGGGGGATCAAGTGAGGATGACGATCCCAACATTTCTCTTTCCCATAACCTTTCTTCCCACAGTGAGGGCATTCCATTTTACTCTTGTCTTCTTGTCCCACAGTTCTCAGATGTCATTTCTTCTGCTCAGTAACAAGGACAAATTTTTCATGACCAACATGAATATCTGAACGAAGGGAGTTTATATGGCTTGCCTCCCCACGAATATAGTGAGCCACAGTCTCTAGATCAGGTACAAAATCTCTTCCCAACATCCGAACTCTCTGGAATTCAAGTTTAGGAGGAAGGCCAGAAAACATCTCAAAAACCCTCCGTTGCATGAGTTCAGTCTTGTAGTCTTTTATAATCTGAATAACGGAATACTGATCTATTTCAGCCCACTTATGGGTCAATTTGCTGTAATATTCCTCGAAATCCCCCATCCTTGTCATGTGGATCTGCTCAATTTGGAGTTGATATATTCTCGCCAAGTCCTTATTTTTTGAATAATTTTGTTCGATCAGCTCCCACATTGAAATTTCTTTTGCAGTTTGACAGAAGAGAAAATGACTTGCAATCTTGGGTTCCATAGAATTGATAAGCCAATTGACTACAATAAGTTTCTCACCTTCCCATTCCTCATATAGGGGATCAATCTTGCTTGGTGCCGGCTTGGATTCAGTGAGAAAACCAAGTCTTCGACGACTCCCAATAAAAATCCGCATAGCCTGAGCCCATAAAAGGTAATTCCTCCCATTAAGTTTGATGTAAGTAACACCTTGATTGAAGTTCACGCTAGAACTTCCTCCACCATAGTGTTTAGGTTGATCAACCACCCGTTCAAAGGTAGTAATACCCTTCAATTTGTCCTCCATAGGAACAATCACAAAGGAGAAGAGGAACAGTGGATGGGGCAACAACCGGTAACAACAGCCCACAAATCCTCCAAAAATCAACAAGAACTAGACAAAATCAGGAAGAAACCACCAGAGCAAAGGCAAGTGGGAACAACCGATGCAGCCGAGCCGACAGGAGTCTCGAGCTGCTCTGAAAGGAAGCAGACAGAGGAGCGACATGAGTAGATAAAGGAGTACGTCACCCAGGCCAGGAATCGAGAGAAAAATCCGAACCAGGATCTAGATCCTGTGACGAAAGTAGACAGATACTGACGAAGCAGCGACCAGAACCTCCGGAGCGATGACTTGCGATCGGCGGACTTCGCGAATGACGGAGGAGCGACCTCCGGAGTGACGACTTGCGATCGACGGACTTTGCGAACGACGGAGGAGCGACAGAACAACCGAGTGCCACAGAAGAGAACAGGGTCGAGCCTTCAGGTCGACGCGGATCTCACCGGCTCTGATACTATGTTGAGAACGAGCGGGAGTAAAGAACAAACCTTGGGGTTTCTTTTCCTTCTTTCTTCTGGCCGAACTTACCCTCTTTAATATAATCAGCCACATAATTGGATATGGTCACCACCCAATGAGCATTAGTTAGCTTGCCTCTTAACATAATCATCCCAATTGGACACCTTCAAGACCTTCCTATTTTCCTTCTTCTCATTTTCTCTCTTCAAGTATTTGAGGTAATTGCTTCTTATATGACCGGATTTTCTACAATGATAACACTCAGTAGCCGGCCTCTCTTCCCCGCTTGTAGAAGCTTCTACCGTCTTGAATGGCTATCTTCTCTTGTTTATGTATTTCTGGAACTTGTTCCTTCACTCTAGATTTTTCATGAATTTTTAAAGTCTTAGATGAACATGCCTTGTTCATCAGCACCATCATCATCTTATTCTTTCATTGACTTTAGTGCCAATGATTTTTTCTTCGGCTCCACTTGATATTCGTTGTGTTGAATCTTCAGTTCGACCTTATGAGTTTCCAATGAGGTTCTCAATCTCGAGCCGACTGAGGTCGTAAGATTCTGCAATCATTGTGACATTTGGATTAAATCTTGGTGGGAGGAATCATAGTATTTTCTCACCAAGTCACTGTTGGAAAAGGTCTTTCTGAGATATTTGGACACACTCGCAATTTTCGTAAAGCTCGTGTACATTACGTTCACCTCTTCGTCTATCTCCATGCGGAAGTGCTCATCCTCCGGTTCCAATCAAACAACTTTGACTCATTGACCTGTGAAGTACCTTCATGCATTAATTCAAATAATCTCCAAATATCAAAAATAGCTTCACAAATATAAGTGCGATTAAATTAAGTTTTATGTAACATACAAAGTGAAGAATTCATGGCTTTAACGTTATTAGAACACCCACACTTATCAATATCGTCCCATTTTCTCAGGACTTTTTAGCCTTTTCTACAACCTTATTTCGATAGTAATATATGGTGGTGTGTAGCGCGTTTCGATTATGCACACATCCATTTATACACACGTGTCTTTACGTATCTTGTCATGTATGTGTCATTAAGTATTTTGACATGTAGCGAGGGCTTCATCTATATAAAGAGCATTAAATTATGAATTCTTTTATCTTTGGAGTGTTAGTAGCTTGAGTCTCTCTTTGGAGAGGGGAGTGTCTTGGAGGACCCGGATAGGAAGAAGAGGGAGAAAAGGGGGAATCGAGAGAGAAATCTAAGACGGCTAGAGAAATTAGGGTTTGAGAGAAGAAGAGATACCTGAAATAATACTTGCATGTCTCCAAAGAGAGGGGTCCGAAGTACTTATACCCGGACCCAGGGCCGGCCGGCCCCAATGGGGGCTGAACCCATTTGGTTCATCCCCGTTGGGCCGATTCTTATGAAGAGGGGGCTGGACCAACTGGTTCAGCCCCGTTGTCGCCTCTGTCGCACCTCTGCCGCCGTCTGTATTGCCGACCAAATAGCCGGGCCTCGTCCGGGGGCGTAACATTCCCCTCCCCATCAAAAACCAGCTTGTCCCCAAGGTGGTAATCGGGGTAAAGCTCCCGAAACTCTAGCAAATCCACCCAAGTGTTGTGCTCGACAGCCAGATTCTTCCACTTGACCAATAGCTCATGACAGTACGCCGTGCAACGGCGCTTCCACTTGATCAAAAGTACATCTTCAGGAATCGGGCGCAGCTCGCCCCCGCTTGTAGCTTCTGGCAAACAAGGGCTGACCGGACAGTGTCGCCAATCTTCCGCTTCAACAAGGAAACGTGAAAAGTGGGGTGTATCCTGGACCCCTCGGGTAGCGCCAGTGTATAAGCAACTGGTCCCACGCGTCGAGTGATCCAAAATGGACCATAATAACGGGGTGCAAACTTCTGATTCGTCCGCTGTGCGACTGACAACTGCCGATAAGGGCGGAGTTTGAGGAAAACCTCATCCCCCACCTGAAATTCCCGCTCCGTGCGATGTCTGTCTGCCTGTGCCTTCATACGATCCTGTGCCGTCCGAAGATTCTCGCGCAAGATAGCGAGTGTGCGGTCACGATCACGGAGGGCCCGATCAACTGCTACCACTGCCGTGCCACCCGGCTCATAACTACTCAGAGAAAGAGGTGGACGCCCGTAGACCACCTCAAAGGGAGTCAGCTTGCTGGCGGAATGATAGGAAGTGTTGAAGTAGTATTCAGCCCAATGCAACCAACTCGTCCAAGTGAGCGACTCGTCCATGACAAAGCATCAGAGGTAGGTCTCGATGCTCTGATTCAATACCTCCGTCTGGCCGTCGGTCTGCGGGTGGTGAGCCGTGCTGAAGCGCAGAGTGGTCCCTTGTAAACGGAAGAGCTCCCTCCAAAAGTTGCCAACAAAGGTGGGATCGCGATCCGAGATGATCGCCCGAGGAATGCCATGAAGCCGAACAATCTCGCGAGCGAAAAGCACAACAACTGACTCACCGGTATAAGGATGGCTCAGGGCGAGGAAATGACCGTATTTGGACAACTTATCAACCACTACCAAAATGACCGTTTTTCCTTTAGACCGGGGCAAGCCATCGATGAAATCCATGGACACTGTATCCCAAATCTGGTGTGAAATCTCCAAGGGCGTAAGGAGCCCAGCTGGGGAGGTGGTCTCATACTTCTGCCGCTGACACACATCACACTGTTGAACAAATAGTTGGATATCCCATCGCATGCCCTTCCAAAACACATTGGCCCGCGCCCGTTGAAGAGTGCGGAGAACACCGGCGTGGCCGCCCGTCGAGGATGAGTGGAACTCATGCATCATGACCGTCCTCCAAGCCGACTGAGGGGGTATGAACACCCGACCCCGATAGTAGAGCCGGTCCTTTTGTAGATGATAGCCTGGAGCTGTCTCACGCACCTGCCGTAGATCCTGCACAATAGCCTGCAGCTCGGGGTCCCGCAGGACCTCCTCCTGAATCTCATCGATAGCATTCAGCTGGGGCGTAGAAATGGGGGCTAGAGCGCCCTCTGGCAAGCGAGACAAAGAATCAGCAACCCGATTGTCCTTCCCTTGCCGGTAAACGATCTCGTAGTCGTACCCCAAAAGCTTGGTGACCCACTTCTGTTGGAGGGGAGAGGAAACCCGCTGTTCCAAGAAGTGCTTCAGGCTTTGATGATCTGTCCTAATCTTGAAGTGACGTCCCAGCTGATACGGCCGCCAGAGGGCCACAACATGGATGACGACCAACATCTCTTTCTCATAGGCGGATAATCCCAATGTCTTTGGAGCCAGTGCCTTGCTGTAAAAGGCAATCGGCCGCCCTTCCCGCATCAACACGACACCCAATCTCACCCTGGAGGCGTCCGTTTCCACGACGAACTCCTTGGTGAAATCCGGGAGTGCTAAGTCTGGAGTCGTCGTCACAGCCTGCTTGAGTGCCTGAAAAGCTGCCTTAGCCTCATCCTGCCAAGCAAAAGCGTCCTTCTGTAACAGTTGTGTCAATGGCCTGACAATCTTCCCGTAATCACGCACGAACCGTCGATAGTAGCCGGTGAGGCCCAAGAAGCCCCGCAGAGCCCGAATGGTCTGGGGCCGCGGCCACGAGACCATGCTCGCAATCTTCCGAGGATCGGCTTTCACCCCTGCAGCCGAGACCAAGTGCCCCAAATACTCTACTTCCTCTTGACTAAACGAACACTTCGATCTCTTAGCATACAACTGGTGCTGGCGTAAAATGAAAAAAACCTGCTCAACATGTCGCAAATGGTCCTCCCAAGTAGCACTGTAAACAAGGATATCATCAAAGAAGATGAGCACGAAGTGACGAATCAGGTCCTTGAAAATCTCATTCATATTCGCTTGGAAGGTGGACGGTCCACCCGTCAATCCGTTGGCCATGACCAAAAACTCATAATGACCGTCATGAGTTCTAAATGCTGTCTTATGGATGTCTTCCTCCTTCATGAGGATCTCTGGTAATATCCGGACCATAAATCAAGCTTGGTGAACCGTGTCGCCCCATGTAGCTCGTCCAACAGCTCCTCTATCAATGAATCAGAAATTTATCCTTCAGTGTGGCACTGTTCAGGGCGCGGTAGTCGACACAAAACCGCCAAGACCCATCCTTTTTCTTGACGAGAATGATCGGAGCCGAAAAGGAGCTCGTGCTCGGTCGTATGATGCCCGCACCGAGCATCTCCCGTACGCTGCGCTCAATCTCGGCCTTCTGCATGTGCGGGTACCAGTAGGGTCGGATATTGGGAGGCTCCGTCCATGTCTTGACTACAATCTATTGATCTCGAAACCGCGAAGGCGGAAGCGTACGTGGCTCCTGAAAAATGTCGGCGTACTGCTCAACCAGAGCCTGCATCTGCGTAGGCACTTCAACTGACCCGGCTTCATCTGTCCTTACCCCCAAAAGCACCGCCATCAAACTTCCCGCCCCCTCGAGCTGCTATAGAATGCGAAGAGAAATTTCCTTGACTGGCGACGAGGTGAGACCCCGCAAACAGAACTATTTCCCACTTTGCAAGAACTCCATTGTCATCTGATCCCAATCAAAGGTAACCCTCCTCAACTGCTGCAGCCACTTAAATCCCAGTACCATGTCAGAACCCCGAATGGGTAAAAGATAGACATCTGTGCGCCCGATGTAGTCCTGCATCCGAACCTCCACACTCTTCAGTATACCCTGACACTGCAATTTGCTGCCATCGGCCACCATAACTGGAAGGCAGCCCCAGTGTCAATTGAATGTCCAATCTTCTGTGCCACATCTGGATGGATGAAATTGTGTGTACTCCCGCTGTCCACCAGAATGGTCACCTTCTCCTGTCGGAGCCGTCCCGCAAGCCGTATAGTGAGCGGAGGGGGGTTACACCCCTCCATAACATGCAGAGAGACCCCCAGCTTGGTCCGGTCCAAGTCATCGCCGAGATCCAGCTCTTCTGGGCTCAGCTCTTCATCCACCACCTGTTGTAATATGAAGACCTGGACCTTCTGACATTTATGTCCTGCTGTAAACTTCTCATCACAGTTGAAACAGAGTCCCTTTTCCTTCCTTGCTAGTAACTCGCTCCATGACAGCCGTGTCACTGTCGGCCGTCCACCCACTGGCGGATCCTTCCTCACCGTGCCCGACGTGTACAATCCCGTATTCGCAAAGTAGGGTCCCCTCGGCAGGCGCAGAACCAGCTTTATGTTTTTTAAGCTTTTGAGAGATTTTGCACTCTTGGTGGCCAATTTTGGCTTGGCCTTGGAAATATACAAGTAGGGGGAATGAGATATTTGTCTCCCCCCCGACCCCTTTGAGGGGTCTCCCCCAGGCCGCCGAGGTCACCCCAGGCCGCCGAGGTCACCCCAGGCCGCCGAGGTCACCCCAGGCCGCCGAGCTCACCCCAGGCCGCCGAGGTCACCCCAGGCCGCCGAGCTCACCCCAGGCCGCCGAGCTCACCCCAGGCCGCCGAGCTCACCCCTGGCCGCCGAGCTCCCCCGGGCCGCCGAGCTCACCCCAGGCCGTCGAGCTCACCCCAGGCCGTCGAGCTCCCCCAGGCCGCCGAGCTCACCCCAGGCCGCCGAGCTCACCCCAGGCCGCCGAGCTCACCCCAGGCCGCCGAGCTCACCCCAGGCCGCCGAGCTCACCCCAGGCCGCCGAGCACACCCCAGGCCGCCGAGCTCCCCCAGGCCGCCGAGCTCACCCCAGGCCGCCGAGCTCACCCCAAGCCGCCGAGCTCACCCCAGGCCGCCGAGGTCACCCCAGGCCGCCGAGCTCCCCCAGGCCACCGAGCTCACCCCAGGCCGCCGAGCTCACCCCAGGCCGCCGAGGTCACCCCAGGCCGCCGAGGTCACCCCAGGCCGCCGAGGTCACCCCAGGCCGCCGAGCTCCCCCAGGCCGCCGAGCCCAGCCCCAGGCCACCGAGCCCAGCCCCAGGCCGCCGAGCTCACCCAACCCCAGGCCGCCGAGCTCACCCAGCCCCAGGCCGCCGAGCTCACCCAGCCCCAGGCCGCCGAGCTCACCCAGCCCCAGGCCGCCGAGCTCACCCAGCCCCAGGCCGCCGAGCTCATCCAGCCCCAGGCCGCCGAGCCCCCCCAGCCCCAGGCCGCCGAGCCCCCCCTAGCCCCAGGCCGCCGAGCTCACCCAGCCCCAGGCCGCCAAGCTCACCCAGCCCCAGGCTGCCGAGCTCACCCAGCCCCAGGCCGACGAGCTCACCCTGGCCGCCTGCTCGCCCGGCTCGAGGGGCTTCCCCTGGTGGACTGCATTTAGCTATTTAGAACAGCGGGATTTGGCTGTTGGCAGACCAATTTGTGGGCATTTCGGTAATTTCAGAGCAGTGAAGGTTGGTTATTTGCAGGCCATTTCCAGAAAACTATAAATAGGCCCTTAGGGGTGCCTTGGAGAGGATCACTTCTTCACTCTCTCTTCATCCTCCAAGGCACCCTAGCTCAGCATTGGCTAGGGAGGGGGAGACCTCAAAGGTCTTCCAGGTGTGAGGTGGGACCTCCATGCTAGAGTCGAGGGTCTGTTCCTAGTTTCCTGAGCCTTTGGTCCGTGACATCCTCCTGAGTGCAGTAGGTGTGAGGTCACCCCTTTCTAGGAATCCCGAACTCCACGAGAGACCAAGTTTTTGGTTTCAACACGGCGTATACGCCGGTTTCACTGTGTTGCGAGCTCGCTGCCTGTTGAACCGTTCCTCCTGAATGCGCGACAAGCTGATCGCGTGGTTCAGGCTACGTGGCATGTAGGCCTGCACCTCATCGCGCAAGTTCTCCTTCAGTCCCGGCACAAAACAGCTAAGGAGCGTTTTCCTCCCAGTGTACCCGGTTCGCCAACCTCTCGAAGTCGGTCCTGTACTCCGTCACTGAGCCCTTCTGACGTAGTTTTTGCAAGAGAACCTCAAAATGCTCGAACTCCAAAGGCTCGAATCGAGCAGTGAAGCCATCAACAAATTCAACCCAAGGCACGTAATTCCGTCCCCGTAGGAACCACTGGGTCCACTGAAAAGCGTCATCCTCCAAGTGGAAGGATGCCAGTTGCACCCACTGTTCTTCCGGTACCTCCTGATAGCTAAAGAATAATTCTTCTTTCTGCACCCATTCCAATGCATCTCCCCCGCTGTAACGAGGGAAATTCATCCGTGTTAATTTCGGCGGCATGTACGGCTGCTGACCAACTGCCCACGCCAACCGCCATCTTGTCTTCGGGGTTCATCACATTCAACAAGCACGCCCGGAAGGTGTCAAAATTGTCCCCACGACATCCCTCTTCCATTAGGAGGAGGCAACAAGCCATTTCCACCCCCCAGACCACGAACGCCCCCCCCCCCCCCCCCCCCGCCTGCTACCTGACCGAACCCGCAAGCCAGTCTTGCGGCCGGTCCGACTGGAGCACCCCAGCCAGCCCCCGATCCGCCTGCACCGTCGAAGCCCCCCATAGCCGCGCGCCCCGATCCGAATCCGGCGGCGTTGCTGCCCCCCCCGATCCGGGCTCCGCAGCCCTAGACGAGCCCCCGGCGGCCGATCCAACCGGCCCATACCAGCCGCCACCCATTCCGCCGATGCCGCCCGCCCCGATGCCGCCCGATCCGGAATCCGCAACCCTAGCCGACCCCTCCAAGGCCCCCCTTCCTCCGTTTCCAACATTCCGTTGCAAATCGGGCCTTGGAATTGAAGATCCGCCCAGTTCCTCCTCCACCGCCGCCTTTCCCTTCAAATTTTGCGCCAATAACGCCATTATTTCATCCAAGCGACCATCCATCCGTTCTTCTAATCTTTGCGTCGATGTTTTCACATTTGCTTCGATAACGGCCACCGAATCGGTCAACCCCGCCAAATTCTCTTCTAGGTTTTCCAATCGGCCCGTCTCCTCTTGCGAACGCGTAGCAACCATGATGGAGGAAAGAATCCTCTGATACCAAATGATATGAAGAAGAGGGAGAAGAGGGGGAATCAAAAGAGAAATCTAAGACGCCTAGAGAAATTATGGTTTGAGAGAAGAAGAAATACCTGAAATAATGCTTGCATGTCTCCAAAGAGGGGGGTCCGGAGTACTTATACCCGAACCCAGGGCCGACCGGCCGGCCCCAATGGGGGATGAACCCATTTGGTTCAGCCCCCCTTGGGCCGATTCTTATGAAGAGGGGGCTGAACCAACTGGTTCAGCCCCGTTGTCGCTTCCGTCGCGCCTCTGCCGCCGTCCGTATTGCCGGCCAAATAGCCGGGCCTCGTCCGGGGGCGTAACAGACCCAGCCTCCGACGCTTTACGAGAGCTTGTCTCCCGATTGTATCCTTTATTTCATGCAATGCAACTTATATATATATTTTGTTTAGATCTTGATACGACCACCACGTATCAGTTAAGGTATTCGACGAAACTCTAATTGAATCTTCCTCCATATTCAAGTCGTTTTTCCACTCCCGCGCGCGTCGGCCATTGTCAGACTTTAGTGTGATTAAGCCTTGTGCGTCTTTGCCCCCGCACACGCTAGATCGCTACCTTCCCTAGCTCTCTTCCTTGCCTCGTGCGGCCTTTCGCCGATGTGCCCATGTCCCCGACTCAGCGCCGGTTCCACTCCGGCCATGCCTCGCTATTTCGCACGCAGCTCGTGCCGCATCGTCTGCGCGGCCCTCGATTCAGGCCCGCCCTTCACTGTAGTGCCATCGTCGGCCCTGCATCCGCTTTTCGTCATCTCCGCCCACCTCCGATTCCTCTCCCGACATTTTCATTGACTTCAGCGACCATCCAACCCACTCACCCGCTTTCTGGAGGCCCTCCTGCGGCTTCTGCTGCTTTCCAGCGGCCGTTTCTTATCGTCACCGCGCTTCTGCAGCTCCGACGACATTTCGACAGCCCTCCTGCAGCTCCTGCGACATTATGACATGTAACACCCCAGTTTACTATGGGTATGCTACAGGTCTGCAAACCAGTGACCCCAACCCATCTCCACGGATCTGATTAACCGCAACCACTAATTCTATGACAGGTTGGGGCTGGAGATTGAACCCCAAACCTCCTAGATAAGGGAGCTGATTCTGCCAGCACACCAGCTTGGAAGAACCCCGTGAAGTTTGTAAGAGCCAAGGGAAACGAGCCAATTAATTTATGTCTGACATTCCCTCCACCTCATATGGTGTAGTCATCCCAGTTCCTCATAAAGTGCCAAATCAACTAAACCATATGGTGAATACTTCAATCCCTCTAAATCAAAGATGGATCTTGGGTAAAGCACCCATGAATGAGATATTTTTTTAATCCAAGTTATTTGATAAATCTCAATATATGTCGAGTTTTACTCAGCATATGTTGAGATCTATCCCTCGTACGTCGATTAGAAGTCGTCATATGAATGACCTTACTTCTACAAGAAATCGACACATGGCGGACCATACGTCGACTACTTCTCGACATATCAGACACAATTTTGTTGACTCTTCTCAAAGCTTCAGATCTTTCCAGAGATCTAAAGTATCACTTCCTCCCTCTCTTGTAACAAAGAGGAAATGTAGATATAATAAGTTTGAATGCTTTTGCTGCCATAAGGCAGACCATTTTATGAAAGATTATTGGCATAATCTACCAACAACCTGCTATCCTAAGGGGTACAGAGATAAACCCTCATCTTCCTATGTCACTCCTTATAATGGAAGAATTGCACCCACAGTGTAACACCCTGAAATTTATTAAATTAAAGAGCGGGGTGCGAATAACATAGTGGTGTACGGATAACAGATTTATTAGGTTCATGATTTAAAATCTAATCCCTAAATAGAATTCTGAGTCATTCTTTTCCTCCAGCCGTCAAGCAGCTCCTTCTCCCCCTCCTTTCCTTTTGCACAACCTGCCGCCGCCAACCCCTTTTGCTGCACTATCGAGAGAAAAAGAGAGAGGAAGAGGAGAGGTCCTTGTTATTCTCTCCCTAGTGTGTGCGCCACCGACCGAGAGAAGGAAAGGGTGTTTCCCTTGTTTCACCGCAAACCTAGGAGGAGAGAGTCTTGTCGTGAACTTCCTCACCTGCCGATCTTCTCTTAAGATTGTGTTGCCGAAGATGGAGCTTTTCCTTGCTGTGTGTGTGAGAGAGAGAGAGAGTGGAGGGAGCTTTCCCTTATTGTGCTTGGCCGAATCTTGCCGAGAACCGTGTGAGAAGCCGAGTCGAGACTAGAATCGTCAAAAGGAAGTCAGATATGTGGAAGGGCAGCCATTTTGGTTGTTCTTTGTGCAAGTTCCTATAGGGCAGTGATGCGTTGCATGGGTAACAATTCCTTTCCCCGGTCTTAGGACCGTTGTTTTGTGTTTTTATTGATTTTCGTGCAATGAGAGTTCCCTCACGCCATTCAAGTTTGAGGATGGGGACTCCGCCAGGGTTTGGGATTGCGACCCCGACGGATGTTTATGCGAGCTACAAGCAGAGTCTCTCTTCCCCTACGCGGTGGAGAGCTGGGACTAAGCTAGGGCGTGAGATTGTGACCCCAATGTAGTTTTCAGCCTTTACTTTGCTTAGGAAGACCACCCACCTCCAATTGGACACGGTGTGTGTTTCCCTCGGTTCATTTCGAACTACCAGGTCGATTGTGTCCGTCCCCATCATAAATGTGCATTTGTGATCAGATATGTGAGTCTGGATTTAGACATGCTGTGTGAAGCCTACCTATGACGATAAGCCTTGATCAGCGATGTTTTGTGATGTGCATTGCGAGCCCTAGGTGCGCCAACCGGAATGTCCCGTGTTATTCGTCGTTATGTTGCAGAAATTTGTGAGCTTTATTCGTGAATGACCCTTTTCTAGGCTGGCCTGTGTTGGGCCTGATTTGGATTTTCATAGAATGGGTGGATTCCCTGTCCTCTTGTAAGTTACATTTTTCCAGACCGATCCTCTACCACATCAAAAAGGGCAGTTGTAGGTTGTGTTTTCCCGAACCAGTCCTCGGCCGCTTCAAAAAGGATAGTTGTAGATTGCGCTTCTTGAATTAGTCCTCCATCGCTTCTAAAAGAGCAGTTGTAGGTTGTATTATCCCAAACCAGTCCTCTAACACCTCAAAAGGGGCAGTCATAGGTTGTATTTTTCCAAACCAGTTGACCTTAACTCATCTCTCTAGATATGTATCAAGCCATACCCTAAACCTAAATCTCAGTCTAGTTGCCTAACACAAGAGACGAATTATCCCTTAAGCCACACACAAACCTAGTCGTTAACACAAGAGCGAATTCCTCTACGCTTAAATAGTCGTAACCAAAAGATAAAGAAAAAATACATAAATGAGAAAACTCCCCTTTAAAGGAACCCTTGATGTTGATGTCGTTTCTCTTGCAATGGTTCAATCTTTGTGGCTTGGGATGCTTCCTCTTCGACGTCCTTCAGATTCTTGGAACTCTCCACTTGATACAAGTTTATTGCGGCATGAAGACTCCAAGAGAATGTTGACAAAAAGCGTCTTTGATCATTGTTTGGTAGTGGCCTTCAATCTTCTTTCATGATAATCTCTTGATCCCCCTTGTTGAAATCTCTCTTGAATGAGTGAGAATGACCTCTCCAATCCCTTTGGACGACTAGGGCGAATAGCCCCTCAAATTTTCGTGAAAATTGCCTTCGAAGAAGTAAAGTTCGGGTTGTTTAAATAGAGATGTTCATGTGCAGGGAGCTACAACGGGATGGTAGCGCATAGTCTTCAATTTCCTGCTTCATTCCCTCTTTAATTTTGAGGTCGGGGATGTCATCATAGGCAACAGTTTTTGCGTGTCGTGAGACTTATCGCCTCGCGGTAGCATAATATTTCATCCCGCCGAAGTGTGATCTTCTGCTTCATTTGGATGCTCAATCAAGCTGTGATTGACGGGGTTGCCTAAAGGTTACCGCCGCGCGATAAAGTTATCGTTGTGTAGTACCTCATGACATAATAGGCTCCTTGCTCCCGCCAAGTCCATTTCAAAATACTCCTTTCCAGCTCTCCTCCTGGAGAGAAAGTTACCTGCAGCGATAGTGACTATCATAGTGGTCATTTCAGTCCATGTTTCCTTTTGGTCATCCCATTCAAATTTCCTTGTAATTGTCTCTATTATACTTCAATAACCTGCACACTATTGACACCAGCAAGGTAGATCAAATACGCGTTAGAATTTGTTATTCTCAAACCAATAGAGGAGAAACTCATGTTCCAACAACCATTGCTAAAAGAAGCTAAGAATCCCCGCAAGAACATGTGAGCAAAGCCCAAGATATAATAGTGCAATAGCCAGCCACACTTAAATTGTGCATGAAACAAAGAGCAATTACGTTGATAGCTCAAGAAAGAAAGAGCTAGGTCGATGTGACATAACAATCAGAGCAATGAAAGCTCAAAAATTGGAGGAAGATCGGCAGTAGGAAGAACTTCAGGATGCTAGTGGATGATGTGCCAGAAGATGGCAAATAATCACTCAAACTCTGTGGGAGCAGTAACCTACCTAATGGAGAAGGTAGATGATTATCTTTGATCATGGCAATGAAATTGCAGAAACACTCTTCTTCTTGAGATCGGTGCAATCAGGAACCCTTGTCCTCCTGTCCAATCAAGCATTGTGCACCTCCACTCGAGGAAGTATTTTGTCTTCGCTGTCACCATAAAGGCACCAATGACTGGATGGGCCGAGAGTTTTTGCACGACGTAAGTGATGAAACTGGCTAAAGAGCGACAATAGAAGTCCGTCAATTAAGCATATAATCTTAGAGGAGCTGTTACTAGTTCTGGACGAGATAACAAAATCAACAATGGAAATAAGCACTTTGTTGAAGTCTTAGGGCGTGCTTTATCTGTAGAACGTTGAAGTACTTGTGATGCAGGACGGCGCGTAGGGTTTGCACTCTTGTCAGCTATTTTTGGAAACCCTAATGCATGTAATGCTTAATGCTTTGTTTTACAAAGATTTGAGCGGGTGTTGCGCAGAATTTATGAAATTAAGCAAGTTTGATATTTGAAAAGCACATCACTATTTTTGTTTAAAATGAATTTTCTTAATAAAATAGTTATAATTTAAATATCTGGGAAAAAAAGTTCGCAACTTTTGTTCGTTCCCCTTGTTGTAGAGAAACGGAAATCGTGAACTCCAAAATACGTTTATGTTTGAAGTTTTTGATATAGCGTTCGCTGACAAAATTCAGACGAAAACTAGCAATGAGTTTAAAATCTTAAGAGAAAATGTAGAGTTGTAGACACACGCAAATGAGGAGAAAGAACCAAGTTACCCACGGAAAGAGACGTCTTTCCGTATTCGAAGTCGATGACAATCACACGAGGAATTCCTCGTCACCTTCGATCTCCCGCTCCGAGGTCGGCCGTTATCGCACGAAAGTGGTTCCACAGAATCTAATTCACTCAATCTTTAGAGAAGCCACAAACTAAACTATCTAATATTCACTCGCTCTCGCACCAAGGTGAATCCACGAAATCTCAATCACTCAAGGTGATTCCACGAAATCTCATAAACACAGTTTCACTTCACCGTCTCGAGGAAGAGATCAACTACAAGTCTCAGACGCACAAAAAATGAATTTTCCTAATCTCACTTCACCTACAGAAAAACGACCCAACATTAATCAATTCTACTGTTCATCTTCATCAGCCTACCTAACCAAAACAAAGCAATAGCCTCTCACGGGTCTATTCACAGATGCACAAAATTTCAGCAGCAAACATTAAATGTCACTGTTCATCTTCCCCAAATTAAACAACATCAATACATTCCTAATTTTCATCATTCACCAATTCAACCTACAGTACTCAAACACACAAGAACATCCTAAATTTTCATCTACAGGACTCCACACATGGAAGCTGCAAAATTAATCTCAACCTTCAAAATCATCACCCCAAAAAAAATATAGACACATCCCCTTTTATAGGGTTTCGACCTCAACAAGCAGTAGAACTGTGGCTTCATGGAGGAACGATGGAAGTGGACAGTTGCAGAACCGCTGGTGGTTGCGGGAGAAATCGACGCGAGAGGCTTGCTCCACATGCAGCCGAGAACATTGGAGGGAGTCGTGGCCGGTGGTGTCGTCTGGTCGTGGGCGGAAAATGCGGGGGAGGTGCGGCTGGATCGTGGGGAAGACACGCAGGAACCCTAGATCTGTGGGAGAAGTCTTGTGCGGGATCGGGTGGAAGATAAACAACGCCGGCTTCTTCTTCTGCTAACTGAACCGGTTGGGAATACTTGGCCGGGCCTGCTAACTGAACCGGTTGGGAATACTTGGCCGGGCCTGCTAACTGAACCGGTTGGGAACACTTGGCCGGCCATTCTTTACTTAACAATTATCATTATATATATATATATATATATATATATATATATATATATATATATATATATATATATATATATACTAGCATCTTCGAACGGGCTCTGCCCGTTCTCGATGCGTCGCTGCGGGCTTCGCCCGCAACCAAGCGGGCTTCGCCCGCTTGGCAACGACATAGGTCGTGGGCGGTAGCAGGTGTCGTGGAATGCGATATTGGTCGTGAGTGCGACATTTGTTGTTGGAGGCGACATTGGTCGTGGGCGGCGATATTGTTCGTGGGAGGCGACATTATTCATGGGTGGCAACATTTTTCATGGGCGGCAACAATGGTTGGGGGCGGTGACAATGTGCCGGGGCGGCGACATTGTGCAGGGGCGGCGACATTTTTCGGGGGGCGGCGACATTGTTCGGGAGGGGTGACGTTGTCCTTTTTCTATACGCAACACTTCAACCTCACAATCATAGATCTTTGATAAAGAACATTAATTTTAAGAAGTAACAACAGAGAAATATGATTGTAACATCCAAAGTTCATACTTGTACTTGCAATGAAAAAAGCTCAGAACCAAGTTCATACTTACAATGCAAAATATCTCAAAATACAACACATTTCGCAGCAACGATCACAAATCCCTAACCAAAATATCAGAAGAGCATTTTGCAATGAAAAATTCCAGGAGCACGCGAGATGTACGTAATAGCAGCATTGATACCAAGTATGTATTCAAAAAATTAAAACTGCAAAACCCCCAAAAAACCCGTCTGAATCTCGCAGAAGAACCCATTTCAAAATATTAGCAGCTCCTTATGCAGCAATAGATTTCATTCAGTGGCCTCGAGAGACTCTGTTTCAATCAAAGATTTAAAGATAAATCATTAGTTAACTGTTTTAAAAAACAATATTTCAACCATAACATATATTTCTTGTTATGTGTTACCTTCTTATCATATCGAAAACAAAATTCCACTCTTCTCTAGCATCCAAGCCCCTTGGCATTGCTGGGATAATTAGCCTAAAACCTTCAACCCTAACATGCGGACCATCAGACCATCTGGCTGTACCCTCTCTGCAAACTTCATCGTAGTATTCGTAATCGTTGTCAATGGTAGCAGTGATATTGCAATTTTTATCTATAGAGGCTGACAGAGCTGAAAAGAAACGACAGTATTTAACATGTAATATATATTTAGGTTATGTAAAATGCACGAAATTAATCTTCGTATAGTATGAAGCTCTTACGTTGGACCGGAACACCCCTGTTTTGCAATAACGCCGCCGCCTCAGATTGATTTTGGTTTGCCATCTGCATGCGTTTAAAATGAAGTATGAATCCAAATTAAAATAGTAGATCAAAATTAAGTCTAAATTAGGGCATCCTATGGATTCCCGAGCAAAACAAAAAAAAATATTTATCAAAATTGACTAAACATTTTAAAAACTTGAGGAAAACAGACAGTACATTTCAAAGCAGTTAATATTCAAATTTTACTGAAAATCTCACAATACGGTGAGGATTTTACAAACAATCAAAAAGGACAATAAGACAATGATAATATGATAGTTTTACATACAATTCGTATTACTGCCGAACTGGAAGTCATTTCACAATCAACACTGATCACAGCGTCTATTCTGCAAAAAAAAATTATTTAACGGTTGACTGGAATAGTTGTAGTGTTGTGAAAATAATGAGCAATCGACCTACGTTGGAGGTATGTTCCATGTTGTTGTCTAAGTTGTGCAAATATTTCTTTGTAAACAACGTTCATTGTGTAAAAGCCTTCTTGACCAGCTATCTTGCCATTCTTTATCAAAATTTTTGTTTTATCACTGGACACACCTCGCGATAAAGCTACGTACAACTGGGCATGACTGAACACATTATTTGGCAGATATATTCCAACATTTTCAATTGTTTGGCCTTGCGATTTATTAATCGTCAGTGCAAAACTTAGCCTCAATGGAAACTGTTTGCGCGTTAATTGAAATGACAGTCTAATATCTTCAGCTGTCTTCAATGGTATTCGTGGTAAGAAGACCAAGTTCCCTTGAAAGTGGCCTGTTAAAATCTCTGCTTCTATTACATTTTTCGCAAACCGGCGACAAATAAGTCTTGTTCCATTGCATAGACCTATCTTTGGATCAATATTTTTGATTAACATGATAGGAGCTCCGATTTTTAACTTTAGCTTATGGGGCGGTAAGTTACCTGACGTCAATGAATTAGAAATTCAGGTTGATACAAACCTCTCCTATCATCAACGACAGAATCATAAGAGTAGTATACAACTTCTTCGCCTGGGAATTGTAGTAGAGTGGTGTTGTTCAACATATTCACATGTTCATTGAGCGGTGTTAATAAAACTCTGTTTCGAATATAATCTTTATCACCAACGTGCAGCCCTAAACATGGGAATGTCACATCTATTAAATCTCCAATAGATTTCTCACATTCCCATGACATCCCCATTGTATCAGGGATTCTAATCATATCGTCTTGTATGGTCATTTTCAAACCATTTCCAACTCGGAGGAGATATTCAGAGAAACTGTTATCATTTTTGGCTCGCATATTTTCTGTTAGAGTTAATATCTTGACATGACTCCATAGATGTGATTGAACGATGCTTGCATTAATTATTTGTGCTCTTGTTCCATTAACAACAACCGGAAGTACCTGTCGAAAATCGCCACCCATAATGATAATTTTCCCGCCGAATGGCTTGTCTACATCAGTAACATCACGTAATGAACGATCAACTGTCTCGAATGCCTTTCTATCGTCCATGGGTGCTTCATCCCAAATTATGGCTTTTGATTGTTTGATTACTTCTGCAATATCCGATTGTTTTGTAAAAGAACAGAATGATTTGTAGTCCAATTTAATGGGTATTTGTAATTTTGAATGTGCAGTTCGACCTCCCGGTAAAAGGGTAGCAGCAATACCAGAAGTAGCTGTAGCTATAATGATGCATCCTATTTTTCTAAATGTGGCAAGAATTGCACGGTACAGATATGTTTTTCCAGTTCCTCCAGGTCCATCAACAAAAAAACACTCATGGGCTTTGTTCTTTATTGCCTCGCTGATGACATTGTAAGCATGTAACTGACCTTCATTAAGCAACGCAACTGCGTTAAGATCATCTCGTGTAATAGGTATTGATAATTCGTCTTCTATAAGACTGGATAGGTTATTGAAATCATTGAATGATTCATTGACGGGTGGTAAATCAAACTCTGTAATAGATCGTTTATGTTGCTTCAGAATATCATTGAGGCTATGAAGTACTTTATTCATAATGTAGAACTCGTTGGTCGTGCTAGAACTTGGATAATCTTCGATCATGCTTGCATAATTTTCATTACTTCTGACATCGGCTGGTTCACAGAAGATCAATATAGTAGCGAACAGTCTTCTCAAAGCGGATGACATCCTGAATACTCGAGCCTCAAGTAGACATTCTCGAATACTGTTATCGTTCTCAAGCAAACCATAGTTCTGTGCAGCATTCTTAAAAGTGATGCAGTGCGTACCATTGACAGTTAATAGTGAATCGAATGACCTTGGACCTGGTACGCGATTTAGAAGCATGCGTAAATAGTATCTTTCGCTATCAGCAAGGGGTACTGAATAAATTCTACCAATCACTCGTCGATTCCTGATCCTTTTCCTCCAAATTTTTTGTTGTTTGAACCATCGATAATATTTTGGAAAAATCTCTGTACAAATAGAGGTTTTGCTCTCTATGTTGTGAATAAACAGTAAAAAACTCGGTCAACATTGTTTTCGAATTGCGATCATCCATTAATATCGATGAAATTGACTGTTCACCATAAAATTGTATCTGATGTTTGTTAGGTAGATGTATTTGTAATCGCTCTACCGATGGATATATTCGACTCATCTGTAACTTGAACGTTCTCCATAATGACTCAGGCGGGCACAACCATCTGCCGTCAACATAATTGTTTATTTCATCTTGATTACCACCAGGACGGACCTCAAAAGAGACATGATCGGATCCCTTATATACGTACTTGTATAAATATTTAATGTTATTGATACTGCTGCAAATCTCAACATTTAAATGACAATCATATTTTAAAAGCAACCATGGATTATATGGAACTACCCATCTATTATCAACATTGAAAGCTGCATTTCTGCCTAAAGTAATATTCTTGTTATCATTCCTTCTTCGATACACTGGGTAAGCATCATTCCCTTATATTGTCGCTTCTGCATACTGTTTAGGAAAACCTTTGTCACATGTACGATTCTTCATACATTGTGCATTTGGTTTGTAAGGTCCGCATGGCCCGTGAATCATGTGTTTTATTACGGACTCGTACAATGCAGGTTCCTGGTCTCTATAAGGTATCTCAGCTCGTACAACTGAATCGTATTCGTCAGGGGAGGTTAATTTGTCTGTGGGATCCAATAACACCAACATGTGAACATGTGGTTACCCCCTTTTTTGAAATTCAATGACATGAACATGTCCGACGACCTTTCCTAACACGCCTCTGTAGAATATATCTTTTTTAAGCTCCTCGTATTTAGAACGAAATATCCTAGTTAGGAGATTTGGACGGTCATACGGAGCTTGTCCTTCCATGAGCTCATCTTTAATCTCCTTCCATCCTGGATTGCATGTCATGGTTATAAAGAAATCTGGCTTGCCGCTGTGCTGAACAATTGTCATTGCATCTTGATATCGCTGATACATATCTCTTGGGCTGCCATTAAATGAAGATGGTAGTATGATTCTTTTTCCGACGTTACCTAATTTGAAATAACACGGTAATGTGCTTGTTAGTAATGAAACAACATACTTATATTGTCAAGACGAAGTGAGTTTATCCTACCAGCTGTATTTTCACCCGCACAGAAACAATCTTGCAACCCCGAATATAGTTCTGCGCGCAAGTCACTTTGATGTGATCTAATAAACCGCAATTTCTGAGTTTCTATTTTTACATAGTTATCGACCACATACTGTTGTAGTAACCTTCCGCTGCGCAGCAATATCGAATTGGAAGCAGCACGAATCTTGAGAAAATTCAATAAATAGTTAGAAAAATTGCATGAGTAGTAAAAACGTGACATCTGAAAAATGTGTAAAATAAGTGGTGATTACTTGAAGCATATATGAATAGTAATCGCAACATGTGATTTTTGAGTTTGTGATTGATTGTAAATTGCTAGACCAGCCAAATGTCCCCAACGGTAACAACAAAGGATATTGAAGTGGGTCGTAGTAGCCAGAGTATTCTTGGATATTCTGAAGGTGTCCTCCAATCGTTTGAACAATGATATCTCTTTCTTGCGTTGGTTGCCCTTCTTCTTGTCCAACTAATATAGCTGCAACTTGAGAGGCCGAAGGCATAGTGTATTGATGTAGATTGGAAGGACGTTCTTTTATAAGCAACTTGCATTCATGTATGTTTGGTTGACGCGATAGTTGTCTGAACATCTGAACGAAGGGATTGAACCTATCCAATATGCGTGTTACTGTCTGTAGGACCTCAATCCTAAGCTCATTATTTTCTTGCAAACGATTTGTTGTCTCATGCTCGGTGTCGTAGATGAATAGCTGAAGGAAGCGTGGTCTTAGACCATGATCTGGGGTTAGGTTTCTGATGCGATGATATATGGATCCGTGTGCCCGAAAGCTATAGATTCCTTGGTGAAATGAGGCTATCGTGTTGTCAAGAGTAACACCCAATGACGTGAAGGAGAAAACATGGTTGTATGCGCGCAGATGTTGTCTGAAATGCTGACCTTTCTCAGATTGATCGGTGTAGAGATTGAGTAATTCTGTAGGCGCTGTGATTTCAGGTATTGATATTCTTCCTATGTTACAACACATTGAGCTTGTCTCTCGTTGAAATAGTCTAGCACGACAATGGGGACAAGTTGTCGGTGAGTGTAGTTCAAAGCGTGTTTCAGTGTGTGCTGGATAGAAATTTCTAGCGCAATTACGCTGAATATACGTCCTTGTGGTTGCATTATGTTCCTCATCGTCTTCTTCAGCACTATCATTTTCTGTGTCAGAACTATCATTGTTGATTGATTCAGTAGCTGGGGTGAAGTATTCAGACATTTAGTGATTATTTAGAAGTACAAATACGTGAGTGAAGTCACAGAGATAGTTACTCGTGTGTACCGTGAGAGATTGTTGCAGGCCGGGTGGATATTGAACTTTCGCCTATTTCGAAAGTTGAACGCGCGTTCATAACATTAGATATCCCTCTTCGTTGATCTTCACGAACATGTCGTTGTTCTCGTCTTCGGGTATTTTCGGCAGCACGTTGTTGAACTGTCATATTGCTTCGTCGTGTGCGGCAATAATTGCGGTGCAATAAGCGATTACGACTTTCTGGTAGTTGTGTGATAACAGAGAATTAAATTCACATGCATGAGATATTATGTCAAGGGATATCTCATATTTGGGTAGGTAATACCTGAAGTCAGTAGATTTTGAAGCAGCTCTTGGCTTGCAATTG
Source organism: Platanthera guangdongensis (assembly GCA_039583875.1). Classification (NCBI taxonomy): domain Eukaryota; kingdom Viridiplantae; phylum Streptophyta; class Magnoliopsida; order Asparagales; family Orchidaceae; genus Platanthera; species Platanthera guangdongensis. The sequence continues at coordinate 473,127 of CM077155.1, forward strand.
TTGGGGTTGTTGTCTGCGTTGAAAGCTCATTTATTTGAGAAGTTGAATGCATGGTCACATCGTTGGTCGATGTTCTTTCTCGCGCTTCATGACAACTGTGTTGTGCATGTTTTCGTTCATTTTCTTCAGCACATTGTTGTTCAGTCGTATTATTTCGTTGTACACGGGTAGAATCACGGTGCAGTAAGCGTGTGCGACTATCTGGTAGTTGTGCACATATTTCGTCAATGTATTGCATTCCGATATTATTTTCTATTGTGTTTAAAAATGTTTATAAAATTGGGCAGATAATACCTGGAGTTAGTAGATTTTGAAGCAGCTCTTGGCTTGCAATTGTTGGGGTTGCTGTCGGCGTTGAAAGCTCGTTATTTTCATAAGTTGAATGCATGGTCACATTGTTGGTCGATGTTCTTTCTTCCGCTTCATGACAACTGCGTTGTGCATGTTTTCGTTCATTTTCTTCAGCACGTCGTTGTTCAGTCGTATAATTTCGTTGTACGCGGGTAGAATCGCAGTGCAGTAAGCGAGTGCGACTATCTGGTAGTTGTACGCATATTTCACTTCAGTATTGCATTCACACATTATTTTCTATTGTGTATAAAAATGTTTATAAAATTGGGCAGATAATACCTGGAGTCAGTAAATTTTGAAGTAGTTCTTGACTTCCTATTTCTTCCATTGTTTATAATGGGTTCTGATTGTTGAAGAGTAATGTCTGAAAAATAGTTTACAGGAGTTTAAATGACGTTCGACTCGCAGATAGTAGCAACATTGCATATCTGAGTTTATCTAGTGTCTTAAAGCCAAAATTCATAAAAGGTTGCCTAGTTATAACTGCAAAATCACATTGATGGCAAATCCATGCTATTAGTTGTTCAACATAACCCAGCTTATTAGGATTCAAAATATCTTCATGCAAACTTTCTGGTAGCTTGCAATTATTCTTCACAATTCTTGCCAAGAGAAGATGTATAGATAAAAAACTGATTTGCTTATTATCTATGTAATCATAGTTTTTAAAAACTTTTCATGCTTAAAAATTTAGGAAAGTCATACCTGAAGCATAAAATCGAAGAAGAAGAAACCAGATTTTAATCAAAAAAGCATAAAATCGAAGAAGAAATGCTTAAACAAATTTTGAAGAATAAGAAAAGCTGAAACCGAAGAAGTAGAGGGCTTGCCGAAGCGAACGATCACATGGATTTCACCCATTAAAACAAAGAAGAAGTTTGAAAAAAATGGAGAAGAGAAGATTACCGGAGGTGCCGATCGATGATGCCCGAGGCATTTGCGTGAGGAAGAAGAAAGCGGGAGGGGAAGCGGGTGTTCTGCTTCGATTCCAGCAGAGAGTCCGGCGGAGATCCCAACAGTGAGGGAAGGGGAAGTGGTTGCTCGAAATGGAGATAGGGAGAGGGGAGATTATAAGGAGAAGAACGAAAAAGGAGATGCATATGCAAGGTGTTAAAGAAGGAGGGGAAATGATTTTGGCGTGCTGCGGTCGCTGCTTTCGGCGGGGAGGACGTGGGAGAAGACGTGTTGCCGTGCGGGATTTGATTTCTTCTTTCGGCGTTTTAGCCTGCTACCCCACAGGATTTGATGGCGGGATTTGATTTCTGCTTTCGGCATTTTGCGTAATTTTGCATGTAATGATCGGACGGTGGACATTCATTGAAGAAATTTGATCGGACGGATGAAATGAAAAGAATGGTGTGCTCTCAAATACTTATATTCATTTATATAATAAAGATGAATGGAGTTTTAGTTTTAGGAGTTTTCAAACCTGAAGCAAAAGCAAAAGAACCATGCATTAGTGGATGACAATAATAGTTAGGTTTAGATCACAGAAATCCGTGATAGTTAAAGTCCTTGAAAACAAACCAATGCTATGATTGTCGAAACCAAATATACAGGAGCAAGTGGGTGAATAATCAAAGATGAAATCCTTGCATTTTTGAGCTAGGAACAGAAATCATAGCTGACATTGATGAAGATGGTTACAGAGAGAAGATGAATAAATGGAGTCGAAGAGCACTCAAAGGGCCGGCTTTAATGGCTTTGCCAGGCCTGCAAAACCATTTAGAACCATGCGAACAAATCTAAAATAGCACACTCAATATAGGGCACGCATTACCACTATTATCAAATTCAAATTAGGCTTTCAATATAGGGTAATGAAAGGTCAATACATATAGGGCATCTACTATCTGATCACAGCTGTTTTGAGGGGGATGTTGAAGCCTGCTGGTTGGCTACTCTCATATTCATGAGCTTGGTCATCAAAATTTCATGCCAAATCTTTGAATTTTCATGCAAAATCAATTCCAAAAAATATGTGAGAACACTCATGAACGATGAATTGAGTTATACATTTAGGTCACATTTCAAATAGTTTCTTACTATATTAGGTAAGTGTCGCGAAGCAAAATACCAAGTGCAAAAAGTGCATAATATCTTAGGTAACTCAAATATCTAGTTCTGCTATAATCATTTACTGTTCATTCTATGTTTTGAAGTAATTCCCGGCGCAGAATTTGTGTTATCATACATAAGATTGATGCATTTCTACATATACGTTTATAGGTCTTAGTATGTTTGCATATGTATGTATGCTTTAAGTGACTTTTAGCTTGATGATTCAAAAAAAAACATAGAGTAGGAGCTTACCGGAGGTGCTTCCCGTGGAAGCTGCAGGAGGAATGTTCAACAACGTGTTCGGCGATGGTCTAAGGGTGTGCAGGAGGAAGTATGAGGCAGGAGGGGGAAGTTTGGATGAAAACACTCTTAACAAAAGCTGAATGGTGTTTTAGCTTTAGGAGTTTTCAAACCTGAAGCAAAAGCAAAAGAACAATGCATTAGTGGATGATAATAATTGCTGGTGAAGCTAGAGTCCTGTGCATATTCTTTGTTATAAACACCTAGCAACAATTAAATGACATCACAGTTGTAAAATAAAGATGAGCAACATAAACGTACATGAACCCGATTGAAGGATGTTTCAATTTAAACATCTTGTAGAGGTGATTCTAAAAAATATGAACTTGTAGAACAGTGTTTTAATCTGCATTAGAAAAAATTGATTCAAGTGAATCTTCAAAATATGAACATAGGTGTTATATCTTCATACGATTCATTCTAAAAACTATGAATTTGGAGAACAGATTTTTCAACTGCATTTAAAAAAATTGATTCAAGTGAATCTTAAAAATATGAACATAGGTGCTGTATCTTCATATGATTCATGCTTAAAGAATATGAACAGAAGTGATCCATGCTAAAGAAAATATGATCCAAGCTCATATGATTCATAGTTAGGTCATGATTCAAGTTTAGGGTGTAAATATGACTTTGGAGAAATTGAATCAATCACATGAAGCTAAAAAAACATGAAAACCTATATAAATCAATTTGGAGATTTGTAAAAATAACCAAACACTCATGTCAAAAACCTATTAAAATTGAAATGTGAAGTAAAAGATTTCAGATTTTAAGTAAAGGAGAACTTGAAGCAATCACATGAATTTAAAAAAACATGAAAACTATATAAATAAACTCAGAGAACTTATCATGGTGGAAATGATCATCCCCAATTAATATGATGACATTGAAGCTGCTTATAGTTGTTTGGAGAAAAGATGAATGCAGACATCGTCATAATCAAAACAATAACGCTGTAAATGTTGAATGAATTTTGAGTGTATCAACACAAACAAAATGACAACACATTCAAAATAATTTACTATCAAAAGTATATTTGGTGAGGAATAGGAAACATCTAAAAATTATTAATTAACAGATTTGTTGGGCAAGAAAATTTGACTATCAGAAAAAAATGAGCAGAAATGGTGGAAATGGCCGCAAGAGAATAGATTAATTCTTATAATCTTTTATTGCCTAAAATACCAACCTACAAATTTGCTTAAACCTTGAATTCATTTGAAAGATCCAACTTAACTTACGCATAATTTTCACACATCTCGAAAGCTAGGCTAACAAAACAAAGCCCGCAAATGATCATCCCCAATTAATATGATGACATTGAAGCTGCTTATAGTTGTTTGGAGAAAAGATGAATGCAGACATTGTCATAATCAACACAATAACGCTGTAAAAGTTGAATGAAATTTGAGTGTATATCAACACAAACAAAATGACAGCACATTCAAAATAATTTACTATCAAAAGTATATTTGGCGAGGAATAGGAAACATCTAAAAATTATTAATTAACAGATTTGTTGGGCAAGAAAATTTGACTATCAGAAAAAAATGAGCAGAAATGGCGAAAATGGCCGCAAGTCATACCAAAAATGACGGAAATGGCCGCAAGTCATACCAAAATGTTAGCACTCAGAAATTTGATTGCAGTAGACCTTACAAACGTGATACAAATCAGAAGGAATGTGTGTGCCTAACCAAAAAGATCAAAGATGTTTTTCATAATAGGGAGAGGGCTGACTTACATATTATCATAATGCCCCTACAAAATAAAAAAGTACATAGTGATTAAAAGAATCTGCTCCAGGTTTTCTTCGTCATGAGTGAGTAACTATATGAGATTGTAAATATGAAAATTCTAGTAATTAATAAGCAACCTGTGAGCAAAGCATCCATTCACCAGCTCAAGTTGTAGTGTTACATACTGTTTGACAACTATCAATTTCTTTCTCACAAATCATCATACCAACCATGAAATTTTGGGCAGAAGGCCTACATTTCACCCTTGTGCAGGGATGCCTTTGTGCACCGGGTTCCCTTTCAGGGATGTAAGTTACCCTTGAATGACACTAAGTTTATGCATTTTTTCCTAGTAATGATCGGATTTTTGTGTCATCATTGTATATAAAAAGAGAAGCTACACTTGAATGATATAAAACAGACAATATTTGATTCATATTTCTATTCTTCGAAGAAAAAATGAGTAAGGAATTTAGAGGGCTTGCCGAATTTTTAATCAAACCCCTAAATGTATCGGAGGTGCAATCGTTTCTACAGCTTGAATTTCTAAATGAGTAAAATGAGTAAAGATAAAATGAGTAAAGAAAATTAACAGCCGAGAATCTGAAATGCACAATCGTTTCTCATAAACATAGACATTTTCCACAACACTAAGTAATAATCAAACCCCTAAATCTATCGTTACTACAGTTTGAATTTTTAAAACATGCACATGAATTATGAGACAGATCAATCATACCAGCCAGCTGAGCATAACTGAGCACAGTACATATGAAGACGTTGAAGAAGAAGAAGAAGGTAGGCTGAAACCGAAGAAATAGAGGCTTGCCGAAGCGAACGATGACATGGATTTCACCCATGAAAACAAAGCAGAAGTTTGAAAAAATAACGGAGAAGAGAAGCTTACCGGAGGTGCCAATCGATGATGCCCTAGGCATTTGCGGGAGGAAGAAGAAAGCGGGAGGGGAAGCAGGTCTTGTGCTTTGATTCCAGCAGAGAGTCCGGCGGAGATTTCGTCAGGGAGGGAAGGAGAAGTGGTTGCGCGAAATGGAGATAGGGAGAGGAGAGATCGTAAAGTGAAGCGGCTGCAGGGAGTTGAAGCATGAGGGGGGAAATGATTTTGGCGTGCTGTGGTCGCTGCTTTCGGCGGAGAGGACATGGGAGAAGAGGGTTGCCGTGCTGTGATCGCTTTCGGCGGAGAGGACGTGGGAGAAGAGGGTTGTCGTGCTTGCTTTCGGCGGAGAGGACGTTGAAGGAGAAGTGCTTTCACCGTTTTTTCCTGCTGGCCCCACGGATTTGATCGGGGGTTTGCTTTCTCCTTTCTATTTTTGATGTCCGAGAGTAACTTTGCCTCTAATAATCGGACGGTGGATATTAACTCAAGAAATTTGATCGGACGGATGAGATGAAAAGAATGGTGTGATCTTAAATAGCTATATTCATTTATATAATAAAGATATATATATATATATATATATATATATATATATATATATATATTCCACACGCAAGTATAATAAAATGCAACAAAACAAATGACAAATAAAAATGCAAAATTCAGGGTCGATAGAGGTCCGGACGGGTGCGGCGTCAGACACTTTTCCGTTAATCTGGACGGGACTGATCTCCACCAACTTGCCAAATGACTACTTTGCCAAATGACTACTGTGCTGGTGATGACGAATGCGAGCAGCAGCACTCTATAAGGCTATGCTCTGCTCTTACACGTGGAAAAAAATGAAGGAATGACATAATATCCAAGGTTATTTTGTTAATCCATGCAATATATAGCTTATACAAGTGGAGTCCCTTACATGTTCTTTGCAATGCAGGACTGAACAATAATGGGAAAACAAGTATAATTCTTTCCTTGTCCGATACTGGATTTCTTTTGGTAATCATTATCATAGTCATCATAATTTTCAACCAACCTTGTCTTATACGTGTTTTATAGAATTTACTGAAATTAATTCTTATCTGACCCGATAAGAATTAACTGAGCATGTATTTTAGATTTTTAGAGCAAAGAATCCTCGTGCTGAACTTACCTGTGGACATGTAGATTTTATTCAGTTGAAATTCAATTGTGATATCTGCAGATAATATTACTCCTTTTTTTTTCCTCCTTTCCTGTTTTGCAGGGTCCAGCTCGTGTAACTTTTTCAGGTGATATCATCGCCCTGAAAGATAGCAAAGTAAGTCTTAAAGGAAACATTAACATTTAAATATGCTTCTTCAATATTATACTTGTATTATTGTGGAAAACAACATACCAATGAATTAAAATCAGATGGTTTCCCCTAATTGGTGATACTTTGAGTTGATAAATAGCCTCCATTCTTATAATAAGTGACCCTTTCAGATAGTTAGAGCTTCTTGTTTTTTGTGCTACAAAACTTGTTTAAATATTTGTGGCAAGAGGGTGATTAATAAGTTATAATATTAAAAACAGGAAGTGAAGTGTTAGAGTTTGCACATTAAATGTGTTTTATATTTTAGATTATGTATTAGTGTCTTAGGTGTGTGTCGTGTCTTTAGTCCTACATTAGCTATCGATGTTTGGTATCCTTTGTAATCTTTTACATACCCCCTTTGAGGGATGAATAAATAACACTTTCTATTTTTCCTTAAATATTTCAACATGGTATCAAAGGTGGATTTTATTTCTCCCTGATTTTTTTGGTTCCGTATGTTAGGGTTGCGATCTGGTGTTCCACTCCCGTGTGTCTTATGGCGTCTGTGTGAGTTCTAACCGCTCCACGTTGCTCTGCGAAGGGTGACATCGATGACTTTGATGATTTTTTTTCCTGTCAATCTCCTCGTAGCTCGACGAAGGGAGACACTAACTATTTCATCTCCAGCGGCTGGAGATAATCCCGTCAACGTGCCTCTTCGAGTCGACAATCCCATCTGCCTTTTCCGCTGACACCCCCTTCACAGTTTTCGTCAGTAGTTCCTGCAAATGATCCAACCTCCTACTGATGATGTCAATTCCATCGCAGTTTCTGCTTGGCGATCCCGCTGCAGATCCTGTCTGCTAATCCTGACGACGACTAGTTCTTCAGATTCAGCCAACGCTGTTGTTCCTGTTGACGATCCTGTACACATGCTTCTTCGAGCTGCTACTTTGACGAGGATGGTTGCTCTTCTGGATCGCTTCTTTCATGACAGAACCATCGATGGCTGCTCTGGATCTTGCCAACGATTTCTATCCACGACGTTTTCTCATCCCTTTGGTGTGTTCCAACTTCTGTCACTTCACTGCTCCAGATCTGGTCGCCTCCTTCTGCTGCTCTCGTGTTTCTGACGATGCCAGCAGGTATCTCCGTTATATCTGTCGATTCTCGCTGCTTACCTTTGTGTTTCTGTCGACTCCGTCCGCTGCGTCCCCTTCTAGGGTGGTAACCTTTTGTCGATACTAGAATTTTGTGATGGTTTGGTCATTTTTATGTCTTTGTATTGTCGTTATTAATGTCCGTTTTTTGTGTTGTCTTTATGCTGTCATGTATGCGTGTCCCGCATGAGGGAGAGCGTTTTGGATGAAGGCGACTCAAATGGTGTTACTTGACTCCCGCCTTAGTCCCACACGGCCCTTCGGGCTTATGTCTTGTGTTGTTTGCATATCCCCAATTTTTTTCGTTTATTGGTATGTGGTATGACCTTTGTTGGTTGACTTGTATTTCAACGGATTGTGTCATGCGGGAGTATCCCCGGCGGCCCGTCTGTTGACTTGATTCCATTGGGGTGTCATGTGGGTCCGTGACCCCGGTGGCCCGTCTGTATTGCAACTGGTTGTGTCTGTGAGTTTGTGTTGTGTGGGTCCGTGCCGTCTGGAATCGCTCTTTGTGCGGATTAGCCCCGACAAATTTTCTCAGTGACCGGTCTATTGATTTGCCCCATATCGCCTACTTCCATTTACTTTATCATTATATGATGTCCAAGCAAAAAAATTTCCCTTCAACTTGAGGGGAACTGTTGGAGTTTGCTCATTAAGTGTTTTTTATATTTTAGGTTATGTATTATTGTCTTAGGTGTCCGTCGTGTCTTTAGTCCCACATCGGCTATCGATATTTGGTTTGTATTTTGTAATCCTTTATATACCCCCTTTGAGGGTTGAATAAATAACATCTATTTCTCCTTAAATATTTCAACATGAAAATTTGCGTATATAATATTTGCTCTTGCATTACTAAATAGTAGTTGGGAATACATTTAGCTCTTACTCCGTTACGTTTTATATATACTAAATAAGCGAATAAGGCGTTGCTACAGTGCGGTTTTCGTTCATTCGCCGCTTTTTTGCTTTTCCTAAATACCTCCAGCCCCTCAGTATATTCCATCAGCTTCGATTTCGCAAGGTGTTCTTTACAGACCGGATATTTTGACCTCCATCGCCCTCCGCCGATACCTATAGCGCCAACAACACGATGACAATCATGAGAAACATAGTTATTGCCCTACCATTGTTCCCGATGCTCACGATTCTGCTTTGTTCACCGCCGAATCAATTGGTAGCAACAACGGTGAAGACAGACATTGTCGACGAATGCTTAACTGGAGGAGCTTGGAATGATGAGTATTCCAAGTCATGGGCGACTTGGGTCAAAGAGAAGATAACAAATGGATTGGGAATCAAGCACGAGGATGAGGCCGAGGAAACGGGGCAGAAGGTGGGAGAAGCTGGGAAGGCCAACAAGGATGTTGCGTCCGATAAGTTTAGACCCCCGTCGTCGGTTGTTTCACTATTTATTATAACCCCGACAAGGATGCTGTGTCTGGTAAGTTTAGTGATTCCCTTGTCGCCGGTTGTTTCACTATTTACTATATCTAGAGACATTTGTAGTGTTAAATGATATGTAGAGGTTGGGGGATATAGAAGGAGAAAACTGGTGATGCCAAGGATATTATTTGAATGGGTGGTTGACAAGGTGGGAGAAGCTGGGACTGAGCGAAGGAGAAGACACGGGAGTCTGCCTCAGGTATTTGTTTTTTCCTCTATGGTTTAAGAGGAGACTTTGTTTTTGTTATTGAATTATCATAGGTTAATTGACTTATTGTGCAGAAAAAGAACATTAAATTGATTTAAAAATTTAATTTCACTGTCAAGGAACAGGGAAGTAAAGAGGAACAGTCCATTCTCTTTATAATATTAATTAACGGAGTATATATAGCCCATTCTCTTCATAATTTAATTATTGATTTGTTCATTTTTGTGTGGAGAAAAAGAACATTAAATTGATTGATCCAATCAAGTTACCAGGAAAGCACCTACATCCACCAGGACTAATCATTTAAAATTAAATAATTGCCAACACACACACACACATACGTGCATCTTCGCACGGGCTTCACCTGCATCAATGCGGCTTCACCCGCATGAAGTCAGTGCTATGTCTGTGCTCTCCGCTCGCAGTCCCTCAACCACAGATACGTGGTCGAGCAATGGATAAAATCCCGTGGTCGGGGGTGGGGGACTACCAGTGGCGAGCACAGGCATAACACTGAATTAATGTGAGCGGAGCCCGCATTAATGCAGACAAAGCTCCCAGAGAGCATCGAGCACGGGCGAAGCCCGTGCAAAGATGCTCATTATTAAAAAAACATGCAGAATTGAAGATTTGATTATATAATATCCGTTCTTGCATTACTAAATAGCAGGTGGGAATACATTTAGCTCTACTTTAATTGGTGTTAAGAATGCTATTAGATTGCTTAACCTTTTCAGATGTATTATTTTCGGGGCGGGAATCATTAGTTGAATTAAAAGCCTACAAGTCAATTGTAAAGGCCCACTATAACGACTCATGTTCTATTTCAGTCCCAGACTTCTAATATTTGTTTGAGTCCTCTCTGTGTGAATATATAGAGGTGCCATGTAATATTTATTCTTTATATTAGATATGATATTCATTCTATTTCTTAACTTGGTATCAAAGCAAGGTGGTTATTTTGCTGCTCCATTTTTTTTGAACTGCTGCAACTCATCCTCATTCAATGTATTTTCTCAACTGCCGCAACTCATTCTCATTCAAAGTATTTTTATAAATTTTGTGGATTGCCTGCGTGCGAGTTTCCCGCGTCCACGTCCATTTCCTTCCAACTCCGCTTCCTACGGACCCCATCTTCCCATGAGCTTGATGCTACCTGTACACACGATTGAGGGCGCGCTTTGTTCCCCCAAGAAGCTACAAATTCCAATTCCTCTGAAATATTGTTGTAACCCTCATCTTCCCGTGAGGGTTCCCTTCTAGCAAGATGTTCTTGCAAGCCTTCTTCTTGTGCAAGTTGTTTTGATTCTCACGAGCTCTGCGGGCCATCTTCATATGAGCCCCTACTGGAAGCTCTCTGATTCTTGTGAGCTTTGTGGGATCTGAGCTCTGCTACTTCTGGCGAGTCCTGCACACAGCTTCTTGCTATTTTTTCTTTCTGCTTTTTTGCGAGCTCTGTTGCTTTTAGCCTGCATTGCTTCTCTGCGAGCTCTGTTTCTAACAAGTCTTGTTGCTTCCATCTCTGTGATTCCAGCGTGCGATGCATGTCCTCTTTCCCGGGCTTGCTCATAGCTGTTTGGTGTATCTAAATGGTGGAATTCTCGGGTTCAAGTGTTCAGACCCCCACTTTTATTACGAATCCTCCCGGTATTAATTATCCACGAACCCACTGTTTCTTCAGCTCCTTTTGGATAACCACTTTGCCTTTGCATGGTTCCAATTACTTTGCAAGGTCCCGGACGATACAACATACCTTTCGTAGTCATCAATTATATGGGTACATTTATGAGACCATTGTTCAACCTTGCAGTGTTGATCCCTCATTGCGGAGGTGGGTTGCTGATAATTCATTGGTTGTCTCGTGGATTCTTCACTCTTTGTACCCCTTAGTCTATCGTAGCTCGTGAAACTTATTCTCAAATGTTGGATCCGCTTGCAATCTTAGAGAAGGGGGGTGAATAAGGTTTAAGACAAATTATAACTTTTTTTATTAATCAATAAAAGATGCACAACATAATGACATTGATAGAGAAAATTAAACCCAAAATATCAGTAAAAGAGGGCCATATATATATATATATACATCCGCACAGGCTTCACTAGCATCAAGGCGGGCTTCGCCTGCCTAGCGCTTGAAGCCCATACTCCGGCCTCACCCATGTTTGATAGGAATGCCTCGCCACTCGCAACCCCAAGCCTATAAGTGTTCGATGCTCTCGGGGGTGTGTGTGTGTGTGGGGGGGGGGGGGGGGGGGGGGCGCTTTGCCCGCATCTTAGCGGGGTACGCCGGCACGAAGCCGTGCTCGCCCAACTGTCATCACAAATGTGCGAACAGTGCCAGAGTTGGTATATTAGCTCTCATTCTTGTGGTGACAGTTGGGTGCGAGTGGCGAGCACGACTTCATGCAGGCGAAACCCACCAGGATGAGGGCGAAGCCCCCCCTCCCTCCCGAGAGCATCGAGCACTTATAGGCTCGGGGGTTGCGAGTGGTGGGGCATTCCTGTCGAACATGGGTGAAGCCCATGCACCAGAGAGTACTGAGAATGGGCGGAGTATGGGCTTCAAGGAGTTAGAGCCTGCCTAGATGCGGGCGAAGCCCACCCGAGAGCATCAAGCACCGGCGGAGGAGAATGACTTCCATCGAGCGTGGGCATTTAGTGATTGGTTTTTGAACATAGACCATTACTTTGAGTGGTACGAGATGAGTGATGAGAGACGGATACAGTTTGCCAAAATAAAGTTACATTGGCAAAGGAGAACGACTTCTTACGGGAGAGTGATGTTTTTTTCATTATCAAAGCTCTGTGGCGGTGGTGACTAGTAGGAACAAAAGAAGAAAGGTTGAAGTTTTCTAGTTGGAGAAGAAGTGGAGGAAGAGTCACTTGTGAGAAAACTAATCGCATAATCGCTAGTCGGAGAAGGGCTCATTGCAGAAGGGAGAGCTCCTCGGAGAAGGGTTCATTGACGAATTTGGAGTGCGAGACCCAACAAAAGGAGTGGCACAAACAGCGGTACAAGCAGGAGCAGTGATTTACGATAGAAGAAGCCCACAAAGATGACTCAAATGTGACCCTATGTGGGGAAAGAGGTGCTACGACTTCCATGCTATGTCAGAGCTCATTGATGAAGATACCACAATCAGGTAGTTGGAGTGATGCGGCTCAGAGATCATGTAAAATAGGAAAGATTTCTTCAGCCATTTCTTGTTATTTAGGACGTCATGTTGTTCGCTTGTTTGTATATAAGCAGCAGCCAACCTTCACAGCCCCCTGCTTTAGGTTACATGGAATGTCTAAGGGAATATTAAATAAAAAGGTATATTATCCAACATAAATATAATTATATGTAACTGTAAATGGTTTAATGTCTAATTTAATGGTTTAACATGTTGGCTGTTTATTTTATTTATGAGAAAATCCATTAATTCTGCCTAATTAAAATGATTATGTTTATGAAGGTTCTGGCCTTAAGCGAAGGACTCCAACAGAGGTTGGAGAAAGAACAAAACTATGCCAGCCATTGCAGTTACGCAGTTTCTGCCGTACTAAGTTCTGCAAGCATAAATTGCAAATCAAGAATCAAATTGTTTGAGGAAATACTCCATCAAAGGAGTAACTATGTTGCATACAGGTTCAACGTCAGGTAAAAAGGCTTTGGAATATGAAATTATTCACCATATTTTTACCAAATGAACTTTCTAGGTTTAGGGTTTGCAAATAACCAATCTCCGCTGCTCTGAAATTACTGAAATGCCCCAAAATTGGTCTGCCAACAGCCAAATCCCGCTGTTCTAAACAGCTAAATGCAGTCCACCAGGGGCAGCCCCTCGAGCCAGGCGAGCAGGCAGCAAGGGGCGAGCTCAGCGGCCTGGGGAGCTCGGCGGCCTGGGGAGCTCGGCGGCCTGGGGAACTCGGCGGCCTGGGGAGCTCGGCGGCCTGGGGAGCTCGGCGGCCTGGGGAGCTCGGCGGCCTGGGGTAGCGCGGCGGCCTGGGGTAGCTCGGGAGCTCGGCAACCTGGGGTGAGCTCGGCGGCCTGGGGTGAGCTCGGCGGCCTGGGGTGAGCTCGGCGGCCTGGGGTGAGCTCGGCGGCCGGGGGAGCTCGGCGGCCGGGGGAGCTCGGCGGCCTGGGGAGCTCGGCGGCCTGGGGAGCTCGGCGGCCTGGGGAGCTCGGCGGCCTGGGGAGCTCGGCGGCCTGGGGGAGACCCCTCAAAGGGGTCGGGGGGGTGGGGGGAGACAAATATCTCATTCCCCCTACTAGTATATTTCCAAGGCCAAGCCAAAATTGGCCACCAAGAGTTCAATATCTTTTAAAAGCTTAAAAAACATAAAGCTGGTCCTGCGCCTGCCGAGGGGACCCTACTCTGCGAATACGGGGTTGTACACAATTCCCGCTCTTTTCGAGGTTCACACAAGCTCGGAAAGAAACATCCAACCCAACGTATTCGCTGAGTGGCCTTTTCTCGCGGTTTGAAAGATTACAAGGCCTCTCCGAGGGGTCAACCTGTCATGCCAGCTAATGGGAGCCTGGGTGACGAGACAGCCTCGGGGTGAAAATACTTAGCCTCCCGAGGGGTCAACCTGTCATGCTAGCTAATGGGAGCCTGGGTGACGAGACAGCCTCGGGGTAAAAATACTTAGCCTCCCATGGGGTCAACCTGTCATGCCAACTAATGGGAGCCTGGGTGACGAGACAGCCTCGGGGTGAAAATACTTAGCCTCCCGATGGGTCAACCTGTCATGCCAGCTAATGGGAGCCTGAGTGACGAGACAGCCTCGGGGTGAAAATACTTAGCCTCCCGAGGGGTCAACCTGTCATGTCAGCTAATGGGAGCCTGGGTGACGAGACATCCTCGGGGTAAAAATACTTAGCCTCCCGAGGGGTCAACCTGTCATGCCAGCTAATGGGAGCCTGGGTGACGAGACAGCCTCGGGGTAAAAATACTTAGCCTCCCGAGGGGTCAACCTGTCATGCCAGCTAATGAGAGCCTGGGTGACGAGACAGCCTCGGGGTAAAAATACTTAGCCTCCCGAGGGGTCAACCTGTCATGCCAGCTAATGGGAGCCTGGGTGACGAGACAGTCTCGGGGTGAAGGAACATGGGCATCCACGAGAGGTACGCCTGCCCTGCCAGCGAGTGAGAGCCTGACAGCGGGACCGTCATTGGAGCAAAGGAACATGGGCATCCACGAGAGGTACGCCTGCCCTGCCAGCTAGTGAGAGCCTGACAGCGGGACCGTCATCGGAGCAAAGGTACTGGGGCTTCCACGAGAGGTACGCCTGCCCTGCTAGCTAGTGAGAGCCTGACAGCGGGACCGTCTCGGAGCAAAAAAAAGAACTTACTCTCCCCGAGGCACATTCGACCCAACCAGCTAGTTGGAGCCCGGATGAGGAGATCCTCTCGGGGGTGGGGCTTGCTCTCCCCGAGGCACATTCGACCCAACCAGCTAGTGGGAGCCCGGATGAGGAGATCCTCTCGGGGGTGAGACTTGCTCTCCCCGAGGCACATTCGACCCAACCAGCTAGTGAGAGCCTGGATGAGGAGATCCTCTCGGGGGTGGGACTTGCTCTCCCCGAGGCACATTCGACCCAACCAGCTAGTGGGAGCCTGGATGAGGAGATCCTCTCGGGGGTGGGACTTGCTCTCCCCGAGGCACATTCGACCCAACCAGCAAGTGGGAGCCTGGATGAGGAGATCCTCTCGGGGGTGGGACTTGCTTTCCCCGAGGCACATTCGACCCAACCAGCTAGTGAGAGCCTGAATGAGGAGATCCTCTCGGGGGTGGGACTTGCTCTCCCCGAGGCACATTCGACCCAACCAGCTAGTGGGAGCCTGGATGAGGAGATCCTCTCGGGGGTGGGAAACTAGGTGTGTCACTTGAACTCTACCAAATCCAACATCCTCAAACGGGGAAAAATTTGGGTTACATGATCCCCTGACCCAGCCGGTCAGGGGTAGAGCTTGTTACAAGATAAGAAAGAGGGAAAGACTACACCAGGGCGAGGCTTCTTCAAGGGGTCTGGGCATGATGGCCGTCATCCTTCCCCTCGGAGACCTCCATCTTGCTCAGGCTCTCCATAATCCTCTCCATCTCCTCTGCCTTGGCCAGCCAAGAGATGGTGTTGACGGCTGTGACATAACACTGGCTTGCCATCCTGGAGTCTCCCTTGACTCTGACCTGGATCCCTCCTGAGCTGAATTTGAGGCACTGGTGGAACGAAGACGGCACGCAACGGAAGGCGCTGATGAGGGGCCTTCCGAAGATGGCGTTGTAGCTGCTCGGCGCGTCAACTATGACGAACCGGCAGTTCCTTGAAGTCCCTCCCAATTTAACTTGGAGTCCCACTCCACCTTCAACCTCCTTCCTCTCTCCTGAAAATCCGAACAGGGGTCCGTCCGAGGCCACCACCCTCCTTGTCTCCACCTTCATCTCGTCAAATGCCTTTTTGAAAACGACGTTGACGGAGCTCCCGTTGTCCACCAAGATCCGGGAGACGGTGAAGCCCTCGATGGCTGTCTGGATGACCAGCGCATCGCAAAACGGATCCTCATGATCCGGCATGTCCTTTGTTGAGAAGGCGATCCTTTCCTCTAGGGGCGGGGTCTGGGATGTTGAAGCGACGCTCCGTCGGTACATGACATGGAGGCTTGCCTTCCGAGTGACCTCAATACCCACTCCACCGTGGATCACTCCTATACCTCCTCGGGTTCCCACGTCGACCCGGTCCTCACACACGTCATCCCCCCTTCTCTGGGTAGAACCTCCTCAACCTGCACTGGCGGCTGCGGCTGGGCAGGCCCTCTCGACCCCCCTCACTTCCATGAACTCGGGGCAGGTAGCCGTTGCGTGCCCCTCCATCTGGTGGAAGTCACAGTACGGTAGCGCTCCTCCCCTCCTTCGGCGGGCTGGGCGTTCTCTCCTGTTACCTCTACCCCCTCCTATCGCCAAGGCTTGCTGCGGCGGGGGTAGAAGCTGTCTTGGGGCTTGCCTCTGGAAGTTGAACCTCCCTTGGCCCCCATGAAAGTTCCCTCCGCCCTGGATGAGAGCTCTTCCGGGACCCTGGGCAGGTCCTCCCTGTTGCCTCCAGCCTGGTTCCGGACCCTCCTGTCCCTGGAACCCTTGAGCTCTCTGCTCCTCTCTCCTTCTTCCTTCTTGATGCCTTGAGCCACCTTGCTCCTTTGACTCCGTCTCTGTTAGCCTTGCCAACTTCTTGACAAATGTCGGGTTGGCCGCCTCCATGACTATCTCCTCAGTCGCCCTTTCCATCAGCTCCTCAAAGGAAAGGGGGGCCTTTCGAGTCAGGCTCATCTTGAAGAACCCCTCGCGCAACCCCACCGTGAATGCCATCTGGAGGGCATACCCTGGCATCTCCTGGACATCCAGGATCTCCTCTTGGAACCTGTCAACGTAACGGGCCAGCGACTCCTCGACCCCTTGCCTTATCAGGAAGATGGACTCAGGACTCCTCTTCCTCTTCTTGGAGGTGGAGAAGCGAAGCTGAAAGATCTGGCTCAGGTCCTCGAACCCATAGATCGACCTCGGAGAGAATTGATGAAACCAGTCCCTTGCCTTCTCCTTCAACGTGATCGCAAAGAGGCGACACTTGAAGACATCCGTCACTGGCCTGATGGAGACGACATCCTCGAACCACTGCAGGTGCTGGACGGGGTCATCCTTCTCGGTATAGTAAGCCATGTCAGGCTCTCCGAACCCCTCGGGAACGGGAGCCGAGATGATCAGCTCGCTGAAGGGTGACCCCCTGAGGGGTGCTCTCGCAACCTCTACTCGCGTGACCTGCTCTCCTGGAGGGCTAGCACTCGCTGGGCTGGGGAACAACTCCCGGCCGGGGAGGTCTCGCTCGACCCCTTCTCTTCCCTGGACGTCTCCCTGGTGCACTTCTCCCCCTGCTGGGGTTATCTCGCTTGGATCCCTGGGAGGCAGCGTATGACTCCTGCATTCCATGACATGAACTTCTTCTAAGATCCTTTGGACCTCCCCTTGTCCACACAATGAGCTAGGAGTCCTGAGAGGGTCTTTCGATACAACTTCCTGTCGCGCATAATATAGTATGTCGACTTGTGCTTGAAACTCTTCTTGTCCAGGCCTTCTGGGAATTCACCTGTGGACAAGAAGGCGATGAAGGGGTCTATCCACGAAGGGTGCTGGTCTACCTCCATCAGCTCTCCTTCCTCAATAAAGGGGAGAAAAAGTTCGGTGATGGTTCCCCCCACCCGTGGTCCATCCTTGGCCAATTGATCTACCTGCTCGTTCTCCTACCACGGCACATGTTGAATGGAGAACGTTTGGAACATGTCGATAAATCCCTTGACCTTAGCTAGGTACAATTGGAGAGTAGGCTCCCTTGCCTCAAACTCCCTGTTGATCTGAGAGGCCACCGCCATGGAATCCTTGAGCACTTCCACGTCATTCACCCCCCAACTCCCTTACCAGCCGAAGCCCCGCTATTACCGCCTCATACTTCGCCTGGTTGTTGGTAATGTGGAAGTGAACGACCATCGTTTGCTCGATATTTGTTCACTGGGGCTCTCCAGGATCACCCCTACCCCCAAGGAATGCCTTCTCGAGGCGCCATCTACCATCACCTTCCAAGGAACTGGGCGAGTTAGTTCCGCCTCTGCCACCTCGACCGCATAATCAGCCAGGAAGTCGGTCATCAATTAAGCCTTGATTGAGAGGCGGGGAACAAATGATATATCAAATTCACTCAACTCCAATGACCACTTTTCCAACTTTCCTGAATGTTCCACCCCCTCAAAGATGTTGCGGAGAGGATGGTCAGTCACTACTCAGATGGAGTGTGCCTGGAAGTAGGGTTAAAACCTCTAAGCTGAGATGAATAGGGCAAAATCCAACTTTTCTAAAATCGGGTATCGGAGCTCTGCCTTCTTCAGGACCCTGCACACGTAATAGATGGGTTATTTTTTCTTACCCTCTTCCCGGACTAGGACGAAGCTCAAGGCCTCGGCCCTGACCCCAAGGTACAGGGATAGATCTTCCCCCTCCTTCAGTCCCTGGAGCAGCGGAGCCTGTGTTAGCTACCTCTTCAAGGCTTGGAACACTTCCTCGCATTCCCTAGACCATTCAAATTACTGATTTCCCCGCAACACTCTGAAGAAGGGGGAGCACTTCTCTCCTGCCAGAGAGAGGAACCTGCTCAACCCTGCCAACTTCTCTGTCAGCCGCTGGACCTCTTTATCATTCTGTGGTGACACTAACTCCATGATCTCCCTCACCTTGTCAGGATTGGGTTCCACCCCTACAGGAGTAAGGAGATGATCAAAGAATTTTCCCCTGATGGTCCCGAAGACACACTTAAAGGGGCTTAGCCTCATTTTATACTTCTGCATAGTATTGAAGGTATCCTCCAGGTCTCGGAGTTGAGAGCCCATGTTCCGACTCTTGATCATGAGGTCATCCGCATACACCTCCAAATTTCTTCCCTTTTGCTCTCAGAAGACACGATCCATCATCTTTTGGTATGTTGCCCCTACATTTTTTGCCCAAAGGACATCATTTTATAGCAGTAGCACCCATCCCTGATGATGAAGGAGACATCTTTTATGTCGGGAGAGTGCATCCTGATTTGATGATAACCTGAAAAAGCATCTAAGAAACTCATTAGAGAGAAACCGATGGTTGAGTCAATCAGCGTGTCGAGACCGTGTACACGGCCTGGGGTCTAGGCATGTTGAGATGACACGGGTAAGGACACGGGCGTGTCCTAGAACCCGGGAGCTAAGTCTTGAGGGGCGAGAGTTGAGCAGTTACCTCGAGGAGCAATACTTCGCAGCATCTCCATGATGCCTTGGATGGACGCCATGAACTCTTCCCTCCCCACGAAGGGTGACGGGTTGGGGAGCTCGCCGAGATCATCACTACCTCCCTGATCTCCAGTCATGACACTCTCCCAAGATCTTCTGTGTTGGTCACCTCCACGCTCACCGCACCAAAAGTGTTGAAGCCAAGAAATGACCTATGTGGAGTTCGGGGTCCCAAAAGAGTGGTGACCTCACACCTACTACACTCGGGGGAACGTCACATACAAAAGACTTGGGGAACTAGGAACAAACCCTCGGCTCTAGCGTGGAGGTCCCACCTCACATCCGGAATACCTTTGAGGTCTCCCCCTCTCTATCCAATGCTGAGCTAGCTGCCTTGGAGGAAGAAAGCAAGGGGGTTCAAGTGGCTAAGAAGTCCTCCTCTCCAAGGCACCCATAAGGGTCTATTTATAGTTTTCTGGGAATGACCTGCAAATAACCAATCTCCGCTGCTCTGAAATTACTGAAATGCCCCAAAATTGGTCTGCCAACAGCCAAATCCCGCTGTTCTAAACATCTAAATGCAGTCCACCAGGGGCAGCCCCTTGAGCCAGGCGAGCAGGCAGCAAGGGGCGAGCTCGGCGGCCTGGGGAGCTCGGCGGCCTGGGGAGCTCGGCGGACTGGGGAGCTCGGCGGCCTGGGGAGCTCGGCGGCCTGGGGAGCTCGGCGGCCTGGGGAGCTCGGCGGCCTGGGGTAGCTCGGCGGCCTGGGGTGAGCTCGGCGGCCTGGGGTGAGCTCGACGGCCTGGGGTGAGCTCGGCGGCCTGGGGTGAGCTCGGCGGCCTGGGGAGCTCGGCGGCCTGGGGAGCTCGGCGGACTGGGGAGCTCGGCGGCCTGGGGAGCTCGGCGGCCTGGGGAGCTCGGAGGCCTGGGGGAGACCCCTCAAAGGGGTCGGGGAGGGGAGAGACAAATATCTCATTCCCCCTACTAGTATATTTCCAAGGCCAAGCCAAAATTGGCCACCAAGAGTGCAAAATCTCTCAAAAGCTTAAAAAACATAAAGCTGGTCCTGCGCCTGCCGAGGGGACCCTACTCTGCGAATACGGGGTTGTACAAGTGCAATAGATTGTCACTTCATGAGAGAAAAGCTCAAGCTTCATAGGATTGAGCTTCATCTTGTTTATACTTCCCTGATTGCTAATACCCTTACCAAAGCTCTACCTCATAAACTCTATAATCAGTTTTTGTTCAAGTTTGGAGTATACAATATTTATGCACAAACTTGCGTGGGAGTATGAAATATAATTTACTATTTATTGCATAAAGAATAGTGTAACAAATCCTGTTTTCTTTACTCCCATATATTGGTATCTTGTACCTCTGTATATATTGGAGCCTTTTACTATTTTTTAATTAATTTGGAGATAGAATATATTCTAATTTTATTCAACATAATTGTACTCACATATAAAGGAAAAGGTCAAAAAAGTCCAAACCAAAGGACTAATTACAAAAATACACAACATATAATAAACCAAAGGACTAATTACAAAAATACACAACATATAATAAAATTTTAAATGCATAGTAAAACGCCAAGTGCTCCCATAATAGTCTCTTCTCCAAAACATGATTTTCTTCAAGGTTTAAGAAATGTGTGTGTTATGCCTTTATTATTATATATATTATGTTGAGTGAGTGTGTTATTAATGTCTTATGAGTCCAATCGTAGTCGTCGTGTATTTTATTAATGTCCCTTATGTATTTACAATTATGCCCCTATGTCCTATTATATATAGACCCTTGTTCTTGTATGAAGTTATCAATGAATTATGAGTTTTAATTCCCTGTATTTAATGTGAGATATTTGGTCGCTCTCTCCTCCAACGAGCAACCCCGCTTAGACAACCGCAATTAGGTATCCATTGTATCTCCACCACCATTATTTCTGGCACTTATCCCTACTCTGACCACTATTCCGGTGAGTTACCGTGTTACGGAAGTAAGCCCGCAACAACTTGGTATCAGAGTCATCCTTCCTCAGCACAACGCTTGCACCGCCACTCGACAACACTAACCACATCTGCAGCCGCGTCTTACTTTGCACGTCGACAACCACTGGTTTCCCATTTTTTTCCCGTTCGTTGTTCGATTCCCGTAACACAACCGCTCGAACACAGCCGCGTCTTCTCCTAGCGATTTGACGCCAACCTGCTGCCACCTCTCCTTCCTCGACAACACGGGCCGATACATCATCGCCAACTCCGATACCACCAACACCCCAGCGCAGCTCTGCCTCTGCTAGCCGCAACAGCTCCGATGCCAACACCCACCCCAGGATCCCCCGCTCGTCCAATAGCTTCTACCTTTCCGGCCGGAAGACCATGACGCTTCTTCCTCTATTGGTCGATGCCCTATTCCGCGCCGTCTCTGCCTCTCGAGGCCCTATTCCGCGTTGTCTCTGCCGCTCGACGCCCTAATCCGCGTCGTTTCCGCCTCTCGACGTCGTTCAACACTTCTTCCACCGCTTCTTCCCTCGTCCAACCCGCAGACGACCGACAACAACTCTTCTGTCATCCATCAAGCCGCAGACGACCAACAACTTGCCCTCTCCCATCGCGCAGACACTTCTCACACAGGATTTCCTCGACCCCCGCGCACTGCAGCTCGCCTTTTTTTCCTTTCTCATGCATCGAGCCACACGCCACTTTATTTCAATTTTATTAAACCCTCACACCCGCACGCCTTCTCCCATCCATTCATATTAATTTTTCTTTTCTGATTATTATCCTTCCTCTCAATTCTGTCTTTGAGCCCAACAACCAATTAATGCAATTATTTTAATTGATTAATCAATTTCTGATTAATTAATTATTAATATTTTGATTTTCCTCTCACTTATTAAATCATACTTAAATTAATTAAGGCATCATGGCGAACACGAAGTTGACTGCCGCGGAACCCGTGTCATCCAATCAAAGCTACGAGAAATAATGAGTTCCATGGATGCGCACCTTCGGGATACCGACGCCCTCCAGGACGCCATGACAACGCTCCTCCACAAACTTGATATTTTGATAGTTGCTCTTCCGTCGAAGCTGCCACCCTTGCCACCACCGCCTCCTCTTGAGAAATCGTCATCTGCGCTGGTCGCCGACGTGCCACCGCTCTTAGCGGTGATTGCCCTTCCGCCATCAATTTTCGTGGTGGTGCCGCCCCACCTTAGGCCAGACACCGTGTCCGCCTTTCTGCCAGCACTTGCTCCGCCGACCCCCGCTCTGCTGACCTCGACAGACCCGTTCCTGCCTTCGACCACCTCGCTGCCTTCAGATCTGTTCTTTCTGCCGGTCGTCGCTTCCCCGACCTACTTGCTACTACTGCTCATCATCGCTCCACCAACCTTGTCGAAGCCATTACTTCCGCCGCTCGTCTTTCCAGCGGTGCCGTCACTACTCGCCGCCGCCTCCGCTGCCGCTGCACGATATCTTGCATTGTTTTAGCGGGAGATTAAGCTGCCAGATGATCCAGTCACCACATGGAGTTCGAGCTTGAGGGCAAGCTCAATTTCAAGGGCGGATGAGTTGTTATGGCTCTATTATTATATGTATTATGTTGAGTCAAGTGTGTTATTAATGTCATATAATTCCAATCATAGTCTTCACATATTTTATTAATGTCCATTGCGTATTTACAATTATGCCCCTGAGTCCTATTATATGTAGAACCTTGATCTTGTATGAAGTTATCTGAAGAGTTCTAATTCCATGTCTTGAATGTGAGATATTTGGTACTCTCTCCTCCAACGAACAGTCCCGCTTAGGAAGCCGCGATTAGGGTTCCATTGTATATCTACCACCACCATCTCCTCCACCGATCCCTACTCCGGCACTATTCCGGCGTGTTACCGCGGTTACGGAAGTAGGCCCGTAATAGCTTGACTTCTGGAATCTCCATTGTGACTGCAATCTCAACATGTATTGTTTGCTGGGTTACGTTGTCTCCGACCCAAAAAACTTGTTACAATGATTCCCCGGTGTAAATGCTGCATAACAATTAAGAAACAATCCTTTCACTTAGCGTTCAACATTCTCTGCATGAGGCTGTTGATTGATGAATGAATATGATTGGTGATCCTGTAGGACCCTTGACTCCAACCCTATTGTTCTTGTTTGTGTTAGTGATAAACTTATTCTGATAATTCTGCTAGAGTCTTCATCTTTCAATTGCTAAATCTAGCTGTAAATGCCACTCACAAATTGTTATGAAGGCGAAAACGGGCAAGAGACGAAGGATATGACACATATGTCGACATCGGGATCGAGGCGATGATGACACGGATCCCAATACGATGATGGATGTTCACGAGTAGCGCAAACGAGTTTAGTGCACACATCATCTTTATATGTTATTATCACATTTGTTTATTGGGCCATGAGTTTTTTACTGTTTTCCCTTGCGATTCTCAAACTAGGCACTATATATGTCTATGCGTGTATCTCATTGGGATTATCTTGGAGTAAGATCACTTTGGGGGAAACCTTAGGGGATAAAATCCTTCTATCTTCTTTTTCCTCCTCTTCAACCCTAACACCTAACATTTGGTCCAACCTGACTCGCTTCTTCCACGGTTTTCGTCACCCGAAGCCCTTGTTCCAGCCACTCGCTTCGCTATGCTTCCCGCCGCCAGTCTCGTCTCCGTCCGAAGGCGCACTCCTACATCCATGCCCGCATCACTGTGACATTGTAGCCTGGGCGGCCTAATTTTTTGTATTGTTGTTTTCCACTTGCATTATGCTTGTGTGTGGTGGAAAGTAATGGTGGCTACGTTGTCTTGTTTAGACACGATCCTAAGTGCGAAGCGGAGGTTGGCAATCCGTGGGAGTGCAAAGTGGAGGTCGGCGACCCGCAGAGGTGCGAAAAGGTGTCGGTGACCCGCATTAGTTAATTAGTTTTATTTTCTTGCATTAGGATAATAAAAACTCAAACCCCCGTGAATCCGACAATCAAGAGACTTCGATCTCAAGTCTCCCTTAAATGTTGAATCCCCTTTCCATGCTCCGCGACATATCGATACTCAGGAGTAACTCTCCGTTTTAGTTATTACTTGAAAACGACAGTGAGTGCACTTGTTATACTCCTCGGTTAGCTTGTCAGTCGACCGTAATCCACCTCCTGTTGGCCCAAAAGATGTCTGACTGTTGAGCAGGGGCCTATGCTACAACTGTGACAAACTTCCAGTCGTGGACACCGATGGTCGCGCTTCTTCTGGATAGAGGTCAAGGACTCCGACGGGGACCTGGAGGAGGACGACTCGGGGGTCCCACACTAAGCTTGAGAACAAGCTTGATGTCGGGGAGGGCGGAGATGTTACAAATCCACGATGGGGAATCTCGTGTAGGCTTCACACTTTGCGCGTTGCGATTCCAACTAACTACTCGTACTTTTATAAATTTGTATTTTATGTTTCCGTACTTTTTATTTACGTCACGCGATGTTAAGCCTAGTGATGAGTCATTTTGCACATCTTAAGAGTGTTGGACCAACTGGTTATTAAGTTAGGGTTTGCTTGTGTTTGAGGCAAGGTTGTTAGGATCAAGAATCTAGGTGAGATCGTTTTGCGGGTTGGATCAGATCGGATTGAGGATCGTAAGATCCTACTATATTCATAAAGTAAAACTTAAAATATGAAATTGAATTTGATATCATCCAATTATACAAATAAATAAATAATCTATACAAAAAACTATAAAATTATTCATTTTCATATGTTGAATGTGAAAATTTGATTAAACACTCGAATAAAATGAGAATTAATCACTTGAGTTTAATTCTTACCGTTAAGAATTTTGATTCGAATGTCCTTGAAAGCTTAATAATCTTGAACTTGTCAACCTTGAGGCTTGAGCTGCATGTTTAAATAATGTTATAGTTTCACATACATATGCTACCTAAATTGGCTCAAAATAACAAAGTAACATTATGATCATGACCACAAATGAAAAAAAATTAAGCATAAGTGCATAACAACACATCAAATGTGAAGTAAAAAACTAATGCCTATAACAAATCAATTGTTTTGGACATCATAAAACCATAAATACAAATCATTAATTCGTACATCGATCATATCCTCATCACCAATTGTCGCATCTTCTTCATCATCACCACTTGCATTCTCATTAGCATCTCATTCATTCTCACTAATATACTCGATAGTATCGAAGTCACTACACCTTATGGTAAGATCTTCGACTCCACCTAAAATAAAAGATTTTAACTAAATGAGTGCATAATGTCGTTGAGATTTGCATTATCAAATGAGTTATTATGAAACTTACATTCTTCATTTACTTTCGTAGCATATTATTCAACATGTCTTTCAACATTATCATCACTATAAGTTTCTTGTATATCTCTATTTCGAAGAATCCCCAACCAGTTGCCTTTACGAGGAAGAACCAGATCTTCCCTATTTGTGATCCATTTATCATCAGAAGGGATATCCTCAAAATTAAAGAACTTTTCTTTCAATTGTATGTCTCTTCTAATTGTCGTTCCATCAATTTCATGTTGTATATTACAAAAATTAGGTCATTCATTTTTATGCAAGCGATTTCTTTTTTTAATGCACCTATTAATTGTTATACAACAGCAACAACACTCAAGCTTTTATCACACAATAGTGGGGTCGGCTTATATGGATCCTTTGTCGCCACTTTGCCCTATCTTGTGTCATAATCTCACAAATGCCTAAGTACATAATGTTTTTCCTTATAGTTTCATTCAAAGTCTTTATTGGTTTAAACCTCCCTCGTTTAACATGCCTAGTTACTAGACTCTCGCAACGCCTAACAGGTGCCTCTAATGGTCTCCTTTGTACGTGTCCAAACCATCTTAGTCGAGCTTCTCGCATCTTCTCTGCAATTGATGCTTCTCCTATCTTATCCCTGATACATTCATTCCTAATTCTATCCAGTCTCGTGTGTCCACACATCCACCTAAGCATTCTCATCTCTACAACTCCCATTTTTTGCTCATCCATCTAAGCACCTATTAATTATTATGACAACAAAAAAATAATAAGAACACTAATATATGAATCATTCTTATAACTTACATGTGAGGATATTTTAGTGTGATTGACATCACCATCTCAAATGCACTCAAGTTGCGTTTACATCAGGAAGAGCTACGTGTCAAACTTAGAACTCGAATTGAAAATCTTTTTAATTCTTGGCAATTGTCTCCATAGGAATCTCACCAATCAGTTGTAAATTACAATAGTTTAAATGCTTAATATAATATTAACATGCTTAATGATTAATGGAACGAAAGGATCATTCGGTAGAGAGAGGAGGGTGCCGGATTGGGATTAGAAGGGAATAGCCGAATAGGGTTTCATAACATATGGGTCCATCGCTTTTAAATCGTCAAGCCAAAACTATTAAAGCGGGATGAGTAGAACCGCACGTGGATTTCAATTCTCTATGGATCCTACGGGTTAGATCGCGATTTTGCGTGAATAGGGGCCTAATTCGATCCTACATACGACTCAGATCAAATTTCAGGATCCAGATCATAATATCGTACGATCCTACGAGCCGGATCGCGATCTTGATAACATTGGATTGAGGTAAGAAAAAATTATTATCAAATTATCTCTCTCTTCATTTCTTCTCTTCCTCTCTCTTCCTGTATCCTTAGCCGCTCACCATAACTCACACCCGCACCACCCGCTCTGTGCCGCAATCCCTCATATGTCGGACTTCTCTCTCCACAGCCAATATAGGTTGTCGGAGTTCCTCCATGGGGAAGGCTACTCTCCTACGAGACACACCTCTCATCCGTCTGTATACGAGTTCGTAAACATGAGCCTCTGACATTAGGGGCACAGCCATCGCTCTGATACGAAGTGAAAATCAGAAAAATATTATTAGAATGAAAATAACAATGGCATACTCATCCATATGCATGAGTTAGAATTGTTGGAATCTTCTGTGATTTAGAAGTAATCAAGGAATTAGTCTTAGTGTCAACGTAATATGAGCCTATGAGGTCGCACGTACGAAAAGTGAATAAATGATCGTGTTGATTTTTACTTATATTGGATATAGGTGAAAGACCAAGTCTTAAATAATATTTTTAATTTGGAATTGATTAAATAATGATTGTGATTAACTGTATATCGAATTGGACTTGAGATGAGGATGTCAATCCACTACTCAACGTATGTTGACTTTAGAAGTCAAAGTATGTTGACTTGGTGTGCGTTTAACATAAATACATGCTTTTCTGGATACTAATCAATGTCTGTTGACTTGTGAAGTCAATGTATGTTGAGTTGTGAGTTTCCAGAATGTACTCAACGCACGAAGACTTATGAAGTCGACGTCCGTTGAGTAGGTGTGCGCTTAGTAAAGCTTCTATACTATGAGATAGCATTCAATAAATGAATGACATGCAAAGTCAATGTATGTCGACATGCGTTGTCTTGTAAAGTAAGTGTACATCGACATATGTTGGCTTGCGAAGTCAACGTACGTCGACATGTGTTGGCTTGCAAAGTCAACGTTCGACATATGTTGTCTTGAGAAGTTGAAGCACGTTGACTAGTAAAATAGAAGTCGACGCACAAAAAGCTCCCTTCACCCCCTCTCTCGACGCACAAATACGTAGTTTTTGAAATTGCTATATATAGCGTATTTTAGGGTTTTCAGATTAACACATCTTTTGAGCGAGACTTTAACGTCAATTGAAAAACCTGCAGCCACATGCTCTCCTAAAAACAAAACTAGTATTTCATGAAGACGAAGGAGGACGATCATCTTCCAGCCGTGTTCGTTGGACGAACAACGGAGCATTTTCGGTGTTCGTATGGATACTCGTAGAGACGTGGATCTCATTTTATGTTTGAGTACTCAAACAATAGTTATCCTTCCCGGATTTGATTCCGATGCATGCATATTCTCAGTTCTTGATATAATAGTGTATGCATGGTCGAAATTGAAATGAGTTTCTTTTATTTATCCGTTGTGCATGTGATGCCTGAGAAACCCAACAAGAATGCCACATGACCGATTTATCTTTATCGGGTATAACACATATATTATATGAGAATAAGACTCGATAATACAATATGCGACTTCATAATACAATATAACACAATGTCAACCATATCAACATTATTTTGCATTGCTTAAGAATATGCTAAAAATCAATGCAAAATGAGAATTTGGTGTGCACTCATGAAGATCAATATAAATTTGATGCAAGGAACCTCTTTCAAAACAAATGAGAAGTTTGAATATTTAAATAAAAAGATGCTTAGGGTTAGTTAAACATTACTTGTACTGTTATACATAATATCTAATTTAAATGATTGAAATATTGTTGGATTATTAATGATTCTTATGTGATGTGGATCAACCACGAGATTGACACTAGACTTCGGGCCACCACTTGACGGGGGCCACATTTGTGTACTCACGCATGAGGCGTTGATCAGATCTGTAACGCCTCGGCCTACCTTGGGTGCGCTAAACAGTTCTTCAGACCAACGACCCCAACCCCTCTCCACGAATCTGATTGGCCGCAACCGCTAATTCCAATGGTGGGTTGTTGAAGCTAGGGCTTTAACCCCAGACCTCCTAGATAAGGGAGCTCTTAAACTGATCCTCATCACCTCCTAGATAAGGGAGCTCAGTTGGCGACGAGGATTAGTTCAAGAGCTCCCTTATCTAGGAGGTCTGGGGTTCAAACCTCAGTCTCAACAATCCACCATTGGAATTAGCGGTTGCGGTCAATCAGATCCGTGGAGAGGGGTTGGGGTCATTGGTCTGCAGTCCTGTAGTGCACCCACAGTAGACCGTTGCGTTACATAAAAAGCACAACTTAGTTGGTGATGAGGAGCAGTTTAGAGCTCCTTTATCTAGGAGGTCTGGGGTTCAAGCCCCGACCTCAAAAATCAATCATTAGAATTAGCGACTGCGGCCAATCTGATCCATGGAGAGGGGTTGGGGTCACTGGTCTGCAGATTTGTAGCACACCCATAGTAGCTACAACAATTCGTGATGGGGACCAATTTTGAGCTCCCTTATCTAGGAGGTCTGGGGTTCAAGCCCTAGGCTTAATAACCCGCCATTGGAATTAGCGGCTGCGGACAAATCAGATCCACGGGGATGGGTTGGGGTCACTGGTCTGTTGACCTGTAGCGCACCCACAGTAGATTGGGGTGTTCAGGATCGCCAATTCGAGACCACAAGTGCGTCCGGAGCGACGTTTTTACACACACACACATATATAATTATATATATACATATATTAGACATTATTTAGTGTGTTTTGGACATCAGACGTAGCGCCCAATCCCAACCGTTCACGTCTGGCTGCCTGTTTTGAGGCACTGTTATGCTTGTGAGAGAATCCAGAGCCAGCAATCAAATCGTGGTGCGGCGCCATGAGATTCTGGGGTACTACGTCCCGGTTAATTATCGAGTTCTTTTTCCTTGTTTTGTCTCCTTTCCCTTCAACCTGCCACATACTTGTTTCCACGACCTAATCAAAGAATCGCCCGTCTTCCTTGTTCTTCTTCAAACCGACTCCTTGTCTGCCGCGACCAATTCACTGCGCATCTCCCTTCCCCATCCTGCTCCAAACAACCACACACTGGCATTTCCTCCGTCAACCTACAGATCCCCTCATGTCCCCGCTTCCTGCGCTGAATCTTTTCCTAGAGTAGCGCCTATTCCCCCTACAACCTGAACTGACCCTCCCCGAGTAACATCGTGATTGTAGTCCTGCCTGGATATCCCACTGCGTCGCGCCTCCTGCATGCTCTACCTATGAGATATCTGAAAGCTGCACACTTTTCTGAAGATTGGAGTCGCCGACCAGTGATTTGCCTCCTGCCCAGCCACTGTACAGCCTTGCCGAGCAAGTTCTTCACTTCTCTACAATGCCATAATTCCTCAAACAACAAATAGTAACCTCTGCGGCTAAAAATTTATAGGAATTGGTCTTTTCAAAACTCAAACTGTACATAGTTATCCAAGGCATTAATCTGCACACCCCTACCTTCCCGACCGCAGGTTGAAGTTGTAACACCCCAACCTAGTTTAACAGGAAATCAGAAGTCCGGCGGGGCCCACGATAAAAAGTAAATTAAGAAACGATATATAAACTGATATAAAATAGGTAAATTAAAAGTGATAAAAGAAAACTTACAACGAATGAAGAGTAAGACACAGTAACTATGGTTAAATGTGTACCTCAAATTGCTGAATTCACAGAGCCAAATAGAACAGAAATCAACACTATGAAATTGATATACAGTTAGTCTGAAGTAAACGGGTACAACAATACATGAGCGAAGTACAACAAATACATAATGTTTGCAAATGAAAACAAGTACATCAACAGTTGTACAACTATACAAAACTGACGATTGTGGAAACTGTGCCGCCTATCCTAAGCGAATCCCTGACCCGAGCCCCCTATAAAAACAAGTTTCAAATGAGTTAGACCCACTGGAGAGTAAGAAAAACTACTTCTTCCAACAACATTTAAAGAAAACTATTATAAGTGAATTTTACTTGAATTTAAAATTTGCATGATTTCACTAACATAAAACTTGGCCATTAAGTTCATGATCTGGGATAGAATCAGACTATTGTGTGTTCTGACACACTCTTGTCTCAATTGTACGAATCGTTGATTTTTGTAGTTTGAACTTGTGACTATTGTAAGTTTCAACCAACTTCTATATTATCTTATTAACACTTGTCACTAAGGACGACTGTGCACAAACTAGTGACTGCAATCTGAGCGGTAAACCTGATGGTGCTCTGAACTGGGTGTCCCTCAAGTGAAACACATACTCCTATATGAGGAGTTCCCTATCTGTAACAAGGGTCATCGACCTTGAGCTTGAAGTTTGAGTTGTGGCCTACTGGCCCTGAAAACACGGTGGTGTGCCTCCACCAGAATCACGAGGGTAAACCTTCTGCGCCACTTTTCTGAATTTACTTAGACTGATGTTCAGTGAGTCAATTACAGAGTAGGACTCTAGTTAAATACACTGGGTTTAATATTTTTATGACATTGTATCTGCTAATTAAGTCTAAGCGTAAACTCACCCCTTTGACTGGAATCTGATTATAAGAACTTATAATTTCTAAATACACATACATATTAAAACATGAATTTATATAGTCTGAAATGTTTAACTAAAGGGAGTCGAATTTCTTACAGTGGTGTTACGACGTTCGTACACGCGGCGAGGTGTCATGATTCTTCTTTCAAGAGGTTTGTTCACGACGAACTCCTCCAATTAGAGACAAAGAATCCCTTTTTCAAAGGCTAGGAGAACCTAAAATAAAATCCATATAATTTTATGGATTATAATCGATTTCTAAGTGAGTTTAACCCGCTAATTAGAATCTCACTGAAAGCAAAGGAAATCAGAGATAAAGATCTCCCCACTAATCGGTGGTAAAATTTGCGAAGCTTCTCAGATTCGCAGCACTAACACTTCAACAAATCTGAAATTAAGTGAATATTTCTATGAAATTAGATCTCACAAAATTTAGGGTTACTCTAAAACTTGTCAAAGTGAGCGAGACATAACTGATTCAAAAGGAAAACCCAACAAAAGTTCATTACCTTAACCTCACGACAAGGGTTTACCCCAAGATCGAACAAGCCTTAACACCTGGAAATGTCAACCCCTACAATTTCTGAAATTGCAAAGGCATTAGGGTAAAATCGTGATAAAGAAGTGAAGAAATCCTAGAATAGGAGGAGAAAGAGCAAAACACACTCACCGGAACCAAAAACGGTGCTTCAGAAATTCTTCCCGCCAACTAGGGTTGAAGATCCTCCTACAGTGCTAGGGAGGAAGGAGGGGGCGACTAGGGTTGCAGAGGAAAGAGGAGAAGCGATCACCTGATTTCCGACGAGGAGGGGTCGGACTGAGCTCACAAAGCCGGCGCTTCCTGCTGCATCGGGAGTCGACGGGAACGGGAAATGCAAAACCGAGAGGGTGCGGAAATGATAATACGGGAAAGAGGGGGGAGAAGCGGCTTTTGACGTGCGACAAACAGCAGTCCTGCGGTTATAATAACCGTGAACCAATTATTAAAGGATAAAAATTCCTTTTTTTTGTGCCAACACACTACCACTAAGGAGTACTATTTAAAATGAATGTTACCTTCATACTCCGCCGATTCCATTAATTAAGCTTGCGATCAGACCCGAAATTGATTTAAACGCGGGGTCAAAATTGGGATGTTACAGAAGTTTCCCAGCCCAAGCTAAAGTCCTCCGGCTCCAATTGTTTCTCCGTGTAGCCTACAACTACTCGTCTACACTCGCCTCTACGGGAACCCTTTACTTTGTTTTTTTCTACTTTGTTGAATATTGGTTGAATATCACATACATATTTGGGACGTTGACTTGTTAGTGTGATTGTTTTCCTTTTCTTACTTTTCCTATAAAATTTTTCATTTGTGCAAGTGTAGTTCTAAGTCCTTCATGCAAAGGAAAACATGTTATCTTATTTACTTGAAGTGTTGTGAACATTGTGTTGTATTGCGAAGCCAGTTTAATCTTATTGCTAGACTTAATTTTGGATCGAATCATATCAAACACGCATCATATAGTTTGGTTTTGTCCGAGTGCATTCCACTCCCTCCACTTACATAGACTTGTATTAGTGTCAGCACACCTTTCAAAGCCTACCATGCGTTACTATGTGTGATAAGTATTTTGGATTTCATATTATACTAAAGATCAAGGATATATGTGTGAACATAACTCAAAAAACCAAAGCTGAATGGATAAAATAATAAAGTTTCTTAGGAGTATTATATTATAAGTGAATTTCATGGAAACTTGGTTATTTTTTTCCGAACATGTAATTAGACCAGCTATATGTAATGGATTGAAGTGTTGTGCAATCAATAAGTGACTATTAGGTAGCTAAATTAAGTGTCTTGGAATAAAAAAAACAAGATGAATTATGATAAAAATGTCAATGTGCGTATGATTACCAAAGGGAAGGTGGGACTATCATTTTTGAAGATAGTGTCATGTGAGTTAGGTGGTTTGGGCATATACAATTGAGAATAGAAGATGCCCCTGTAAAGAGACTAAATTTAATTACTTTGGGAGGATTAAAAAGGATAAATGTAACAAGTTGCACACAATGTAACCAACACCTCAATGACCTCATGTAGCTGCTGATAAGAATGAATGGAGGATTTATCAAGATGAGTACAAATAGTTGGGTTGAGACTACTGATAATGATGATCTTTGCTTTTTATTGGAATTTCACGACAGGGAAAAACTGGAACCTATTTCTTTTGTTGTTCCATAATTTGTTATATATATATAGGCTACTAGATTTTTCCCATTATATTATATTTGTAATCCTAGATGAAATTACTATTATCTACATCAAGCATGCGGTTTAAGAAAATTCCTACCTTGTATGCTCTGATCATTATAATCCCCGAAGTTTGATTAATGTTGAAATTGTTAACTGCAGATCATGTAATTATATTGATGGTGGTGGGAAGATTCATGAGGTGGAAATGAAGGATTTTGATGTGCCTAAAGCAGACTTCTTGTGTAAGATTTAGATTAAGTGGATCTGAACTCCTAATTATCATAATTAGCTCCATTCAATGTTTATGATATGTTTGGTTGCCTAGTTGTAAAAGAAAGCGCCTTTCCTATTTAACTGGAGGTAAAGAAATCACTTCTTTAGAGACAGCTCATATTTTCTTGTAGAGTTCAGCTATATGAAAATTAAATGTTTAAGATGAAGGAGATTGTTTTCTTACTTTTAAGTGACTTGGGAGGAAATAATTAGTAGTTAAATGTTACCCCTTAGTGTTTCACCACTCCAATCCGAGAAGAACAAGAGGGAGGAAGAGAGAAAATTCAAGAGGGACTCTTGGACAGCCCTATGCTCAAAAGCTTTTCATCCAAATTAACCCAAACATGCATAATACAAGAGAGTTGATGTTTTAGAACCCCCAATCGGGTAAAAGTGTTAATATTCTTGAAATTCAAAATACATCTTAATTAAATGATAACTTATAAAAGAACACCCCTCCCGGGTCTTTATCAATCACGTTGGTGTCTCTGTCGCGGGTCTCTTCCTCCTGGAGTAGACTTGCCATACTTTTGATGCTACTTCGAGCTACGTGTCGCTACCCGCATCTGTAACAATACCCTGTATGGAAAATTCACTTTGTACTCAAGGCAAAACTCAGGGAACTGGTTTCAGAAGTCATAGTAATCCCACCAAGTTGCATTGGAAGGAGGATGTTGTTGCCACGCCACCAACACTTGCTCTTAAACACGATTGACCACTGTGATTGTTTTGCGGTTCAAAATGTCTTCTGGAAGGTAGATGGTGGAGCCGTCTGCTATGTTGTTTGGTGGAAAGCTTTCCTCGATGGGGTGATTGCCCACCACCCGGTTGAGCTGGGAGACGTGGAAGACCGGATGAATCCGACCGTGGAGAGGAAGGCTAAGGTGGTAGGTCATTTCACCGATGCAGGCAAGCACTGTAATGGACCGAGCTGGCTGGCAACTTGGGATGGAGGCGATTCACCACCAAAGTTTGGCAGTATGAGCAGAGCTTGACAAAAACCGTGTCCCCCACCTGGAACTGTATGTCTCAGTGCTGTTTCTTCGCCTGGTGGAGCATCTTCTGTTGGGCGCTGCGAAGATGGATCTTCAAGACCCTTAGTATCTCATCTCTATACAAGAGTTGTATGCGCACTGCATTGACATAACATTTGCCTAGTACATGATGGATCACGGTGGGAGGGGGGCAACCATATACAACTTGGAATGGTGTCATGTCGACGAAATAGTGAAAAAAGGTGTTGTAGGAAAACTTTGCCCACCCCAACCTTTTGCTCCAATCACGCAGGTGATCTGAAGTAAAACAACGCAGGTAAGTCCCCAAGCATCGGTTCAGTACCTCAGATTACCCGTCCGTTTGGGGATGATAGGCAGAACTCATTTGTCATCGTGTCTCTTGGAGTTTTGAACAATTCCTTCCAGATGGTGGTTATAAAAATTGGGCCTTGAACAAGGAAAACTGTGCAGTCGGACCACACCTGAGATGAAAACCTTCGCCACCATCGAGGTCGTGAAAGAATGTCTCAAAGGAAGAAAAGGCCATACTTGAACAAATGGTCCACCAAGACGAAGATGCAATGATATTCCGAAGAGCGCGGAAGGTGCGTAATGAAGTCCATCGTTAGATCATCTCATATGAGCTCAGGTACGGGTAAGTGTTGCAAAAGAACGTCGGGGAAAGTGGCCTCATATTTAGAACGTTGACAGACCAAGCATGTCAGACATATTCCTCATGTCGCGTGATCCCTCATCAATGAAGTGTAACAACGAGGTGGCGTTAAGTGCTGAACAAGCTCATGTGGCCCGCAGCGCCCGCTGATGGCATAGTGTGGTACTCTGCGTGGAGGCGCAAAATGCTGGACGACTAGGAAGAGAGGACCAACCGGCCCCAATAGAACAATCAACCTCCCAAAAGTGTGTACGAAGGATAAGTGCTGGCATCGTCCGCAAGCTATCCATGATAGGCTGGAGGATCGGGCCCGCCTCCAGCTCACTCTGTATGGTGCCCGCCTACTGCCAAACCAGGCGGGAGATGACCATTAGTTCTACTGAAGTCATCTTGCGCGATAAGGCGTCTGTCGCCATGTTGGATCTGCCTGAACGAACTTCGACAAAAAAGTCATAGCCTAACAGTTTCGTCGCCCAAACCTGCTAGGATGGGGTGGTCATCTTCTAGTTCAGCAGGTATTGCAAGCTGTGTTGATCTGCACGCACGATGAAGTGCCGCCCCAATATGTAAGGAAGGACAGTACTGAACTGCCAAAATGAGCGTCGTGAACTCATTTTCATAAGCATAGCGGGAACGAATGGTCATGGAGCACCGACTGAAGTATGATATTGCCACACGGTCTGCATGAGCATGGAGCCGACGCCTATCCCTGAGGCATTGCATTCCATGATGAAAGATTGAGAGAAGTCAGACATGGACAAAACCGGTGTCATCACCAAGGCTTGCTGAAGGGTTGTGAAGGTGGTGGTTGCCTTGGAGGACCATCAAAAGGTAGTATTAGTCGTCTTGCGCAGAAGGCTCGTAAGTGGCCATTCCAACGTGTCGTAGTCACGAATGAAACGATGGTAGTAGTCCGTCAAAGAGATGACGCCTCGTACGTAGCATAAGGAGCGCGACTGCGACTACTAAAACACCGCAATGACCTTGTCAGGGTCCATATCCACCCCCCGCGTTGAGACAGTGTCACCAAATAGGAGATCTCGTGCTGAGCAAAATCACATCGCTTTATGTTGGCGATCAAAGAGTGGCGCCGCAGTGTCTCCAAGGTGGTTTCCAATGAATGTAAGTGATCTTACCACGTCAGGATGCAAGCGAGGACGTCGTCAAAGAAAACCAAAACATACTTACAAAGTATCTGTCTAAAGACGTCGTTCATCGTGGCTTGAAAGGTAGCTTTGGCGTTGGTGAGGTCGAACGACATAACCAAAAATTCTTAGTGGTTGTCATGTGTGCGGAAGGCAGTCTTCGGATGTCCTCAGCACACACCCAGATTTGATGTAGCTCGAAAAAAGGTTAATCTTGTAGAAGTAGTTATCTCCACATAGCTCGTCTAAAAGATCCTCGATGACAGGGATAACATATTTGTTTTCCACAATGGCTTTGTTAAAAGAATTATAATCAACACAAAAGCGTCATCTGTCATCCATTTTCTGCACTAGGAGGACAAAGTTTGAAAACAAACTCGCCCCGGGTCGTATTAGTCTTAACAGCTAACATGTCGGACACCAATCACTGAATCTCATCCTTTTGAATATGGCCGTAGCTGTAGGGCTGAACTGAATTCGCCTATTCTCCATCCCGGAGCGTGATATGGTGGTCGGTGGAAGACCCGGAGTAGGTGCGAACGCGGACGAGATAGTCTCTGGAAGGCGCGACAACTGAGGTGGAGGAGAAGAATGCAGAGGTGTCAAGGCCCAGCTGCCGGCGAGGTGATCTGCTATAAGAGTGCCCGAAAGTCCACAATCTGAGTCTGTTGGGCCGCACGCGATGAGACGGCTACCCACTAAAGGGAGGCGTCCCCCGGGAGTGTGCAAGGCCGATTAACCCATTAGACCGTCATTTGGAGGCTCAGTTGTGGTTGACGTCGACCAATGTTTGTAACCACGTAACGCACCAGGATGACATCTACGCCGCCCAAAGGAAAGACATAAAAGTCGGCAGAGGCGCTGTAATTGCCCAATTGGAGCTTAAGGCCACAACAGAGAACATTAGTTGGGGAGCCACGATTGTCAATAAGGTAAACCTAGAACTCTATCGTCAGATCGATGGGCAGCTGCGAGTCACCAAGTTGTGGGAGACTAAGTTGTGGGTCGCACCACCATCAAACATAAACACCACGGAGAACCCCTGCAAAAGTCCCTGCAACTTCATTGTGTGGGCCCCGAAATACCCCTAATGGAAAAACGCGGGAGCTCTTAATGCTGGAAGGAACCTTTCTCCTTGTCTGCTTAAGGGGCATCATCATGGATATTGACATCGAATTGGGCAGCCGTGGCTTCGTCCCGATCGTCACACATGAGAAACTGCAGCTCGTTGAGCGGGCAATCGTGCATCGCGAAGTAGGGTTTCCTGCAGCAGAAGCACAAACCCTTACTGTGCAGGTCATTATACTCCTGTGTCGAGAGACGACCAACAACCATGGCGGTCGAGGAAGGATGACCTGCTTGGGGGAAATGGTGGCCGTAGGTGGCGGATCCCCCGTGGGAACCCGTGGCAGTACAACAGGAATGAACGTGGAGCGATTCAAGGAGATGGGTGTGGTCAGCTGGAAACTAGGCCGGTCTATCGACTTGACTGAGAAATCCGCCTCCACCAAGCGACCGACCTTCATAGCGTCTGTAATATCCCGACAAATCAAGTGTAACGCCGAGCCCTTCATGAGAAGGAGCATCAAGGAGACCAACATGTCTGTAGTGCCATGCATGTCAAAGAATTGTTCTGCGTTTGTAATCCACCCAAGAGGATTGACCCCGTTGAAATGGGGGACTTCGAGGGCGCGTGGTACATGTGTCGTGGCAAGTGCAAGGAGCAAAGGAGGCATCGTGGGGCTGTTCGATAGCGAACGAAAGAGGATGGGTCCTCTAAAGGAGGCGATGGAGTTGAGTCCGAGCGGGCATCACGAACCTCAAGGCGCCGGAGGATGGCCTGAATCGAAGTGAGGAGGATGGCTTGATCGTCATGCGGCGTTTGACGCCGTCGAGGCGCACGCCTGTCATGGAGAGGGTGCTCGGTCGTCTCGGCGGCGGCGACAAGCGCAGTAAAGAGAAAATGAGTGGGAAGGCACCTGCGGAAGCCGTCGGTGCGGCAGAGAAGAAGTCCGCTGAACGGGTTGACACGAGTGGGCGGTGGACAACTAGACGCGAGCGGGAGGTGGACAGTTTGACGCGAGCAATACAGTCTCTGGCTTAATGCATGCGTGCAACCTGAAGCCGGTGATGTCGATGAAAACGAGTAGAGCCGGCTGCGAATGGACGCGAGCGGGGAAGTGAGGGTTGAAACCCGAATCGCCGTGCGCGAGTTGAGTTGATGGGCGAGCGTGGTTCGCAAGAAGAATAGGGCCATGGTGCGAGTGAAGGAGTCCCGACAGTTATGGAAGTAGCAAACGAGGTCGGTAGATCGGACCATTGTTACCCCTTAGGGTTTTACCGCTCCAATCCGAAAAGAACAGGCAGGAGGAAGAGAGAAAATCCAAGAGGGACTCTTGGCCAACTCTAGGCTCCAAAACCTTTCATCCAAATTAACCCAAACATGCATAATACAAGAGGGTTGGGGAATTAGAACCCTCCACCGGGCAAAAACATAAATATTCATGAACTCCAAAATACAACTTAATTAAAAGATAAGTTGTAAGAGAACTCCCCGCCTAGGTCTTATCAATCATGTTGGTGTCTTCGGCGTGGCCTCTTCCTTCTTGAGTAGGCTCGCTACGCTGTCGATGCCCTATGTAGCTCCGTGCCGTCGTCCGCATTTGTAACATTAATTATAATTTTGTTTCTTTACTATTTCGGTGGTAAAACGCTTCCAAAGTTCACTTTGGTTTTCCATGCATTAGCAACCACTGAGTTTAAACTTTGTTTTTGCTTTAGTGATACTTAGCTGTATTCGGTTCTTTGTCTTGCGTAACTTAGATGAAGCTTGTTTAAAGGAGTTAATATTTGTATCTTTCTCATGTAGTTCCATTTACTGAAAAGTTGATTGATGGGATCAATCAAAGTCAGGAAAGGCGTCGAGCATTGATGCTTTTTTGTTTGGAATACTACAATGCACATGCTCGAGTAAGTCATGATGCTTTATCGTGTACCTTATCATTTATCATTATTTCCTTAACGAATTGATTGCAATTTTATTGCCGAGCATCTGAAATTAAAAGCAAAACAGTTAGTGATGTTATGCTTATGAATACTGCTCTAGTTTGGTTGATTGGTTGCTTCTATTTTTTTCCTGCATGACTCCTATTGAGTATATCAGGTCATTTCTAGCCATTTCACCAGCTGTAGCTGTATTGTTTTTATGTTCATCAAAGAATACAGCTCATTCTGGTTAAATCTGTTTGTTGCCTGATTGATTTTGTTAACTATTCATGTTAGCATATCTTGCTCACTCTGGTAATTGTTACTTTTCTGCACTAAAAGTAGTCTATGTTCCTGTAAATTAGTTATTGTTTTTAAATGATCAGCTTGATCAAACCTACTTAGGCTCACGCAATGTATTTGAGGTTTCTACCAGCTTGATTATTCGTTAAAAATGTAGTCAATATTTCACCATATTATGATGCTACACATGACGCATGACGAATCTATAGGTGACAGAGTGAAGTCCTAACTCTAGATGAATGCAAGCACATGACAAACACAATGGATTCATGATCAAAGACCCTAAAATGACAATGCGAAAGAATGCATGCGCAAAATTTAATGGACTAAGGGTCCGTTTGGCACGGTGGAGGTGGTCGTAAATGTGGTGGTTATGAACCGCCGTTCGTGAACGTCTGACCTCACCTCAGGAACTTCATCCACTTTTATGTTCAAAACTAGTTTTATTTTCTTGGCGACAGTCAAGCCATTATCATGCCTAACATACATTCTATGACTATAACGTTTTGTCCAAATTCACCGAAGCAAAAACGTTGTGCCAAACAGATCCTAAATGCTTACTACTCTTAACACGATACAACTGACTCAATAGACAATCAACTCCAAGATGCAATTTATTAAGAACAAATTTAAAATTGCTTATTTAATCACAATTGAATCACATGCGTTCTAATTAAGTAAGAGATGATTGCAAATTAATTAAGAGTGCACAAGATTCAAAAGCAGATGATAAATAAGAAATACATGTATACTGAAAGTGAAATTGACAAATTAATTAGGAGCATAATATTACTAGCAATTAGTGAACATTCGTACAGTGCAGAAAATATAAATTGAAATGTAAAACTCACTAAGATGTCGACACCGATGGTGGGGAGCCCAATAGGCAGGCTTGTAATGGGTGTATGCGCGATGTGTTGGTTCCAATGTGCGGATGGCAACAAATGCGATGCGTGGAGTTTTAGAGTTTTGATGAATTTTGGGATTTTGGAATCTCTGGGGAAGGGGGAAGAATGTGGGCTACAATGAGGGGGCTGCACAAGGGATATGGAAGTAGGGGAAGTAGGGAAAGGAGGCTATGAGGGAAATATTGGTGATTTGCCGTTGTGGGAAGGGATATATTCACTTGATGGAGGCGGGGAAGGGTCTGGATGGGGGAAACAGGACTAGGAAGTATCTTGGTAGGGTTGGACGGTGCATGGAAGTGTCAATCAGTGATTGTTGGTACTGGGAAGGGTCGAATGATGGTTGTTGACACTGGGAAGCCTCATTAGAGGCAGGGGTTGGTGACTGATGTCCTAGAGTGGGCAAAGGCAAAAATACTCAATATAGCGGTGTAAGTCCCTAAAGATTGGTTACTTATCCAATGGATCTTTTGGCTGCGTGTATAAATACTC
This sequence comes from Platanthera guangdongensis, assembly GCA_039583875.1. Lineage (NCBI taxonomy): Eukaryota > Viridiplantae > Streptophyta > Magnoliopsida > Asparagales > Orchidaceae > Platanthera > Platanthera guangdongensis. The sequence continues at coordinate 514,504 of CM077155.1, forward strand.
GCCGAGTGCGCAACAAACACCCAAATGGTTGTAAGAGACTTCGACACTAAAATGCATGCTCATAACGTGTCAGAAGTCTCTTAGGGGATGTGACTTGTCAGGAGTCTCACTTGGTGGTGTATAGACAAATACATTGTCAACAACCAATGAACAACAAAAGGAATGTCTAAGACGTTGACACAAAAGTGCAACTCTGGGGTGTTGACTGTCTCCAAAAGGCAAAAGCTTGTCAGGTAGCTCTACAGGAGTTATGTAAGAAAATTCATGATGACTGCAGCAATCACTCAAATGAAATTGGCTTAAGATTATTTATGGCTTTCACTGAATTTATTGATATTTAATTTTTTTGAAATCTTTTGCGGACTTAGAAATACGCGGGGGGATTCTTTCTCCCAAAGGTTTGTGACCTCCATCTTCCCATAAGAAATTGGCTTAGAGAAGAGCATCGAGTATTTGCTTGCATTCTACTGGTTTTTGCAAGATCTCATCAAAGAATTTTTCCTAAACAACCCTTAAACTAGCTAGGATTCTGGGTTAGCATGAGTTCTTGCACTCCCGTCATCGTGTTCTCAAGAGCTCGTATCACGAGCTTCATACCTCTTCACGATGATGTTCCATTGTCAGCCACTTCTCTTTGGCAAGGTTGTCAAGATCGTATGTGAGATTGTTTCGAGGTTGGATCGGATCGTAGGATCGGATAGAGGATCGCAAAATCCTACAACATCCGTAAATTATGACAAAATATAAAATTGAATTTTGTATCATCCAATTTCATGCTCAATTAACAAAAAATCAATAATTTGAGCGGTGTGTGAATAATTATATATTTTTGAATAACTAAATCAAAACGATAATATCATACTAAGTTCACTTTTAGTATCGGGTAGGACACCCAATATCTTATAACAATAAAAACAAATCTGGACTGATGGATTGGTGGAAACCTAAAAGCATGAAGACAAACCCAAACTGCTAGATTGGTCTAATTGCTTGATTGGGATAAGGTTAAGCAATGAGTTATGGGCTTTGGACCGATTGAATGAGGTCGGGATTGAGTGGGACATGTTTCTAGTTACCTTTGGTCGGACCGTTAGAATTGGGTCGGGATCGCGATCCTAAAGATCCAGAGATTCGGATTGCAATCTCAGCCGTAGATGTGCCGATTTAGATCCTAGGTAAGATCCAAATCAATTTACAAAATCAAGATCGTTGGATCGTAAGATCCTATGATCTGAATCGCGATCCTGATAACTATGCTTTTTTGTATTGGTTTAATTTCTTTTTTGTTATCTGTCTGTTTCTTCGTGATTGGGCAGTATTTTTGTGTAACCTACTCGCTGGGCAGAACTTCGACTATAAATATAGGTGAACAGTATAGTGATGGGACACACATGTAAGGCCTAGCACTCATGCCTCTTCTGAATAGTGATCACAAGGTCCTCCCGTGTACTCTTGCTAAAAGCCTAAAACATTTGGTAATTATAATTTGATGTAACCTGAATTTTAATGAATAAAATCATGTACGTCTAAAGTTCTCGTAGTGCGAAGCCTGACCTCACTTATCCTAACTTTCCTCTTCTTGTTAAACTACTCGTGAACTTAAGTATTCTTCCACCAGAAGGCCCCCTACCTCTTCCAAGGTATCTGATTAAGGTTTAGACACTTTTTGCCCAAATATATCCGACAGAGGAGTCAAAGTGAAAACCATAATCGTAGAACGGAAGAGCTACAATAACAATTAGAAGGGTTGTTGAATGTCGTGTTCTAGCAATGTGAAGCTATAAATACCAGTCATTCAAGTCGATCAACAAAAGCAATGAACAACATAAATTGAAGCATGGAGTTGTTGAACAACAACAACAAATTGAATAAAGGTGAGCAACAAGTAGATGTTAAACGAGAAGATGTAGGACGATACTGTAAGGCATGATCCAACGAGTGTCTTGTTGGATCTAGTGGTCAACCTTGGGGGGGGGGGTGAATAAGGTTTGCAGAGATCTAGTGGACATTAGAATTTCTTCTGAAACAAGAAACACCTTTTCTGGAGCTATCACCGTGCGATAGAGAGTTATCGTCAGTGATCTCCCCCGAAACCATGTTCCTTGTTTCAGAAGATCGTGTTGGAACTAGCACGTATTCAGTCAATTTTTCACAATGAACACATATGATTAACGATCAAACAAGATGGAGTGATTTCATTTAATATAAGAAATAGAGTTTGCAAATTTCAAAACTAGATCTACATGACGCTGGAGATCGGAGGCGGTGAATCGTACAACTCTTGTGGTTTCTATACCGACCCTCCTCTAAGATCGGTTCATTCTATCACTTCTTCCCAAAAAGATCGATGAGCCTACTAGATCTCCCAGATCTAGACGTCCTTCCAGGGCGTTTTCCGCAGATTTCTCCCAGAAATCTAACGACCTCACAGGTCAATTTCTCACGAACTCCTCTCAGGAATCCAACGACCTCCCAGGTCGATTTCTCACACACATAGTACAAAATGAGAACGAACAAGGAGAGAGAAAATAGATTTAAGAAGATTTTTGCTCCCTCAAATGTATCTCTGGAGGCGGCGATTCATCGGTGCTTTTGATTCTTATGGCTTGGGCACGCGATCGTCTTCAGAATCTCGTTCTAGCGTTCCTTCTCCAGAGATCTTCGTTCGTGCAAGAGGGAAAGAGTTCTTCTCCTTATGTGGTGGCTCTCAGCAACAAAGACGATCAGACATTGCCTCTGGACGTTCTAAGGTTCATGCCCCGCCAGCTTTTATAGCATTTTAAAACGTTATCGCCGACAATAGGGAGCTATCGCTGGCGATATCCTAATTTAGTGTCCCCGCCGCCAGCTGTCCCGTGCTGGAAAGGAAAGGTGGAAACCCTTTCCTAACTTACTACCGCTATCGCCAGTGATAGGAGATATTGCCTGACGACAGTGGGTTTCCGTTTATAGCTTCCCGCGCGTTCCAGCAGTCCACGGATCGCTGACGTGCCCACTCCCGGGCTATCACCCAGCGATAGCGCAAAATTCGTCGTTCCTGGAGACTTCACACCTGTAAACCTGTACATTATACACAGTATAATGATCAAATACAGCTTGAGATTTGATATTATCAAAACCAGAGTGATGCAGAGCGCATGCTCCAACATTACATGCTTATATTCCCCATGTAATGTGGGTTGATGTATTTTCACCACATCGACTATTGTTCTTGTCATATTCTCCCTCGCTATTTTCCTTGACTTGGGTTTAAAGTATTCTTATTCCCTTGCGTTGAACTCTATTGATGTGTTGGCCATCATCATGGTCTTCAATAACCCATGCATTCTACTACGTTGTAGTTCAAACTTTCTTCACAGAATGAGTCCATCCATAAATTGGAAGTACGCCTAATTCTTGCACGTGGATGATATGTGAAACAATGACCCTGAGAACTTGTTCCCATGTTCTAGAATATCATCTTGTGCTACAAGTTAAAAAATTTATCTTTGACTTCATCCACCGTATATTTTAAGTAAAAATGTTGTAGGAACTTTTTTTAGAACTCATCACGGGTTGCGACAACTCCTTTACTTTGGTCATCACATCATCCATAATCCCCGTTGACTAGAATTGCTCAGCGATAGTGCAAAATTCATCGTTCCTGGAGACTTCACAGTTGTAAACCTCCACACTATACCCAAAGAGTATATGATCAAATACAGCTTGAGATTTGATATTATCAAGTCAGAGAGATGCAGAATGCATGCTCTAACAAACTCCTCTATTTGATAATAACAAATCTCATTCATGAGATATAAATCACACAGAACAGGAAGTAATTTGATAAACAACTATATTCAATACAAAATGAACAACTTTTTATGTCAAGATATCACTAGGAATAGTCGTGGAAACATTATTTAGTGTGATCGTGCACGCGTGGTACGACTCCCCCTACATGTGTGCTCCCCTTATTTATGTGCATGATAGCCGCATAACTCCCTCTACACGTGATCTCACCTAGATAACTAGCAAAGACGTGCTCATGAACAGTCTAATCTCCCCCTTTGATATTATCAAAAGGAATGTGCATGATCGTAATTGTTTAAGAAAGTAAAGAGATGTAGTTTAATAAGCATGAAAAACAAAAAGTACTGCACGAGATAAAGATAAGCATGGAAGATATAAGAGTGACTAAAACAAATCAAAAAGTGTAAATGTGTGGGTTAATATAAAGCAGATCACTCGAATTTGTACAAGACATACAAAACTAAATACACTAGATTTGTCGTACAATGTTCGACAGTTTATAGAGTTAATACACTGTAACATCATAAGAGTCATAAAAAACAATCGTGTACTAGTACAATCGTGCGATAGACAAGAAGTGCAGTTTAAATCCAATTCTTATGCATGAAAGTGTTAGATAGAACAATATCAGGTGTACATGTAGCATCAAATAAATCATCAAGTAAAAATAATCATTAGTACATGTTATATCTCAATAAATCTATATGCTAACACAAGAGTGATGAAGTGAAAAATCATGTCACGGTTTCTATTTACACAATATCAAGATTAGAACAAGTGCACTAACTCATTTTTCTGGTTTTGCATAAGATCAAAATGATTCATAAGACCAAGATGTTCATCCTTACAATTCTCATAGAGGTTTATCAGGATGAATGAGTAGCGCTTGTGTGGTATCCTTGACATAGATTTTGATAGCATATATATGTTTATATATATATATATATATATATATATATATATATATATATATATATATATTTCACTATCAATTTTATGATTTTTTTTTATTTGTATACAATGTCCCCGAATCAATCGAAATCTACCCACATAGATAGATACACTTTAACTTGTATACAAAACCTTACTCAGATCATTTTGGCCAAACGTTCTAAGCTTTATATATGAAAATAAATCACGTGATATTGATTTTTCAAGTCATTTCTACCATGTTAGACGCACCATCGCGGGTTATAACATGTAAGTTCTGAAATTTCTACATTAGTACATTTTCTAAAGATATGTGATAAGTGAGATGTCATTATTTTACCTAAATTCTCACACATACCTAGAGGTATATTAAACATACACTACCATATCTAGTAGCACTAAGTAGCTAAATATCAATAGATTAGACACATCATTACAGAGACATACAATGTAAACAGAGATTAATAATCATAAATCAAAAAGTGTACGCAATCTTTATGCTTTCAATTCGAGTCATGCATGTTCCAAAACTAATGATCGTACCATTTTTGTTGTAGTTTTTTGTAAAATTTTGACTTAGACGAAATAAGCAGACACAAAGATTAAGCAAAAACATATTTTTGTGATTTTGGGGCTTTATAGTTTTTTTATACTTTAGAATTTTGTTTGCGTGACATAAATAAACAGAAAGAGTAAATTTAAAACATATTTTTGTGATTTTAGGGTTTTATAGTTTTTATGTGTTTTTAAAAAAGAAACAAATCGAAATTGACAATCAGAAACAGGAGCAAAAAAACCCAAAAACAGAACAATGATAGCATGAAAAAAACAAGGTTTTTCAAACAAAAAGCACTATCGCTGACAATAGTGCTTATCGTTGGGCGATATCAAATAAAGACTCAGATTTTTGGAAATTAAGCCCAGTTTTCGCTGTTTATGATTATTATTTTTTTTTTTCAAAAAATGTTTTATTGATGTAAACTCTCTTTAATACAACGAAAACATAAAGAACTACAAAAAAACTTGCAGATTTATTCATTTACAATAGAGATCCAAAACCCCCAAATTCTAAGCGGAGCCTAGAGAAGTGTGCGTCAGGAAGGGGTTTGGTAAAGATGTCTGCAAGTTGTTTGTCTGTGCCAATGAAATTTACATGCACGTTTCCCTTCTTAATGTGATCTCGAATAAAGTGATGTCACGTCTATGTGTTTCGAGCGAGAGTGGTGCACCAGATTGTTCGCTGAGTCTATGTCACTCTTGTTGTTGCACACTTGCACCTAAGTTCAACGTATTTAAATGAAAGACTGATGTCTTCTAACGTTTGTGACTTCCAAAGTGCTTGCGCGCAACAACTTCCCAAAGGCAATATATTTGGCCTCGGTCGTGGAGAGGACAACATAATTTTGTTTTTTTACTAGACTATGAAACTAGTGCAGGCCCTAAGAAGTGACACGTCCCACTAGTGCTTTTACAATCAAGAGAACATCCGGCATAATCAGAGTCAGAATAGCCATGAAGCCTAAATGTGTCGGTGTGGGGATACCAGATACTAGAGACCTAGACTTGGTGTGCCTATAAGATACCTAAAGATGTGTTTAACAACTTTGAAGTGAGATTTTGTAGGACTAGTTTGATACCTAGCGCAGAGACATACCTCAAACATGATGTCGAGCCTAGATGCACTAAGATATAATAGTGATCCAATCATACCTCGATATACCGCTTGGTCCACCGAAATGCCATTATCATCATTTCCTAATTTGAGTGATGCGCTCATTGGAGTTTTAGTGTGTTTCAAATTCTCAAAACCAAATCGTTTAAATATATCTTTTACATATTTTGATTGACAAATGGATATTCCATCATCTTGTTGAGAAATTTGAAAATATAAAAAATATGTCAATTCTCCTACTAAACTCATTTCAAATTCACTTTGCATCACTTCTGCAATTTCATTACATAATTTTTCATTAGTGGTAGCAAAGATGATATCATTAACATATATTTGCAAAATCATTAAATCAGAATCACTTTGTTTTACAAATAGCGTGGTATCCACACTCCCATCCTAAATCCATGTTTTAAGATAAAAGTCGTTAATCTATCATACCATGCTTTAGTCCGTATAAGGTCTTTATGAGTTTGTAGACATGATTTGGATAATTACTATCTTTAAATCCCGGTGGTTGCTCAACGTACACCTCCTTTTAATATATCCATTCAGAAACGTGTTTTTGATATCCATTTGATACCATTTTTATTCTTTTAAAACTAATAAATGCTAAGAACATCCTAATGGACTCAAGGCAAGCTACATGTGCAGAAGACTCCTCGAAATCTACCCCTTCGATCTGTGAGTATCCTTGAGTAATCAACCTAGCTTTATTTCTTGTTATTCTAGACTCATCATCAAGCTTATTTTTATAGATCCATTTTACACTTATGATCGGATAGTTACTAGGGCGCTCTACTATTATCCACACCTTATTTCTCTCGAATTGATTTAGTTCATCGTTCATTGTCATGAACCAAGACTCGTCATTTAACGCTTCAGAAATATTTTTGGGTTCTATTTCATATATAAAACATAAATTTGAAAGTGATTCATGCAAGGCTGAATGAGTCCTAATCCCATGCGAAGACTCTCCAATTACTAATTCTCGTGGTTATTCTTTTGAAAAATTTAAATGGATTGGAGGCTTATATTCTTCTATAGGTTCTATTTCATCTATTATGTCCTCTCTTTTTACATTCTCTCTCCTAATGGACTGGCATCATCATCATCTTCACTCAATCTAACGTCTTCTTTTAGAGTGTTTTCGTCAAAGTGCATCATCATCACCTAAATGATCCTTGGTGTTTAAGGTGAAACAAGGGCAACCAAAGACTCTAAAGTACGACACACTCGACTTCTTTTCAAAATAAAGCTCATATGTAGTACGCTTAAGGATTGAGCGAAACATGGTCCTATTTATTACGTAACATGCTATACTAACCGCTTGAGCCCATAGAAATTTGTGTAAGCTATACTCGACAAGCATGGTTCGGGCTAATTCTTGTAGCATCCGATTTTTCTTTCCATTACTCTATTGTGTTGTGGAGTACGCGAAGCAGAAAACTCGTGCCAAATGCCTAGATTGTTAAAAAAATAAATAAAATTTTCATTTTCAAATTTTCCCTGTGGTCTTACCTTATGCATATAATTTTTAATTTCATTTCATTTTGAACTCGAGTGCGCAGGATGGATAATTCAGTAAAAGCGTCAGATTTATTTGCAAAAAAAATAGTCCAACAAAATCGTGAATAATCGTCTATTCACAAAAATGTCTATTGTTTCCCTCCTAGACTACATGTACTAATAGGACCGAATAAATTCATATGAATTAACTGCAGTGGTTTAGAAGTGGTAATGTCGTGCTTGTTTTTAAAAGAAGATTTTGTGAACTTCCTATTTGGCATGGAGCACATCAAGAAGTCAAACTACTACTTAATTGTGGAAGTCTACGGATTAACTTTTTTTCGATAGTTTGACTATTAATTTACTTCCGGAATGACCAAGTCTCATATGTCAAAGTTCCAACTCCTCATTTTTTGCAACTAAACATTTTAAATTTGAGGAAGATAAATTATCAAACATGATAGTGTAAACGTTGTGTTTCATAGATGCGGTTAGCAATATATTGTGTGATTTAGCATCAATGATTTTACAAATGTTTGTAGAGATTTCAAATAAAACATTCAGGTCTTTATCACATAGTTGGCTAATAGATTTAATTATGTTTTAAACCATCTTCTAACAGTACGTTTGAAATAGAAAATTGCGTGTTACCTATGGTGCCGACACCCCGAATTCTTCTTTTGCTATTGCCTCCAAATGTCACCATGTCTCCCCTTTTTTTCAGGTTAAAGAACTTATCTTCATCTCCCGTCATGTGCTTAGAAAACTCAGAGTCCAAGTACCACACGTTTCTATAGTCCTTAGCCTGCCAACACACCTAAAAAGAGCATGCAGGTAAAGTTCTGGTTACCCAAGTTGTTTCACCCATAGCATAGGTAGTCGACTTTGACATCCATATTTGTGCAATTTTAGTTAATCGTTTTTTCAAGCACGAGCCAGAAGTGTGACCAAACTTGTTACATTTGACACACTTAGTGTAGGCGGTGGATACCACTTTTTGCGTTTTATTTGGGCTCATACTAGAAGATGGAGACACGCTTCCAGTTTTAATATAGTTCATTTTTTTTTGAAACTTATTGTTCGGATTTGCTGAAGAGCTATCGCCAGCGATAGTGATATCGTTGGGCGATGGCTTTATATGTTTATATCCCGGCCTGAACTTTCCAGATCCCTGATACTGATATCCCAACAACATATTCTGTGATTTTTGACCTATTCCAAATTTTTGGATGTCATAGTTCTGGTCATGGATCTTCGCCTTCAACGCAGTGTTTTCTGTGACGAACATCACACACCGGTTTGAGAACTATTTCTTCTCATCTTCAATGCGGCCAAGAGAGATCTGTAGTCTTTTCTCCAAGGCACTCCTTTATTTGGTAAGAGTTTCAACTTTAGAGGAAGTCTTGGAGAGTCTCTCTTTCAGTTCATTTATCGAGCTATAGTAGTGAAAACACTCTTGACACTCGACCTTCTCTTTTTTATATTTGACAAATTCATTATTAAAGCGTTTCATATCCTTTTTCATTTACTTGTTTTCATATTTCAAAACAGTATTTTCATCAAGCAAGTCATCTAATTTATTACATAATTTTTCATATAAATCATAAAACTCGTCATAAGTGGGAGGGGTTAAGTCAGTGTCCTGGATTCACCGTGAGACTCGTTTTGATGATTCCCCATGAGGCACAGATTTACCTCTTCTTCACTGCTCGAGCTGGTGGTATCTGACGCATCTGCTGATGTATCGTCCCGAGTTGACACTTTTAACACTTTTTTCTTTTCCTTGCCACCAGACTTCCTTTCTCGTTCCTCCTTCAGAAGCTTTGGACAGTCGCGCTTAAAGTGTCCGGATTTACGACAGTAGCACTCTGGGAGAGACTCTTTCTTCATCACTCTTTACCACTTTTGATGTCTTGCTTCGCCTCTTTTTCTCTTCAACGCTGTTTTTCATGAATCTTCTAAATTTGTCCCGCCTTTTTGGGTTCCTCATGAACTTTTTAAACCCGCTTGCGTACAAGCTCTCCGCGTCATCAGTCTCCTCGATCATTTCCTTTTCCTTGCCCGCCTTCAGAGCCAGTGCCTTCTTTTTTTGTTCCATGGAATATTCCTCGGCTTGAATTTTCAGTTCGAGCTCCTGGGTCTTCAGGTTCCCAATGAGTCTATCTATCTCCAGGGTACTGATGTCGTGAGATTCAGCAATGGCAGTCACCTTTGGATTGAACCGCGGAGGCAAGGATCACGGGATCTTCCTTACTAAGTATCCATTTGAAAAGGTCTTTCCGAGAGATTTAGAGGTATTGACGATCTTTGTGAAGCGAGTATACATATTGTCCACCTCCTCGTCAATCTCCATTCAAAACTGTTCATATTCAGACTTCAGTCGAAATAGCTTCGACTCCTTTAGCTGTTGGGTACCTTCATGAGTCAATTCATGTAAACGTCAAATATCAAAAGCAGTTTCACAATTACAGATTCTATTAAATTCAGTCTTATCTAACACGCAAAATAAAGAGTTCATGACTTTGACATTATTGGTACACCTCAGCTTATCCGTATCATCCCTTTTTATCTCGAGGTTTTTTCAGAATTTGATCTCCTACCGTAGTAGCGGGTGCAGTGTTTCATTTCGACTATGACCAACACGTCCATGTTTTATGTCATTAAAGATATTTTCATGAGTTTTTCAGTGGTTGTAATCATTCCCCATAAACAGTGGAGTCTACTCACTCCATGTCCCTCAAGAAAGGCGTGATTAGCGTTGGCCATCTACTTCAGAGTTTTAATCATTTTCTAAGTAACCTTGCTCTGATGCCACTTGTTGGATCTAGTGGCCAATCTTAGAAGAGGTGAATAAGGTTTGCAGAGATCTACTGGAGATTAGAATTTCTTTTGAAACGAGAAGCACCTTTTTTGGAGCTATTGTAACGGCCTCCCCACCACACAGCTCGAAAGGACGGTCGCTGACACCCCCAACATCCAACTCGAAAGGGTTCAGCCTCAACCGGTCTGCAGACCATGCACCCCAACCTCTCTTCATGCCCACCGACGGGTTGTTGGAGGCTGTAACCTCCCTTTGATGAGAAGTGATCCAGTTAAGCTCCCCTATGAGTACTTCCCAGGAGGTCATCAATCCCAAAAATTCTCTCATTCGAGCACGCTTAACCACAAAGTTTTTTCACTTCTCATCACCAATTGAGTTGCACAATTGGTGATTAGAAGTGATCCAGTTAAGCCTCCTTTTTTGTAACGGCCTCCCCAGGCCACAGCTCGAAAGGACGACGGTCAGCACCTCCAGCACCATGCTCGAAAGGGTTCAGCCTCAAATAGTCTGCAAACTATGCACTTCAATCCCTCTTCATCTACAGACGGGTTGTTGGAGGCCACAGCCTCTCTTCGATGAGAAGTGATCCAGTTAAGCGCCTCTACGAGGACTTCCCATGCGGTCACCCATAATTGGTGATCAGAAGCGAAAGAACTTTATAGTTAAGCGTACTCGGGCTGGAGTAGTCCTAAGAAGTCCCCGTAGGGACGCTTAACTTGATCACTTCTCATTGAAGGGAGGTTGCGACCTCCAACAACCCGCCTGTGATGGAGTATCAACATATCATCTGCACTCATCCTCTGTCCTCTAACTTCCATCTACTCTACCATAGAAACAAGAGCTACATCCAATCCTTCCCCGTCCAGATACCACAACCCATCATGTCAAGTCTCAGTCTCAAGTATCTGTCTCGTCCCTTTCTCCTGGAAGGTCACCTTGAGAATATCAAAAGAAACAACACATCTCAATTGAATGATTATGGAACTAATGGATAAAAGATTAACTGGGAAAGGCAGAGCATGCAAAACATTTGATAGTTTTACTGAACCTGAACAATTAACAATACCCTTACCGATCACTGGCTGGAACGTACCGTCCGCCGTCTGGATGCTATCTGCAGTAGTTAGACGAGTGTTGGAGGAGAACTCGCATGCATTTCCTGTCACGTGACGTGATGCGCCTGAGTCAATGATCCAATCTAATGCTCTGGAGGAAGATATGGACGCAAGAGCGAGAGATCCATCAGTTGGGTGGGCATACATGGTGACCCCCCCAAGCTCCATCTCTGCTCCCCTCGCCTATCGGTTTCCTCTTGATGCCTTTCTTCATGCTTAGTAGGGTCTGCTCCTCCGCTATATAAATAACACCAAGTTCCTCCGCACTCTCAGTCAAGCCCAAATTGGCCCGGTAGCCTTCTCTGCCACCTCGAGCACGACCACGTCCCCGTCCACCACCCAAATCTCTCTCCTTTTGCGGCTTGGGGCATACTTGCCTCAGGTGGCCCACCTTGCCACAATTGTAGCACCGTCAGGTTTCTTCCCTCTGTCCTGTAACATTAGGGGCAGCAACCGCTAGTGCTAACTTCACAGTCGTGGAACCTCCTATCCCTGCCTGAAGTTTGAGGCGTGTCTCCTTCTGAATCATAGGAGAGATAGCCTCGATGGGTGTGGTAATCTTCATACCAGAGAGAAGTATGGCTCTCCGCTGATCTAACTTGTCATCTAACCCCTTCAGGAACTTCGTCATTCCTCTCCTCCACGATCTTGGAAGCCTGACACTGTGAGTCGCTGCAACACATACCGCCAGAGGCGTGATCGTAATCCACCCATAGCCGTTCCAACTCGGTGGCGCACTCCTGCACTGTTTTCTCTCCATGAGCAGTTTCATCAATTTCTCCCTTCACCTAGAAGACCCGCAGAGTATTCCTCACACCGTCATGTGTGTTCTTCAGTTTGTCCCAAACCTCCATGCCCGTCTCAAGGCCATCTACCGTGGCGGCAATCGATGGGACGATCGAGCCGAGAAGCCACATAAATACCGTCATGTGGGCCGACTCCCACTCATCTCCAGCTGAGTTCTCTAGTTTCTTCAACGCCCCTGTCAAGAATCCCCCAACTTGTTTTGCTGCTAGGATTTTCTTCACACGACGTGATCAACTCAGGTAGGTCATCGGTCCGTCAAGCTTCAAATCAATCGGTGGAAGTTTCAATTTCGCCGACCGCTGCATTGAACCCAACACCCTCAACAATATGACCAACTCATCCGTGCCCAACATCTTGAAGACATCTTCCATCGTTCCTTCATTCGACGCCATGGAACAACTTTCTCACCAATCACCGCATCTCGTTTGGTACCACTTTATTCCTCCTGCGCTGAATCCAATCACCACATCCTCAGATTCGTTAGAATGCGGAGGTGTTGTTGTTGAAGACCCGTTGAAGACCCACTCGAGGCGGCAGTCGCTGGATCCGGCGGCGGGAGGGGCGATCCCGCAACTTTAGAGGCGGAGGCCGCTAGATCCGGCGGCGGGTGGGGCGATCCCGTAACCCTAGAGGTGGAGGCCCTCCGTCGAGCGCAGAATTGGAAGCCTAGATGCAACCAGTATAGATCCGACGAAAGGAGAAAAGGGTTCCTGCAACCTAGGAGCGGAAGTCCTCCGTCGAAGACACCGCACAGAGTCGGCGACGGGGTTCCTCTGTCGAAGACACCACACAGAACCGGCGGCGGGGTTCCTCCGTCGAAGACACTGCATAGAGCCGTCGGCGGGGTTCCTCCATCGAAGTGCCGCTGAAATCGCGGGCGGAAGCGGCCGCCGGAGCAATCGCGGGCGGAAGCGGCCGCCGGAGCAATCGCGCAGAAGGTGTCAAGCTAGCCGAAGTCGCGGAAGCGGTGCTATCGCGATTTTTTCCTCTCCACTGGCTCTGATACAAAGTTGAAAACAAAAGCTTGTATTATTAGGGCAAACCCTATGGCTATTTATAGCCTACACCATATATTTCTTATTATTAGACGCATTTACATTAGTCTCACATTATGTACCGCTACGGTTATGTTACTCCATTTTGTTATAAATAAAGGGTGAGATCTCAATATGAGGCACTCAGTTTTTCTCCCAAATCCCGTAACATGGTATCAGAGGGATAGAAACTAGGTTTTCTTTTTTTTCTCTGTCGCACGATCCCTCATGCCCCGCTCTCTCCCGCTCGACATCGCACGCCGCTCCGCTCGCTCCTGCTCGAAAGCGCAGCGGTCGGCCTCTTCTGCTCGTCTCACGGACACGACGGCGGCATGCCTCCGGCGAGGTGATGTCAGCCGTCTACCCTTGATGCGCCGAGACTGCCTGCCGCCGCTACTGCCTCCCGTAGCCCCTACCAGCGCCGCCTCCTGTGGCTTCTACTGTCGCTGATTGGGATCCGGCGCCTTCGAGTTTTTGCTTGATCTCTTTCAGTTGCTCCTACTCCTTTGTTCTTGGCCATGGATTCCTCCGTAACAAGTATCGCTCCACCGCCGGTTCCCTCCGGGGATTCCCCTAACTCCTTTCCTCCAAACATGAGGATTGCAACCACGATCCTTACCCCCTCCAATTTTCAGTTATGGAAGAAGGGGGTTACTATGTCTCTTGCAGGCATCCACCGTACAAACCAGCTTACTCGTCTCCCAACCCATGCAGTGGAGAGTACCGAACATGACGACTGGTATAATGATGATTGTGGCATCTTTGCTCTTCTCCTGAGTTCTACGGATCCCTCTGTCCAATAAATGTGCAAGAACTGTGACAACACCAAAGAATTATGGGACACTCTTCACATGATCTCTCAGGCGAACAACCTCTCTCGTCTTGGTGAACTCTTTCGCAAGATCGCTGAACTACGCCAAGGTGCGCGTCCTGTTACCGAGTATTTTGCCGAATGGAAGGTTCTTGCCGATGAGATCTTGGATCTTTGGGAGATTACCTCTACCAGGGAAGGACATCAGACTCAACGTGAACACCTTGTGCTCATATGGCTATTAAATGGATTGGATCCTTCTCCACAACGAAGACTGAAATGTTTGCCAGTCCTACTACACTTCAAACCGCTAGTGTGTACCATCGGCTTACTAAGGCTGGCTCTACAGGTACCTCGTCATCTGCTCTACATACGTCCTCCGACGAGTCGATGGCTCTTGCCTTACGAGGAGGTAGGGGAGCTAGTCGGGGGGGGGGGGGGGGGGGGGGCGCTGTGGCCATGGTCGTGACTCGGACACGAGACATTGTGCCCATTGCGGGCGTCAGGGACATACAAAGGATACTTGTTGGCTGATTCATGGGAAGCCAGAATGAGCCTCCAAACCTCCTCCACCTCGGTCGGTGCACCTGGCTGACTCTACTACTGTACCTCTGGGATCGCGCACTGTTGAAATATCCGAAGATGAATATCGGCGCCTGCAGGCTCTACACGTTGACTCACCGACTCCTAGTGCGGCTGTGGCTCAAACCATGCAACCTGTTTATACCTCACAACGGCCGATCCAGTGGCTTGCTGATTGTGGCGCTTCTGATCACCTGACTAGTTCCTCAGGTATCTTACACTCATACAAACCTCATAATGGAGCCTCGATTACTGTTGCAGATGGCTCCACTGTACCTATTGTTGGGTTTGGTAGCTGCAATGTGACACCTGACATGCCACTCTCCTCAGTGACGCTTGTCCCTCAATCTGCCTACAATATCCTCTCTATTAGTATGCTTACAATTGATTTGAATTGTATTGCTATATTCACCTCTTCTGGTTGCATTTTTCAAGAACAGTCGACGAGCCGTATTATTGGTAGAGGGAAGCTGCGTGATGATGTCTATGTCCTGGATGAAGTATCCCACCTTGCTTGCTCCGCGGCGTCCACCGAACTCCCGAATCTTCATTATCGTCATGGTCATCCGTCTATGAAGGTCATGCGTCGTCTGTATCCTGAGCTTGGGAAAGTTTCCCATCTCAATTGTGAGTCTTGTTTGTTTGCTAAACTCCACAGAGTTAGTTATAGTCCTCGTCTTGATGTTCGTGCTTCTGCATCTTTTGATTTACTTCATTCATATATTTGGGGACCGTGCCCTGTTCCTACGTTGTTAGGGCACAAGTATTATGTCACTTTCATTGATGATTTTTCTCGTACAACTTGTGTATATCTAATGAAAAATCGTTCTGAGCTACATTCTATTTTTCAGCATTTATGGAATGAAATATTTACTCAATTTTTTGTCCGTATTAAGTGTCTCCATACTGAAAATGGCCGGGAATACCTTTCTCGGTCCATGTCTCTCTTTCTTTCTGACAAAGGCATCATCCACCAAACTAGTTGCCCGGCTACCCCTCAACAGAATGGTGTTGCCGAACGTAAGAATCGACATCTCCTTGAAGTAACCCGGGCAATCCTTCACCACAGACATGTACCCAACAACTTCTGGGGTGATGCCGTACTCACTGCTGCCTATCTTATTAATCATTTTCTCACTCACATCCTTCAGGGGGAGACACCCTACCACACTCTTTATCCTGACCATCACGATCACTCCCTTCCTTGAAGGTCTTTCAGTGTGTTTGCTATGTTCGGGACGCTCGTCCCTCTGTCTCCGAACTTGATTCTCGTGCCCTGAAATGCATCTTCCTCGGCTACTCTCGGAACACTAAAGGCTATCGGTGTTACTCTCCTGATCTCCGCCGATACATTCTTTCCTTTGATGTCGTCTTCTGGGAGACCGACCCGTATCCCTTTCCTGGATCCTCCCATCCTGATCCCTCTCTCGATACTCTCTTGGTCCCTAGGCATGACCCTGCTATCATTTTACCGACTGATCTGTTCTCCCCTCTGTGGGGGCAGGTTTACTCCCGTCGCTCTTCTGACAGTACAGTGGTGCCACCACCTCAGCCTACCTCGGTTACCGATGATACTACGATTGTTCCTCCGGAAGACCCTGCTACTGTCCCTACTACTATCACGCCAGCCAGCCCAGAGGTTCCTATTGCACTCCGAAAAGGAGTTCGGGCGTGTCGGGAGCAGCCACTCTATGTTAGCTCGTACCAGGGCTTGTCTGCATTTCATATAGCGCTGCACTCGATTCTCGATCGCTATCGTCTACCCTCTACCGTGGCGGAGGCTAAGGCTCATCTTGGTTGGATGGCAGCCATGCATGATGAATTGAACGCTCTCCAACAGAATCATACATGGGATATGGTTCCCTTACCTTTCGACAAGAAGGCAATTGGATGCAAATGGATCTACTCTGTCAAGGTGCATGCAGACGGTTCTCTGGACCGCCTGAAAGCCCGATTGGTTGTCAAAGGTTATGCTCAGACTTATGGCGTGGACTATGATGAAACATTCGCTCCTGTTACGAAGATGTCCTCTCTTTGCATCCTACTCTCTCTCGTCTCCTTCCACCTGTGGACATTACACCAGTTGGATATCAAGAATGTTTTTCTCCATGGGCTCCTGGATGAAGAAGTGTATATGGAGCAACCACCTGAGTTTTCATTGCTGAGGGGGAGCGTACCAAGGTGTTCCATCTCCTCGCCTCCCTATATGGATTGAAGCAATCCCCTCGGGCTCGGTTTGCTCGGTTCCAAGCCGTTGTTACCCAGTTCGGGCTTACCAAGAGTACTGAAGACTCGTCTCTCTTCTATCAGAACTCCTCGGCTGGTACTATTCTGCTACTGGTATATGTCGATGATATTGTTATCACAGGCAGCAACTCTGAAGGAATATCAAATCTCAAAGCATTCTTACACTCTAATTTCCAAACAAAAGATCTGGGCACATTGCGGTATTTCCTTGGGATTGATGTGACTCAAGATGACCACTCTCTCTTTATTTGCCAACGCAAATATGCTCTCGATCTTCTATCTGACCTTGGGATGACTAACTGTGGCCATATGAATTCCCCACTGAAATCAGGAGAAAAGAGTCTTCATGCCGAAAGCAAACTGTTTGATTCACCAGAGAAGTACCGTCGAATAGTTGGAAAATTAAACTACCGTACCATGGCTCGTCCAGACATTGCTTGCGCGGCAAGTAAGGTCAGTCAGTTCATGACGGCCCCAACTATGTCTCAGTGGGATTCTGTTCTTCAGATTGTCAGATATGTGAAGAAGGATCCTGGTTTGGGAATTGCATACAAGATTCGAGGTCATTCCAATCTAGAGGCATACAGTGATTCTGACTGGGCAAGATGCTTAGCCACTCGAAAGTCAACACGGGATTCACTGTCTTTATGGGTGATAATCTCATCTCCTGGAAGAGCAAGAAAAAAACCACAGTTGCCAGATCTAGTGCAGAGACAGAATATCGTGCTATGTCCCACACTGTTGCTGAGATCATGTGGGTGAGGCATATTTTCTGTGAAATTGGGTATCCCGTACAAGATCCCACTCCTCTATGGTGTGACAATTAAGCTGCAATCCAGATAGCCACTAATCCCGTGTTTCATGAGCTCACGAAACAAATAGAGGTCGACTGCCACTTTGTTAGAGAAAAGTATGAAAAAGGACTTATTTCTCTAAAGCATGTGAAGACCGGTGACCAAGTTGCAGACATTCTTACGAAAGGGGTTACAGGGACTAGAATGAACTATATATGTAACAAGTTGGGCCTGGGAAGTTCCCACGATCCAACTTGAGGGGGAGTGTTACTAGACGCATTTACATTAGTCCCACATTATGTACCGCTGCGGTTATGTTACTCCATTTTGTTATAAATAAAGGGTTAGACCTCAATATGAGACACTCAGTTTTTCTCCCAAATCACGTAACATTTCTATATTACGACAGTTATCACCGTGCAATAGAGAGTTATCGTCGGCGATATCCCCCGAAACCATGTTCCTTGTTTCAGAAGATCGTGTTGGAACTAGCACGTATTCAATCAATTTTTTACAATGAACACACATGATTAACGATCAAACAAGAGTAAGTGATTTATTTAATATAAGAAATAGAGTTTACAAATTTCAAAACTAGATCTCCATGATGCCGGAGATCGGAGGCGGTGAATATTACAATTCTTGTGGTTTCTATACCGACCCTCCTCTAGGATCGATTGACTTTCTCACTTTTTCCCAAAAAGATCGACAAGCCTACTAGATCTCCCAGATCTAGACGCCCTTTCAGGGCGTTTTCTGCAGATTTCTCCCAGAAATCTGACGACCTCCAAGGTCGATTCCTCATGAACTCCCAGGAATCTGACGACCTTACATGTCGATTTCTCTCACACAGGGTACAAAACGAGAACGAACATGGAGAAAGAAAATAGATTTAGGAAGATTTTTGCTTTCTCAAAAATATATCTCTAGAGGTGGAGATTGATCGGTGCTTTTGATTCTCATGGCTTGGGCATGCGATTGTCTTCAGAATCTCGTTCTAACATTCCTTCTCTAGAGATATTCTTCATTCGTGAAAGAGTTCTTATCCAGCACAAGGACGATAAGATACCGCCTCTGGACGTTCTAGGGTTCAAGCCCCACCATCAGAAAAAGAAATCGCTTTTATAGCATTTAAAAGCGCTATCGCCGACGATAGGGAGCTATTGCTGGCGATATCCTAATTAAGCGCCCCCGCCGCCAGCTGCCCCGCGCCGAAAAGGAATGGTGGCAACCCTTTCCTAACTTACTACCGCTAGCGCCAGCGATAGGCGATATCGCCGGGCAACGGTGGGTTTCCGTTTATATCTTCCTGTGCGTTCCAGCAGTCCACGGATCACTGACGTGTCCACTCCCAGGCTATCGCCCAACGATAGTGGTTATCGCCCGCAATAGTGCAAAATTTGTCGTTCCTGGAGACTTCACACATGTAAACCTGGACACTATACACAAATAGTATATAATTAAATATAGTTTGGGATTCAATATTATCAAACCAGAGAGATGCAGAACGCATGCTCCAACATGTCTGTATTCGAAGGGATGAAAAGTCAATAGGAGCATATACATTAATAGGAGTTGGTGGTTGAGCCGCACATGGAGATGAAGTTAGCAGGTGAGTCGCGAATATCGTGAAGGCAATGTGACGGGTGAGGAAGCCGACAGAAGACACGACCCACTGTCAGAAATTAATGGCTGAAGAAGTCTGTAGAAGTCGACGAGAGATCCACACACGAAAATATAGATGAATTCTGGATCAGGAGCGGCGTCATTGCTTGGCTACCATGATGAAAACAATAATTTTCTTTTCATTTCACTTATATTACATCACGGACGGCCTTATAAAGGTGAAACAACTTTTATAAGTACACACAAAAATCCTTTAAAGAAAAGTAATTACCTAATTACGTGTTATCTTTCTAGCACTTCCTCACATTACATGCCTATATTCCCCGTATAATGTGGGTTGATGTATTTTCACCACATCGGCTATTGTACTTGTTATATTCTCCATCGTTATTTTCCTTGACTTTGGTTTAAAGTATTATTATTCCCTTGCATTGAACTCTATTGATGTGTTGGCCATCATCATGGGCTTCAATAACTCGGGCATTCTACTACGCTGTAGTTTGTAGAAAACAAAGGGTCAACCTTATATATACTTCTTCGTGTCTGAAATGCAAGAAAGAATACAAAAGTATAGGAGAAGAGAGGGAGAAAGAATCCTATACAGGAGATGTGGGACTAAAAGAGAAACGAGAAATGGGCCTATAAATGGGCCTTTACATTATTTTCTTCTACATCATCTAACACTCGCCCGCAAGCTATAGCGTATAAGTCATATGCGCCAAGCTTGAACAAGAACTGGCAGTACAACTTGCGAGGCAGCGCCTTGGTAAGGATATCAGCAACTTGTCCAAAGGCAGGAACATGTTCAAGCTTTAGCTCCTTTGCTTGAACCTTTTCTCGAACAAGGTGACAATCAAACTCAATATGTTTAGTCCTCTCATGAAACACATGATTCTTTGCAATGTGTATCGCAGCTTGACTGTCACAGAACAGTGTTGAAGGTGAGGACAATTTAACCCCCAAGTCCATTAAAAGACTTTCAAGCCAGGTTATTTCAGATGTAACAAGCGCCATCGCACGGTACTCGGCCTCAGCAGACGAGCGGGCGACCACCGTCTGCTTCTTACTCTGCCATGTGATAAGATTTCCTCCAAAGTATGTACAAAATCCAATAGTTGAACGTCTATCATCCAATGAGGCCGCATAATTTGCATCCGAGTATGCAATAAAAGAAAGGGAGTAAGACGACTTGTACACAAGTCCTTGCCCAATGGAAATCTTCAGATACCTAAGGATGCGTTCCACTTCCTGGAGGTGAGAGACCCGTGGGGTATGCATAAAACGGCTGACCACACCAACCGCAAATGATATGTCAGGTTTTGTAACTGTTAGATATATCAGTTTTTCCACAAGACAACGATAGTATTCCGGGTTCGGAAGAAGGGAATCATTCTCAGATCCCTGAGCACACAACATGTGGTTAACTTCCATTGGAGTTTCCGCAGGTTTACAACCCGAGAGGCCAGCATCTTGCAGAAGGTCAATACAATACTTACGCTGGGATAAGACAAGGTCATCCGGCCGTCGTGCTACTTCTAGTCCAAGAAAATATCGAAGATTGCCCAAATCTTTAATTTGAAAGGTAGAGTTCAAATGTTGCTTCACAAGGTGTATCTCAGCTGAGTCATCACCAGTGATAAAAATATCGTCCACATAGACCAGAAGTATGACCGTCCCAGTTGATTGGTGACGAGTAAAGAGAGAGGAATCTGCCGAGCTTTGTTTGAAGTCAACCTCACGAACGACCTTGTTGAACTTCTCAAACCACGCCCGTGGAGATTGTTTGAGACTATAAATAGACTTGCGAAGTAGACAAACCCGAGACTCCCCCGTGGTCTCAAACCCGGGCGGTTGATGCATGTACACTGTCTCAAGAAGATCGTCATTCAAGAACGCATTCTTGACATCTAGCTGATGGAGGGGCCACTGACGATGAACAGCTAAGCAGAGGAGAACTCAAACCGAATTCAATTTTGCGACCGGGGAGAAAGTTTTCTCATAATCAAGGTCGTACTGTTAGGTAAAGACCTGAGCCACATGTCGTGCCTCTAAGCGATCAGCTGTCCCATCCGTTGCATGTTTGATAGTGAAAATCCACTTGCAGCTAACCCAATTGTGACCCGGAGGAAGGGGCACAAGATCCCAAGTGTGATTACCCCACAGAGTCGTCATCTCGTCATCCATGGCGGCGCGCCACCGTGGATGTTGGAGAGCTTCCTGCACAGAGTTAGGTACAGAAATAGAGGAGAGAGAGCAAAGACACGAAGGGGCGGAGAGAGCCGGTGTAGAGAGACATAATTGGCCATGGGATGTGTTGTCGAAGAGGATGCCGTATCAACAGGTCGCGAGAGCACACCGGTAGAGGGAAGCTGATGCAGGGCATCTGAACGTGGAGGACGACGAGTGTACACCTGAATAACATGGGGTTTGGAGGGGACTGTTGGTGGTGGGATGCTCTGAGTGATACGGAGGGCCGAGGTAGAGGAGGAAGTAGGGGATCAGAAGGACTAATGTGATATGGTTGGTATTCATGGAAGGAGACATCAACAGACACAACTATCTTACCAGTTGTAGGATCAAAGCAGGCATACCCCTTCTGAGTGCTGAAGTAGCCAACAAACATCGTCATGGTAGCCCGAGGGGCGAGCTTCTTAGTGGAGGGACCGAGTTGATGGACATAATAGGTACAGCCAAACACACGAGGTGTGAGAGAGAAGAGAGTCGTGGATGGATAAAGGAGAGTGATGAGTGCCACAAAGTTGAGGACGGAGGATGACATGCGATTAATGAGGTGACAGGATGTAGAAACGACAATGTTCCAATAAAGAGGAAGAACCTGCATTTGGATCATAAGGGATCGAGCAACATCAAGGAGGTGGTGATTCTTCCATTTCGCTATGCCGTTCTGTTGGGGGGTATAGACACATGAAGTCTGATGGAGAATACCGAACTCTGCGCATAGATTGGAGAAGGTGTGACCGGTGTACTCACGAGCATTGTCTGTATGAATTGTTTTGACACAAGTAGAAAATTGAGTGCGTGTTTCAGTAAGAAACGTACGGAACGTAGCTGTGAGTTCAGTTCGATCACGAAGTAAATATAACCAGGTAACTCGCGAGTAATCATCGATAAATGTAACAAAATATCTGTAACCAAAAACACTAGGGACCTTATAAGGCCCCCCAGATATCATAATGTATTAACGATAAAGGAGCATCGCTCCAAGTACATAAGGAAGGGAAAGATACACGGTGTTGCTTGCCGAAAATACAAGATTTACAAAAAAACTTTTCGAGAGAAACAGTAGGAAGAGCTTTCTTGAGAATCGAAAGGGGGGCGTGGCCCAGACGACGATGTCAATCGGTGGTGGAGACGGTGATGAGAGCAGTGGGAGAAACGTCGAGGAGATACAGCCCGTTGGACAGTCGCCCTCTACCAAGTATAGTCCGCGTTTGTCGATCCTGCACAACAAATGAAGAGCGTGAGAAAGTAACACAACAATCAATATCTTGTATAAGACAGCTAACAGAAAAGAGATTAAACGAAAAGCCCGGAACATGAAGAACCGAGGATAAGGAGAGGGAATAAGTAAGAGGGAGATTGACAGTGCCAGAAACCGGGATCGTGTCACCATTAGCCACAGTGATGGTCTTGGGGTAAGGAGTATCTAAATATTGAGGCGGCCGCTGTGGAGAGAGATGATGTGTATCACTCGAGTCCACAATCCAGTGAGGGCTGTGAGAGAGGCAAGATATACCTTCATTGCAGATCGAGGCGACGGAGCCAGATGAGCGACTAACCGCGCCTTGAAGCTGTTGTAGTTGAGCCCGCAACGCATCAATATCATCACTAGTTGTGGAGGGAGATGAGGGAGTTACTGTGGCAGTAGCATGAGGAGGCAGACCATGTTTGCGGTAACAAGTGGCCTCCAGTAAGTGCACTTAAAGAGGGTTCGACCACCACGACCTCGTCCCCGAGGCTGGAGGCCACCACGAGCCGGTGGACCACGAGTAGATGGAGCGAGAGTGGCCACGGGTTGCTGAAGTAGAGCGGGAGACGAGGTCGGGACATCCGGAGGTGGAGTAACCTTGAGGAGCATTGAGCACACATCCGAGAGGGATGGAGTAACAGCGAAAGATAAAACATGAGCGCGGACACTATGAAGATGTGGGGGGACACGCATCATCATCATAGCAATCCCCACTACCTCCTACTGTCATTGAGTCACCAAGTCCGTAGTGGGAGGCTGATGTTGAATCCAAGCCTCAACAAGAGTTTTAGCCCGCGCAACAAAGGAGGTAATATCTCTGGTAACTCCAGCGTCAAGGGACTGGAGATCAGTGAAAATGTCAAACAAGTGTTGTAAACTGTCCTTTCCAGAGTAGAGGGAATGAAGATCAGTCCACATAGCATGAGCGGTCTCATGGTACATAGCCATACAATAGGGATCGGTGTCCAGAGAGTTGTGGAGCCAAGATTGAACGCGTCTGTCATCACGGATCCACTCATCAGTAGGTGCAGTGGGTGGTGTCTTGGTAAGATGACGAAGGAGACCTTTAATATGAAGTACACGCCGTACGGAGTGTACCCATTCCACAAAGTTTTGCTTTCCACGAAGAGAAATAGTGGTAATGCGCAGCTCATCCCGAAGCTCAGAAGGAGCAATACGAGGATAGTCAGAGGGAGGAGTTGAATCCGCAGCAGTTGTGCAATCAGAAGCCATGTCCCTGAGCGGCTGGGCACACTAACCGGGCGGTTAGAAGCTCGTGGTTAGTCGGTTAACACCAGCGGCTAGAGACGAGGCCGCAGCTAGGAGACGCCGCAGGAGAGGCGAAGCCGCAGCGAGCAGAAGGGGGGGGGGCTGCGAGTTCGCCGCGAGTAGGTTAAGTCACCGCGAGTAAGGAGAGACCGCAAGGAAGGATAGGCCGCGACGAGCAGAATAAGACGCCGCTAGAAAGGATAAGACGCTGCTGGTAGAGAGAAGTAGCTGCGGGGAAATGAGGTCGTTGCGGGTAAAAGAGGTCGCTGCGAGAAGAGAAATCCGCGACGAGAAGAGAAGACCGCCACGAGTAAAGACAGACGTTGCGGTAAAGTAGGTAGCGAACAGTGCAGTTTAGAAATAGACCGCACCCAAGCCAAGGCCGAGCGGTTAGGAGCAGACCACATCGGTAAGGAAAGGGAGAGACCGCAGCGGATAGGAAAACAAACTGAACTGAGGTGGGGTCCACAAGCCAGAGAGAGGAAGGCTATATAAAGAGGGAAGAGCGGTGGATCCACGGGAGATGAGAAGGAAGCGGGTAGAGTAGAGAGAAGCCGCAACAACAAGCGGTAAGAAAGGAAAACCAAGCTGCCGCGGTAAGAAAGGAATCTGAGCGGTAAGGAGGATGGCCAAGCCGCCGCGGTAAGAAAGTGAAACCGAGCGGACAGAGAAGCCGGGCGGTCAGAGGCAAGCCGGACCGGGTTCCTCTGATACCATGTAGAAAACAAATGGCCAACCTTGTATATACTTCTTAGTGTCTAAAATACAAGAAAGAATACAAATATATAAGAGAAGAGAGGGAGAAAAAATCCTATACAGGTGATGTGGGACTAAAAGAGAAAGGAGAAATGGGCTTATAAATGGGTCTTTACATTATTTTCTTCTACATTATCTAACATAGTTCAAACTTTCCTCACAGAATGAGTCCATCCATAAATTGGAAGTAGGCCTAATTCTTGCGCGTGGATGATATGTGAAACAATGACCCTGAGAACTTGTTCCCATATTCTTGAATATCATCTTGTGCTACAAGTTACAAAATTTATCTTTGACTTGATCCACCATATATTCTAAGTAAAAATGTTGCAGGAACTCATCGCGGGTTGCAACAACTCTTTTACTTTAGTCATCACATCATCCATAATCCCCGTCGGCTAGAATTGCTGTATACTCCAT
This sequence comes from Platanthera guangdongensis, assembly GCA_039583875.1. Classification (NCBI taxonomy): domain Eukaryota; kingdom Viridiplantae; phylum Streptophyta; class Magnoliopsida; order Asparagales; family Orchidaceae; genus Platanthera; species Platanthera guangdongensis. Next base: position 540,176 of record CM077155.1, read on the forward strand.
AAGAAGTCTGCCTGTTTAGAAAATCTTATTCCTTCAATCTCTAGCTTTATAATTTTTGTTGTAGACTAGGTTGCACTGTGGTAATCTCACTCATTTGTACTTCAGTGCTAAGAGCTCCACTGTGAGCTTCTTTATAAGCCTTTGCACTTAGTTATCCTTTAGGTTGTTATTTCTTAATTAATGTTACGTCTTTATTACAAATCGGTAAGTCATGTTGTTATGAGTCGATAGTGTCTTTGGGTAGTTTTATAATAAGTCCAATTGTTGAGACTTATTTACGGTCTATGCCATCATTGTAGTTTTATTTAAAAACCCCTACGCTAGGGTCATATGAGTGAAGGAAGCATGAATTGATTTTCTCCTTGTCCCCTAGCATGATATTTTTGTAGGTCTCTTTCTCCTGAGCACACCTCTCTAAAGAAGCCGCAATTCCGCTTTGTAGTATCTCCATCACCTCCGAACGCCTCTGGCAAAGTTACTGACGTTTTACGACCATGCTTGTAACAACTTGGTATCACCGCCATCATATGCCTTCTCTACAACCACTTATGACATGGTTCCTCCCCCATTTTCTAATTTTGAAGACGTGGCCTCCCGATACTTTAATCTGTCGAAGCTGGAGATCTGAGTTTCCTAGAACACAAAACCAAAGCATGCACTCAGAGCTTTTCCGCTCAACCGTTCCCTTGATTCCTTGAGTTTAGCGGCAGGGATTTTGATCTCCCATGCTGCAATACTCGAGCTCAATGTTTTCTAGTGCCCCTCCATCAACCACCCACTAGATACCTCCGATGTGCGTGACAACTGAGTCACCTTTCATCGAACCCTCAACATTTTTCCAGAGTTTTCGCCACATCCATTATCAATGTCTGTTTCTGTGGAATCGAGCGGTCCAATAACATATTCCACCTCTCATTTTCAACCACTTTGTTTCCTACAATTATCAACAACGACAGGGATAACACGAATCAAATGACACGTATGGAAATGATATAGACTTTTATGAAGACTCAAGCCGCCGCTGAAGTACAATACTCGGAATCCCTTGTCGAACTCTCCAAGAGGATCATTAGTCTCACACAAGTCATACAAGTCCTCACCATTTCAGTAGACCATCAAGCAAGTAGCAACAAGGGCCTCCACCACCCTTTAATCCTTTATACGTGTTGATCTCCCGTTGTATATACTACATGAAGCTAATATTGTTTCCCACTGCAACAGGTTGGAATTCCCAACCTATGAAGGGGAGACAGATTCATTAGAATGGCTAACCAGTTGCGAATAATTTTTTGGCCATCAATATACACCGATAGCAAAATGGATCAGTCTGACATCCTTCCACCTTCTGGGTTGTACTCAACTTTGGTTTGCCTGTTTGCAAAATGAGAAATCGGGGATTACTTGAGATTAATTTAAAGGGCTTTGCAACATGCATGCCCCTCCCTCTTCCAAATCAATCCTCTTGATGCATTACCTTCAAAATGACAAATAAGATGTGTAGACGCTTATCTGGAGCAATTTCAAGTTGTTTTAGCTCACGTTGCGTTGGTATCACTCATGCAGTAAGTCATCTTTATGGTCAAGCTTCAAAAATGATTGCAACTAGAAATCGAGTTTGGAGATCCACTAGATTTAGTTATTGCTATGAGTCGGTCCTAGATGTGTGAATGTCGATTACATATGGACCGAGGCAATTGTATAATCACATGTGCTGTCATGAAAAACCAGATAGGTAAACCTATGGGTAATCGACCCCAAAAAATATGTCATTTGTCCCATACAAAAATGGCTGAAGGTCGCGGAAATGAATTATGCTATGGTTGCAATGAGGACTATACTCGAGCCCATTGTTGCAAAGAGATTTTCTAGTTAGAGTTGGAGGATCCTGATGAGACGGGATTGGGTAAAGTTGGCATAGGAATTTGTTCTCCCTCTGAGCTGAGCTTGAGAACAAACTCATTTTAGCAGACATGCGTGATGTTATGGGCCTTCGTCTATAGTTATCTTTTAGGCCGTTATTTCTTAATTAATGTTGTGTCTTTATTACGAGTCGGTAAGGTCCAACATGTCATTATGAGTCTTTAGTGCCTTTAGTGTCTTAGAGTAGTTTTGTATTAAGTCCAATCATTAGGAGTTATTTAATGTTGAAATTAAGAGATAAAATAGAAAGTGCAATTTTTTCATTCCTCAAAAGGGATATTTAAAGAACTTACAATAACTCATAAACTAGAATAGACAATGTGGGACTAAACCCATAAACACATTCCTAGAGAACTCTAAATCTCTAATACATAGACAGGAATATAAAGTACGATAACTTCAACACTCACCCATAAGCTGAAGGGGAAACCTTTAGCTTGAATATAATGATAAAGGAAATGTAGGTAGGCAATGTTGAACAAAACATTAGACGGGTCACCGGGGAAAAGTTTCTCGGGGATAATCCGCACAATGGGCGGCCCTACACGATACAGTCCCACACAACACAAACCCACACGACATAATTCACTGGAATAGAGACTGGCCACTAGGGATACTCCCACACGACACAACCCGCTCGAATATAGACGAGTCACCCGGGACAAACCCACACGGCACAATCTGCTAAACACAAGTCTACAGACGGGCCACTGGGGAATCTTCCCACATGACACAACCTAATGGAATACAGGTTAACCACCAAAGACCATACCACATACCAATCAAAGAAGAAAAATGAGGAGACTCAAACAACCCAGGACATAAGTCTGGAGGATCGTGTGAGACTACAACGAGAGTCAGGAAATACCATCTGAGTCGTCTTTGTCCCAAACACACTCTCTCTCTCTTTCTCGTGGGACAGACGTGCATGACGGCATAAAGACAACACACACAACAAACATTAATAACTACAATACAAAAACATAAAGAACGACCAAACACACTATGAAGCTTCAACATTGATGAAAGATCAACATTCTGGAAGGGGTTGCAGCAGTTGTAATTGTCAGAAACACGAGGGGCAGCGACTGAAAGCATCTGGAATTGACGGAAAACAGCGGTAAGCGAAGAAGTCGACAGATGCGGCAAAGGGAAACATCGACTGGATCATCGAAGCCAACAATGTGAATCTGGGCGAAGCAATAGTTGGTTCTTTTCTCCAAATTGAAGAAGACGATTTTTCGATGGTGTGGGAGAAAACATCATGGACGAGGAGCAGCTAGTGCATGTGCCGATGAGATCTGGATCAACGACAGGATGAGATGTCGTGGTCTGGAGCAGCGATGATGGGTTGAGGAGAACTTGGCGGGATCTGCATCAATTCCTTCAATATACCACCGAAGTTGTGATCGAAATGAGAACAGAAGCCCATGCTTTGAAGCTGGCAGAGGATGTAGTGTTCATCGAGGAAAGAGGAACCGACCTTCGGGACCTAACGTCCTGCCATGGGAGTTGTCGTTCTATAGTAGGGGTAAGCGTTGAAGAAGATCGCTCGATCTGGAGGTGAGAGATTGTTGTCGGGCCGCAGCCGACGAGAACGATTAGAGATGTCGTCAATGTTGAGCAGCAACGGGCTCGACTGGATCATCGAGGCCGGGAGAAAGTTCCACCCGACGGGAACCAACGACAAGGACGATGCTTAGGTTCAGCAGACGAGACCGATGTGATCTACGACAAGAAGCACAGATAGGTTCATTGACAGACTCGAAGAGAACACTCCTCTAACATACCAAACCGAGAAAATTAGGGAGGAAATAAAACCTCTTTTGATACCATGTTGAAATTAAGAGATAAAATAGAAAGTGCAATTTATTCACCCTCAAAGAGGATATTTAAAGGACTTGCAATGACTCGTAAACTAAAATAGGCAATGTGGGAGTAAACTCATAGACACATTCCTAGAGAGCTCTAATATATAGATCTGGATATAAAATGTGATAACTTCATCATTTACAGTTCATGCTATCATTGTAATTCTATTTAAACGACCATGTAGTCATGAATTAAGTGGGCATGAATTGCATCTCCCCATGTCCCCTAGCATGAGATTGTGATAGGTCTCTATCTTCCAAGCACACACCGCCTAGGCATCCATGGTTCTGGTTCTGTTCTATCTCTGCTACCTACGGTCACCTCCAGCAAAGTTAATGATGTGCTACGTCCGATCCTCTAACATACTCCATCTCCAAGAGTATAGGCTTCATGAAGGCTTGAAAAACATCTTCTCACTTCACAAGCTCATTAACTTCAATATTCAGAAAGGCTTACGTCCCTCCGTGTAATTCATTGCACCCTGATTTATGCTTTTCCATATGTGCCAACATGTCAACCTTCTCTTGATGTTTGTCTACTTCCACTTTATCTCTACATAACTACACTTCCACTAGAACGTCCATTGAGCTCTCTCGGGGTCTCTTGTGCTTCTTTCTTCCATGTTCTTGTTCTTACTCCAAATTTAATGAACTAGTCATCACATAACTTTTATCAACCTCTATAATACCATTAACTTTGGTTATGGTACCACTTGGTACACTTTGGCTCTAACTCCAATTGTACTAGATCGCGAAAGCACTAACTATTTTACTTTGACATCGATCATTGATGATTGCCAAACTAGTGCTTACTATCCTATCCGAACATTTTTCTCCCCTAAAAATAATTCACTTATGTTGCTCGCAAAAACACAAAAGGCAGAGAAACTCTTGAAAGCTCTCTAAACTTTAGATTCTTCTTTGATTGCTTAATTGTTTGATTTTCCGGTACTTGCTTGTGATTTATTTCTTTGGTTGGAAGTATTTATAGTGCAGAGGAGGGGCCCGCCAAAAAGATTCCCTCCAGGTCAGCGGGCACTCACCGAACACTGGGTTTTGAACTTTTCTTTCCGAGCCTGTGGCAATCTCGCAAAGAGCGGGGATTGTGTAGAACCCCGTGTTCGCTGAGTGAGTAACCCAGGAAGTCCGAGGCGCAAAAGGGTCCTCAGACCCAGACGAGTCGAGTGAGTGAGTAAGACGGTGGGCTCACACTTTCCCAAGGCAGCAGGCGCACGGTTGGTGGGGCGAGTCGGGTGTCAGGGCCACACTCGCCCCAGGCCGCGAGTGAGAGGCTGGCGAGTGCTAGCTTCATCAAGCACTCCCCACTCCGATCGAGATGAGTCGGAGAGCAGGTCCGCACTCGCCCCAAGCAAGGAGTAAGAATTTGGCGAGTGTCTGTTTCACTAAGCACTCGCCGGGAAAGGCGAGCCGGGAGGCAGACCCTCACTCGCCCCAGAAGGCGAGTCCTCACTCGCCCCAGGAGGCGAGTCAAGTGGGTGAGTGCCAGCTTCTTTAGGCATCTGCCACCCTCAGAGGCTGAGACCTCATCATTGACTCATTTTAGAGAATTTTCCATAAAACATTATGCTTGTTTGTGTTTTCCAGTAGCTTTTCCAAACAGCGGAGTCTGACTATTGGCAGACCAATTTGGGGTGTGTTTAGTAAAACCAAACGGCGGGATTCCGCAATGAGCGGACCAGACTTGGAAAACTATAAGTAGACCCTGAAGGGCACCTTTGGAGAGGATCCGATTCTTTGGCTTCTTCCTCGGGTCAGCTTTGGTTGGCTTCAAGTGTCCTCCAAGATGCCCAGCTTCAGCATTGGTTTGGGAGGGGAAGCACTCTAAGATCTTTCGGGTGTGTGGTGGGACCTCCACGTTGTAGTTCAGGGTATGTGTTTAGTTCTGAGTCTTCAGCCAAACGCTCTTCCTCGGGAGAAGTAAGTGCAGGATATTATGTACAATCGCATGTTTGCTGAGTGGGTAACTCAGGAACTCCAAGGCGCAAAAGGGTCTTCAGACCCAAACGAGTCGAGTGGGCGAGTAAGACGGTGGGCTTACACTTGCCCAAGGCACCAGGCGCGCGGTTGGCGGGGCGAGTCGGGTGGCAGGGCCACACTCGCCCCAGACCGCGAGTGAGAGGCTGACGAGTGCTAGCTTCATCAAGCACTCGCCACTCCGATCGGGGCGAGTCAAAGAGCAGGTCTGCACTCGCCCCAGGCAAGCAGTAAGAGGTTGGCGAGTGTCTGTTTCACTAAGTAGTCGCCGGGTAAGGCGAGGCGAGCTGGGAGGCAGACCCTCACTCACCCTAGGAGGCGAGTCAAGTGGGCGAGTGTCGGCTTCTTCTGGCATCTGCCACCCTCGGAGGCTGAGACCTCATCATTGACGCATTTTAGAGAATTTTCCATAGAACATTATGCTTGTTTGTGTCTTCCAATAGCCTTTCCAAACATCGGAGTCGGGCTATTGGTCGGCCAATTTGGGGTGCGTTTAGTAAAATCAAAAGACGGGATTCCGCTATGAGCAGACTAGACTTGGAAAACTAAAAGTAGACCCTGAAGGGCACCTTTGGAGAGGATCTGATTCTTTGCCTTCTTCTTCCTCGGGTCAGCTTTGGTTGGCTTCAAGTGCCCTCCAAGGTGCCCAGCTTCGGCATTGGTTTGGGAGGGGAAGCACGCTAAGATTTTTCAGGTGTGTGGTGGTACCTCCGCGCTATAGTTCAGGTATGTGTTTAGTTCTGAGTCTTCAGCCAAACGCTCTTCCTCGGGAGAAGTGCAGTTTGCCCTCTTTCGGGTCCGAACTCCTCGTTGGGGCGAATCTCGATTCTAACATTCCCTTTTATAAGCTCTAGTTGGGTTTCCATTGAAGAATATGACTTTCTAGAATACTCTACAGAAGCACCTTCATAGAATTTTTCTTACATCCTAAGCTAAATACACGACTCTATAAAACCTTACATACCTATAGTTCTTTTCCTTTTACCACATTCTACACCACTCCACAGATCCACATCTCACTTCAAAAAGTCCCAACATAGTTCTGGATACTATTCTCCATGAGTGGATAAAAGCAATCGTGGACAAATCATGAATTTGCAGTCCGTTGCACAAGAATTAAATGTTCTTTTTGGTACCGTGATCTTGATGACATGATAGTGTGCTAGAACAGTGGCAAGAGTTATGCATGATATCTGGGAAACAATTTGGTAGCATTGAATACTCTAGGTGATGTGCCATCTTCTTTTGTTGTCATGAAGATTGTAGAAACTTAGAGCCAAATCTTGTATATACTTTGTCATAACCAAAATACAAGAGAGTACAAATATATAGGAGAAGAGAAGGAGAAAGAATCCTATACAAGATATGTGGGACTAATAGAAGTAAGAATACGCGGGCCTATACATGGGCTTTTACATCGTTTTCCCTCATATTCTCTAACAAAGATGAATGAAGTTGATGGAATCTATGATTAGCAGAGTACAACTTTAAGTAGAGTTGCTTCGATTTATTCGGGTCCGTTTGTGTTTTATGTTCTCACTTATAAAACTTACATTTTTTATGGTCTTCATAACATATATATATTTTTTTAATTTCAAGGAACTGAATGAACCCTAAGTAGTATTTACTCAAATTGCCTGTTAGGTGCTTAGATTCCCTTTAATGCTACGATAACATGTGCCCTATTCATTGGTAGTGTTATATTATGATCAATAGTGTGTAGCTGACCCACTCCATATACTTGGTATAGCCCGACTTGATATTTATAGAACATTCTGATTTTTTCCTACATGAATATCCAACATTTCAAGTTTTCTATGGACATTCTAAGCTCACTCACTACTGGGTAATGAACAAGGTTGTCAAGATCTCGATTTTGCTCGTAAGATCGGACGATCTTACGAGTTTTACGGGAAAAACGAGTCACGAGCTATGCTGGATCGGGCTCCCTGCAGAAACACCAGGATCGCCGTTTATGATCGTAGGATCGTGCGATCCTACGTTCATATTCGATCCTAGCATTTTAATCGGACATGAAAATGACTCGATCCCGCTCATTATTTCTTCCCAATCCCGCATTCTAGGTCATCCTCGATCCCGTCGCAGCCGGTGCTCCCGCAGCAGGCGCTCCCTCCGCTGTCGCAGCAGGTGCTCCCGCCGTCGTCGCAGCAGGTGCTCCCGTCGTGGTGCTTCCGTCGTCGCAGCAGGTGCTTCTTCTTCTTCTGTGTCTTCTTCGGCTTCTTCTTCTTCTTTGTCTTCTTCTTCCGTGTCTTGTTCTTTTGTGTCTTTATATATATATGTTGTTTTATGATTATTGATCTTTAAATTAGATTTTTTTAATTTTGTATAGTAAGTAAGATCTTACCGTTTCGTATCGATCTCACGTTTTACGATCTTACCATTGCCGACCGATATTAGGTAAGATCTCGATCCTGACAACATTGGTAATGAACCCTATTTAATTTTTTCTCGGCATTAAAATCGTGTAATAGATGCGTTATGGCGTTATAATGAGATCATTCTTTCTATTGCAGGATGCATTAATGTTTTCGGTTGATCAGTTTGGGTTTGATGTTCTCGCCAAAGTCCCCGAATCTACGACAAGCAATGCACAGAGCCTGCAGTATATTTGGAAGGAGTTTAGGTTCACTTTCAAAGAGAAGGTCGCTGATGTTGAAGCTCTCTGTGCATTACTGATGGGTATGGAAGAAGAAGTTCTTCAGAGTGTTCGGAGCTATAGTGGGCTGGCATAAAGTCCAACCCAAGTCCAATCTGGACACTGTTGGCAGGTTGATGAGGTCTACCATCTTTTTTGTAGAGGACAAATTGGTCCAATTCTCATATGATTCACTTTTTTCCTTATTTATTAGGGTTTAGAAGAGCTATGTGGATTAATAACCTGCTGTCAATTTGCCTTTCATCTGGAGGAAACTCAGTGGATTCTTTTAGTTCAGTTCTCCAAGCTTCGACGGTTGCCCGAATCTGCGGTATCATATTGTTAGGCCTTTTTTAGCTCAATTTTATGTGCAAACTACTCTTTCAAAAAACTGTCAGAACAGCTAGATGCAGGCCAGTCCTTTACGGGTTCACAAGTATTTATGGTTTTTTAATTTGGTTTGCACTTAACCTGGTTTGCACATAGCCCAACGTGGTTTGCACATACTAACACCTTTTTTTAAGGTCAACATTCTTCGAAGGCTTTTGATCAGCTACAAATATTGCCGGATTATAACTTTTTAAAAAAATTTTGTAGTTTTTGGCTCTGTTTGGTACAGTGGTGACGGGCATGAACACGACTTTTTCTTGGCTCCGGATCCTGGACCGTGTCTGGGACCAATGGGAAAACCCCCCATTCAATGGGCCCCGCACAAAAGTGTATTGCTCACACCCCATTGTTCACGGCGGGACCCACTTTATGGTGTATTTTTGGTGTTCTCAGTGGACCCAGACGTAGTAATCTATCTCTATGAACGCGGTAGTAAAACTGTTGTCATTCATGAACGCCCACCTAAGGAACTTCATCCACTTAAACATAAAAGTGGATGAAGTTCCTTTGGTGGCCGTTCATATGACGGTTTTACTACCGCGTTCAGGACTCACTGCCGTGCCAAACGGAGCCTATATTTACCCAAATTTACGTGCATTCGGCGAAGAAGATTCTCAGATCACCCAAATTTATGTCCCCATGCATGAATGAAAATGCATTGCATTTCGCAGACAAAAAAAAATGGATGGGTGTTATGTGACTCACAACAGGCATTCTTGCCTGCGTTCGGCCTAATATAAAAATGCTCCAGCATCAGGCAGGCTGTCATGCAGTGAGGTGGAGGGCTTTTTTTGTTCGTGCGTCCGACACACGAAAAAACAGCCGTCGGCTGTGATTGCGTCGGATGCACGAAAAAATCGTCCAAGATGGAGGCAAGTTATTTGTGCATTTATTCATGGCTTGCTCCCCGTGTACGAAAAAAAGTCATACTGTCATGCAGGCAGATTCCACACATCAATTCATCAAAACCGCGAAGGGAAGCCTTGGTGCACCGGTTTAGGTGTTGCCGTGTGATTTTGAGGTCACGGGTTCGAGTCTTGGAAGCAGACTCTTGCAAAAATTCATGATAAGATTTGCCTACGTTTCACCCTTGTGGTGGGACCCTTCCCCACACCCTTGCTGCACCGGTTTAGGTGTTGCCGTGTGATTTTGCGGTCACGGGTTCGAGTCTTGGAAGCAGACTCTTGCAAAAATCCATGATAAGATTTGCCTACGTTTCACCCTTGTGGTGGGACCCTTCCCCACACCCTTGCTGCACAGGTTTAGGTGTTGTCGTGTGATTTTGAGGTCACGGGTTCGAGTCTTGGAAGCACTCTTGCAAAAATTCATGATAAGATTTGCCTACGTTTCACCGTTGTGGTAGGACCCTTCCCCACACCCTTGCTGCACCGGTTTAGGTGTTGCCGTGTGATTTTGAGGTCACGGGTTCGAGTCTTGAAAGCAGACTTGCAAAAATTCATGATAAGATTTGGCTACGTTTCACCCTTGTGGTGGGACCCTTCCCCACACCCTTGCTGCACCGGTTTAGGTGTTGCCGTGTGATTTTGAGGTCACGGGTTCGAGTCTTGGAAGCAGACTCTTGCAAAAATTCATGATAAGATTTGTCTACATTTCACCCCTGTGATGGGACCTTTCCCCACACCCTCGCTGCACGGAGATGCCTTTGTGCACCAGGCTGCCCCTACTGAAACTAAACAGCCCCGAGCAAACACAATAAGGTAGCGAAGGGGCCAACTTATGTGGCATGAATCTTCAAAGGTAAGGTCTGAAGATGGGAGTCTGTTTGCTCCATATACCCTCTGAGGAAAGACCCAAAGAGAAATTTTGTACATGCATATACAATAAAATGTAAATTTACAAGAGAGGCTTCTGTAATTTCACCAGTAATTTAGCATATTTAATACAAGGAATACCCCTAAACCCTTTACATATTTAATACAAGAAAACCTTCAGAAAGCAAACCTATTAGAATGCACAGTAGATTCCTCCAGCAAATCATCCAGTATCAGAAGCTCAAGCTGCAAAGCAACACGCTCGGCATCACAGTAGAGGTTCAACCACCCATCATTTTTCGCAAAAGTATGTGCCATAAGATCGTCGATAGTGGCATCGAGGCCCAGCGGTGAATGAAGATGGCGCCTTATTTTATCCCAAACATCCTTGAGTAGATAATTCCCTTCAGGCATTGATCTAATTTTAGAGCGAAAACGCCGGAGACAAAGGTTTGGTGTAGGGGAATTCGCATAAATTTCCCGAAATACCTCGTTTATCAAATCATATAAGAGCTGTTGCTCAAAGGGGGCGTCGTGAAATTCATCCCCAAGCTCGTGAGACGCGAACTCGGTTTTCTGATGCAGAATTCTGTAGCGAAGCTTGGTCGATATATGTCTAACGAATTCAAACACGTTCTCATCTTCGCGGTCGATATGAATACGGAAAGAACTGGCCTCACTGGCCATCTGCTTATGATTGCAGTCCACGTTGCTCGGTGAATCGGACGGTTGATGTTGTTGCTCCGCAGAGACGGTGCGCATTGGTTGCAGCTCTGACTCTATCGAAGAACAGAGTTGCATAGTGAGAGGACGAATATATAAAAGTAACCCACATGAAAAATGAAAACAGGAAGCTGAAATTTCTTGAGCTCTAAAGAAAAGCTCATGAGAAGCTAGGAAATCTCTGACCTATTCCTCTAAAAGATGAGAGAGTACAGATGATCCAAGATATCGAACTCATTCAAGCAAGATTGTAAATAACGATCTTGGCGACATATCAGATTGAATTTTAAGATGTCGGATGGTGGGTATAGGTCAGGCGGGATATTTAGGGTTTAGATTTTTCGCATTTTAAAATACGAATTTCCACGTATCGTAAAAAAATATACTTGCATGTTTTACAAGTAAAAATTACATAACAACTAAACAATGAATCGTAAATATTTCAAAATTAAGGCTCCGTTTGGGTGGATTTATTTTCACCGGTCAAGCAGTTACAACCACATGAATCAGACCATAATTAAGGTATGATTCATGCGGTCGTAACCGCTTGACCGGTAAAAATAAGTCCTCCCAAACGGAGCCTAAGTTGAAAAGTGTAACACTCCGTTTTCACTTTTTCTTCTACAGGATGAGTATTTAGTGCCTTGTATAGGCATATGACTGTGTAGCAGGGTGTGGGATGGTTAGGAGGTCAAAATCTAGAGTTTTCATCCAACACGGTCGTGCACAATACTATTCAAAGTATATTGACTTCTATTCGGTGCACCACTTTAGATTTCAAAGCACGGCTTTAGAATTGGATCCAATCATTAGAATTCGAAGCACAACAGTCGGAGTACAAAATTATGCACTCAAAGCACAGAGTTCTGCATTATTCGACATGCGTCGACTCCTACTCAGAGAACAGAACTCAGAGTACTGAATTAGAAATCAAGAGTACAAAATTATGCACTCAAAACACAGTTCTACACTCTAAACACAAAGTTCTACATTATTCTCTGCGAAGGGCTCGTAATGCCACATCTCTTCCGAGACCTGGACCCTTTATCATAACCTCTGCTCGTTGCATACCCTGATCAGATACTGTATGAATACCATTTGATGCAGTTGCTTGAGCAACATAGTGTACAACCCCGTATTCGCGAAAAGTGGACCCTAAATGAGGCGTGCTTAGTTTTTAAGCTTTTTGAGTATTTTGAACTCTCGGTGGCCAATTTTGGCTCTAGCTTGGAAACATACTAGTAGGGGGAGGAGAAATCGGTCTCCCCCCGCGGCCCCTTAGTTGGAGTGTGAGAGCGGCAGGTTGGTAGGCACCCGCCCGGGCCAATTGGGTGTGGAGGCGGGATCAGCAGGCCCTCCCCCTCCCCCTTTTTTCCCTCGGGCCGGCGAGACCAGCCCCGAGCCCGGCGGGTAGGCCGGGGGAGACCGGCCTTCGGGCCGGGTCTCGCCCCGCCCCGCGGGCAGCCAGGCGAGACCGACCCCCAGGCCGGGTCTCGCCGAGCCCGGAGGGTAGGCCGGGCGAGACCGGCCCTCGGGCCGGGTCTCGCCCCGCCCCGCGGGCAGTGAGGCGAGACCGGCCCCCAGGCCGGGTTTCGCCGAGCCCGGCGGGTAGGCCGGGCGAGACCGGCCCTCGGGCCGGGTCTCGCCCCGCCCCGCGGGCAGCCAGGCGAGACCGGCCCCCAGGCCGGGTCTCGCCAAGCCCGGCGGGTAGGCCGGGCGAGACCGGCCCTCGTGCCGGGTCTCGCCCAGCCCCGCGGGCAGCCAGGCGAGACCGGCCCCCAGGCCGGGTCTCGCCCCGCCCGGCGGGTAGGCCGGGCGAGACCGGCCCCCAGGCCGGGTCTCGCCCCGTCCCGCAGGGTGGGTCCCCTATTTGCTTTAGGTGACGCGTTTTTCCTTCTCTACCCCCCGGCGTGGCGGTTTCCTATTGGCCCGAGGCCTTTTGGCCGTAGGGGTATTTTGGTCATTTTTGGCCCAAGAGATTTGGAAACTATAAATAGACACCCTTGGGTGCCTTGGAGAGGATCATTTTCTTAGTTTTCTCCTCCCTTAGCTTCTTCTTGGTAGAGTTGAGAGAGCTCTTCAAGGCACCCTAGCTCGAGCATTGGCTAGGGAGGGGAAGTGCTCTGGTAGCCTTCCGGGTGTGAGGTGGCACCTCCGCGCTAGAGCCGAGGGTCTGTTTCTAGCTTCTTGATCTTTGGTCCGTGACGTTCCTCCGGGTGTAGTAGGTGTGAGGTCACCCCTTTCCAGGGACCCCGAACTCCACAGAGGTCAATTTTGGCTTCAACACATAGGGTGTTCCTTTTCTTGTGCCTCTGAATCCAGAAGTACCTGCAGAAGCCCAAGAAACCGCTCGACCTCGTACGTTTGTAACAGTTACAATAGTATTGTTGAAACTCGCTTGAACGTGAATAACTCCTTTTGGTATTCGACGTTCATTCTTATGTAAACCACTCCGTACATTCTTACGTAAACCAAATTTTGTTATAGGTTTTGTCATATTTTATTATATCATATTCATAATACTAAAAAGAAGAATCATAAATGTACGTCTACTTCTAGTTGGAGTATAGAACTCAGTATAGAATAAAAAGCACATGGATTTGTACTCAAAGGACAGAGTTCTGCACTATTTGACGTACGTCGACTTCTACTCGGAGCACAAAATTATAAGTACAAATTTAGAACTCATAGCATATTGCACTCAAAATATAGGTCCGAATTATAAAAATCTTATTTCATTTTCGCCATAGGATTGATGGCTTTAATCTTGGACGGCCAAAATCTTTTCCAGATGTGCTTAGGCCATGAGAGAGGGTTCAATACCACATTTCTCATAGGGTTTAGGTCTCTCTAAGGCTAGAAACAAAGGAGAAAAAGAGAAGGGCTTAAGGAAGAAGAAGCAATTGCCAGAGATCCGAAGCACAAATTTACAACCCGCCGCCGCCGACGAGTTAGGGATCTCTCTGCGCTCCTTCTCAGTGGATTTTCTTGAGGCATTCATGGTCGAAAAAAGGCGCAAAAAAGTTTTAGGATTTTGTTTTAGATTCCCTTTATTTTGTCTAGCATTGGAGACTCTTAGCTCACTAATTAGTGGGCAATGAGTTCTCGGTTCGTTGAGCACGAACGAGCCGTGCGATTGCGTCCTCGTCATGCAAAGAAATTCTTGTGCTTGTTGAACGATTCCAAGCTTATACATTGCGGTGAAGCCATGGTTCGCTCATGTAGGGTTAATGGACTTAGATGCACTAGCTGGGTTGTAGTGCTGCCAGATTTATATTCAGACTACTGGAATCGTTAGATCAGGCTTTGAAATGGTAAGGCCTATGGTTTTGTTGGTGTTTGACAATGTTTGCGGGCAAAGCCCTTGTCATGACGTGTTTTTGGTTGGTGAAGGGAACGACTTCTGGCTAGAAAATGACGGGTGCGTGTATGCTCGTTATGATATGGTGGATTCGATAGAAGGCCTAACCGGTCTGTTAGAGAATACTAGGAAAAATAATGTATTGGTCATTAACTTGGCCCATGTAGGTTTTGTGTTTAGTCCCACATTGTTTGTATAGCTAAATCTTCCTCTCCTCTCTCCTATATATTTGTGCTCATACTTGTTTTTTTTGTATTCAAAGATATATATATAAGGTTTGGACCTTTCTCTACATGGTATCAGAGCCAGATTTTGTGTTTAGTCCCACATTATTTGTATAACTAGATCTTCCTCTCCTCTCTCCTATATATTTGTACTCATACTTGTTTTTATATATTGAAAGATATATATACAAGATTTGGACCTTTCTCTACAGGGTCGATTCCCCATACATGGTAAACAGAGCATTTGAACAATTTGGTATAATGTTCAATTTGTAAGGGTTACATTGTGTGTGGTCCGACCAGACTCATAATATACGACAATTACAGGTGGGGTGTTACGATTTGATATTAGAGTCACGGGTCTTTCGAATCCTTAAGTCTGGATTCGAGGACAAACCCGTTTGACGGGTAGCGTGCACATGCAGTGTAAACGTCATAAAATGCTAGTAACTTGACTAGGAGAATGTCCATTTAAGGATTTTATGATTGTTTTTGTGCTATGTTTGCTAGAATGTTAACGTGTTGATCACCGTTGTGCGGTCGGCGATGGTGGTGGCTCATCACCACCACCACCACCACCCTTATGGGAATACGCCATTGACAATGGTGTTATGAACCATTTAATCGCCAACATGCCAACAACAATGCGTAATAATTTACTACCGGAAGAAATTGGCGAGCTAAATGTTGGGAACCACGAGTGTCCTCTTGCCTACCTTCGTTTGACAACGGTGCTAACATCTAGTCGCTCATGTGTTTTAGGTCGCCGGTAACAAAGCAGATGCATTCCGTGTTCAAGAGGATTTGACGGGCAGTAGTAATAATGCATCGAGCATGATAAACGTGAATACGTTGCCGACGGATTTTTGCAAGATGGTAGCTGAGGCGGTTGTTGCAGCGTAAGTTGCACACTCTCTATGAGCGGTGGAGACTGTCACTCCCCGCACTCCTGATGACCATGTAGAGAATGTTGTAGGTCGGAACGTGGCGATGGAACGTCCTACAGACCCAATGAAGCACCAACTCCTATACTTCTTGAGTTTTCATCCTCCATCATTCAAAGGGGTTGGACTCCCACTGAAGCTGAAGACCGACTTACACATTAAGAAGTTGCTTGAGGCTACTCAGACGTCCGAGGATAGAAAGGTTCCACTAACCACATTCATGTTGGAAGGTGAAGCCAAATTTTGGTAGAATAATGAACTGCGTGGGCATTTCACCTTGCGCCTAGAGAGTCAAATCTCTATAGGAGAATATTTTGTAGCGTTTCTGAGACACTATCTACAACTATATGATTGGCCCTCCAAGTACAATTCTTAAGGTTAATACAGCGAGACACGATGTCGACACATCGATGCAAAAGTTTACCCGCTTGAGTAGGTATGCAGGTAATATCATTAGTGATGATGAAAAAGCACATCGGTTTTATGAGGGGCTGTGTGACAATCTGTAATGGCCAAAAATGTCATTTAGAAAAGTACCACAAATAATTAAATAATGTCCTCGAAGCACAATGTTGTATTTATTATAATGATTATTTTAGCAACGAATTTTGATGACGCATTATTTGAAGTTACATATTTCAACGAATCGGGGTTTCTACTAAATTTATGTTCGCTGATTTTGTTGTTTAGGAGATAAATTTGTCTCATTTCAATTATATGCACATGAATAAATAAATATATTCTTCATAATTATATACACATGATAATAGCACTGGACCAGCTAGCTGCATAGTGTTTTTGTGCTGGCTGTTTTTTGAGCTGGCTGGTTGATCAGAGGTGGCTTATTTTTTTAATTAGTAGGATTTTAATATTAAAAACTGGTTTATTTTGCTATAAAAAAGGAACCGGGTTGTATTCTAGAGGATACGCGAAATGGAAAGGGGTCGGCTTCTTTCATGCGGCTGCCGAGCTCGAGGTCGCCGCCGATTGAGATTTTAAAAGGGGTTTTACGTCTAAACGCAAAGTAAGCTTATCCTCTTCACTCCCTTTCATTTATTTGTGGAGTGTGGATTGACGAGGACTATGGGTCTGTTTGGCGCAGCTCTGGCGGCTGGAAAATCTCTATTCCAGCCGCCAGAGCTGCTTTATATGTGTTTGGGACAGCTCCTTGTGAAGAGCTTTTCAAAAAGCTGGAGTTGTTTTGCAGCTTTTCAGAAATCTCCCCCCTCCCCCGGCTTCTGCTACTGCAAAATAGCTTTCTCTCTCACAGGTTTTGGAAATCTAATGGTTTATTCAGTTGGAACATGTTTAGAGGCCGGACGGCCTTCCTCCGGCGATTCCGAGCCCCGGACGGCCTTCCTCCGGCAATTCCGAGCCCCCGACGTCCTTCCTCCGGCGATTCTGAGCGCACTTCTGCACAGAACACCCAAACACTCTGCAGTTTTTCAAAACTGCTCCCCAGAGATCTATTTTAAAACAGCTCTATCCGGACAACAGCTTTTCAATCCGCCAGAGCTGTCCCAAACAGACCCTATGTGAGGTTTTGGTGATACTCGTGGGAGGTACATATGGTTTTTTTCATGAAAAGTGGTACTTGACTAAGGCTCTATTTGTTTGGGCGTTTCGCTTCTCCGTTTTGGGCAAACGCCGCCGGAAGGAGGGTAAACAAATGAACCTCCGACGGCGTTTGCTCCGTTTCCACCCGCCCGCCTTGAGAAACGCCCCAAAAAGCTCTGTTTGGAGCAGCCACCTCCCCCCTCCGGTTCGAACTCTC
This sequence comes from Platanthera guangdongensis, assembly GCA_039583875.1. NCBI lineage: Eukaryota > Viridiplantae > Streptophyta > Magnoliopsida > Asparagales > Orchidaceae > Platanthera > Platanthera guangdongensis. The sequence goes on from CM077155.1 coordinate 557,806, forward strand.
TGTTTCCACCCGCCACCGCCGAACCAAATGGAGCCTAAGGATTCCCCCCCCCCCCCCCCCACCCGTTTTCTTTTTCCTCCCTCTTTTCCTGCTATAAGTTTTATGTAACTTATGCTATGGTTTTGCGTTGATGTACATGCAGTTTTCTCATGGCTATTCACTATCTTCAAGTTTATTAAACCCTTGGGAGAAAGCCCAATTTCACCATAACAATTATATATAGGGCTTGATATTGCTCCTGCTCTGCTTGGCAGAGGCCAACAATGGGTGTTCTTAGTTATGTCTGCTTATTTTCATATTAAGATTGGGGGAGAATCATTGTTAATGGCTGACTGTTATTGCCCTTCATCCGTGCCTAGTTCCATCCGAGTAAATATATTGAAGGCTATTTCCTACATTTGCAAGCACTTTTTTTTTGCTCAGGTTGAGGATTCATCATAAAGCTAGTAATTTTATTATCCTTAGTAATATTATTGTGCATATGAAGGGTTATAGTGATGCTATCTTTGTTTTAGGATTAAGTTTATTCTCGGAATCAATGAATATTTGCTTAAGTGGGCATTTCTCTTATTTGATTAAGTGGGCATTTCTCTTGTTTGTGGACGATTTATTACGCGTCGCTAATTACGTTCAATTGTTGGCTCCTCGTGCACGTGTGCGAGCCTAAGATCGATTGTCGCTTATAATTATTCGTGAAAATCACGCTTGCGCTACATATTTTAAAAGATCGCGAATTTTACTATTTAAAAATAATTTTGAGATTCCGGCTTGCATCAATAACATAGAACTCAAGATCGTATGTGGATTGTGGAGTGTCGAATTTTAGCTTAGTTCAAATTTTCACTAAATAAGGCGATGGGGTGACCTTCTTGACTCAAAACGACTTCTATGCCAACGATTGAAGTGTCATAGTCAACTTCAAAAATCTTCACAAAATCAGGGAGCGCTAGTACAGGGGCACTAGTCAGCTTGTCTTTCACAAGATTGAAAACCTGTTCCGCCTCGTCAGTACAAACAAAATGACCCTTCTTAAGAGAGACGATCACGAGTGAGATGAGGGTAGTAAAGTTCCTAATGAATCGTTGATAAAAGGAAACTAACCCGTGAAATCCACGAGCTTTAGTAATACTTTTCAGGCTAAGGCCATAATCAAATTGTTCGAACCATCTAGGGGTCGCCTTTAATTACTTATGAAGAAACGATACATCGCAAGAAAATCAAATTACTAGTCAAAAAAGTACACGGAGGCCAAGGTGATTAAGTTTGAGGAAAGAGCACATAGAGAGAAGACTAGTAATTTGGAAGGTTGGTGGCAACTCCTCAATCTTGGACAAGGCCAAGGATTGCAAGAGAAGAGAGATTGACAACCACCAGTTATTCTAACATACCAAGAGGAGTAGTCACACTTCTTCCTCCGTAATCTTCTCTCCTTCGACCAAAACCTTGGATGTTCAAGGATTCTCCTATTACTTTATGGTTGCAAGCTATATTTCAAATTTCTTGTATCATATAACCCATAAATCTGCATGCCCTTTAATGTTAATGATGACATATGTGTTTTACTTTGCTTGAATACAAATGTTTCGAAGAAATGATTCTCATTCTTTGACTTTCTTGGTGCTCTCACTCTCGTTCTTTAGTAAACTGCTTAGGCAAACATTCAATCTCTTAACTAGCATTTGACGTTATAGTCTTAGGTATCTTCACTCCGTGTTCCATGCGGATAAAACAAACTCACTCACATACTCGATTACTTCGACCGGTACACTGTCGTTGCACTACCTTCGGGATTTACACAGCGCGGTCCGTGTGATCACCTGCTCTAATACTATGAGAATAAAATAATAATTATTCCAAAATCTCATACTTTATTACATGGAACTCCCCTCTTTATATAGTGTAGAGGGGAAATATACAATTGGAGATCAGAGACAAAAGACAACAAAAGATAAAATGTACAGCATACAATGTCAAGGAAGGAGAGGACACAAAACTTGCTACCATGTCCTCAACAACAACAACAACAACAACAACAAAATTCCTCAACCAAACATTCACCGCAAGAGGAATTCACCTTTAGGGAAGTTTTGGGGTGGACTAGGGATAGAAATTGGACAATTGGAGGAGGCGTCTAGATATAGGTTGACCTAGGAAAAAATTGTTGCATGGCGTGGTGACTAGTTGCATGAGATTAGGAAGAGAACTTGCCTCGTGCTGTAACGACTAGCATTGACAGACTAGGGATTGAAATCGCCCAAATTGTGCTAGTTCTGTAGACTTGAGATAAAATCGAAGTGATATATATATCTTCGCTCTCCATCGCGCCGATGGAATTTATTCTTCATCGGCTTTGCTATAAGTTTATGTGATTTACTTAATTGGATTACTTTGTTCTTAATGTTTCATCAGTTGTACGCTTAGTTATTAAAGACGCAACAAGGCGCAACAAGGGTTTTCGAGCCTAGGCGCAAGCGCGCGCCTGACGAAGGCAAGACGCAACCACATACATTTTAAAAAATCAGCATCAAACATCATTTCAACTTCTCAATCAAATTGTTCATCTAATCTACTAATTAATCATTCATTACTATCGTTTATATCTCTTAAAAATATATAATCAATGTGATCACTTGCATCATATTTAAGTCACAACGCACAATTATCTTTCACAAACATTAAATCAATAAAAAATTATTGAATTCTTTATTTTTGAAAAAAAATTTACAACAAAAATCTTACTCAGACGCGTCTTTTATGTTCCAAAGGCGCAAATAAGACGCATGAAGGTGCAAACATCTGAGCCTGGTGAGCCTCAAGCCTTAGGCGCGCCTTGAACAACATAGGGTGTACATTAAATTTGGTATTTGAGTATTACAGTATTCATCCAGGTTATCTACACATTCCAACACTGAAAACGTAGTGTGAATTCCTATTTCTCAGGGAATGGCATTTTCAACTTTGCACTAGGCATACATGTATTTTTCTATTTTAGTGTGAGTGCTATGAGATGACTATAAGAGAGAGAGTAGGATTTTAATAAGATAATGAGAATGAATTATTTTATGATCTCAAATTATCTTTACATCACCCCCCTTTCTCTCTCCCTCCTCTTTATATTTGACTAAGATATGACACAATTTAAAGATAGAGACTAGTGCAAGAACCAAAGAGGCGATATTCTAGGATGAAAATCCAACTCTATAAATCATTATGTACAGGAATGACAGATTCAAATCATTCCATAATGAAATTTCCTTAAATAAACCTTAATATCCGAATTCTTTTTAAAAACCATAGGAGTGATTTTTTGCACATTTATAGAATAGAGGGTTGTCAGTGAGAACTTCACCTTGGACTTGGATTTGCAGCATATTTTTCTGGGAGTGGGTGTTGTGGTGTTGAACCCATAAAGATGGTACTCTTTCATCTTGAATTCCTATTGGAGGTTGGTAACGTGAAGTAACGTGCAGGCCAATTTGAAATCCAAAACTGCACAGGCAGTACATTCAACGGCCAACCAAATCCAAATTGGACAAATGTTGGACTGGTCCAACCGTATCCGGATCCCCTGGAGTTCCTGCGGGAACTCCAGGGGGTGGAGTTCCCATTTTGCGTATTAACGGAGCGGAATCATAAAAAATGGTTAACACGAAAGTTGTAGATATCCCCGAGACGAACAACTTTCATGTTGAACATTTTTTGATTTGAAGTCGTTTAGACCCCTGATTTGGGCTCCGAAAAAATACAGTCCGCAAAATATTAATTTAATATTTTGCGGACTGTATTTTTTCGGAGCCCAAATCGGGGGTCTAAACGACTTCAAATCAAAAAATGTTCAACATGAAAGTTGTTCGTCTCTGGGATATCTACAACTTTCGTGTTAACCATTTTTTATGATTCCGCTCCGTTAATACGCAAAATGGGAACTCCACCCCCTGGAGTCCCCGCAGGAACTCCAGGGGATCAGGATCCGGTCCAACCACACCTATTAAATAAATTATTTTAAAAGTTTTAGAACTACTTAGTATTAGGCAAAACTAGTCAAACAATCCTTAGTTGTTTAGAAGACTATGGATTATCTTTAGTCCACTACGGAGTTACAAATCAAGTAACACATTAATCGTCAAATTAACAAAAAATGGTATTTATTTTATATTATAGTTAATTAGTTTATTTCTTCTTTTAGGGGGTATGCCAAATACAACTCTATAATTCATTATGTACATGATTCCCATGAATGCTACATTTGGTCAGTAGTGATATACTTGGATGACAATCTTCATATTCCTGTTGATCACATGTTGGCATAATAACTGTTGAGAGAGCACAAAATTCGTATGTATTGTTTGTGTATGTAAATACAAAAAGAATACAAATATATAGGAGAGAGAAGGTGAGAAGAAATCCAAAGAAGGAAATACAATAAAGAAATGGGTCTAATAATGGGCTTTTTACATGGGCTTTTCTAACACTCCCCCGCAAGCTGGAGCGTACAAATCGTACGCGCCAAGCTTGGACAAGCACTGATAGAAGAGGGTGCTGGAAAGAGCCTTAGTGAGGGCATCCGCAACTTGTCCAGTCCCCGGAACATGCTTCAGGTCGAGCTTCTTCATTTGAATCTTTTCCCGGATGAAGTGACATTCGACTTCAATATGTTTTGTTCTTTCGTGGAAGACTGAGTTCTTGGCTATATGTATAGCAGCTTGACTGTCACAGAAGAGGAGAGTCGGGGAAGGGATCTTTACACCCAGATCGGTAAGAAGACTTTCAAGCCAAGTTAGTTCAGAAACCACCGAAGCCATTGCCAGTATTCTGCCTCAGCTGATGATCGAGCAACGACAGCTTGTTTCTTGCTTCGCCAGGTAATCAATTGTCCTCCAAAATATGTGCAAAAACCACTGGTTGACCGTCGATCATCAAGGGAACCCGCATAATCAGCATCTGAATATGCCACCAATGTTGGAGCTGAAGATGAGGTTTTGTATACCAATCCTTGACCAGGAGCCGTTTTAAGGTATCTGAGAATGCGTTTAACGACCTGAAGATGAGATCTTCGAGGGGAATGCATATATCGACTAACAATACCAACAGCGAAGGAAATATTTGGTCTGGTTACTGTGAGGTAGATCAATTTACCAACGAGACGACGATAATATTCTGGATTCTGGAGTAGGAGATCTGAGTCAGATGCCTGAGCGCACAACTTGTGATTTGCATCCATTGGGATGTCAATCGGCTTACAACCTGAATGACCAGCATCATGAAGGAGGTCGAGGCAATACTTCCGCTGAGAGAGGACGATATCATCTGGCCGTCTGGCAATCTCAAGACCCAAGAAGTACCGAAGGGGCCCCAGATCTTTTGTTTGAAAAACTGTGCTCAGGTGTAGTTTGACCTCATGTATTCCTTTCGAGTCGTCTCCAGTAATTATGATATCATCAACGTATACTAATAGAAGAATGGTTCCCGTTATTCGGTGACGAGTGAACAATGAGAAGTCCGCCGAGCTCCGAGTAAAACCAACCTCCCGAAGGGCCTTACTGAACTTATCAAACCACGCCTGTGGGGATTGTTTGAGACCATACAGAGCTTTCCTAAGGCGACAGACCTGAGACTCCCCCGTGGTCTCAAACCCGGGAGGTTGCTGAATATACACTGTTTCCTGGAGATCGTCATTCAGAAAAGCATTTTTAACATCCAGTTGGAGTAAGGGCCACTGGCGATGGACAGCCACGGAGATGAGCACTCGAACGGTGTTGAGTTTGGCCACAGGAGAAAAGGTTGCTTCATAGTCAAACCCCTATTGTTGGGTGAAGCCACAAGCCACCAGCCGAGCTTTCAGTCGGTCAATTGTCCCATCAGCAACATGTTTGATGACAAAGACCCACTTACACCCAACCGGTGTCTGACACGGAGGAAGGGGGCGAGAGTCCATGTCTGGTTGGCCCAGAGAGCAGTCATTTCCTCCTCCATGACGGCCCACCAGTCAGGATGTTGTATCGCCTCTTGCACAGAGGTAGGAATAAAAACTGAGGACAGTGAAGTAGCAAATGTCCGAAGGTGGGGAGAGAAGCGATGTAGAGAGACAAAGTTTGTCATCGGATGAGCAGTAGAGGCGGGCACCGGATCAGCAGGGCACGGAGAAGCCGAGGTCGAGGCCGACTGCATAGGAGCAACAGAATGAGGAGGGTGGCGAGTGTAGACACGGATAACAGGAGGCTTGGATGGGTCAGGAAGAACCTGTGGAAGAGGCGTAGTAACGGGGATGACAGGTCGTGGGAGGGATAGCGGTGGAGGGGTCGGTGGTAAAGGAGTGGGTAGAGGAGAGAAGAAAGGTTGATCCTCCCGGAAGGTAGCATCAGCAGAGACGGAGACCTTCCGGGTAGCCGGGGAATAACACACATAGCCTTTCTGAGTACGGAAATAGCCGACGAAAATTTGCTTAGCCGCCCGGGGATCCAACTTGTCCGTGGACGGACCCAGAAGATGGACGAAGCAGGTGCAACCAAAGACCCTGGGTGTAATAGGGAATGCCGGAGCGAAGGGAAAGAGGAGGCTGAACGGAGTGGCATGGTGGAGAACCGAGGAAGAGAGACGGTTGATGAGGAAGCAAACAGTGAGACCGCAAAGTTCCAGTAAACTTTGGGAACATGCATGTGAAGCATGAAGGAGCGGGCAGCGTCAAGCAGGTGTCGGTTCTTCCGTTCGGCAATGTCATTTTGCTGGGGGGTGTAGGCACAGGATGTCTGACGAATAATACCGAACTCCGCGCACAGATTGGCAAATTCGTGGCTAGTGTATTCACGAGCATTATCAGTGCGCAACGTTTTATGGTAGTGGAGAAATGTGTACGAGTCTCTAGCACAAAGGCCCGGAACACGCGAGGAAGCTCGGAGTGATCACGTGGTAAGTAAAGTCACGTCATGCGAGAGTAATCATCGATAAAGGTGATAAAGTAGCGATAACCGGAAATATTAGTAAGTTTTAAAGGACCACAAACATTGGAGTGCACTAAATCAAAAGGAGCTGAGCTCCGAGTACAATGTGCGAGAAAAGATGAACGCGGCTGCTTGCCGACAATACAAGAATCACATTGAAAGGGAGGAAGGATACATCAGGAAGCGCCTTCTGTAGGACTGGCAGAGGGGCATGCCCAAGACGGTGATGTCAATCGACGGATGAGACGGAGGAAAGCACGGTCGGAGAGGCATCGATAAGGTAGAGCCCGTTTTGCAGTTGACCCTTACAAATGGTAATCCGCGTCCGCCGATCTTGTATCAAAAAGCAGAGGAGGTGAATGTGACAGAGCAATCAATATCGCTATTAAGACGGCCAACAAAAAGTAAATTAAATGGGGAGCCCGGAACATAAAGAGCAGAGCGAAGAGAGATGGAGGGATTGAGGGAGATGTTAGCACAGCCGGAGACCGGAACAATCGTCCCATTGGCCACGGTGATACACTTCGGATGAGGAGCATCCGAGAACTTGGGCGGCCGCAGCGAGGTGATGTGATGAGTGGCACCCGAGTCCAAGATCCAGCGTGGACTGGAGGAAAAAGAATTCATACCTGCAGTGGATGTGGAGGCAACAGAAGTGGATGGAAGGCTGAGCAGTCCATGGAGTTGCTGGAGCTGGAGGCGAACGGCCTCAAGGTCGGTGCCTGTGGCAGAAGAGCCGTCAGCTGCAACAGCAGCAGTCAGACGAGTAGGGTAGCCATGTTTCTTGTAGCAAAAGTCTTCAATGTGGCCGTCCCGGCCGCAATAGGAACACTTTGGGCGGCCCCGACCACCACGCCCCCTTCCGCGGGAGCCCGAACGTCCACCACGAGCAGAAGACGGTGGGGGAAGTAAGGGGGGAAGGTTCTGCTGGAGAAGGGCTGGAGAGGAGGGTGCAGGAGTATCCGGGGGCAGTGTCACTCGAAGGAGCATAGAACAAACATCAGACAAGGAAGGAGTAGCGGCCGAAGCCAGAACCTGAGCACGGATACTCTAAAGGTGTGTCAGGACACGAGCCATCATCATAGCAATGCAAACAGCCTCCTTTTGTGCTCGCGGAGCAGCAAGATCAGTGGTAGAAGGCTGATATTGAATTCAGGCCTCCGCAAGAGTCTTAGCACGAGCAACAAACGATGTCATGTCCGCAGCCTCGCCAGCATCGAGAGCCTGAAGATCGATAATAATGTCATAGAGTTGCTGGAGGCTGTCCTTGCCGGAGTATAAGGAGTGGAGCTCATCCCACATAGCGTTGGCCGTCTCATGATACATGACCATTTGGTAGGGCTCACCCTCCAAGGAATTGAGGAGCCACGTCTAAACACGACCGTCGTTGCGCAACCAGTCGTCGGTAGGAGGAGGAGGAGGTCGATGAGTGAGATGATGAACAAGGTCTTTGGCCTGAAGAACTAGGCGAACCGAGTGCACCCATGGGATGAAATTCTTCTTTTCGGACAGGGAAATGGTGGTGATCCGCAGCTCATCGCGGATTTCAGGAGGAGCCGGGCGGTTTGCAGAGGGGTTAGCCCGGCGGTCTGCAAAGGGGTTAGCCGCCTGGTCGATGGAGTCAACAGAGGATCCCATGTAGCCCGGTGAGGCCGCAGCGAGCAGAAAAGGGGCGCGGCGGGAAGATGAGGGCGCCGCGGGAGAGAACTCTTGCACGACAAGCCCGCACGGTTTATAGACGAGGCCACAGCGGGTAGTCACGACGTCAAAAGCAGCGGCAAGCACTGAGAGAGAAAGGGAGGTCGCGACCTTAGTGCGGATAGACAAACCGCACGGTCACAGTGAACACACTAGCGGCCAGAGAATGAGTGACAAGAGAGGTCGGCTCGAACAGAACACGAGATTAGGCGCAGGGGTTAAGGAGAGAGACCGCGCGAGAAGGAGAACCGGCGAGGAGAACTCGAGCAGTAAGGAGAGGCAACGGGTAGGAGAAGTCGCGAGAAGAGGCCGCGAGTAGGAGAACTCGAGCGGCTAGGAGAAGACAGCGGGTAGGAGAAGTCGCAAGAAGAAGTCACGAGTATGAGAATTCGAGCGGCAAGGAGAAGGCAGCGGGTAGAAGAAGTCGAGCGGCAAGAGGGGGGCGGCCTTCGCACGACAAGAAGAAAAGACACGCGCGACACAGAGACCGCGCGGCAAGAAGGAAGCCGCAGCGGATAAAAAGAGATAGGCCGAACCGGGAGAGGGTCCCACGGGTCAGGGGAGAAAAGAGGCTATAAAAGAGAGAGGGAGGAGGGGTGGAACCACGGGAGAGAGAGGGAGAGGATGCGTGTAGATCGCAGGCAGGAAGGCGAGAAGATGAACCCGCAGATAGAAGCGGGTAGGAAAGGAGAGGCCGCAGAGCAGTCTGCGGACAGGGGAGGAAGGCGGTCTGGGCGGTTAGAAAATGAGAGCCCGCAGGGACCGGGAACCTCCCTCTGATACCATGTTGAGAGAGCACAAAACTTGTATGTATTGCTTGTGTATGTAAAATACAAAGAGAGAATACAAATATATAGGAGAGAGAAGGTGAGAAGAAATCCTATACAAGATGTGGGACTAAGAAGAGAAGAAGGAAATACAATAAAGAAAGGGGCTCAATAATGAGCCTTTTACATGAGCTTTGCTAACAATAACATGCGGAGAAATGTGGCCGAGAATATAATCCAAAAAAGAACAGTAAGAATAAGTAGAACATCTGACCTTTTGTGCGTAAATCTTTTGCTGAACTAGCTGAACCCTCCAATAAACTAATGTCAAGAAATGAGCTGAAACTTGGACTTCCGGATTTGACATCACATTCATCTTTTCTTCCAGTTGCGGGCATACAGTCAGAGTCAGGTTCCTCTTCCATAACTTCTGTAATGAAAGACGGCTCAATGTGAGTACAGCTTTCCACAGAAACTGGATTTACTCGACTGTCTACCATCTCTATGAAGCTTTCTACTGTCGGTGTGACAAATTTATCTGAATTTACAGTATCTTCTACTGTAGAAAGAATATCTGGCTCCACAACCACTTCATGTTCACAATCATTTTTTTCTAAAATAGGTTTTTTCATACAATTGCCAAGAGGTTCGGGTGTCACAGTTTTTGTTAATTCAAGATACCCTGAACTTTGCAGAACCTTGTTGAAAGAATATGACCTAAGCAACGGACTAGACAGCATTCTTCCAAAGTTCTTTGAAAGGTTTCCTTCCTGAAAGTCAGTATCTTCATGTATTGATTTTGACCTCACAAATCTTTTTCTCTCCTTGCCGTGATGTTCTGGTATTATAGATTCGGTTGTCTCTTGATATACATCACTCAAAACATCCTTGTTGAAAGAATATGACCTTAATTCTGGACTAGACAACATTCTTCCCAAGTTCTTTGGAAACCTTGGTAAACAATTATCTTCTCGGACTGATTTTGACCTCTCAGGAACTTTTCTCTTTTCATCGAGTAAAAGGCTTCCAAATAACTGTGGGTAATTATCCAAGGATTCTACAGACAAGCAAGACCGCTGAAAGCTCTTGTGTGCCCATTTTCTATAAAAATCACGGGCAGCATTAGATTTACTTCCTTCACCACCTCCATCACATTTTTCTGAGGAAGGATCATTCCTGAGGTTCAGCTTTTTATCTTCCACATCATCGGGCAGCTTGTGGCCAAACGGAACTTTATGAAGAATCCCATCCCTAAGGATTCGATGTTTATCCTTCCTGTTCTCAATAATGATTACATCATTCATCCTCTGCTTGAAGCCCCTCAATTGATTTAGAACACTTCCAGCTTCTCTTTGTTTCCTTAATTCATGAGAACCGTGCACACCTTCTGAGCAAAAACTGACACCTTTGGTGTTGATGAATGAGCTAGTTTCAAACTTTGTCCCCTGATTAACAAAGGAAACCCTCTGCATGCTTTTATGACGTGGAAACAGAATATCAGCAGAATTTACTAAGAACTCGGGGCATGAAGCAGACTTTCTTAACATTTTAATTTCAGTTGGAGATTCTAATATCTCTACAAGATCAGGTGAGATGTAGTCTGGACCTTCAGAATTATCAAGAAGAGTCTCTCTATTAGCAATAAACAACTCGAGTCTATCCAGAAGTTTTGACTGAATAGCAAACTCATTTTCCATGCCCTTAGGCTTGGTATTTTCTTTCCTCGATAAAGTATCCCTTGCCTCAAGTAACTTTCTCTTAAGAGCTATATGCTCATCTAAAAATTTATTTGGCATTTCATCAAGGTTGTAGTGTGACCCAGAGAAATCATCAACAGCATCAATGCCGCTACATGCTTCATCCAACATCCTATTAACAGATTCTCGATTTTCTTTAAGTGCCATTAATTCATGTTCACTAATTACCGATGAATCAAAATTGAGTGCAATTTTCAAACTCTGAATTTTTGTAGCCATTTGACCCACTTCACTCTGAGGAACATAGTCAGTGCATTCCAAATGATGGATAGAAATAGTTCGCTGCATCCGAGAAAATGATCGAGAGATCTTCCCTGTGTGGTTGTTTCTCTTCAACAACTTTTTAGGTATGAAATTCAACATCCAATTTCTGCCAGTGCCCCTATTCACGGTACTATTGGATCTATCTTCCATCTGACACAAGATCAACAAAATCAGAAACACCGTAATTAGTCATACCATTTAATTCTGTGAAGCTTAACTATGCATCACTTCAAAATAGTTAAAAATCCATAGAAAAATAAAGATACCCAAAAAGAAGCATACTTTTTAGTTTGATAACTAACATGCAAATAACTGCCAAATTAACTAGAAAAATACAGCCAAGCAAATATGATACTTTTCAGACTTCAAGTTGGCATATTACTGATACCAAGTTAAATTTTAAGAAAGTGAAATTATGATATGTTAAGTAGTGACATCAGTGTGTTGTCACGGACGTGTCTCTTTGCAAGCTCTCGTGCGGCCTTAGCTCTTCTTTGACATTCCGCGTATCTTAGCCAAGTCAGTCTCCTCCTGCAAGATCTTGGTGGTGAATGTGATGAAGAAATAATGGAGAAACAACTCAAGAGAAAGCTCACAAGTGAAAGAACTCAAAGAACACTATTGCTTATCAAAAATTTGGATGATTACAAATGAGGGAGTATTCCCCTTTTATGAATCCCAAAGGGGTTTCTCTCCAATGTAGAGAAGATTTTAAACTAATACTATTCTATATTATTCTATACATCTCTAGTACATACAAGATACATGAATCCCCTAGAAAGTTCATGACTCATTCTATATATGAGACTCCAGATTTCTCTAGAATCCTCTCAGATCACCTTGAATCACCAAGCTCTTTGAAGATACATTCGGTGTTTCATGTGAGTATTCTCAAGCCATACTATGGAGATAATGAAAATCTTCAAAGAGCAAAATCTCAAAGGGCATCTCCAGTGATGGTAGTCTTTTGACAAAGATAATGAAGAGGTGCTTACGAAGAGAGTGGTTCGAAGAAGAGGTGTGCAATCATGCACACAATACTTGATCAAATGGAAGAGATTGTCAGAGTCCGAGACTAAATGGGAGACATTGGAAGACTTATGACAGTTCAAGGACATCCTTCAGCAGTACGAGGCGACAAGGACGTCACCAGGACAGGTGGGGGAGAATGTCATGGGTTAGTATCTTTAGAGGGAGTGGATGTGTCCCAAGAGGTCTTGAGGAAGGAGGAGATATTACGTCAGTGAATTTGATGGGTGTTAATTCTTACCCCCCCCCCCAATTCTTAGCCCCGAACACTGGAATTGGGGGTCCAATTCTTATCCCCCAATTCCGCTCTAACTAACGGGGCCTTAAAAATTTTGTGTCTGATGTGGTGTGCATGTGTAGCGCTTAATATAGCGCCTTTACATTACAGCAAGTAACACATTAGGCCATAGGGAGGGAGGTTATGAGCTGGCGACATGTGCCAGCCTTAACGGCTAGTAAATGAGTATTAGGATATAAATACCTATTAGCGGCTGTAATTACGTTTTGAAGCAATTAATATGAATCCAGCTTTCTTCTTCATCCTGTGCCTCCCCTGTTCTTCTCTCTCTCCTCCCCTTTTCTCTCTATCTCTCTCTTCTCCGGCGAACAACCATTCTCCCGCCGCTTGACGGCGGCATCTCATTACAACGGGTGCTCTCGTTGAGATGCAGGGCCTCTCTATGGAGGGGCAACCGGCAGCATCCACTCCACCCGATCTTCCCGCTCCACCTGCGACCTCTGTCATTACATGGCAAGATTTTGATCGGCGCCACATATTGTACATGGATCAACACAACGCGGTATGTGATTCCATTCAAAATACACAAGAAAGATTTTCCCAAGAACTGCAGCAGATTCATCTTTCGCTCACACATTCCAAACAAGCGCAAGAGACGTTTGAAAAAAATCAGTCCCAGATGCAAGAAGCGAATCAGACATTTTATAAAGAATTTCAAAGTTTAAAGGATGATTTACAAAATTTCATGCGAAAAGTGACCCCAGTCACCAATATGGAGGCGGCTGGCTATCTTCCGGCTCAGCCTCTCCCCAGTACGGCATCATCACCGCCCGGCTTCCTTGGACAACCGCCTACACGACTGCCAGTTCTCCCTTCTGCCACAGGGGACGGTTTATCTCGGTTCAGAGCTCCGATTCTTGATTTCAATGGGGGCATCTCATCACAGCCAGAAGTACTTGGAACAACACCAGGCAGCAGCAGATCAAATAATTCCTTATCCGGGCCTCTTCCACAGTTATCACATCCGACCCAGGAAACCCCCTCAATAACAACAAGATCCGATGGTTATACTACATCACACCCCAAACTGTACTGTTCAACGATTGCCAATGGGGACCCCACGGACTGGCTATACAAGATCGAGATGTATTTCAGGTATAATAATACTAACCCTTTAGATTACATTTTCATTGCATCAATGCATTTGTACAGGCCGGCGTCACAGTGGTTTCAAGGACTTTTACGCAATGCCCTGTGTCCGGATTGGGAAACGTTCAAAAGAGCCATACAGGACCGTTTCGGACCAACAGAGTTCGAAGACTCACTAGGTAAACTGATGAAGTTAACACAAAATTCTTTTGTGGCATTATATCAAGATACTTATGAATTATTAGCTTGCCAAGTCAACGGTTTCTCACAGGACGTTTTAAGATGAAATTTTATATCTGGCCTTAAACCGCACATCAAACGAGTTGTTATAGCACAACACCCCACCTCATTATATGACACTTACCGATTAGCAAGACTTTTTGAGGAACCAGACCCAGACGAGCGAAGACGTCCTAGGCCAGGGTTAACACGGACAAATCAATTAGGAAATCTGTCAAATACACAACACACTAAACATAATCGCTTTACCGTTAACAAATTATCCCCAGCCGAATTGCAAACACGCCGCGAACGCGGGCTGTGTTTTACATGCGACGGTTCCGTCCCGGGACATAAATGTAAAAACCGATCAACACTATATTTCTTTGAAGGGGACCAAGAGGAACATGAAGAGATTTCCACAGACCACGAGGAAGAAATAGCAGGAGACGACCTCACTAACCCGGAAATAAGTGTCAATGCTTTTATGGGAACATTACCATTAAAATTCATGTGTGTACATGGCCACATAGGCCACTCCACCGTTCATATCTTCCTAGATAATGGCAACACTCATAGCTTCATTACTAAGCGAGCATCAACTTTCTTAAAATTACCTGTCGAATCGATTAAACCATTTAAAGTCCACGTTGGGAATGGGAACATTATGTTTTGCAAGGAATACTACCCCCACGTTAAACTCACCATTCAGAAGATCCGGTTTCAAGTGGATTTATTTGTGACTGATCTTCATGGTGCAGACGTTATACTAGGCTATAACTGGTTGGAAACTCTGGGACCAATAACAATAGATTATTCCGCACGAGAAATGTCTTTTACATATAAAGGTTCTCATTGTACGATAAAAGGAGACCAAACACTTAGTGCAGGTTCTGTATCATCTTCACAGATACATAAGTTGGTCTCTCGGGACTCTATCGAATCTATGTTGTTATGTTTCCAAACAGAAATGGAACCCAATTTTATTGCGGCCACCCACTCCGAACTACCCTCTACTTGTTATCCAGCGATGGGCAACGAACTAAATTCTTTTAAATATCTATTTAATAAACCACAGGGCTGCCTCCCGTTCGACCTTTGTACCATAAAATTTCTCTAATTGACGAATCTAAAATAGCCAAAGTTAAATCATATCGGTATCCTTATATTTATAAAAACGAAATTGAACGCCTAATCATAGAAATGTTATCTCAAGGATTAATTCAGCCAAGTAATTCCACTTTTAGCTCACCAGTACTCTTAAGAAAAAAGATGGGACCTGACGTTTCTGCGTGGATTACCGTGTTTTAAATTCGTTAACTATAAAGGACAGTTTCCCGATGCCCACAATTGACGAACTAATTGATGAACTACACAGAGCAACTTTATTTTCCAAACTGGACCTTTATTCCGGATACCACCAAGTCCGGATGAACCCTCGGGACGTCCACAAGACAGCTTTTAGAACCCACGATGGCTTATACGAATTTCTTGTAATGCCCTTTGGGCTTACAAACGCACCAGCAACATTCCAGGTTTTAATGAATACTATTTTTAAACCATTCCTCCGACGCTTTGTGGTTATATTTTTTCACAATATCCTGATCTACAGTCGCAATGAGACATTACACGTCAGCCATCTACACCAAGTGTTCCAGATACTTTCACACAATAAACTCTCACTAAAACCCTCTAAATGCACTATTGCTGTTCCAGAAATAGAATTTCTGGGACATGTAATCTCCTCCACGGGGGTTCTCCCTAATCCAAGTAAGTTAGCAACGATTGCAGCATGGCCAGTTCCCCAAACACAGAAACAACTACGATCCTTCCTAGGAATAGCAGGATACTATAGACGATTTATACGCCAATATACCACTATCACTGCACCGCTAACTGATCTTTTAGTTCGAAATAATTTTGCCTGGACAGACACTACTAATGACGATTTTCTAAAAATAAAAGACTTACTGCTTACAGCCCCAATTTTGACACTACCAAATATTTATATTCCTTTTACTATTGAATGTGATGCTTCCAAGGTTGGGATAGGAGCAGTGTTAAGTCAAAAGGGACATCCAATTGCATATTTCAGCAAGAAACTATCTACCAAGGAACAAGCAAAATCCACCTATATTAGGGAATTATTAGCTATTACGTCTGCAGTAAGTAAGTGGCGACAGTACTTAATTGGATCTACATTCACTATCCTTACTGACCACGAAACAATACATAATTTAAACTCACAAATAATGACTCTACCCGAACAACAAAAATTCCTTTCAAAGATGTTGGGATTTAACTATCTCGTTCACTATAGACCGGGTCGTCACAACGCCGCTGCTGATGCTCTCTCCCGAATCTATGATTCAGCGGAGGAGCCCTCAATCAACAGCTACCAAAACATATCATTCACATATTCAAACTTGTTTGACGACTTGGATTTGCTCTACAAAACGGACGACAAAGCTACCGAGATACTTTCTCAACTACAACAGAACCCGGATTTACTACCCGATTGGAAAATACTTAACCAAAAATATTTCTTTAAATCGAAATTATATATTCCCGACTCGATATTACGCACAATCCTTATAAGTGAAACACACGATACTAAAATTGGGGGGCATTCTGGCATAACTGCGACCACTAAACGATTAGGACAATACTATTACTGGCCAGGATTGCAGAACCAAGTACAAACGTATATACAACATTACGATATTTGCCAGAAGGGCAAAGACCGCAATTCTTTGTCATATGGCCCTGCGCAACCCTTACCAATTCCCGCTCGCATTTGGGCGGATATATCTATTGATTTTATCACACATTTACCAAAATCAAAAACCTTTACGACCATATTGGTCATGGAGATAGATTATCTAAAGGTGCACATTTTGCACCTTTACCAGCCCACTATACAACTCTCATAGTGGCCCACACATCTTGGGAACATTGTGGTAAGTTGCACGGCCTACCCGAATCTATAGTTTCGGATAGGGATACCATATTCTTAAGCTCTTTTTGGCTATCTTTTTTAAAAACCAACTGGACAAAACTACGTTTTACCTCGGCCTATTATCCGCAAACGGATGGACAGACTGAGCGCGTCAACCATTGCATTAATCAATTTTTGCGTTTATTTTCACATCAGCATCCAGCACATTGGGCTCAACTATTAAGTTGGACAGAATATCATTATAACACAAGTTATCACGCATCAGCTGGAATGTCGCCCTTTGAAGCGATGTTTGGCAGACCACCACCAAATTTTTTGGAACACAGGTGGGGTGGTAATCGGCCGACCAGCTACTACCTGATAACACAACCCGCGCACTACTACTTTTACAATTAAAACAACATTTACAACGCGCACAACATAAAATGAAAAAAAACGCAGATAATAAACGTCAGGAAATCGCCTTCCAGAATGGCGATCTGGTGCTACTTAAGCTTCATCCATACCGCCAGACAACCCTGCATAAGAAAACATGTAAACGATTCAAACTTAGATACTTTGGCCCTTACAAGGTTTTAGAACAAATAGGGTTGGTAGCTTATAGGTTAGAACTCCCAGAATCAAGCAAACTTCATCCGGTATTTCATGTTTCCCTGCTTAAAAAATATTTTCCAAGCGCGTCTTATCCAGTTCATGCTATTCCGGACATAGATCTGGCATGCACTGACAAACAACATCCCATCGATATACTGCAAAAGAGAACAATCCAAAAGGAGAAGCAAACTCTACACCAAGGGTTGATCGAGTGGGAAGGCATGCTTCCAGAGGAGGCTACTTGGGAGACACTATCCAACCTGGACAATACTATCCTTCATCATCTCGAACAACGATGTTCATGCACGAATGTTCAATCAGAAAACGAAAACAGGGAAGACCTTAATAAAACCCAGCTTGTCATCCCTATTATTCCTTCCCACAATACGCCTCATCCTGAAATTTTGCAGGAAAATCACGGGCGGACGGACATCACTCTGACTTCAACGACAAACACAAACACAAACAGGGAAGCTTCTTCCAAAAACTACCAAACTGTCATCCCAAACAAACATACTCTGGAAAACACTAATCATTCTCTGGTTTTACAGGACGATGTTCAACGGGACGCAGAAGAAACTTCTGACCAAATAACAAACTCGAATACAAACATCCTGCCAAGGGAAAAGGATTTTACAGCCAACAAAACAAAAAAGGAACAAACAAAACAACAAGCTTCCTCAAAAATGCATCAAAGGGATGTTGAAAATAACAAACAAAACTCAACAATAGTCATCCCCTCAAAAAACATAAAAACTGTACCGAATCATCCGCCTGCCCTTTTACAGGAGTCATATTCCCTACTGAAAACTGCACAACGCCGCAAGGAACACAAAACGTCAAAAGACACGGAGATGCAAGGAGATACAGAGCTACCAGACCACCCAAAGCCGTCTACCGTCAGCGCTCGCCGCTCTCTGCAGAAAGCTTCCTGGCTCCTTCGCCAGTTACCGCCGATACCTCGCCTCCCTCGTTCATCTCTCCGGCGCTCCAGGATTTTGAAGGTCTAGGGTTTGCTGGAGAAAAGTTTTTTTATAAGCTCGTTTTTCACGGGCAGCAAGGACCGCCGGGCAGCTCTTACGGGCAGGGCAGGGAATGTAGCGCTTAATATAACGTCTTTACATTACAACAAGCAACACATTAGGCCACAGGGAGGGAGGTTATGAGCAGGCGACATGTGCCAGTCTTAACGGCTAGTAAATGAGTATTAGGATATAAATACCTATTAGCGGCTGTAATTATGTTTTGAAGCAATTAATATGAATCCATCTTTCTTCTTCATCCAGTGTGATGCAACCCGCTTCACGCCGTTTTTTATTATTTTTATCGCATGCGTTTTTTATTTTTGTAGCGCACGTTTTTGCGCATTTTTTGGATTATTGAGTAGCGTAGAGTTGTATTGCGCATGTATTAGCGCTTATTGTGTATTTTGTATCGCGCATTTTGTTCGCGCATTTTTTGGGTTTGGCGCTTTGGTGTGACCGGCCAATGCGACCCTAAATGCATAGGTCAGGTATTTTAGGACATAGGTTAATTAGGGCAAGCTTAATTTTAATTAACTATTTTATTTTGTAGCGTCACCTTTGCCTATAGCCGGCCCCGCCGTTGAAATTCACCTCCACATTTTCTCCAACATGATACTATTGCAATTCTGCCTTTATTAAGTCTCATGATGTTCTCCCATGGTAGCTATCACTTCCTTTTATCCTAATCCTAGCCATTTAAAAAGAAACCTCATGTTAGCTGCCAATATCATTTTAACCCTAACCCATGCTTTCCTATACTATAAAGCTTTCCCCCACATCTCCTGATAGGGCGGCTGGAAAAGGAGTTGAATGAACCACGCTAGGTTTCATTCGGCTCTCTCTAGCACAGCCAACCCGATCCTGTGCTCCAGTCTCGCGATCAGCGCCGCCTCCGCCCAAGCAGCGCCGGAACGTCCAAGTACGCCGCCAACGGTACTTTTCCCCTCCCTCCACGACTTCGACGACCACTCCCGCACCCTCCATCGCTAATTCCTCCCGACAGAAACCTCCAAAATCTCTCCGCGCCCTGACGCTCTTCCCCTCTTCGACGAATCCAGCAGCAGAGCTCCCGTCGGCCACCGTTTCTGTTGCAGGAGCCTACCTAGCGCTCCGGCAACCCCTGATACGCCGTCTCCGGCTATTGTCGAAGAGTCTCCGACATTTTCCCCTTCCAGACGGCATCCCGCTCTGCTCCAGCACCACCGACTACCTTCCCGAGCTCCACTCCTGCAGCGTCTCCAGCCAGCCACCTGTTTTTCGGCCACCTCCAGGAAGCCCGACCCTACAGCTCCATTCTTGGAGTCCTGAGCATAGTCGTGGGCCTCAACCACCTTTCTCTACCGTCCCTGAGCCTTGCCAACCACAGCCTCCGCCTAGGGTATACCTCGTTACTCCCTAGCTCCATCCTGAAGTATTTTTATGCTTAAGTCTTTAAATGAATAGTAATTAAGTTAAGCTTGCCCGAGTTTCTTTATCTCCATTACCGTCATTTTCATATCCATGTTGTCACCCACTTATTCACTATGCCTGTGGATTTAGTATTTGTGATGTTATCATACGTGTGTGGTAGCCTTGCGTTCGCGTGCGACGTCTAGGTCGTTTTATTCGTTCAAAAAACAGCCTGCGAAGTTGTCTCGCGCCGCATTTATTTTAAAAGATCGCAATTATTATTTATTTCAAAACTACCCCCCCCCCCTCCAGAAACAGTCGACGACCCTCGACATCTTTCCCGGCCTGCCTGCTCGACAGAAGGCCCGATTCCGACGTCCCGTCGCTCTCCCCTTCTGTTCCGCCCTGACACCGCCTCTGGTGTTCTTCCAAGGGGTCGGCGAGCTCTTCTTTGGCAGTCCAGAAGCCGATCGACCACCCCCAGCCGTTCGTCGCTCAGGCCACCACTGCACTTCCTGTCCAGATCTGTCGCTGGCTTCCTCCCCTGCTGCCAGTCAGACGCAGCCTACTTCCCTGTTGCTTGGGTGTTTCCCTTGCCATGGTGCCTCCTCTCTGCTAGCCTCCGACACTGCCACCACCTCTAGTGGACTTCCTCAATTTCTGGAAAGCCCTGAAGCAGTCGTCACTCCTTCGATCCAAGCCGGTAGACCTTACCTCGCCAAGCTTCAATCCTGCAGTAATATTTTGTGCTTAAAACTTTAAATTGATAGTTAATTATCAAGAGCTTGCCCTAGTTAATTTCATCCCCTAATTGTCGTTATTTCCAAACACGTACATGCCACCAATTAATCTTTGTGCTTGTGGAATGGAGATTCATGACGCTATTACGATTGTGGGGTATCCTTGCGTTCGCGAGCGACGCCACGACCGTTTAGTTCGTTAGAAATAGCCCGCGAATGCCTCCCGCGCCACAAATATTTTAAAAGATCGCTATTTTATATTTCGAAGACTACAGACCTAGGTTTCGGTTCACATCAGTTTGGTGTGGCTGCTGGGATATCTCACTCCTATCGTGGGATATCTCACTCCTATCGTGGGCCTCCCGAGCTGTCTCTGTGTCTTCCTACTAGCCTCGCTGCTGACTTCCACGACAGTCCGACCTCCAGTGACCTCACTGGCCCTTCCTCCGGCTGTATTGACTTCTCCTCCGACGATTCTAGTTGGTCAGTTTCCGGTTGCCACCATCCGAGCCATTTTCAGTGGATTCCAGAGCTTCTTCCTCCGGTTGAGCTCCGTCCAGCCCTCTATTTGGCAGCCTTTCGTAGTTGCGATTGGTCAAGGTATACCTCGCCACTCTCCTTGCTCGAGCTTTGTTGCGATTGGTTAGAATTCTACGTTGTGGCCGTAGAGACCTGGGCTCAGACACCACATCAGTTTGGTGTGGCTGTTGGGATATCTCACTCCTATCGTGGGATAGCCGAGCGCCGGTCGTTTTCAAATTCTAGGTTTAGATTTTTGTTTTCATTTAAAAAAAATGATGATGAGTGATATATATGCGCGCATTAGAGCGTTGAAGAAAGATGTTGAGTGCGTCACCACTGACGTCCGACGGAATTTGCGTGGGTTGTGCACCTCTGTTCACAACCTGGAGGCGACAATGCGCATGCATTATGTTGCTCCTGCATACCTTCCCACTTCTCACGTAGTGGAATCTGAGGTTAGGTGTCTCGTTAGTCCTCCACCTCTCCTCAGTTTCACGACGAGCATTTTAGCTCCACCCACCCCCACTGTGACGCTCACTTCAGTCGAGGAGATTCTTCCGGAGCCTCTGCTCCCGAAAGAGAAATTTTCTCCTATCTTTATCATCCTGATTGAATTCGTGTCTCCATCTTTCTCCGTTTTATCACCCCCTTCGATCGAGAATGTTCTTCCCGAGCCGCTGATCCAGGAAGATGAGTTTCCTCCTTATCCCTTCCTCCTGGTTGACATGGTGTGCCCACTTTCCCTCACTGACTCACATCCTTCAGTCGCCGAGTTGTTCCCTGAGGCCCCACTCCAAGGAGGACTTACTAGTGATGTGTCACTCACCTCGGATGACACTTCATCGCTTTCTCTTCTCCCAGAGGAGTTGGTTAATGACGAGGCCCTTATCTTGGGTGACACGGGCTCGTTTGTCTTATGTTCTGACCTTCTTAGCACACTACCACCACAAACCCTTGAGCAAACAGACATTATGTTTGGTGGCCCCTCACCTGTGGTCCTCGAGTCACCACCCTATATTGATTTTGTTTTTGACGAGCACACGTTTTGTTCGCATCACTTCTTTATGAATATAGGACCGCATGTTACACCACCACATCACTTCCGCTTACGTTCTGACGTTTCTTGGTTTAGTAGTCTCGAGAGAGTCGTGACAATACTTAGATTTCTTACTCCTCATCGGGACACCCGCTTCAAAGGATTTTTATGAAAAATTTTACACGCTAAATTTGGAGTCTTCTTAAAATTTTGTGACTCGAGTGGGACGTTGACGGGTGAAATCATGACGATAGACGACCCTGGTCTAGCTGACGTTCGTAGGTGTCTATCGGGCGAGCGTATGATGCGTTATTAAATAATAATTTCACAGGTTGGTCCCGCTTGCTTCCTGCTTTACTTTCTACCTTGCTTTTGTTTCCTGCATTCCCCTTGCCTTATATTTGCCACGCACCGCCCTTGTCATCCTCTGCAAGCTCTGATAATTACTGTTTATTCAAATATTTGACATGAAATTTTGACTAATGGATTGCGAGCTTTTGGGATGCGAGGTTACTTACAGGTCTTGGGTCGCAGCCATGACATCAGCAGGACAGTATGCAGCATCTCTTCGATCAACACTTGGACTTTCTACTTGCAGGTTACATCGAGTCTCGTCGGGGTCGAGCTCTTTCAACCCCGGGAGAATTGATGCAACCCGCGTCACGCCGTTTTTTATTATTTTTATCTCATGTCTTTTATTTTTGGAGCGCACGTTTTTGCGCATTTTTTGGATAATTGAGTAGCGTAGAGTTGTATTGCGCATGTATTAGCGCTTATTGTGTATTTTGTATCGCGCATTTTGTTTGCGCATTTTTTGGGTTTGGCGCTTTGGTGTGACCGGCCAATGCGACCCCAAATGCATACGTCTGGTATTTTAGGACGTAGGTTAATTAGAGCAAGCTTAATTTTAATTAACTATTTTATTTTGTAGCGTCACCTTTGCCTATAGTCGGCCCCGCCGTTGAAATTCACCTCCACATTTTCTCCAACATGATACTATTGCAATTCTGCCTTTATTAAGTCTCGTGATGTTCTCCCATGGTAGCTATCACTTCCTTTTATCCTAATCCTAGTCATTTAAAAAGAAACCTCATGTTAGCTGCCAATATCATTTTAATCCTAACCCATGCTTTCCTATACTATAAAGCTTTCCCCCACATCTCCTGATAGGGCGGCTGGAAAAGGAGTTGAATGAACCACGCTAGGTTTCATTCGGCTCTCTCCAGCGCAGCCAACCCGATCCCGTACTCCAGTCTCGCGATCAGCGTCGCTTCGGCCCAAGCAGCGCCGGAACCTCCAAGTACGCCGCCAACGGTACTTTTCCCCTCCCTCCACGACTCCGGCGACCACTCCCGCACCTTCCATCGCTAATTCCTCCCGACAGAAACCTCCAGAATCTCTCTGCGCCCTGACGCTCTTCCCCTCTTCGACGAATCCAGCAGCAGAGCTCCCGTCGGCCACCGTTTCTGTTGCAGGAGCCTACCTAGCGCTCCGGCAGCCCCTCATACGCCGTCTCCGGCTATTGTCGAAGAGTCTCCGGCATTTTCCCCTTCCAGACGGCATCCCGCTCTGCTCCAGCACCACCGACTACCTTCCCGAGCTCCACTCCTGCAGCGTCTCCAGCCAGCCACCTGTTTTTAGGCCACCTCCAGGAAGCCCGACCCTACAGCTCCATTATTGGAGTCCTGAGCATAGTCGTGGGCCTCAACCACCTTTCTCTACCGTCCCGGAGCCTTGCCAACCACTGCCTCCGCCTAGGGTATACCTCGTTCCTCCCTACCTCCATCCTGAAGTATTTTTATGCTTAAGTCTTTAAATGAATAGTAATTAAGTTAAGCTTGCCCGAGTTTTTTTATCTCCATTACCGTCATTTTCATATCCATGTTGTCACCCACTTATTCACTATGTCTGTGGATTTAGTATTTGTGATGGTATCATACGTGTGCAGGAGCCTTACGTTCGCGTGCGACGTCTAGGACGTTTTATTCGTTCAAAAAACAGCCCGCGAAGTTGCCTCGCGCCGCATTTATTTTAAAAGATCGCAATTATTATTTATTTCAAAACTACCCCCCCCCCCTCCTCAGTTCACAGCACCGTGCCTCCCCTGTTCTTCTCTCTTTCCTCCCCTTTTCTCTCTATCTCTCTTCTCCGGCGAACAACCATTCTCCCGCTGCCTGACGGCGACATCTCGTTACAGCGTGCTTGTGCGGTTCATGAGTTCTAGTAACCCCTAAACCAAAAATACAAGGAGAATTGAATATACTCATAAAGTGAAGTTATACATGCAATATTAGACTATGACTACATCTTTTGAGCTTTTATCCATATAAAATTCTAACAGTAAATCCCAACATCGAGAAGATAGTTTTCATCTGCACTAATCTTCTACATGCTAACACATCCGGATATGTGAATCTTTAAAAAGGCACTTTTATCTGTTCCCACAACAAATTGTCCTGATGAATTACGGTTAAACATCCTTCAAATTATATCTACAGGTACATGCACGTGAGACGAGGCACAGATTATGAAGGATTGCTTTGAGGAATCAACAAAACTGTAATACTGGCGGGAGCTTGCGATTCAAATATTGTTTTTCATTCATGAAATACCTTGAAGAATGAAATGGAGGAAGAAATAAACGGTCGGCGGTTAGGGTTACGTCCAAGGTAGATCCGGCGGCTAGGGATACGGCGAGGCAACCTGGGGCATCTTCCGAGAGCGGCTGGAGGCTACGACGTCCTGCAAGGGGCTGCGGAGTCCGGTAAGCGGGCTACGGCGTCCGGCAAGGGGGCTGCGGCGTGCGGAAAGGGGGCTGCGGCGTCCGGGAAGAGGGCTGCGGCGTCCGGGAAGAGGGCTGCGGCGTCCGGGAAGGGGGCTGCAGCGGCGTCCGGGAAGGGGGCTGCGGCGTCCGGCAAGGGGACTGCGGCGTCCGGCAAGGGAGCGTGGATAGAAGAAGGAGCGACATCTGAGATATTTTTGCGGGATGATATCTGAAATGTAATTTTCAAAACATTTAAAATACTTGAATTTTTGGCACTTTGCATTCTGTAATTAGAGGCGTTTGGCACATTGCATCACAGTTTTAAAGTTTTGGCACTTTGCATCTTGCAAATATATTTTGTTTGGCAGATTGCACCCTATTTTCATTAAATCGGTTATTTGAATTCATTTAAGTTTTGTTTTATTAATTCCGAGGGCTTTTTCGGTATATCCAGCAAAGCCTGAGCCTAAAAACCCGAACGATGGGCTTTTCATTGTAATGTTTCAATCATATGTTCGCTCAGCCGTCGTCAACACTCCTCCGGGCAATCCTCCTGCGGCTACTCTGCCATCTCTTGTCCGGCGAGCCTCCCGCGATCTCTTCTCCGGCTAGCCTCCTGCAGCCGCTCTGCGATCTCCTGTGCACCATTCGGCTCTGCGATCTCTTCTCCGGCTAGCCTCCTGAGGCCGCTCTTCGATCTCTTCTTCAGCGATCTCTTCTCCGCCTATCTTTATTCCAATTCCACGGAGGGAACCTCCTGCGGCTGCTCTGCTATATCCGAGAATTTTACTTTCATTTTACAATGAATATTTGGATTTCACCTTGCATCATATAGTGATCTCTCTTGCAGGTATACAAGCATTTCTCAGTTTTTACTGTTTTTCTTGGCGATCTAGCTTTTGTTAATAAATATAGGATAGGTTAAATAATATTTAGTAAATGTTTGCATTAGTTTTTTTGCATAATAAAGCATGGTTTGGATATTGAGAGCAAATGATTCAAAATCAGGGATTGTTGCTCTCTGTTTGACATATCTTTATTTACAATCAAATTGCATCATTCAGGGATGTTTATTGGCTCTGTTAGACCTTGCTATAGACCAGATGTAGTTAGTCACTTTGATTTTTGTGATTGCAACTACTTAATGTTGAAATATTTGCATGATATGGTTGTTGTAGTTGGTCATATGAGGTGGGTTTGATTTTTTCGTTGTATTGTCGGAACTAATGATTGCAGTAATGCGATTCTGATTGAAAACGATAATGGTGTACAAAATCTGATAAGGTTTATCAATCCAGAAAGGGTAATGGATATCTACGTTGAAACTATTGAAGCTCAGTTTGACAGTGTTGTTTATGAAGGAACTAGTGAGGTTGGCCGTGAATATAGAGTCATTATTAGAACTTCAAGATGACAGCGATTCAATTAGCAACGAAGAGGATACAGATGAAAACGACTCTATTTTTAGTGATGATTTTGACATTGATGATTTGGATTATGACGAATATGTTGATGAAACCATTGAATGGGTGGGACTTAATGATAAACATGAAAGAGTTATAATTGGGCAAGGTCTCACTTTGGCACATGGCCAAAATGTGATATGCTTTTAAACAATTTGTATTAAAGTTTTAACAATGTTATACTAAAAGCAAGAGAAAAGTCAATTATTACTATGTTTGAGATTATTCGAATTATTATGATGAAGAGATTGCATACACAAAGGGATAAAGTACTGAAAACGCATGGTGATATATGTCCAAACATTCAAAAGATCATAGAGAACAACAAAAGAAATGTACAAGATTACATTTTGGAGCGGAATGGGTTGGACAAATTTGAGGTGAAGGGGTGGACAGGTGATAAATGAACAGTGGAGTTATTATCTCAAAGCTGTAGTTGTAATAAATGGGACCTTACTGGAATTCCGTGTGTTCATGCTATAGCTTGCATATTTTTTAAAAGTGAGAAAGTTGAGGATCATGTTGACTTTTGGTATAAGAAAAGTACTTTTCTAAAAGCCTACAAGAACATATTAAATCCAATTAAAGGGCGGAAGAAATGGCCAAACACCGAGTTAAATCTATTAGTGTCATGGAAAGCAAAAGGGAAGAAACCCGGAAGACTTTCATTGCATGTAAGAAGAAAAGAACCAGATGAGCTTAATAACCAGAAATACGGTTTAAAAGGGCATAGGACAAAATATACATGCTCCAAATGTGGAGTGATAGGTCATAATAAGAAAAGTTGTGGTCAGTCAAGCAACAAAGCCGAACAATCATTGCAAACAACATCGGGTTCGAGATCGAAGTTACTGATTAGTGTTGTGTAATTAGCTTTAAATTTCATCATTGTTGAACTAAAATAACAAAATTAATTTTGTCTCATATAGATACAGAAGAATGTTGCATCACAGGAAACGTTCACCGAAGCTATAAATCCATCACTTCCATCATTTACAACTGGTTACGACTATAATTTTGAATTCACATTTTAAATTCATATATTGTATTTTATAAGAAACACATTAATAAATGTTATTGTTTTTTACAGGATTTGAAGACTTCATGTGATCATTTGGACTTTATTGTTTTTTGCAGGACTTTAGATGCTAGTTTGTTGCCATTGCGGCGTATCTTTAATCATATGGTTCATTTGTTCCATTGTTGCTTAAGATAGACTTTAGATGATCGTTTGTTTCCATTATTGCTTTTGCAGAACACACATTTTTGCAGGACATTTTTTGCAAATTATTTCCAATTTAATGAAAAAATTATTATCAAATCCTCCGGCGAAAATGATTTAAATTGCTTTGACATTGAGATAACGACTAGTTTTAAAGTTACTCTAAAATTGCTCTAAACACTCATTAATTTTTTTTTCAAATCTCACGGGTCTTAAAAACATTGCTCTGAATTAAAAAGGAATAGAAAAAAGGCTTGCAAATATCATAAATTTTACATTTATCTGTGAATCTGTGAATAACAGCCTGAAAATGGTTAGCCTGCAAAAATATCAAAAATAAACATTATGTGAATATCATAAACATTATGCGAAAATATCAAAAACATTATGCGAATATCAGAAATAAACATTATGCGAATCTACGAATATCAGAAATATCAAAAACATTATGCGAATATTAGATATAAACATAAACATTATGTGAATCTGCGAATATCAAATACCGTATCCATCTGATGATCTCTAGTATAAATGTATCGGACTTGCTTTTTCTAAATAAGAGCACTCGATTTCTTAATAATTACTGCGAATATATCAGAAAAATTATGCGAAAATATCAAAAAAATTATGCTAAATATCAGAAATTGGATACGGCAGTGTTACCAAATTAACCTCCTATTTTGAATTAAAATGGAATAGAAAAAAATATAAAACAGCTAGGGTGTACTGTTAACTTTGGAGGGTGCAAAGTGCCAAGTTCTAAATGCTAGGGTGCAAAGTGTCAAAGCTCTATACTTTAAGGGTGCATAGTGCCAAAAATCCAAAATACTTTCGTTCATATATCAAATAGTCTTAATTTTTTGTCAATGGCTATTTGAGTATGGAGATAACGTATATTACATTTTAAATATGTCTAACATCTTCAATTAATGGATCATCATGTACTTGCTTAAGTAAAGGGAACCTTGTAGTACAAAGGCAACCCCGTGCAGGGAGAGGGTCCGTGAAAGAGCCACATCACAAGGGTGAAATATTGGCAAGCTTTACCATGCATTTTTTGCAAGAGACTGCTTCCAAGACTCTAACCCGTGTGTTGGCTGCACAGATCCTGAGGATGATCCTAGGCTGAGAACTTTCCCGCAAAACCACAGCAGATCAGGGTGACGTCGTAAATTGTGACATGTACGGCTAGTGTATGTATGTATTTATGATAGTAGTAAATAATGATAAAGAAATTGCGTCACGAAAACAATATGTAGACGTACCAATAATGTGGACATATGAGAAAACCTTAAATCTGACTTAAGTTAAATGTGTTGTTGTGTATAGACCGGTTGGATGAGTGAGGGTGACCGGTTGGGGTTCATTTAGACCGGATTTTAGAGGTCAATTTGATGTGTGTCGTACTCAGAGCAAACAGCGCTCTCGATAAAGAGAAGAAACCGCGTTTGATATTGCATTTTCTTCTCTCTGAGAAGGAAACGAGACCAACGGAAGTCATAGAGAGCCGTCTGACGCCGATCGATATAGAAGCCTCAAATCTTTTTTGTTTCCCTCGATTTTTCTTCCTAAAGCAAGGTAATCCCTTCCTCTCAACTGCTCTTGAGTTTTGTTTGGATTGTAGACTTCGTTTGATAGGGTTGAAATTTCTTAGTTACACTAAATATTCTTCTGTTCACTTAGTCTTTCTCCTCTTGAGTTTCAGAGGCAAGTTCATGCATGTTTTATGTTTTTCTTGAACCTCTTGTGGATAATCTGAAAACCCTAGACGAATATACGACTATTTCACCCTAATTTCAGTTACCTGATGTATCCAAAATATTATTAAGGAAGGATTATTTATGCATGTTGAAATTATGGTAGAACCCCCTTGTTATCATGTTAGTGCAGGCACCAAGCATGAAGGATTGAAGTCAAAACTCCACTTATTGTTACTTATTACTCATAACATATTTGGTACATGTAGATATAAGAGCAGTCATAATACACCAAGATTATAATGTAATATCATATATGCTATCACCAATTGGTCAACTAATACAGGTATTTTATCTAGGTCATAATTTCTCAAGATAGAGAAAGAGGAAATGAGCAACGCAAGGAGAAGGGCAAAGAGAAAGTAGGAGAAAATGAGCAACGCAAGAATAAAGGAAAAGAGAAAGTGGGATTAAGTTCTTATTTCCTATTATTTGCAAGTTATTTTGCTTTCATATGACTCTTATTGTGCTTATGTATTAGGGTAGAACAAGAAATAAATAAAATTGTAATTCGTTGAGTCAAATCGAAATAATGAAGTAAATCAAATCAAATGTTCAAGGTAAGAAAGAAGGATAAACGCATGGTTAATCCTCCAAGAAAATTGTAGGAATACAAGAAGAAAGAACACCTCAAAATAATGGACAATAAGAAGAGTTAACCCAAATTGGAAGATGGGGAGAATAACCTTCCTTCATCGTGCGAGTTAAGAGCACGGATGACAATATGAACGTGTGAGATAAGGGCACGGGAAGAATTTTACATCATAAGTGTGAGACAAAGACTCATAATTTAGACTTCATATAGCTCATGCTTAAAAGTGAATTAAGTATAATATAAATTAAAAGAAAGATTATGAATAAGAAAGACAAGTTATTACAGGACTACATAAAAACAAAATGATACAACAAAGAACTATGCAAGATAATAAGAATTGATCATAGAAGGAAAAGTAAGAATTCACATTGTTCTTTGACTAATAGAAAATAAAACTAAACAAATCAAGGAAGAGGCAGTTCCAGCCACCAATAGTCAGCATTGACCATGTTCTCCTCGCTAGGAGAAGAGGTATCGTTGGGTTGGAGTTGCTTCAGTAGTCTTCGGCATCCTGGATGAGCACAGGTAGAAGTGCTTGGACCCAGAGTGTCATCACGATGAGTTTTAGTTTTATTTCATGTAGTGTTTGTAGTTCTACTTATGATACACATGTGTATGTACATGATTTCATATGTTTTGAGTCAGTCCTGTTTATATGTATAGTGTTGGTAAGCCTCCTTTTGATGTATGTTTAGGGCTACCTTTTAGACTAAAGTACTTTGTATGCAAAGCTTTAAATGAAATGAAAATATTTTATTCTGTCATGATATTGTACTCTTTCATATATTGTTGTATTCTAAATGTTCTTACCTTGCTCATTATGAAATGCTTAAGTTAAATGGTAGAGGTAGCCGTAAGGGGGTCGCTACAATTAATTGGTATCAGAGTCAGGTTATAAACAATGAAGTGATATGAGTACATTAAGGAAATATACAATGACAAATAATATTACTTTACAATATTTTAAGATCTTTTTCGATTCCTGAATTTACCTTCTGTATGTCAGGAACTTTCCCGAACATATATGAGTATAAGACAAAGGGAAGAATTAGAAAGGGAGCGAGCTGTGATGACAGAAGAAAGTTATAGCTCCGAAAGGTCTAACCCTCCCTTAGCAGAGATTATGCAAGCTTTGATGGAGGTAATTCGAATGGAAAATACTCCATCACTACTAGCTTAAGATGCGGTGGATATACACTTAAAACAGTTCTTGGACATGAGGTCGTCAATCTTTCGTGGTGGTGTAACACCAATGGAGACCGAAGAGGATTAAGAAGATTGAAGTAATTTTTCAGGTACTGAGATGTTCAGAAGATTAAAGAATTGAGGTAGTTACCTTCCTTTTTGAGGGAGAGGCTGGTAGATAGTGGGATAATTTGAAACAAGGAATATTGTATAGACGTCTGTTAACTGATACTCCTTGGGATGAATTTTTTGTATGAATTTGTTAATTTGCTTGTGCCACCATCCAAGAAACAAATCTTTCAGGAGAAGTTTCTTCTTTTGATGTAGGGAAATCGATCAATAGTAGAATATGAAATTATGTTTACTCAGTTGGCATATTATGCGAGTGACATGGTTCCAAATGAGCGAGAATGTTGTTTCCGTTTTCAGCTAGGTCTACAAAAAGATGTCTTGGTACATCTGATTTCCCAGCGAATTAAATATTATAATGAGTTGGTGGAGACAGCGAAATTAATTGAAAGAGATGTGGAGAGCTCGTAGAGAAGAAATAAAGTTCAACAAAAGAGGTTGTCAGAATAGAAGAGTAAGACCTTTTCAGGTAAAAGTAGAAACATAAAATGAAAAAAATTTAAAAGGGGTCCTCCGATGTCAGCCCTCGCAGCCAGTGGTACTACTAGCTATCCCATTTGTGGGAAATCAGAAAAGCTCGCTCAGGAGAATGTTTAAAAGGATTAGGGGTACGTTTTAAATGACATTGTATCGAGCATCTGTAACACGAATGTCTTTTGTGGAAAACAGAAGCTGGAAGGAATACAAGAGGAGGTACAGGTCAAAGATCAACCTTACATTCTCTTGACAAAGGAAAGGACATTGAATCAGTGGCGTTAGGATCTGGCTTACAACCCAGGGAGGAAAGGCAAGTGAAATCAAGAGTTTTTAATCTTAACCAACAAGATGCAAAAGTACATAATACGGTGATAACATATATGATTTATGTTCACAATCATATTATGAAAGTCCTATTCGACATTGGAGCGAGGCACTCTTTCATAACTTCAGCGATAAGGAAACATCTAAATATGGAACCTCGTCAGTCCTATAATGACATAAAAGTCACAATGTCTAACAATATAAAAATGAATACAAGGCTTAAATGTACAGTGTGTCTAACAATTGATAATCAACCGGTTGAAGCAGATGTGTCGTTCTACCCCGATCTGAATTCGATATCATCTTACAGATGGATTGGTTAACGAGACACGAAGCTATCATCGATTGTAAGAAGAAGAGAATTGCATTTAAATTGAACAATCGGACACGATGTAGTTTTACAGGAATGAGTGAAGTTTCAAGGATCATGATATCATCATTGAAAGAAATGAAGAAATTAAGAAAATATTGTGAGACAATTTTGGTAATGTTGAAGGGAAGTGATACAGTGAAATGTGAACCGACTGCAGCTTCTGTGGTGTGTGATTTTCTTGATGTATTTCTGAAAGAGTTACCAGGGATACCCCTGTTTCGAGAGATTGAGTTCACCATTAATTTGGTGGAAGGAGCTGCACCTGTA
Organism: Platanthera guangdongensis; assembly: GCA_039583875.1. Classification (NCBI taxonomy): domain Eukaryota; kingdom Viridiplantae; phylum Streptophyta; class Magnoliopsida; order Asparagales; family Orchidaceae; genus Platanthera; species Platanthera guangdongensis. Next base: position 590,686 of record CM077155.1, read on the forward strand.
GCAAAAATACCATACTATATAGCTCCCAAGAAAATGGCAGAATTAAAAAGCCAGTTATAAGAATTATTAGATAAAGATTTTATATGCCCAAGTACATCACCATGGGGAGCCCCAGTGCTGTTTGTCAAAAAGAAAAATGGTTCGTTACGATTATCATGAACTTAATAAGTTGACAATCTAGAATCAATATCCACTACCCCGTATTGATGATCTATTCGATCAATTGACTAATGCAAAAGTATTTATAAAAATTGACTTGAGATCGGGTTATCATCAAATAAGAATCAAGGAAGATGATATTTACAAAACTGTCTTTAGTACGAGATGCAAACACTTTGAGTTCGTATTTATATCATTTGGATTAACAAACGCGTCAGCTGTATTTATGGATTTAATGAACTGGGTATTCAAGGAACTTTTAGAATTTTTTATTATATTAATTGATGATATTCTGATATATTCAAAAAACAAGGAGGAACATGTAGAGCACTTAAAAATTGTGTTGCAAATACTAACGAACCACGCCTTATATACAAAATTCTCAAAATGTGAGTTTTGGTTGAAAGAAGTCTCTCTTTTGGGTCATGTCATTACAAAATATGGATTATCTATAGACCCAACAAAGGTAGAAGTAATTATAAACTGGACAAGACCAATTTTTATCATAGAAATTCGGAGTTTTCTCGGATTGACAGGCTATTATAGAAAAATTGTAAAAAAAACTTTTCAACAATTACCTTACCACTGACAAAATTAACTCGAAAGAATATTCCTTTCATTTGGACTGATGAATGTCAGCATGCATTTGACGGATTAAATGAAAGGTTGACAACAACACCGATGTTGGTTATGTCGTGTGATAGTGAAGGTTTTTAAATTTATAGTGATGCATCTTTGAAAGGTCTTAACTGCGTATTACAAAACGGTAAAATTATCGCTTATGCATCGAGACAATTGAAAGATGTTGAACATAATTATCCGACTCATGATTTAAAATTGACAGCAGTTGTGTTTGCATTAAAAATTTGATGACATTATCTTTATGGTGCTCAATGTGAGATTTTTATGAATCACAAAACTTTGAAATACATCTTTTACTAAAAGGAAATCAACATGCGACAAAGACGATGGTTGGAACTAATAAAAGATTACGATATTAATATCAAATATCATCATGGTAATGCTAATATTGTAGCTGATGCACTCAGCGGGAAGAAGTTGGTGTCTATGATTGTACCAATAACAGAGCAAAAAGAATTATTGTGAGATGTGTAAAATTTGAAATTGCTTACGTTTATCACTACCTTCCAGACTCAAGACTTCCTCTTTCAATTGACAGCGGAACACTCACTTAAAGAAAGAGTCAGGAAGATGATGAATCAGAATCCTATCTTTGTGAAATTTTTGGAAAAGGTTAAGAGTGGCAATCAACCGTATTGTAGAGAATTATGTGTTATTATTTCTAAATGGAAGATTGTGTATTCCTAATGTCAATTCAATTCGATTAGAAATAATTTATGAAGCGCATAATACAACTTATTCAATTCATCCTAGAAGAACAAAGATGTATCACGACCTCACACAGGTGTTTTGGTGGCCAGGAATGAAGACTGATGTCATCAAATATATTGTCACATGTCGCATTTGTCAACTTGTAAATGCAGAACATCAAAAACCTGGTGGATACTTACAATCCTTACTCATCCTTGAGTTGAAATGGGAAGATATAACTATGGACTTCGTCATGGGTTTACCAAGGAGTAAAGCAGGAAACAATGGTATATGGGTGATTGTGGATTACTCACAAAAGTTGCACATTTTATTCATATGAAGATTGATGATCTAGTTCAAAAATTAGTTGACCAGTACATAAATAGTATTGTGAAATATCATAAAATTCGCTGATCTATTGTTTTTGGCAGAGATGGACGTTTTACATCTGATATTTGGAAGTTAATACAGAAAATATTGGGAACAAGATTGTTGTATAGTACTGTTTTTCACTCGTAAACTGATGGTTAGTCCGAGCGAACCATTCAGATGTTAGAAGATCTCCTAAGGATGGTCGTACTAGATTTACGAGGATCATGGGAAAAATATTTATCATTGGTAGAATTTTCTTATAATAATATCTATCAATCAAATATTCAAATGACACCATTTGAAGCGTTATATAAGCGGAGGTGTCGCACCCCATTAAATTTGGCGGAGGATGGTGAGAAAAAGTTATTCAAAAAGAAACAAGTGGATAAACTGAATGATAAGCTTGCAACTGTGTGAGAAAGGTTAAAAGTAGTGCAAGACAGGCAAAAAAATATTATAATGTCAAACATCAATGGGTTGAGTTTAGTGTGGGCGATATGATATGCCTGGAAATAAAACCGTTTAAAGAAACTTCATGAATTCCTCGACTTGAGAAACTTAGTCCAAGATATGTAGGACCTTTCCCAACCACTGAAAGAATTGGGGAAGCAGCATATCGCTTGGCGTTATCTGATGCTCTTCAGAATCTCCACGATGTATTTCATGTGTCTTCCTTGAGAAAGTATGTAGCAAATCTGGAAATGATAGTCCCTTCTGAATAGATTCAAATTGAAGCCGACTTATCAAATCCAACAGAGCCATACAAAATAGTGGATTTGTAGAATAAACAACTCTGAAACAGACAAGTTCGATTTCTCAAAGTCTGGTGGAAAGGACATAGGTTACATGAAGCTACTTGGGAGAAAAAGTAATGTGTGAGATTTTTCCTTTCCTATTTGATGAAGATACAGAGTGAAAATTTTTGCCGACGAAAATTCAATAAGCATGGGAGAATTGTGACGTCGTAAATTGTGACATGTACGACCAGTGTATGTATGTATTTATGATAGTAGTAGATAATGATAAAGAAATTACGTCACACAAAAAATATGTAGACGTACCAATAATGTGGACATATGAGAAAACATTAAATCTGACTTAAGTTAAATGTGTTGTTGAGTATAGACCGGCTGGAGGAGTGAGGGTGACCGGCTGGGGTTCATTTAGACCGGCTGGGGTTCATTTAGACCGGCTTTTAGAGGTCAATTTGGCATGTGTCATACTCAGAGCAAGTTGTGCACTCGATAAAGAGGAGAAACCGCGCTTGATATTGCATTTTCTTCTCCCCGAGACGGAAACGAGACCAACAGAAGCCGCAGAGAGACGCCCGATGTCGATCGCTATAGAAGCCTCAAATCTTTTTCATTTTTCTTCCTATAGTAAGGTAATCCCTTCCTCTCAACTCCTCTTGAGTTTTGTTTGAATTGGAGACTTTGTTTGTTAGGGTTGAAATTTCTCGGTTACACTAAATATTCTTCTGTTCACTTAGTCTTTCTCATCTTGAGTTTCAGAGGCAAGTTCATGCATATTTTATGTTTTTTTGAACCTCTTGTGGATAATCTAAAAACCATAGATGAATATACGACTATTTCGCCCTAATTTCAGTTACCTAATGTATCCAAAGTATTATTAAGGAAGGATTATTTATGCATGTTGAAATTAGGGTAGAACCCTCTTGTTATCATGTTAAGGCAGGCACCAAGCTGAAGGGTTGAAGTCAAAACTCCATTTATAGTTGTTTATTACTCATAACATGGTTGGTACATGTAGATATAAGAGCAGTCATAATACACCAAGATTATAATGTAGTACCTTATATATTATCATCAACTGGTCAACTAATAAAGGTATTTTACCTAGGTCATGAGTTCTCAAGGTAGAGAAAGAGGAAATGGGCAACGCATGCAGCAGGCCAAAGAGAAAGTAGGAGGAAATTAGCAACGCAGGGATAAAGGAAAAGGGAAAGTGAGAGTGAGTTCTTATTTCCTTTTATTTGGAAGTTATTTTACTTTCATATGACTCTTATTGTGTTGATGTATTAAGATAGAATAAAAAATAAATAAAATTTTAATTCGTTGAGTCAAATCAAAATAATGAAGTAAATTAAATCAAGTGTTCAAGATAAGAAAGAAGGACAAACACATGGTTACTCCTCCAAGAAAATTGTAGGAATATAAGAAGAAAGAACGCCTCAAAATAATGGGCTATAAGAAGAGTTAATCCAAATTGCAAGATGGGGAGAATAACCTTCATTTATCGTACGAGTTAAGAGAATGAATGGTAATATGAACGTGCGAGACAAGAGCACGGGAAGAATATTACATCATAAGTGTGAGACAAGGACACATAATTTATATTTCATATAGCTCATGTTTAAAAGTGAATTAAGTATAATATAAGTTAAAAGAAAGATTATGAATAAAAAAGACAAGTCATTATAGGACTACATACAAATAAAAGGATACAACATAGAATTATGCAAGACAATAAGAATTGATCATAAAAGAAAAGGTAAGAATTCACATAGTTATTTGACTAATAGAAAATAAAACTAAACAGGTCAGTGAAGAGGCGGTTCCAGCCACCAGTAGTCATTGTCGACCATGTTCTCCTCGACAGAAGAAGAGGTATCGTCTTTGGGTTGAAGTTGCCTCAGCAGTGTTCGGCATCCTGGATGATCACATGTCGAAGTGCTAGGACCCAAAGTATCCTCACGAGGAGTTTCAGTTTTATTTCATGTAGTCTATGTAGTTCTACTTATGATACATGCGTATGTACATAATGTCGTATGTTTTGAGTCAGTCCTGTTTATATGTATAGTGTTGGTAAGCCCCCTTTTGATGTATGTTTACGGTTACTTGTTGGACTGATGTACTTTGTATCCAAAGCTTTAAATGAAATGAAATGATTTTATTTTGTCATGATATTGTACTTCTTGTACTCTTTCATATACTGTTATATTCTGAATGATCTTACCTTGCTCATTATGAAATGCTTAAGTTAAATCGTAGTAGTAACCGTAAGGGAGCCGTTGTACACGGATCCACTGTGGGATAATGATTATCTTGATAATTTTAAGGAGATCAGAGTCATTGGATCTCTAATTTGAGATACAACTGCATATATATGTATGTCGGTGATGGACAAAACAAGCAAAAAAAAAGCACAAGGATGTTTAACTTGAAAAAACCCCAAATTTGAGGAAAAAAAACCACAACCACTTATGCCCAAAAAATCTACTATGAAGAACGATCAACAGTACACTTCTCTTCTGTCGCTTCTCTTCCTTCGGTTTTTCACACACAAAAAACCCTAGGCCCCACAGAGAGCCAAATTAACACCCTCTCTGATGATGTGTGGCTCCCCCATAGAGCCAAGGAGAGGGGATCCCTCCACGTACAGCTGGTGTAACGCCCCGAAACTCAAAGGAGCAGAGGGGAATAATTTGGGCCAGTTTGAGTTCTGGCTGCAGGCACACGGCCTGGGACACGGGCGTGTCCCAGGGCGTGTCAAGCCTGTGTCGACACTAAGGCGTGAAGTCGACACTTTGGTCTCGACGTTGTGTCGAGACTGGGCACACGGCCTGCGACACGGGCGTGTCGCAGGGCGTGTCGACCCGTGTCGACACTTAGCCGTGAAGTCGACACAGTGCTTCGACGTTGTGTCGAGACACGGCACACGGCCTGCGACACGGGCGTGTCGCAGGGCGTGTCAACCCGTGTCGACACTCGTCCCGCGAAGTCGACACTTTGGTGTCGACAGTGTGTCGAGACATGGCACACGGCCTGCGACACGGGCGTGTCGCAGGGCGTGTCGACCCGTGTCGACACTTAGCCGCGAAGTGCCGAGACCTTGTACACGGCCTGGAGCCCAGGCGTGTCAAGGTGACACGGGCAAGGACACGGGCGTGTCCTAGAACCCGTGCAGTGCTCGGGTTGAAAACGGGAGAAAATCATGGGGTACACGGCCAGCTACACGGCCGTGTCAGGTGGAACACGGGCGTGTCAGCTCGAACACGGGCGTGTTCGATACCCGTGTGAGGTTCCAGGTGATTCGATTTTGACGGCGAATGAGGCACACGGCCCTGGACACGGGCGTGTGCCAGGCCGTGTTCGGTCCAGATTGGGCATTTCAGTCCCGAATGAAGCCGTTCATTTCTTTGACTGAAGATCCAACGGCTGGGGGTTGTTCCTGAAGGGATATACCCGGGTTTTGACTTAGAAAACCCTCACTTTTTCCACTTGTTCTCTCTCCAAACCCTTGGAGAAAGAAGAGCTAAGGCAAGAAGAAGAGGAGCTAGATCCGCCATTGGAGGAGCTTCGGAGCTCCGAATCGCAAGCCGACTCCGGATCCACGGAGGCAACGCAAGTGCGGTGATTTCCATCCGATTACTTTTCGATGGCGCCAAAGAGGACCGCAAGGGTAACGATCCTCATCTTGAGCATGAGTCGCTCTCTTTCTTTGCATAGGAAGCCCGCTCTCGCGAGTTTGCGGAGAGTTGCAGGCGTTCCTTCGGGTAGATATGTGAAGTCCCCGTTGTTTAGAGTCCGTATGCGAGAACGGACATAGGCATTTTGGTTGAAGCCTACCCGGACATGTTAGTCCGGATCGGTGATGTTGCATTGCATAAGGCCGGAGAAGACTCCGTGCTATTGGGTGTTTTTCGGGTTTTCTACGCGGTAGATTGCAGCAGGGAGCCTTGGGGACTAACCCAAAGGTGCACCCGGAAAACTGGGCGGACACGAGGTCTTGCCAACTTGGTGGCCTGAGAGCCAACTTGAACATAACGGGGTTATGTGACTTGTGTTAGAATGGGACTCGGTGAAAGTTTGACCCGCGCATATGGCTTAAATTGCCGTTGCGATGTGAGCACGGGTTAGATGGAGCCGTACCCGCTTTATGTCGTTCGGGTTAGAGAGACCTAAAGTTACATGGCACTCGCCGTTGGCATAAATGGGGGTCTTCGGTGGTCGATGACTTAAATTGACGTGACCAATACCATGAAGACGAATTGCTCATAGGAATGGCCGTCTAAGTGGCGGTGGTGAGTCCGGAATGTTAATGGCTTTAATTGACGTGACATCGACCGGTTCACCGAGAATGTGCCCTGAGTGCACGGGGCGTGTGGCCGTGCGAGCCAACGCCTGTGATGAAATGGCTATGGTTATAATTGCTCGCTTATGCTAATGAAATGCAGGAAAGGAGCATCGCCGCCCCGAGTTGGGGGCGGGATCGTTATAATTTGGTCAGCATTGCTGACCGTTGCCTTGTTTGCCACCGTGCGGTGGTTTGTTTGCTTGCAGGTGCAGCTGGACCAAGCGGTCAATAGCGGGCTAAAGCCCTTTTTGCGAAGCTGGCCCTCGAAGGCCCAAGTGGAAATGTTTTATGTTTTATTCATGTATGGCCAGCCTGCGAGCCGAGGTTTGTAAATCATGTAAAAGACAAGTGAAACATTTTGTAAGGCCTTAAGGCCGACTTTTGAGTATTTTGTAATAACATTCCTATTATCATGTTAGTGGACATTCATGCTTGTTGCTGGGTTCTTGTTTTGCAACTTATATAAACTGCTTCCGCTAGAATGCTCTGTGTAGGACGTTGAGATTGGTTGGATGGTTTCCATAAGTAACCACCCGGTCTGTCTGTGGTATATGGCGTCGGGCCCCGGCCGGACCTACTGCTATATGCTATGCGACGGATAGGGGGTGTTACAATTTGGTATCAGACTACTGGTTTTGGTTGGGCTTGAATTGAATTCGTGGGCGAATTCTTTTTAAGGGGTGGTGAGCACATTGTGTGCGTCATCGTTATAACCGTAAAAAGAACCCATGAATGTCCACTTAGGAATGAAAATACTCGTGTTTGAGGAACCTGCGTGTTCCTATAATTGCTGTTTGCAATTTATTTGGTCGCTTAACGGTGTTTTGTACCACTATAGGTGACCCGAAGTGGTGTTGGGCCGTCAGAACGCCGAGTTTCTGAGGCAAGTAGTGCACCGGAAGTTGCTCCGCAACACCTTTGTCGGCTGAAAATATAAGATTGGTGGCTGAAGCGGTGTTGGCCGTGATCAATGCGCAGCCTGGGAGGCAAGCGCAGCAGCCCGCTCCTGTGATGGAGCAAGTACCTCTTCAAGAGGCTGAGCCGAGGAGGATGGAGCAAGTGGTTGTAGAACCAATAGTGCCAAGGAGGGCGACTGAGAGGCAGTTGAAGCATGTAATGAGCTTTAACCCTCCGTTATTCTCGGGGTTGGGAACCCCATCTCAAGCTGAAGACTGGCTCTCTAGGGTGAAGAGAGTCATGACAGCGACGGAGACGGAGGAGTGGCAGATGACCACCATTGCTACGTTCCTGCTGGACGGTGAAGCGAGGATGTGGTGGGAAGGTTTGGAGCTGCATCATCTGCGAGGTAGACAACTGATAGACGTTCCGATGGAAGAGTTCTCGGAATTGTTCTTAGCAAGATACCTCCCTTCTACTCAGAGGATTTCAATGGAGAATGAGTTCCTGAAGTTGGTGCAGGGTGAGAGGAGCGTGGATGAATATCTCCACGAGTTTACGCGGTTGAGTCGTTATGCTAGCTCTACCATCATGGATGAGGAGCGCAAGACTAATCGTTTTTATGAAGGCTTGAGGGATGAGCTGAGATTGTTACTGTCGGGGCCAATGACGCAGGGTTTCTTAACCTTGGTCAATACTGCCCGGTCCTTGGAGAAGGACATGAAGAGTGTACAAGCGAAGAAAAGCTTGGGTGAAAAGAAATCTGAGTTCAGAGTGCCGACTACTTCAAAGTCAGGCTATCGGAGGACTTTCAAGAAGCATAGGACTTCGGGTCCAGCTCCTTCTGGCGCTTCTGGGGCGACTACGGGTCGGACCCCGGGTGCGTGTTTTACTTGTGGCAAGACGGGGCATTTTGCCCGTGATTGTTGGAGCGGACGTCCTAAGTCCGAAAGGAGGCCTGGAGCTACTTATGAAGAGAAGGGCAAGGCGGTGGAATCGACCGCATCCCATTATGCTCCGGCCCAACCAAGGGTTTACAATCTTGGCCAACAGGAGGCCATTAAACAAGCTGACGTGGTGACAGGTACGGTTTAATTTATAGCAAGTCAATTCCTTTATATGCTTGTTATGCACATGTTACCTTACCACTACTTGTTTAGGATTTGTGTTGATTTGTGAAAATCCGGCACGAGCACTCTTTGATACGGGAGCTTCACACTCCTTCTTGTCCGAAGGATTTATATTACGCATCGGAGTCCCTTCTTCGATGGCGAAGGATAAGTTGGATGTGTTGTTGCCAAATGGGTGTTCGATGCGAGCGGATAGAATCTGCGAGGTTAAGACTCGTATTGGAGAGCAGGAGTTTGACCTGCGGGCGTCCTTACTTCCGTTGGTGGAGTTCGACGTCATATTTGGAATGGACTGGCTCTCGGAGCAGCAGGCCCATATAGATTGCGGTAGCAAGGAAGTAAAGCTGGGAGCAAGTAGTGAGACGACTTTTACGGGCTTAAAGGGGTCGAGCAAGACGTTGATGTCTGCTCTTCAGGTGGTGAAGGCGGTTCGTGCCGGAGCAGAACTGTTCTTTACACTAGTGGAGGTTGCAAAGCCGAAGCCCGCGATGGATTGTATTTCAGTGGTATCGGAATACCCTGATGTGTTCCCCGCAGATCTTCCTGGAGCCCCGCCACAACGGGAGATAGATTTTACTATCGAGCTAGTGCCAGGTGCAAAGCCTGTGTCACGATCTCCGTATCGGCTAGCGCCTAAGGAAATGGCAGAGCTGAAAGTTCAATTGCAAGAGTTGTTGGAGCAAGGGTATGTGCGCCCGAGTTCTTCGCCTTGGAGCGCACCGGTCCTCTTTGTTAAGAAGAAGGACGGAAGCTTGAGGTTGTGTATTGATTATCGGGAGCTAAACAAGCTGACTGAGAAGAACAAGTACCCATCCCTCGGATTGATGATCTCTTTGATCAGTTAGTCGGGTCGACGGTGTACTCGAAGTTAGATCTCAAGTCTGGGTACTATCAGCTGCGGATAAGGGAGAGTGATATCCCGAAGACAGCGTTTAGTACGAGATACGGGCATTATGAGTTTACGGTCATGCCGTTTGGGCTGACTAATGCGCCGTCAGTGTTCATGGATTTGATGAACAGAACGTTCAGGGAGTACTTGGACCATTTCGTGATCGTCTTCATCGACGATATTTTGGTGTACTCGCAAAGTGAGGAGGATCACTTCAAGCATCTCCATTTGGTGTTGGAGACACTCAGGAGAAATCAGTTGTATGCCAAGTTCTCGAAGTGCGAGTTTTGGCTATCCTCAGTGGCGTTCCTCGGGCATATAGTGAGTGGAGAGGGTATTGCTGTGGATCCGGCGAAGATTGTTGCGATACGGGAGTGGCCTGAGCTTGCTACGGTAGCAGAAGTCCGGAGCTTTTTGGGGCTTGCCGGCTATTATAGGCGCTTCGTAGAGAACTTCTCGCGGATAGCGTTACCTCTCACTACTTTGACGAGGAAGGAGCATAAGTTCGTTTGGACGCCGGAGTGCGCGCGAGCTTTTGAGGAATTGAAGTGTCGGTTGACCACGGCGCCTGTGCTGAGTTCGCCGGTTGGAACCGAAGGCTATGAGATATATAGCGATGCTTCGGGCAGCGGTTTGGGTTGCGTGCTATTGCAGCACGGCAGCGTGATAGCTTATGGCTCGAGACAGCTAAAAGTGCACGAGAGGAATTATCCGGTCCATGACTTGGAGTTAGCGGCCGTGATTTTTGCCTTGAAGCTGTGGAGACACTATTTGTACGGTGTGAAGATTGATATCTACACCGATCACAAGAGCCTGAAGTATCTTATAGATCAGAAAGATCTGAATATGCGGCAGCGTAGGTGGATGGAGTTCCTGGGGGACTATACATTCAAGATCCACTACGTGCCTGGCAAAGGGAATGCGGTTGCGGACGCGTTGAGTCGCCGAGCCCCAGCTCAAGCAAATTGGCTATCAGTGCATGATGAGCGGTTGGTGCAGGAGCTGGAGGCGTTGGAGATTGTTTGTGTGGATAGACAATCTAGTGCTGAAGCAGTGCTGAATTGGACTGAAGTCCAATATGACCTGGCTGATCGGATTCGGCAGGCTTTGGATATGGATGCTCATATGAAGCAGTTCATGATAGAGGCTCTGGATGGGTCAAATTCCCAATTCGTCGTGGAGGACGGATTGCTTTGGAAAGACGGTCGTTTGTGCGTCCCAAGTGTGGGCAGTTTACGGGTGGAGTTGTTGTACGAGGCGCACCATACCAAGTACTCGATTCACCCGGGGAGCACGAAGATGTACCGCGACGTCAAGAAACTGTTTTGGTGGCCGGGCTTGAAAAAGGATGTGGCGCTATATGTAGCGAAGTGCCAAACTTGCGCCTTGGTAAAGGCGGAGTGCCAAAAGCCGGGAGGATTTCTTAAGTCCTTGCCTATTCCGGAGTGGAAATTCGACGACATCTCTATGGACTTTGTGCATGGTTTGCCAAGGTCGCAGAAGGGGAACGACGCCATTTGGGTGGTGGTCGATCGATTAACAAAGGTGTCGCATTTTATTCCGCATAGGAAGGATGATCCGGTGGAGAAGCTGGCAAAGCTTTATGTGGATAACATAGTGCGGCTTCATGGTGTGCCCCGTAGCATCGTGAGTGACCGAGATGGGCGGTTCACGTCCAATGATTGGAGGCTGGTGCAGCAAATGTTGGGAACAAAGCTGAAGTTTAGCACAGCCTTCCATCCACAAACGGATGGGCAGACCGAGAGGGTCAATAGAACGATGGAAGACATGCTTCGCATGTGTGTCTTGGACTTTGGAAAGCAATGGGAGGACCACCTTTATTTGGTGGAGTTCGCATACAACAACAGCTACCAAGCAAGTATTCAGATGGCGCTTTTCGAGGCCCTTTATGGTAGACGATGTCGCACGCCGTTGTCTTGGTTAGAAACGGGCGAGTCGAAGTTGTATAAGCGATCGGAAGTGGAGGATGCTACTTCGTTGGTGAGAACCATTCGGGAGAGGTTGCTTATCGCTCAGGACCGGCAAGCAAAGTACTATAATGCCAAGCACAGAAACGTGGAGTTCGCTGTGGGCGATTATGTATACTTGAAGATCAAGCCGTTCAAGGGTGTCTCGCGGGTGCGGCGATTGAAAAAGCTAAGCCCGAGGTACCTTGGACCGTTCGAGGTTCTGGAGCGAGTAGGAGAAGCGGCCTATCGGCTGAAGCTTTCAGTGGAGCTAAGTGGTTTACATGATGTATTCCATATTTCGGTGCTTCGGAAGGCGGTGCAAGAGCCTACGCAAGTGATCGCGGCCAATCAAGTGCCGGTGGATAGTGGGCTAACGACAAAAGTCAAGCCCGTGCGGATTGAGGACTCGGAGGTCAAGCGGCTACGCAATAAAAAGATCAGGATGGTCAAAGTCCGGTGGGACAATTGCGGTCGTGAGGAGCTCTCTTGGGAGCGAGAGCAGACGATGCTTGACGAATATCCGGAGTTGTTCCGCTCAGGTACAAATTTAAGTTTTGTACATGTTTTTCCCTTTATGTAATTTCGTGGGCGAAATTCTTTTAAGAGGGGTAGAGTTGTAACGCCCCGAAACTCAAAGGAGCAGAGGGGAATAATTTGGGCCAGTTTGAGTTCTGGCTGCAGGCACACGGCCTGGGACACGGGCGTGTCCCAGGGCGTGTCAAGCCTGTGTCGACACTAAGGCGTGAAGTCGACACTTTGGTCTCGACGTTGTGTCGAGACTGGGCACACGGCCTGCGACACGGGCGTGTCGACCCGTGTCGACACTTAGCCGTGAAGTCGACACAGTGCTTCGACGTTGTGTCGAGACACGGCACACGGCCTGCGACACGGGCGTGTCGCAGGGCGTGTCAACCCGTGTCGACACTCGTCCCGCGAAGTCGACACTTTGGTGTCGACAGTGTGTCGAGACATGGCACACGGCCTGCGACACGGGCGTGTCGCAGGGCGTGTCGACCCGTGTCGACACTTAGCCGCGAAGTGCCGAGACCTTGTACACGGCCTGGAGCCCAGGCGTGTCAAGGTGACACGGGCAAGGACACGGGCGTGTCCTAGAACCCGTGCAGTGCTCGGGTTGAAAACGGGAGAAAATCATGGGGTACACGGCCAGCTACACGGCCGTGTCAGGTGGAACACGGGCGTGTCAGCTCGAACACGGGCGTGTTCGATACCCGTGTGAGGTTCCAGGTGATTCGATTTTGACGGCGAATGAGGCACACGGCCCTGGACACGGGCGTGTGCCAGGCCGTGTTCGGTCCAGATTGGGCATTTCAGTCCCGAATCGAAGCCGTTCATTTCTTTGACTGAAGATCCAACGGCTGGGGGTTGTTCCTGAAGGGATATACCCGGGTTTTGACTTAGAAAACCCTCACTTTTTCCACTTGTTCTCTCTCCAAACCCTTGGAGAAAGAAGAGCTAAGGCAAGAAGAAGAGGAGCTAGATCCGCCATTGGAGGAGCTTCGGAGCTCCGAATCGCAAGCCGACTCCGGATCCACGGAGGCAACGCAAGTGCGGTGATTTCCATCCGATTACTTTTCGATGGCGCCAAAGAGGACCGCAAGGGTAACGATCCTCATCTTGAGCATGAGTCGCTCTCTTTCTTTGCATAGGAAGCCCGCTCTCGCGAGTTTGCGGAGAGTTGGAGGCGTTCCTTCGGGTAGATATGTGAAGTCCCCGTTGTTTAGAGTCCGTATGCGAGAACGGACATAGGCATTTTGGTTGAAGCCTACCCGGACATGTTAGTCCGGATCGGTGATGTTGCATTGCATAAGGCCGGAGAAGACTCCGTGCTATTGGGTGTTTTTCGGGTTTTCTACGCGGTAGATTGCAGCAGGGAGCCTTGGGGACTAACCCAAAGGTGCACCCGGAAAACTGGGCGGACACGAGGTCTTGCCAACTTGGTGGCCTGAGAGCCAACTTGAACATAACGGGGTTATGTGACTTGTGTTAGAATGGGACTCGGTGAAAGTTTGACCCGCGCATATGGCTTAAATTGCCGTTGCGATGTGAGCACGGGTTAGATGGAGCCGTACCCGCTTTATGTCGTTCGGGTTAGAGAGACCTAAAGTTACATGGCACTCGCCGTTGGCATAAATGGGGGTCTTCGGTGGTCGATGGCTTAAATTGACGTGACCAATACCATGAAGACGAATTGCTCATAGGAATGGCCGTCTAAGTGGCGGTGGTGAGTCCGGAATGTTAATGGCTTTAATTGACGTGACATCGACCGGTTCACCGAGAATGTGCCCTGAGTGCACGGGGCGTGTGGCCGTGCGAGCCAACGCCTGTGATGTAATGGCTATGGTTATAATTGCTCGCTTATGCTAATAAAATGCAGGAAAGGAGCATCGCCGCCCCGAGTTGGGGGCGGGATCGTTATAATTTGGTCAGCATTGCTGACCGTTGCCTTGTTTGCCACCGTGCGGTGGTTTGTTTGCTTGCAGGTGCAGCTGGACCAAGCGGTCAATAGCGGGCTAAAGCCCTTTTTGCGAAGCTGGCCCTCGAAGGCCCAAGTGGAAATGTTTTATGTTTTATTCATGTATGGCCGGCCTGCGAGCCGAGGTTTGTAAATCATGTAAAAGACAAGTGAAACATTTTGTAAGGCCTTAAGGCCGACTTTTGAGTATTTTGTAATAACATTCCTATTATCATGTTAGTGGACATTCATGCTTGTTGCTGGGTTCTTGTTTTGCAACTTATATAAACTGCTTCCGCTAGAATGCTCTGTGTAGGACGTTGAGATTGGTTGGATGGTTTCCATAAGTAACCACCCGGTCTGTCTGTGGTATATGGCGTCGGGCCCCGGCCGGACCTACTGCTATATGCTATGCGACGGATAGGGGGTGTTACAGCTGGCAAGGAAGGTGACAGAGGGGCTTGGGTGGTCTTTTCCAACACCTGTGTGGGCTCTAAGTGATAGGGCTTGTTTCGAAATGAGTCGGATGGTGGAATCACATCTCTTCTGATTTCAGTAGATCTATATAGATGAGACAAGAGCTCTCCCCTCCCTCCCTCTCTCTTAGGTGGGTGAGGTTGCTGTCAAACTTAGTTAGATGAGGGAGGACATGTTGGTGAGGGGTATCTAAGTTTACTTTGTGGGTTTAGGGTGTCAGGGTTACCGGGTACGTTGAGTTAGGGTTAGCTTTGGTGGAGAGGCTTGGGTATGGTTTTAGGTTTGGAAGGGTTAGTTTAGGCTTGGCCTTGGGTTAGGTTAAACCAGTGGTTTAATAAATTTCTCATCTCACTTCAATTTTCTTCCTTAGGATTAGTCCTAATTAACAACGCATGGCATGGAGTTGAGTGGAGTTGGGTTCAGTGGAGCGCAGTGGAGGGTTTAAAATTTAAATTTGACTTTTTTAAAAAAAGTTTGATCAAATTAACATTAAGGTGGGTCTCCTATATAGTTTAAGGTACATGCAAGTTCCAGTCGTCGAGTGACAAGTCAATGCTAATGTGATGAGGTTGAATTTAAAAGTTCACGCTTTTCGAGACACCATGTAATTTTACCGTACCTATTTTAATCAACTTGACTAAACGATGTCGGATTTGAATGAAAAGAATTTCATTACACTCATATGAGTCATAAGAGTCTAATGCAACTAACGGAAGTCAGTTGTGAGATTATATGCTCAAAATTATATTTTGGGGTGACCGCGTCGAACAACATGTCCTAAACCGTCACTTTTACTAAATGATATCGGATTTGAACGAAACAAGTTGTGTTGCATACGTATGAATCATACGAGTCTAATGTCACTGGCATGAGTATGTTACATAAGGAGCGAGTCTTAGCGAATTACAAATGTGAATCTAGATATTTACAAACACTCTTAATTATACCACAGCGATATGTGTGTTTGCCTAAAAACACGAAAAATCTATCGCTAATCTGTATGTGAAAGGAGCATGTCATATGGGCTTCCAAAATTTTGGTTCTTAAAAACTCAAATAATGGTGTTTTGGACATTGGAGAAGGAAGGAGGGCATGAGACTACGTTCATGTGCGTGCCTCCACAGGCTGCTTAATTGGTGTACGGCGGTGACAAAAAGGGGTGGTGCCGACTGTTGAAAATGTTGAAGTGGGAAGTTTTGGGGAAGTCGGGCAAACTGATTAGGCAGTCCGCACAGACCGCAGAGACTGTGCGGACTAGGCAGATAGAATTAGAGGATAGCATTAGCGGATAGCCTAGCCGGATAGCCGATTTTGGCTGTGGTTCTTCTCTGGCGGTCTGGACCAGCAAGCTCTTTGGTGATGTAATCGGGCGGATAAGATTGTTATCAACGGGTTAGTGGCAGACTTCTTTGGAAGTCGCCAAGTCCGACAGGATCTCTGTTTCGCAAGAAGACAGTCAGATATTGCTGACTGGGTGGCTTGTCGCCAGGTCGCAGGGACTTTCTCGGGCAATATAGATCAAAGATTGTCGGTTGGTGTTGCAGACTCATTTTTGAGCTCGCCAGTGTCCAACACAAATCTATGCTTGCGGTCTGGATGATGGATCATGGTATAAGCACAGTTGTGCCAATAAGTTCCTGGAGATCGCGCAGGCCGATAGAGCAGTCTGCATGGTGGCGAACTGAAGTTGTTCAGTAGAGCACGATCTCATCAGGTGGAGCAGTTAAGATTGGTAACCGCGGTTTTCGTTGGACTTGGTCTTGTGGGGACTAAGTCCAATTAGTTTTCTAGTTCGCCGAGTTTGCTAGTGCGGACTGCTCTAGTTCTCGCCAAGTTTGACAGTATTGATTGGACTGACTGTCCAATTCACGGGCTGCGAATTCACGGACTTATAACGTGTCCGCGGGGTTGGCAGACTGGTTTTGTGTCTGCTCTGTGCGGATACTTGGTGTTAGTCGACAGGTCTGATGGGAGGTTACCCGATCGTTGTTGATGGTGATGATACTTCTACTCACATCTATAAATAGGACCCTTGGGCTCGTTATTAATAAGCAGGGAACAGTAAGAACGAGCTCGCGTTTGATTTTGTGATTACGATTTTCTAACCATTGCAATTAAGAAATTTGGTTCTGTGCAGGTTGTGCGCCTAACACCAGACGGCTAGGCGACTAGAAGGAACGTTTGTGTGGAATAGTTCGCGGATACAGTTAGCGGTTAACGCAGGTTGCAGTCTTGCGGCTTGGTCTCTTCCTCGGATAGTGGCGGATAAGTGGAGCAATTCGCCCGGTCAATCAGCAGGTTTTGTTCCTGGCTCAGCAGTTTCAATAACATCAATCTGCACGGTTAGCCGCAGTTAGGCGGCTTCACCGGTCTTGGCAGACTCAGCTGGCGAGTAGGCGGCTTGCGCGGTTACTATAATCAGTCCACGTGGTTTACTTCTTGTTGTTGTTTTTGGTTCCCAGGTTTACATTATAAAATTATGTCTTGTAATGTATACCTTGCCATGTAATAGAAGTTAATTTCAATCAAAAACTATTGTGCGACTGTTGTTGATGTCTTTTACTTGGCTTTGGTTGTGGTCGAGTGTTCCTGCGACCTCGTTAGCTCTTGCTTTAGAAATTTTTACATGGTATCAGAGGGGTGTTGAATAGTAGCAGTTCATCAATCTAAGGTTGTCATACCTTTGTTGAAGCTCAAGTGATAGCAATAGAAGCCGGTTATGCAAGAGGGATTGGGATTGAGCTCTTGACGCAAACTAACTTTAAGCGTCGGAGGTCTTGCATGGAGAGCTACCTTCTTGGTTAGGATCTACGGGAAGTTGTCGGTGGGGACAACCAGCAAGAAGTGGTCGCTACCGGAGGCAATGCTAAGGCGGCGAAGGCGTGGAAGCGAACAGATGCTAAGGCTGCATTCGCATGGAAGCACGTCATTTCACCAGATCTGTTCAACCACATCATGGATTGCCAGTTGGTAGCTGAGATCTGGATTTCCTTGGATGGCCTACTCAGCAAGAAGAATATAGCTCGGCTACAATTCTTGGAGAATGAGTTGGCTAAGGCCACTCAGGTAGACCTTTCAGTATCATCTTTCTTCTTAAAGATGAAGAACATATGCGCTGAGATATCAGTACTAGACCCAGAAGAGCCTATCTTAGATGCGAAGCTGAAAAGGCACATCATTCGTGGTTTATGGAAGGAGTATGTGGCCTTTGTAACTTTTGTTCAAGGCTAGGCCAATCAGCCGTCGTTGCTGGAGCTAGAGAACCCGTTGGCTTCGCAGGAGAGCATGGCAAAGCAGATGGTTGGAGTGTCGGTCTCTAAGGTAGACAGCGATGTTCTCTTCTCGGGCAAAAAGAAGAAATTTGATAGGAAGAAGAAGACATCTGTTGGAAATGGTTCATCTTCTTCATCACAGCAGGAGAGGAGAAAACCTCCTAAGGCTGATGACGGGAAGAAGCGGTGCGGACCCCGATGCTACAGATGCAACCAGCTCGGTCACATCCGCAAGGATTGCAGGGTTAAACTTCAGTTGGGGCATGCTGTAGAGAAGGAGGCTGAGTCCAAATCTGAAGATGGAGGATGGGGAGGTGCTTTCATGATGGGCACTTATGTCTGGGCACTTTCCTTCATTGAGTATCAGGAGGACTAGATTGTGGGCTCTGGGTACGGTCATCACCTCACCAGAGATGGGTCCAAGTTCTCGTTTATGCGGAAGTATAATGGTAATGCCTCTATTATTACTGCTGATGATACTATACATTCAGTGGAGCAGGAGGGATTGGTTTCTTTGGGTAGTGATTAGGGGTCACTCACTTTGCAGAGTGTGTATCATGTGCCCGGGATGAATAAAATCTCTTCTCTATGACTAATGCGGTGGATGTTGGGTATCACGTTCTGTTTGTCCTGACAGAAGTGAGATTTCTCCAGAACGTTTCAGCTGTGAAAGCTGACGTTACTCATATTGGGAGGAGGGTGAAAGACTTGTTCGTTTTGGCGACAAGTTCGTATGTTGACAAGATGAGGGCGAATAATAACGCGGCTATCTAGAACGAGAGGTTAAGGCATGTAGGGACGGACAAGCTAAAGGCTATGACGGTAAAAGGCCTGGTACATAGTTTGCGTAGTCTTTCTTCCTATGGCGATGGTCATGTCTGTGCCGGTTGTCAGTATGGAAAGGCACATCATATTCTATTTGACATATCGCAGACTAGGTGTATAACACTGTTGGAATGCATCCAAGGTGATCTAACAGGGTCTACCGTCACGCCCAGTCTTAGCGGAAGCAGATATATGTTTATTCTTGTTGGTGACTATTCCAGGTATACATGGGCATACTTTCTGAAGGAGAACACAGAAGCGTTCAGAAGGTTTGTAGAGTTTAAGGAGCTTATGGAAGGTTGGCTCGGTCTGCATATTAAGAAGTTGAGAACGGATAATGGCAGAGAGTTTACTTCGCTTGATTTCTCTAACTTCTGCAGAAAATTTGGCATCCAACGGGAGCTTACTTGTGCTTACACTCCACATCAGAACGGAGTTGCAAAGCAGAAGATCCGTCATTTAACGGAGACCTGCAAATGTTGGCTTCATGCCAAAAGCATTGTCAAGGCCTTTTGGGTGGAGAGAATGGCCTGTGCGGTATATGTCATCAACAGAATGCCCCTCAGTCCTAACAACATGAGATCCCCTCATGAGTTGGTCTTCAGGAGAAGCCTGGCGTGGAAAATTTTTGGGTGTTCAGTTCGACTTGATATGTGCACGTTCTAGACTCGCTCAGGACAAAGCTAGATGCGAAAGCAAGGAGGCTAGTCTTTGTTGGATATGATGAGCGAAAGAAGGGCTAGAAGTGCATGGATCAAGAGACATAAAAGTTTGTTGTCTCCCGAGATGTGGTATTTGACGAGTTAACGCCATACCAGGGTAGCTCATCTGTGGAGTTACAGGAGTGCAAGTTTGACGAAGGGCAAGGAGAAGCTGCTCGGGATCTTCTAGTGGAGTTATCTGTGTCACCAGGTACACCAGCATCAACTAGCTCTAGGGCGGAGGCTTCTGGATCTGGAAGCATGGGGAGCGATGCTCCTGATGTGCCCGGGATCAGATCTAGCACGGAAGAAGCAGCGGAAGTGGTGGATCAGGGTCAAGACCTGCAGAGGTCCAAGAGGACTATTATTCCACCAGCTCTGTATAAGCACAGAAATATGATGAGTTTTGTCTCATGTTTCTTCACAGGTACCTTGGATGAACGGGAGCCCTCATGCTCTGAGAATGTCAATGGATTCAATGAGTTGGAGGATGCTATGAATGAGGAGATGACCGCCCTTAAGAAGAATGAGACTTGGGTTCTTGTGCCCAAAGTCGAAGGCATCACTCCTGTAGCGTGCAAGTAGGTGTATAAGCTTAATAAGAAGGCCGACAGGAGTACCGAGCGGTACAAGGCTCGCCTTGTAGATCGAGGGTTCTCTCAACAGTTTGGGGAGGATTATGAGCAGACATTTAGCCCTATGGCCAATATGACTTCAGTACGGGTGGTGGTCTCCTTAGCGGCTTGCCAAGGGTGGAAGATATGGCAGCTCGACGTAAAGAATGACATTCTTTATGGAGAGATTGATAAGAATATCTCCATGGTGCAGGCACCAGGCTACGTATCTGAGGAGTATCCAGGGCATGTCTGCAAGCTGAAGAAGGCCCTCTACGATTTGAAGCAAGCACCTCGGGAGTGGTATGAGAAGATCACAGAATATCTCTAGTTCTGCGGGTACTTTGCTTCAGACTCAAATTCCAGTCTGTTCTTTAAGAAGCAGGGGGGGGGGGGAGCTTCAGGTCCTCGTTCTGTTGTACATTGACGATTCAGAGGAAGAGGTGACTGGGCTCTGGGATGAGCTAGCTATCCAGTTCGAGATGAAGGATCTGAGTGAGATTCACCATTTACTTGGGCTCGAGGTGGAGATGTAGAGAACGGGATGCTTGTTTCCCAAAAGGGCTATGCGGAGCGGATCATCAAGTGATTCGGCATGGGGGAAGGGAAGAGCAGTTATACTCCTTTGGAGGTTAGCTTAAAACTTTGGCGGGATGAGTGAAGGGTTCTTCCTGGCCCTTTGGTGTTTCGGGCTCTTATGGGGAGCCTTATATACCTGACTATTACTAGGCCGGATATTGCTTACATAGTTGGTCGGGTGAGTCGGTATATGGCGGAGCCGCGGAAACCTCATCTGGTGGAGGCTAAGGGTATCTTGAAGTACGTTAAGTCCACCTTAGAGTTGGGTCTCTTGTATAAGAAGGACACGGGTTTGTCTGCATGGCTGCACAGATGCTAATTATAGGGGAGATACAGATGATCGGAAGTCGACATCTGGTTATGTCTTCTTCATGGGATCGGCGTCAGTTTCGTGGTGCAGCAAAAAGCAGGATTCAGTGTCTGTCTCCACTACTGAAGCGGAGTACAAGGCCTCGGCCTTGGCTGCTAAGGAATCCAACTGGCTTAGACGGCTAGTGGATGTCATCCATGAGGAGGTGCGGCGTCCTACTCTGATTCGCGGCGACAATGAAAGTGCTCTCAAACTGGTGAATAATCCAATTTGTCACGTGCGGACGAAGCACATCGAGATCGGGCATTACTGTATACGGGACAAGGTCTTGGAGGGATCTTTGATGGTTGACTACGTTCGGAGTCTGGACAACATGGCATATATTTTTTCCAGACTGTTGCTAAAGGGGCCGTTTATTCGGTTACGAGAGTTGCTCGGGCTGGTTTCCACTTCTCACTTCAAGGGGGAGTGTTGAAAATGTTGAAGTTGGAAGTTTTGGGGAAGTCGGGCAGACTGATTGGGCAGACCGCACAGACCGCAGAGACTGTGTGAACTAGGAGGATAGCATTAGCAGATTGCCTAGCCAGGAAGCTGATTTTGGCTGTGGTTCTTCTCTAGCGGTCTGGACCAGCAAGCTCTCTGGTGATGTAACCGGATGGATAGGATTGTTATTCGCGGGTTAGTAGCAGACTTCTTTGGAAGTCGCCAAGTCCGGCAGGATCTCTGTTTCGCAAGAAGGCTGCCGGATATTGCGGACTGGGTGGCTTGTCGCCAGGTCGCAGGGGATTTCTCGGGAGTGGTAGATCAGAGATTGCTGGTTGGTGTTGCAGACTCATTTTTGAGCTCGCCGGTGTCCGGCGCGAATTTATGCTTGCGGTCTGGATGATGGATCGTGGTATAAGCATAGTTGCGCGAACAGGTTCCTGGAGGTCGCGCAGGCTGATGGAGCAGTCCGCATGGTGGCAGACTGAAGTTGTTTAGAAAAGCGCGATCTTGGTATCAGGTGGGGCGGTTAAGATTGGTAGTCGCGGTTTTCGTTGGACTTGGTCTTGGGGGGACTAAGTCCAATTAGTTGTCGAGTTTGCTGAGGTCGCTGGTGCGGACTGCTTTGGTTCTCGCCGAGTTCGGCAGTATTGATTAGACAGACTGTCCAATTTACAGGCTGTGAATTCGCGGACTTGTAGCGTGTCCGCGGGGTTGGAGGACTAGTTTTGTGTCCGCTCTGTGTGGATACTTGGTGTTAGTCGACAGGTCTGATGGGCGGTTATCCTATCGGTGTAGGTGGTGACGACACTCCTCCTCACATCTATAAATAAGACCCTCGGGCTCGTCATTAATAAGCAGTGAATAGTAAGAACGAGCTCGCGCTTGATTTTGCGGTTACTGTTTTCTAACCGCTGTGACTAAGGAAGTTGGTTCTGTGCAGGCTGTGCGGCTAACACCAGGAGGCTAGGCGAATAGCGGGAACGTTGGTGTGGAACAGTTCGCGGATACAGTCGGCGGTTAGCGCAGGTCGCAGTCTTGCGGCTTGGTCTCTTTCTCGGATAGTTGCGGATAAGTGGAGCAGTTCGCTCGGTCAATCAGCGGGTTCTGTTTCTGGCTTATCGGTTGCAATAACAGCAGTCTGCGTGGTTAGCCGCGGTTAGGCGGCTTCGGCGGTCTCGGCGGACTCAGCTGACGAGTAGGCGGTTTGCGCGGTTACTGGAATCAGTCCGCGCGGTTTACTTTTTGTTGCGGTTTTTGATTCACAGGTTTACATTGTAAAATCATGTCTTGCATTGTATGTTGTTAATAGAAGTTAATTTCAATAGGAAATTCTTTTGCTACTGTTGTTGTTATTTTTTACTTGACTTTGGTTGTGGTTGAGTGTTCCTGCGTCCTCGTTAATTCAGAATCGCGCAAAATTACATGCATTGAAATTGCCTCGACGAGCCGGTTGTAGTAGTGGTCTTCCATGCCCGACCCAACAATTTCTATTTTTAAGGGCACCTAACAGCTATCACCAGTCTTCAGTGTTGAATAAGATCAGAAGCATCTCTACATTGTGACCCAGTCAGCCACCAGCCCATAAAAAAAGTGACGCAGTGGAAGGCAGTGCATTGACTGAGGACTAATAATTAACAAGAGACGACTTTTGAACGGCCTTTTGAAATTCTATTTTTTTCTCCTTTTTAAAAATTCTAGAAATAGAGAGAATTCCTCGGGTCCACGTTTCTTGGCCCCACGGCGCCAGCCTTTTTAAGGTAGGGTAGCGTGTGAGAGAATGGCACGGGTGAGATTTCTGCTCTGTTTGATGGGACTTATTTTTACTGGTCAAGTGATTACGACGACATGAACCAAACATTAATTAAGGTCTAATTCATGCGGTCGTAAGAGCATCTCCAACCGGCCTCTATTTTCTCTAAATCTTCAATTTTGCACGACAAAAATGCTTCAACCGTTCGGCAAAATCATCTCTATTTTTGGAGATCCTCTCTCTCCTCCTCTAAGGAAATGGAGCCGGCTGTAATTTTTTTTATCTTCTTTCTTTTTTAAAATTCTTTAATTAATTTATTTATAAAATTTCGGTATTAATCTATAATCTCTGTAACCGTTAATATACTTCTTCAAATATGATGTATAATATATCAACAAAATCGTATTTTCGAGACCTACAAAACTAGACAAATATCGAATAACTTTTCGTAATTATTTATCGTATTATTATTAAAATATTATTTTATTGGGTATATATTTTTATATACATATACTATGATTATTATATATATAATTATACATAAATATTCATATATAATATATATATATAATACATATAAAATATATTTTTACATCATGTTCTCTCAATATATAGAATATGATTGGAATTGCTCTAAGCATGTTCTCTATATTTAGAGAACATGGTAATCTCTAAATATACAGATTCTCATTAGAGTTGCTCTAAGCGCTTGACCGGTGAAAAATAAGCCACACCAAACGGAGCCTTCGTCCATCTAATTTGTCATCGGACGATCAGTTAAAAAGCACTTTTTTAAAAAAACACGATCTGATCGGACAGTAGTAAACCGATCGAATGGCTGTCAGCTATCCAACCCGCACCTTCCTTTCGTATGTTACCCGTTCCAACAAATTTTCGTAACGGCGTCACCCTAAGCGCAGTTATTTCTGCCCACAATTCTCTCTTTTTTAGGGTGCAAATTTTATGGTTGACTTTTATTGTGGATGATTTCATGGGTGACATGGGGAGTAAAGACACGGCGTTGACTCTACTTGTTTGGGTATTGTGGATGATTTCATCCTTGTCATATAACAAGGATAATTGTTATTAACCTAAAATAATAATAATAATAATTAATAATAATAGTTACTATTATTATTATTTTTTAACATTGCAAGGATGTTGACAATTAATAATAGTTATTTATGCCCCTTAAAAATCAAAAATTAAAATAAATTTTAAACCACAAAAAATACTAAATGTGCTCCCACCCAGCCTCTACCCCCCCCCCCCCCCCCCCCCCCCCCCTTCGCTCCTCTCTCACGTTATGCAGCATCCTGGTCGCGTCAACGCAACTCAAATCTAGCAGCTCCTCCGTCCTCCTCAAACAACAGCCTCCTTCCATGTCAGATAACAATGATAACACGAAGATTCCAATGACTGCCCGAGAGCTCGAATGTGATTGTGCGAACCGCGCGAATCATTGTCCGTCAACATTTATTAGGAGGTTTATGGGATGGGGTGCGGCTGGTAGACACCGTTCCGTGCGTGCAAAACCCACCAAGATTCGAGCGAAATCCATCAGAGAACATCGAGCACGAGCAAAGACCATGCAAATATACATACTCGTGTGTGCGCACGCATAGGCGGACCTATTAAAGGCCCAGTGTGGGCGGACGTCCACACTCAAAAAAAATTATATTAACTATAAAGTATGTATATTATATGTTTCAAAATACAAACTTTAATTTTAGAGGCTATTCACCCGTCTTTGGCGCGAGCGCCTTATTTTTTTGTAAAAATAGTTGTTTATACTCGAATAGACATCGGTTTTTATATAAACCGCTGTGTATTCTATCCTGAACCCTAGAATAGACAGCGATTTATATAAAAAACCATTATCTATTCAAGCATAGACGAAGGTTTTTAATAAACCACTGTCTATAGTTTGCATTAGTTTTTTTATATATTTTATTGCACGCCCCCACTGAAAAACTCTGCTAGGTCCGCTTATATGTATGTGTGTGTATAGTACTTGCAAATTAAAGAAGTAAACATTCAAAAATCAGTCAAGTTTTAAGTAAGAAAGCAAATATACATATTAATGCCGCCATATACACGTTCTAGAAAGCCAGCTGAACCTTCAAACTTCAACTAACCAGCTTGTCCGTGCGCCAACTTCTCACCTGCCCTCATTCTGACCTCTCAAACATTAGTATAAAATTGTAGCTTTCAGTTTTTTGTAAAGCCTTCATTATAACAAAGATGAAGAGATTCAGATCATTTTATGGTGAGGAAGAAGAAAAGGGGGTGATGAAGGAGAGCCTTAACTTGGCAAAACTTCTTCTCCTTCTTTCTAGAGGGTCGGGCGTAGGACGGGCAGCTGTCGCCGGCGAGGTGCCGGCGACGACAACAAGGGTGTTCGAGTGCAAGACCTGTCGCCGCCAGTTCCCGTCGTTTCAGGCTCTGGGGGGGCATCGAGCCAGCCACAAAAAGCCGAGGCTCGGCGGGGATGAACCGGACCGAGTTCGGACCGGTCCGACCAAGCCGCGGGTTCATGAGTGCTCCGTGTGTGGGCTTGGGTTTGCCATCGGGCAGGCGCTGGGCGGGCACATGCGGCGGCACCAGGCGCCGGCGGCAGGTGTAAATGGGAAGATTGGGGCTGGAATTGACCTGAATCTCATGCCACTGGTGGAGGCGCCGGTGGAGGAGGAGATTCGGCTGCGGCCGAAGTTGTTTGGATTCGCTTTAGCGCCGGTGGATTGCTTGTATTATTAATTATTTTGTATGGTTTATATTGTTAATTTTCTGACAAATTTTTGTTGTTCTTTCGTCTTGGCCTGCACATAACCGTTATAAAATTGTGCGACTCGCACATAGCCGAAGTCGACTGCATATAGTTATTGCTTTTATTTATTTATAATTTTTTTAAAGGAATTTTAGCTGAATATATACATGTAAATTTCAATATTAATGTTTTTATTGTTGTATATGTATGTAACTCATGGCTTGTGAAGTAAAATTATGAGGCAATTTTCTCTCAACTGATGTGTATGTTCCTGGAATATTGATTATGATTAATTTAAAAAATAGAATTTAAAAAATAAAGAAGAAGAGAATGTCCAAAAGAAATAAATGTGATAAAAATGATAAAATTTGGAACACTTATTTTCAAAATATTAACAAAATATCATCTGCAATGACGTCAAAAACTTGATACGCTATTAATATGTCTCCATTACATTTGTACATGATATTCGCACTAATGATATTTTCAAGGCTCTTATTCCACTTGTTCTACTTGCCTATTATTTTACCTAAATATTATATTTTTGGTGTTTTAAATGCAAAAACAATTTAAAAATATATAATGAAAAGAGAATAAGGGATTTAAGAGGCGATTGTTATTAGCACTACACGTTTGGATATTCGCACTACGTTTACTCCTAATTTTCTGCGCCTTTTGAAAATACTCCTTGTACATGCATTTTCAGGAAAAGTGTTCAACACGAAAGTTGTAAATCTCGACGAGATCTACAACTTTTGTGTTGAACACTTTTCCTAAAAATGCATGTACAAGACGTATATTAGGAAATACGCTCAGATTTCACGCCTTTTAGAAATACGCCTTATACATGCATTTTTAGGAAAAATGTTCAACACGAAAGTTGTAAATCTCGTTGAGATCTACAACTTTTGTGTTAAACACTTTTCATAAAAACACATGTACAAGGAGTATTTTCAAAAGGCACAAAAAATTAAGAGTAAATATAGTGCGAATATCCAAAAGTATAGTGCTAATAACAATCGCCTTATTTTATCTAGAATATATAATGCATCATAAGTCTTCTAATATAATATATATTTTGATTGTGAAAATTTTTAAATCATGATAATATCTCTCTCGAGAATTACAATCAACTAACCTTAAGTTTATCGATCAAAATCTTTTTCTAATCCAAACCCCCAAATTGTCATTATGTTTTATGAACCGCTCTATTTGATTTTCCTCCAATCCAAAAGATTTACGTCATTCTATCTCTATGAGTGCATGCAACTCTTCTTACCAATAGCGATCTCATCATATTCACCAAAACCAATTAAAATATGTATATTAAATGATAAACATACACCAAAAACATGTAATCAATGCAATGACAATTCAAAGGTAAGGGTCCGTTGGGGGGTACTTATTTTCATTGGCAAGTTGTTACGATCGCATAAACCGGACCTTAATTAAAATATGTTGAATGGTTCATGCGGTCGTAACAGCTTGATCGGTGAAAATAAGTCCCCCCAAACGAAGCCTAAATCAAAGATTTCTATTCAAAGAGATTATGGCAGCAAAAAGGAATTACATAGAATATTTCATTCAAGACTTCATCACAATCAAGTACTAATACAAATTTAATTACTCATCTTGATGAAAGAATGACAAAAAAAACTTTAACTAAACATGAGATAGAGGCTCCGTTTGGGAGGACTTATTTTCACCGGTCAAGCTGTCACGACCGCATGAACCGAACCTTAATTAAGGTCAGGTTCATGCGGTCGTGACCGCTTGACCGGTGAAAATAAGTCCTCCCAAACAGAGCCAGAATTAAAAGATAAAAACTTACAAATTCAATGAACACTTCAACATGGCAACCCTCCTCATGAGATCAAAACAATTAAAAGATAAAAACTTACAAATTCTATGAACACTTAAGCATGACAAGCCTCTCTCCCTCCCTCCCTCCCTCCCTCTCTATCAAGCCTTTATCACACAATAGTGGAGTCGGCTATATGGATCCTTTGTCGACATTGTACCCTATCTTTAGTCATTACCTCACTAATGCCTATGTACACCATGTCTTCACAATATAATACTCTTAGAAAAAACCAACAAAATCCCAAAATTATAGTAAAATACTCTCTTCTTGAAGCAAATTGAATGAGCAAATAAGCATAGCAGTAGAGATCCTGTCTATGGAACATTAAACCAGGATAGAACATATAAGCATCTTTGATATTACTGAATAGCATCACTAATCATCTAAGCATAAAGGTATACAACAAATTTTCATATACTACTCTGCTAGCGAGTCCTTAGAGGACACGCAAGTCTCGGCGAGGATCGCGCTGGGGTTGCTTTCAAAGCCTTCTTCGAAGAAACACGATTCTTCTTTGCTGTTTCGTGATTTTCCTCGTTTTTTATGTCAGAGCCTGCGAAGAGCGAAAATTTAGACAAATGAAATTACTGAACTTGCTAAGAATTTTGTTTAGGAAGGGTAAAATTATGATGACAAACACAATTACCCATACTGTATTTGCAGGACACCCTTCTCCTTTTCTTGGTTGCTAGTTCATTTCTCTGAGCAGTTGAATCTGTTTCAGATGTTGAATCCACATGAGTGGATATGAATTTCTTACCCTTTACTTCATGACTACCAATTTCATTAGCCTTATTTCCTGTCTCAGTTGACATATCAATATTAGAAGAGCACTTCTTCCTCTGTTTGGTGGGTATTCTGCGCCCTGTCCCAATTGTCAAACCAGGCGATTTCTTTGTTAAAGACCCTTCCATATCTTCATCATCGTTTGAAGAAAGTTCTTCAACCTGAAAACAAGGAGATTTAGAAAACGATCCCTTGTCGAATACCGAGTTTCTTGAATTCGCCGGCTCGGCACCGAGAAATGTAACCTCCGGCTTTATCTGCTGTGAGCGGGTTATCCTCGTGCTGGTGGGGATTTTTGTCTTCTCCCCATTTTCTAAATTTGAATTTTGTGGGATGATAGCTTTGTAGTCTCTAGAAGCTTCCATTTCCTTCTCTTGGTTTGCTGACAAATTCGAAGTACCATGACTGTTTGAAGAAGTGATGGGCGGATTAGTGACCTCTATGCTAGTGTAATCGTCTTTAATTTTGCTGGAATTTGTTGGTAATAATACTCTAATCTGATGATTGCAAGTTGATTTAACAGAATTGGATGTAGCTTCTAAAGCTGAAAGTTCGGTTACTCCAGTACCATCACTCTGCTGTGAATCCTTCAGCTTAAGAAATTCTTCACCGCCAGAGAAATAACAAGACTTTTCGGGAAGTTCATGCACTAATGATGCCAAAGCTGCTCTGGCAGCAAGAGGGGAGAGAACTGGTTTAAGCTCAGTTTCTTCTCTGACTTCTGTTTCAATTTGATTATTGCTCTGACTTCTACTTCTAGTGGTTCTTTTAGAAGAACTTTGTCTGATTTTGGGTGATTTGGATTGCACAAAGGCAGTGCTGGGCTTCTGCTTGATAATATCAGCTGTACCAGGAGAGGTGATTCTATTAAAATTGATGTCCCTCTCTCTCTCTGTCTATCTATTATGCAATCCACCAAACAACTAAAGCAAAGTAATCAGAGAAAGTAATTAAGAAAATGGTACAGTAACAATTATGCAGCATAACTTTCTGAGCTTATCATGATTAGCATGGAAATGTAATTTACTACAACCAAAATACTGTAATCGGTAATAAAACTTATTTTCCTGTGTTGGGAAAACCTACTTGAATTGAAGAATGATTAAAGATGATACAAAATAATCTTCACTCGGATTTCTTTGAGCTCTCGTCGTGGATTAATTTGTCAGTATAGCTTCGACAAAACTATTCTATATGTGACAATCGTTGAAGGTCAAAAGAAACATTGTGAAGCAGCTCGTTTGATCGAATTTAAAACAAGACAACATTCATGAGTTGAAAATAAAAAGTGGGCGAAGAATTTATAGATTCGAGTCATAGAACGTTCTCAATTTTGACACAAGATACTTTGATGATAAGGTATAGAAGAAGAGCACGTAGGCTTCATTTGCTAGGGCATTTGATGTGGTCTCCCGACCTAGATCTGGTGACCGGGCAATGCCAAACAGAAGATGAATACGATCCTCCAAGGTTCGGTGGAACCCGTACTTGTTGATCCGGTCGGTGCTATGGTTGAAGATGGGGGATCACGTGTGAAAACAATTCAGAGTTTAGGGAGAGAGGTAGGCGGGCCAAAGAGTAAACCTGATAAGGAGAGGGAGAAGAAGCCGGCGGATTACTTTTCATGAGCGGTATTGAAAATTGGCGGAAGCCGCACGTCGGGACTGTTAGGGCTTCTTCGGTGGGGTAGAGAGGGAGAGAATTAGAGAGAGAGAGAGATCCTCCATTACTTGGTTTCTTTTCTTTACAAAACATTTGTCCATTGGTTCATATAATAAAAAAATTAAGGTTCCACAAAACGCGCCCCTCACTTGGGCTTAGACGCGCAAGACAAATAAAAATAAGCTTTTGATCATTTTTTAGGGAAAAAAGAGACATAAAAATTAAACTACAGAAGAATATATCCATGAATGCAGCCAACAAAATAGCTGATCCCCTCATGCAGTCGTGGTCGGTGGTCGGCACTGATAAGTACGGCCCCAACGCGAATCGGGCTCGTCATGTGTCGTAACATCACCGCCCTCATCGGAAGACAGCTTGTCCTCAAGCTGGAGTGGAATGTCGACTAAGGGAGCAGGCGGCGGAGGTCCCACGAACAACTTGAGTTGTGAAATGTGAAAGACATTATGAACCCGGGTTCCTGGGGTAGGCCAAAGCGGTAGGCAACGTCCCCAATGCGCTCAGTGATTGGAAAAGGGACAAAGAACTTAGACCCCAACTTGTTGGAGGTCGGCTGCGTGGAAGACACTTGGCGGAAAGGGTGGCGTTACACCCACACCCAATTGCCCATGGCAAGGGTGAGCTCACGATGCCCCCTGTTGTAAGCAACTTTCATACGGTGTTGGGCCTGCAGGAGACGACTCCGGGCTGCATGCACAAATTCATCTCGATTTTCCAATTCTCGGTCAACGGCCGCCAAGCGGGCAGACCTACCTGTATAAGACAAGAGGCGGAGGGGGGGGGGGGGTCCCGGCCATAGATAAGGAAAAACTGGGTGGTCAGCCGCACGGTGTGATAGGCCATGTTGTAACAATATTCTATCCAAGGAAGCTAGCATGGACAATTGCGGGGTCGATCACCGGTGACACACCACAAGTACATCTCCACTGTGCAGTTGACCACCTCGGTCTGTCCATCAGACAGGGAGTGGTATGTCGAAGAGAGGCAAGCTTGGTACCGCTAAGGGCGAACAACTCCTTCCAAAAGTGACTAGTAAACACCTTATCCCGGTCCGAGACAAGAGTTTTTGGCATCCCATATAACCGAAAGATTTCCTAAAAGAAAACTCGTGCCACGTTCTCAGTAACGAGCGGCCGGGTCAATGCGATAAAATGGGCTCCCTTCGAGAATCTGTACACCACCATCAAAATGGACTTTTCGCGTACGGAGGGTAACCCTTCCACAAAATTCATGGAGAGATCCGCCCAAATTTGTGTAGGCACCGGTAGGGACTAAAGCAAACCAACCATAAGGAGATGATCGGTCTTGTTTTGTTGACACACGACGCAGCTGGCAATGAAATCATGGACGTGTCGGCGCATCCCTTTCCAAAAGAATTTTAGGCGGAGGCGTTGGAGAGTGCGGTGAACTCCTTTGTGGCTGCGAGAATGGACATCTTCTAAAATGGTCGGAATGAGGGGAGACGTCTTGTCCACATACATCCGATTGCGGTAAAAAATCAAACCATGGAGAGTTGTCCACTACTGGTCCGTAAGCCCAGTTTCCGCCCGGCGGAGGAGTCCGGCCAAACTGGGGGAGTTCTGGATTTCTTGGCGAAGCATGGAGAGAAGATCTGTCGTTGGAAAGGAAAGGGCGAGGAGGGAGGCGTCGGTTAGCGCGTCCCGGCGGGAAAGGGCATCGGCGGCGTG
Organism: Platanthera guangdongensis; assembly: GCA_039583875.1. Lineage (NCBI taxonomy): Eukaryota > Viridiplantae > Streptophyta > Magnoliopsida > Asparagales > Orchidaceae > Platanthera > Platanthera guangdongensis. Next base: position 622,804 of record CM077155.1, read on the forward strand.
GTTGAGTACACCCGCTTTGTGTTCCACGTGGAAGTCGAAGACGAGAAGTTTACTCACCAATCTTTGTTGTCGCACAGTGGTGAACCGTTGCTCAAGCAAATATTTGAGGCTGTAGTGGTTCGTACCGATGATGATGGGCCGCCCCCATAAATAAGGGCACCAATGTTGCATAGCTTTGGCGAGGTCAATGAGCTCCTGTTCATAAGCGGGAACCTTGCGGTGGTGTATGGCAGTTTGGCGGCTAAAATAGGCTACGGGGTGCCCCTCCTGTTGTAGCACAACACCGTATTTGAGGTCGGAAGCGTCACGGTCCACGAGGAAGGGTATGGTGAAGTCCGATAGACAGAGGACGAGAGCAGAGATCAATGCATCCAGGAGGGAGTGGAGGCATGAGTGGCGACGTATGTCCATGTAAAACTGTTCTTCTTGAGTAGCCCAATCAAGGGGGCGGCGAAGGTGTTGTAATCCTGGATGAAACATTAGTAATATTCTGTGAGGTCCAAAAAACCCCATAAGTCGATGACGGATTGCGGTCGGGGCCACGACGCCACTCCTTGGAGTTTGGTCGGGTCGGCCGATACTCCTGAACTGTCCACGACATGTCCCAAGTAGGTGACTGAAGGCTGGCCGAACGAACACTTTGTAGCCTTAAGAACCAAAGTGTTGTTGGAGGACAGCATGGAGTTGTTGGAGACGCTCCGCCCAAGTTTTGCTATACACAAGAATATCGTCAAAGAAAGCAAAAACTGACTTGCGAGAAGTGGGTAGAATACCTCATTCATCAAGGCTTGAAAGGTAAAAGGGGCGTTCGTTAGGCCGAACAGCATAACCAAGAATTCAAAATGACTGTGATGTGTGCAAAAAGTAGACTTATCCACGTCCACATCCGCCATCCGAACCTGATGATAACCCCAAAATAAATCGAGCTTGGTGAAGAAGCGCGCCCCATGGAGCTCATCAAGAAGTTCCTCCGCCACAGGAATGGGGAACTTGTCCTTGACCGTGATGGCATTTAATGCACGATAATCCAAGCACATGCGTCATGAACTGTCTTGCTTGTGCATCATTAGTACCGGGGATGGGAAGGGGGAGACGCTACATCGAATGAGGCCTTGTTGGAGGAGGAGATCACATTGCCACTCGATCTCGTCCTTTTGGAGAAAAAGGATAGCGTTACGGTCACACCACCACCGGAGCCGCAGCTGGAAGGAGGCAAATGCAATGGTCCTAGCGACGTCGCGGCGGAAGGCCCAAGCGTGGCTAAATATGTCGGCGAAGGACTGTAGCAGGTGCGCCAGATCTGGAGGGTGGTCATCCGGCTGGCGGTTTGGAGCTGGCAGAGGCTCTGTGTGAACCAAGAAAGAAGAGCGAAATGTCCCGGAGCCTGTCCCTGCCACTGTATCAAATGAGAGTCTGCATGCCATGAGATGAAGAAACAATCAAAATCCCATGTGAGGGGTCCTAAGGTGCGCAGCCAACCGACACCCAACACGATGTCAAACCCCCAGAGATCCACTACGAAGAAATCGGTCTGGGATGTGTAGTCGTCCACAGTAAAGTCTACGCGTCGACAGACGCCCGGGCCCATCATGTGCTGGTTGTTTGCCACCACCACCTTGACGTGGCTACGAACAACGTACGGGAGGCAAAGTCGGAGGGCTCTGTCTTGTCGGATGAAACCATGGGTACTTCCCATATCCGTGAGGGCTAAGAGTGGCGTGCCCGCCACGTCCACGTACATCTGAATAGTACATCCTTCTTGCGGCCCCGCCAAGGCATGAAGGGAGAGCTGCGGTGTGCCAGAGTCGTCGAACTCATCATCTTCCTCCTCAGGTGGGTTGTCGACTTCCAACCAAAATAACTGCTTGCATTAATGGTTAGGTGTGTAGGGTTCATCAGAATTGAAACATAATCCCTTTTCGCAGCGAGCGGCCATTTCCGATCCAGACAGGTGGCGGCAGAAAGGGGGTCGTGGAGGTTCCTCTCCACCTGTGGTCCTGGGGGTCAAAGAAGCGGCTGGTGGTCATGGGCCAAAAAAATCACGGCGGCCTAGAGGCGGTCGGTGGAGTGCTAGTCGACGCTCGCACGCACGGACAGGGATCATAGCTGTCAATAGATCTGGTGGTTTCTGAAATTCCACGTCCCAGCGTAGCCATTCAGGTAAACCGGCCGTAAAAATAGGGGCCTGCTGCGAAGGTAATACTGAAGTGGCACGGGAGAGCAACAACTGAAATTGTTCTAAATATGTGTCGATGGAGCCGGTGTGCTTGAGGGCGATGAGGTTGCTGAGAGGGTTGCCCAGTATGGCCGGTCCAAAGCGGAGGGAGCATGCAACCCGAAAATCCTCCCAAGAGGCGTTGGGTTGTTTGCGGAGGAGTTAGGTGACCCACAGTTGTGCTGGCCCTAGTAGGTGGAACGAGGCGAGTCTCACTCGTTCCTCGTTTGGGGTATGTTGATGGGTGAAGAAAAACTCGCAGTGCGTGAGCCACGGGAGGGGGTCTTCACAACCTTCATAAATCGGAAAGTCCATTCGAATAGAGCGAGGGAAGTAGGAATTGTCCCCACGAGGAGCTGAGTCGACCCGACTAGTAGTCGGAGATGCTGCTTGTGCTGGAAACGGCGGTGGCGAAATACCCTTAATGGAGTCCAAACGCGTGTTGAGGGCTTCCATCTTGTCATTTTGGGTGGCGAGCATAGCTTGGAAAAGCTCCATGACTTGGGTGAGGGAGGGACCCCCTTGGGCCATGGCTGGTGGTAGCGATAGAGGTGCATTTGGTGCAGGCAAGAGTCCGACAGTGGAAGGGTGGCGGGTTGGCGGCGCGATCCGGCGAGAGAGGCCCAGTAGGTGCCGGCAAGAGAAATACCAGCATGTGGCTTTGATACAAAGTTGATGTGGTCTCCCGACCTAGATCTGGTGACTAGGTCATGGGTTGGATTCGGTCGGTGCTATGGTTGAAGATGGGAGATCACGTGTGAAAATGAGAGAGGAAGAGAGAGAGAGGTAGGCGGGAAAGAGGAAGATAGGGAGAGGGAGAAGAAGCCGGTGGAACCCGAACGGTAGAATCGGCGGAAGCAGCACGTCGGGGCTGCTAGGGCTTCTTTGGTGGGGTAGATAGGGAGAGGGAGAGAATTAGAGAGAGAAAGGAAGGAGGAAACTAATTCATTCCCAAACCATTTGTCCATCCGGTTCAACAAAACGCGTCCCCCATTTGGGCTTAGACATGTGGGACAAATAAAAACATCATTACGATATAAAAATTAAAACATAAACGCAGCCAACAAAATAGTTGATCCCCTCATGCGGTCGTGGTCGGTGGTTGGTGCTGATAAGTGCGTCCCCAATGCAGAACAGGCTTGTCAATGGTCGTAACAGCATTCTCACACCGGTGTGGGAAACCGCGGCCACAAAGCGGAAAAACAAACGCCCAAGCGGGCGGGTGGCGGCATTCGCTCCCGCAAACCTTCGCAAAAGCCGGGAAACCACCCCATCTTCAACCTCACCCGGGCACCTCCGGTTGCTCCCTCCACCTTTCCAAATGAAGCCTTAGAATAATACGTATAGGAAGGGCTGAAAGATTGATCAAGTTCTCTGTTATAATTGAGCCTATTAGTTGAGCACAAGTAGAATCGTCTGCCAATAATTGTCAACCGGCCATCTAATCATCAGCTTCAAGCAGTAGTAGGTAATAGCTGAACGGATTTGTAAAGCGAAATTGCCAAGCTGCTTGCTTAGTCATCAACAGATTATTGAAGGTGAGCACTTGTGGATCCCACCGCCGGTCTGCTGACGTACACACCCCAACCCGCTCTCTTGGGTCCCACAAGGAAATCCCAGGCGGGTTGTTGATGTCGGGATTTGAACCCCCGACCTCCTTTTAAGAAGGCTTTAGCCTATACTCTGGTACCCAACTAACCTCCTTGAGGTCAGGGTTTAAAGCCTTCTTATAAAGGAGGTCGAGGGTTCAAACCCTGACCTCAACAACCACTCTGGGATTTCCCTGTGGAACCCAAGAGAGCGTGTTGGTGTGTACGGTCTGCAGACCGGCAGTGGGACCTAAAAGGACTCACCTTCAACAAAAGTGCAGCTCGATACCAACATGTTCACAAAAACTTAACAAGCCGACAATGGTAGAATGAGGTCCATTATTGGTGACAATAGTCATTGGGATTCCGTGTTAATACGCGATTTCCCCCCATATAATTTTTTTGACAATTTAAGTCGTGGTCTTCGCTAACGTCCTAGTCTCGATCCATTTGCTAAAGTAATTAATCATTACAAGAATGAAACGTCGTTGTTCACTTGCCATGAGTAACGGGTCGATAAGATCCAATCCTCAAATTGCAAATTGCCAAGGGGTTATGATAGAGCGCAGCTACTAAGAAGGCTAAAGTTACAGAGGTGCGAACGTCTAGCACTTTAAACATGTCCTGGCATATTCATCACAATCTTTCTTCATGGTTGGCCAGAAGTAGCCTTACGGAGAATCCTCTTCTCAAGCGTCCTGGCACCCGAGTGATTCCGACATTCACCATAATGAATTTCTTACAAGATCTTCAAAACTTCTTCCTCTAACACGCACCTTGCCAGAGGTGAAAAATGTTCTACGATGGGGAACTCCCAAGGGGAGGCAGTAATGTGCAGCTTTGAGTCAACACCTCCGCTTATTAGTCATTCAGGGATGGAACTTTCTAGTTGGAACTTTCTAGTTGTAAAGTCGTAGATGAAGGGGGTCTACCCATGACAAGCGTTGATCAATCTCCATAACTTCTACTTCCTTAACAGATGGGTGAAAAAGCTCAGTATGGTTCCCCCTGAAGGGCGACTGTATTTTGCTAGCTCATCGACTTCGGCATTTTCTTCCCGCGGTATATGTTGAATGTTTAAGGTACGGAAATCGGTGATTCTCTGTTTAGTCACTAACTGATACTTCTTCAAGATGGGCTCTTTGGTTTCAAAAACCCGGTTTACAAGCGACACCATGACCAGAGAGTCTATCCTGACTTTGATATCTTCAGTACCGAGCTCTCGAGCGAAACCTAAACAACTTATGAGGGATTCGTACTCCGCTTGGTTGATCTGGTGATATAACTCAAGGTGAACGGATGTTCGAAGTTCATTCTGAACCTAAAAGAAAGAGATGATAAGAGATCACATCGTTGGGAAATGAAATTTAATGCCTTATTCAGCTTCAATGTCGTTCGGGCTAATCAAGACAACTCCAATGCCAGATGAGTTCTTATCGTACACGCCATCTATGAACATAGTCTAGCATAGCTAGGTAGAGATCCCCCGCTTGCGGATGCTCTATTCAAAAAAATCAATGATGAAGTATGCAAGGACTTGGGCCTTAATTGCCATTTTTGGGACAGGTTATGTCGAACACTCTGAGCTCAATAGAACACTTGACTAGCCTTCCTGAATGCTCGGGATTCTCTAGGATAGACCTCAACAGGTGATTGGTTACTACTTGAATGGGATGAGCCTAGAAGTAGGGGTGAAGTCTTTGTGTTGATACTACCGAGGCCAATGTTAATTTCTCCAGAATTGGATAGCGCGTTTCAGCTCTTCTCAGCACATGGCTGACATAATGAATAGAAAACTGCTTGTTCCCCTTGTTTCAGACTATAACGGAGCTGATGGCCGCAATACCAACTCCGAGATACAGAAACAAATCTTCTGATTGATGAGAACATTGAAGGAGAAGGGTTATCGTCAGCTGATGCTTCAACTCTTCAAAATCCTTATTGCACTCTTCCATTCATTCAAACTTGATTCTGTTGGCATTACCATGGTGATCTGGAAGTGATCAAACATGTGGCATCACTATCAATGCAATATGAGCCTATGGGGTCGCACATAAGAGCTCTTGAGAAGTTGGAAAGGTTTGTGTTGGTCTTGCTCATATGTGATATGAGTGAAGGACCAAGTCTATGACGTTTTGGATATGAAGGAATTTCATTCCGGGACCTGTATTGTGAATATGGGTCATCAGGTAAGTTATCGGAAGAAAGCTAAGGGAAATTCGTTGAGTATGGACGAGACGTTTCGACGAATGGTCTAGATTCGTCGAGTATCGTCATGACATCTCAATGCTTCCATCTTAGATTCGTCGAGTATCGTCGAAACAACTCAACGATTCGTCGAGTATCGTCGAGACATCTCAACGCTTCTGTTTTGGATTCGTCGAGTATTGTCATGACAGATTCGACGAGTTAGACCTCGATTCGTAGTATATCGCCTTGATACCCAGACGATTTACCCTGTGTCGATTCGTCGAATATTCATGTGTTAACTCGACGAATAGTTTGAATCGTCGAATATCAACATGATACTCGACGAATTCTGTTTCGACCGGTTTATTTCCTCTAAGTCTGGTTCGGCTGGTCTGCGGTTTAATGGTCTGGTTCGGTAGCCTGTATAAATAGGATTTATACAGAAAGCCCGATAAGTGACTGTTCATTCTTGACCTAGTCGAGCGACGGCCTTCTCCTTCCCGACGACGGAAGTGTTCCGCAAGTCGCTGATCGCCGCTCGCCGCCGCTGACCACCCGACCTGCAACCGTCGCAGGAAAACGTTTCTTGTGCGTCGGATTCGTCTTTACCGCCTCTCTTTGAACGGATCTAGTAGTCCGTGGAGACGTTGAGGGCAAACTGAATTCTGACCTAGATCTTTTGCGACAAGAGTCTAGGGTTCTCCGTGCTCGTGTGGATATCGGTAGAGGCGTGGACACTATTCTACGCTCGGAACTTTAGCCGTTGTCGTTCGTTGTAATTATTCAGAGCACCTTGGTTGAGTTTTGACTCAATCCCGCAAAGATAATTTTTTTTCACCGCATTTACCTCTTGATTAATGTGCATCGCTAGATCCGAACTCTTTTGGGTTTTCTTATTCAATTTCCGCTATGTGCACAAGTGTTGTGCCATCCTAGCAAAACCAAACAGATTCCTCCACAGAGAATTCTGAAGAACGGAGCACACTTGTCCCTGGAATGAATGATGAATCGTCTTAGCCCTGCGATTCTTCCTGCTAACTACTGAACTTTCTTTGGATTTCTAGGAACTATCATGCTCAGGATAGCCCTTACTTTGTCTGGACTGGGCTCAAGACCTTGAGGCGTAAGAAGGTGACCAAGAAATTTCATCGTGCTTCAAAAACACATTTGGCTGAAGTCAACCTCATGTTATACTTGCAAAGAGTAGAGAACGTCTCCAACAAGTCACAAACATGATCCTTATAATTATGGCTCTTGATAAGGAGTTCGTCAACATTAACATCTAAATTGCTACTCTTATCACGTTTGGATACATGATCCATCATCCTTTAATATGTTGCATCAGCGTTCTTCAAGCCAAAAGGCATAACGCGATAATAATAGCATCTTTCAATTGAGATGAACGTTGTGTGAGGAATATCAGATGTATGCATTTGTATCTGATGATACCCCAAGAATACATCAAAGAAACTCGTGATAGAAAACCCAACAGCAGAATCCACTAGGGAGTCTATCCGAGGCAGAGGGTAACAATATTTACGGAATATTTTATTGAGTCTTGTGAAATCAAAACACATTCTCCACTTATTGACAATATTTTTGTTAGAAAGAGAGAATAAAAAAATATAAGAGTGTAATTTATTTCTCTAATTTATAGAAATTATAACGGACTCACAAATTTAACCCACGATGTGGGACTAAACTCAACCATACATAAATATCTAATTATTAATAACTTTAACACTCCCCCTCAATCTAGAGGGAAAACCTCCAGCTTGGACACAACATAGAATGAGAGGTAAAAGTGGTTGGCAACGTGAAACAAAAATTACAGCCACTGAGGCCCACTTGTATGTCACCAAGGATACTTCAATCGGGCATAAGTCACGCGACGTTGGTCCCAAACTGACCATGATAACGCTAGATGCTCCCGTAGCTGAAACTAGGTCAACAACAAAGGTCAAACCAACCCTACCTACAACGACAACACTCAAGCCTTTATCCCACTATAGTGGGGTCGGCTATATGGATCTTTTGTCGTCATTGTGCCCTATGTTTTGTCATAATCTCACTAATGCCTAAGTACATCACGCTATATGCTCCCGTAGCTGAAACTAGGTCAACCAACAAAGGCCAAACCAACACTACCTAATCGAAGAAAAATATGGGGAGACAAACAACAGACGAAATATGTTTGGAGGTCATGTGTGACTAAGGAAGGAGTCGAGAAAGTGGCATCTGAGTCGTTATCACAAACACTCCCCCTCACGTGGATCATGTGCATGAAGGCATAGGCTACGCCTGGAGGCCAAGGTACCAGATGATACGCCTGGAGGCCGCCGTTGCTACGCGCTACCGGGCCTTGTTCTGGCGGGAGGTCAAGGTACCAGATGATCCGGCCATCGCATGGTACACGAGCTTGAGGGAAAGCTCGTTTGAAGGACTGATGAAGTGTTACGGATCTGCCTTAAGTTATTATTATCGTTATTATTTAATTATATGTTGCGTCGTGTTTATTTAGTAACGTCGTATCGAGTTGTGTTGTATCGAGTCTTGTCGTAGCGTTTAGGTGTTTTAATATTTTGATGTGTTTTGTTATTTACAATTGTGTCATTGGCGCATATATATAGGGCCTTTGGGGTCTTGTAATGGTTATGAAATAATGAATTTGGTGTTTCCTTTATCTCTCTACTTTCCTCTCTCTCTCTAATCATCCCTCCTCCCTCCTAGGATTTTGTCTCTCCCTCACCTCCGCTGGCCCCTCCACTCGCTAGATTCCTCCTAAAATTTATCTGTGATCTTATCACTTATTGTCAAAAGACTTGGTGGTTCTGAAAATCCCTTTAGTAAAAGATTTAGTAGATTGATTCTTCAAGTCTCCTTAGCAAAAGACTTTAGCCATTTGTGGATAGTTGAATCTTAACTTTAGTAGAATCTTACCTTGGGTAGAAGAGAGGATATACCAAATTCAAGGGGAACCTCTATAAAAGCTTCTTGTGTCGTCTAGATGAATTGCTCTATAATTTATATTTAATTTTCTATTATTTATTTATTGTTTTATATAATCATTGAATCTGTGATTGATTGTGAAAAGAAATTTTAAATACTTTATTCACCTCATCTAGGGTGATTCTCGGTTTGTTTTCCGCACTTTTACTATTGTTATGTGTTTGGTATGCTAATAGTAAATCATTATCATCTTAAACAACCAACCTTGGTTTAATTTGCATGACAAGAGTAACCTAGAGACAAGAGTAACCTAGAAAAAACCTCTTCGAGGATAAAAACTCTACTTTTATGGGATTTTCTTTTATTTTTCTATTGTTTCTCTCTCATCTGCCGATCGTCGACCAACTCTCGCCAATCGCTAATCGACCCCGTCTCGCATGTTGATTGCCCGCCATGGCCCCCGACCCCGATCGCAGATTCTTCTTCATCCTGTTATCTTGAGCACCTTTCATTGTCAGAATGTCAGCTCAATCCCCAACTACCATCTGCCTTTTGCCGACCGTTGATCGTTGGTATTTTTCTCTGATTGGACCTTTCGACCAATCAAAAGTTTTTGTTTCTTCCATCCTTCTCTAAATCTCTTTGAGTATTTAAAGTATTCATCATTTTGTGATCTCCTTTGCGCTCATAGAACCTTATGTTGCTTTCTCTCATTCTCTTCCTTCAAACTTTCTCGTGTCAATTACTCGCTCACTTAATAATAAAGAGCATCAACTTTGGAATTGAGGCTGATCTTAGCTTATTCTCTTCTGCGGATTTGAAGTTTCATGCAGTAGTTGATTTGATGAAGGAAGCAGGAATGGGGTTCCTCCTCCAAAAAAGGACAAAGATCTTTGTTTCTGAGTTGTTGCAGTTGTTCTCCTCCCTCCAGATTCAGAATGGGACACTAGTTTGTAGTGTAACTGGAGTGGAGATCTCCATCTCTCCCTCCTCCTTGAGGAATCACCATCAGTTGGACACTGATGATGCGGAATTTGACGAAATCTCTTCTGGAGAGAATGCATAGGCAAGGTAGCTCATGAACTATGTCGAAGACAGGCCAACAAACATCATGGTGATGTACTTCTGGAAGTGTACAAGCTGTTAGCAGAAATAATGGACAAAAGGTTCCTCAGCAAGAAATCAGCTTATGATGCAATTAGTCAGGATCTTCTGAAGTTCATGGCAGTAGTAATTTTGAAGAAGAAAGTGAACGAGCCATGCATTCTCTTTGCCCAACTAAATTCTAAGCACAGGGAAAAGAGCTCTGTAGGATTCTCTCTTTGTACCTCTCCCTTACTCACCCTTCTCTCCTTACCTCTCCTGGGAAAGGGCAATGAATAGTGGCAAAATCCTATCCACTATGATTCTGTAATTATACAAGAAGGTAATTCTCAAGCCTTCTTCCTCTAGGGCAACCCCCTCTGTCATCCCATCCGCTTCAGCAACTCTCACAACAGCAGCTCCTACCATCACAGCCCCTACTGCCACCTTCACCTTCATTTCCATTGTCAACATCCATATCCCCTATCTACACAGCCATTACCATCTCAACCAACACTCCTATTACCACCACTACCTTCAACAACAATTCCAACCACTGCACATTCTCACCTCCCTTAAAGGTAAATCATTCAACTTGTTCGACCTTCCCACTAATGATTTGATAGACCATGCTTAAAATGCACTAACTTTGTATAGAGCATATTGTATAATTGTCCCGAATTGAAGCTGTCAAGAAAAAGACAACAAGATGCGGTGAAAATTGGTGTCCATGAAGAATCGCCGACCGATAGTTGGCGATCACCAAACGGATGTCCGAAAGCCTACCGGGCATTTGACGATCGAAGACTCAATCGCCGGCTGGATGTCCGGTCGTCGACCGGGCATTCGCCGACCAAAGACCCGAACACCGTCCGAGCTCAAGTTCATTCCTTCAGCGCTCGTTGACTGAAGACCTGTTCGCCGACCGCATTAAGCTTTTTCATTGTCCATTCGCCGATCAGAATCAAGAATCGCCGACCGCTGATCTTCTCCTCACAGCGGTCCCAAAGACATTCCCTTACAACTAACCGAATGAAGATTTGTGATCGTCGTTCGCCGACCGTGAAATCAGTGATTGTCGGCTGAGCTTGATTGAAAGACTCTGAAGCCCTTTCAAAGGCAATGCTATCCTGAAAAGACTGTGAAAGAGAGGACTACTCGATTTATTGGGAAACCTCTATAAAAATCTCTCCCTTCTGATGGTTGGATTTTTAATTCTGTCATTTATTTTATTTTTATTGTGATTCTTGCGTTATGATTTTGTGTGATTTTTGAAGGAATTTTTAATGCTCTATTCACCCAACCCTCTAGAGAAATACTTAGCTCTCTTTCCACACTTTCAGTAAGAAAGGAAAAAGGAATTTAGTATGTTGATTGAAGGAGAGTTTGTATGGATTGAAAATAGGATCCCAATAAATAATATAAGAAGTTTGAGTCATTTAGGCTACACCAATACTAAAGTACTTGTTCATGAAATACTTTGATAACAAGGACTTTGTGATTCTCTTGCGTGTGGATGATATGTTATTGATGAGCCTGAATCCCACAAGTATAGCAAAGTTGAATCGTCACATAAGCACACATTTTATTTGAAGGATTTGGGCACAACAAAGACCATTCCAAGGATACTAATTAGTCTAATAGTCCATTATGCTACAGTTATCACTGGAGAAGTGCAGCAGTAAAGTACGTCAAAGGCTCAGTATGGATAGTTCAACAAAGTACGCCCAATGCTTACAGCTGATTTAAAGCTTAGTTAATTGCAGTATGGCGAAGTTTGCTTTCCTATAGTGCTTTATTGGTTTTTGTGCGTTGTTCACGTTATTTAGCCATCACAGATTCTAATGAGTCAAGAATTATTTACTGCATATGCCCATTCTCATTTTGTGGAAGTATACAATTTAGTAGCATTTCAAATAATTAAACAAGATTTTGGTGTAACCTGGTAAAATCTGATTTTGACATATATTTGGATATAACAATTGGTACATCTGACTCAATATTGGCCGGCCAATGATCTGATTCCCTAACCACAACTTGGAGGTTCTAGAGAATAAGAAAAGTGAGCTTGAGAAAAAAAATTCTTAAATTTGTTTGTGTGCAACTTAACTAACGGTGATGAAAAGCAACTAATTTTGCTCAGAGATAGGAATGCTTCAAATAATGATAAAGAAGATTTAGCGTGCAACTTAAGCCTAATGAGGTAACACAATAAGTAGTTTTAGAGTTTCATATGTTCTGGTTGTTTATATTTTGAAGATACATGGTTGAAAATCTTTGCAAACTCGTTGAGAATTTGAAAAACTAAAAGGCCTTTTCATTTCTATCTTAACTTGCACGTACACTATATATTTAGATCACAGCGTTTCTTCACAAGTACAATATCTAACTGCTTTATTTAGGAGAAAGTGGAACCAACACTAGGATAATGATGATGAGAACATGTGATAAGAAGTTGAAATGAAAAAAAAAACACTTTTGTTGGAGAAACTGTTAAAAAGCAAAAAAAAACCATTTACCACTCTTTGCATCTATAAAAAGATTTGTAAAAGATGTTATTGGTCCATCAACCAGCTTGCTGATCTCTTCAACTTGTTTTTCCAGTATTCCAACAAACTCCGCTTCACATGAACTTTCTTCTGTAAAAGAAAGGATTGAAGGAGATCCACCTCCATTCTTAGAACTCAATGCTTTCACGAAACTGGAAAAGATCGGGTGCTCATCAATGCTTCTATCAGAAAATCTATGAATGGACATGGAAGGAACAGTGACAATTTCCCCTTTCAACCCAGAATTAAGCCATTTTACTTCAAATGTACATCTACAGTGCACCCGCTTTGAGTGTTTCACTCTTTTTGCCTGTAAAGCACAAAGTGAAGGGTGACAAAAAAACAAGCAGTAAGCACTAGCAGAAATATCAGTCATTAAGGCTTCGTTTGGTGCGGCTTATTTGCCCCGGTGAGTTTGGTCAAAAAGACCATTATTATATAATGTATGTTTGGCAAGACAAAGGTTATGACCGCTATGAAGAAAATCTCTAAATTTCATGAAAATGTTATAGATGTGTAGAATAGTGTTCAACAACATTTACTAGAATGATTTAAGTCATCAAATAGGTTGTGCAAATCTATTTTACTACAAATCAGGAGCATCATGACATCATCATCGTTATTATCCTCATGACTACTTCATTTCTTCTTTAAAATTGTTATCAGTCATCAATTCATGTCAAGGTTTATTTTTAGAGTTTACTATACGTTTTGTTAAGCTTTTTTCATTACTAAACATATATGTCATTTTAATAAGGGCGAAATATTGAAGTGCAACTATTAAAGTGCAGTTTTGGGAAGACTTAGATGTTTTAGTAAGGAAAATCTCACAAAAAGAGAAGATTTTCATAGGAGGTGACTTAAGTGGACATTTTAGGAAGGAAAATGTAAATTATATATTCGTTCATGGAGGATTTGGATATGAAGAAAGAAATCAAGAAGGACGGATCATTTTAGACTTTGTTGTAGCACATGAGTTAAGTGTGACAAATATGTTTTTCATAAAGAGAGAAGAACATTAAATTGCATTTAAAAATGGACCAAAGAAGTCACAAATTTATTATTTTATGACTCGAAAAATGGATAAAATGATTTGTAAGGATTACAAAGTCATACCAGAAGAAAGTTTGACAACACAACATAGGTTAGTGGTGTTAGACATACAAATTAAATATAATAAATTTAACACAAGAACAAAAATGTGCCCAAAAATTCGGTGATGAAACTTGATTGAAAAAACAGGTTGCTTTCAAGACAGCAGTTATGGAACAACTAGTTGATGACCCTTATGTTGACCCTAGTGTCTCTTGGGAAGTTATGTCTTCACATTTAGTGATAAGTAGAAAGAACGTACTTGCAGTATCAAAAGAATGTGCGCCCCAAATAAAGAATCTTGATGGTGGAAAGAGGAAGTGCAAGATAAAGTGAGGCAAAGAGGGCAAGTTATAAATCACTCTACACTTGTAGAAATGATGAAAATTTAGTCAGGTATAAAGTCACCAAAACAGAAGCTAAACCTGGAGTAAATAAAGCAAGCAATACTTTGGTGTTTATTGTTCGTGGATGATATCATTTTGGTCGATGAGGCGCGTGAGGGTGTAAACTCAAAACTTGAATATTAATGAGACACTTTAGAAAAGAATGGTTTTAGGTTGAGCAGGGCAAAGACGGCATATATGGAGCTTAAATTTAGCAATGCAAGAAGAGTGGATGACTTCGTCATTAAATTGGGTGATCAAGATATTTCTCGTAGTGAGTGTTTTAAATATCTCGGATTGATAGTTCAAAAGGACGGAGGTATTGATAAAGATGTGACACAGATTTCAAGCGGGTTGGTTGAAGTGGAGAGGCGCGACAGAGATCTTATGTGGTCGTAAGATACCATTAAAACTTAAGGGTAAGTTTTACCGTACTGCAATTAGACTAGTGATGCTCTATGGTTCTGACTGTTGGGCAGTGAATTGTGTACATGAGCAAAATATGGCAGTTGCGGAGATGAGAATGCTTAGGTGGATTTGTGGACACACGAGACTGAATAAAATTAGGAATGAATGTATCAGGGATAAGACAGGAGTAGCACCAATTGCAGAGAAGATGCGAGAAGCCCGACTAAGATGGTTTGGAATGAAACTATAAGGATAGACCAATAAATACTTGAAATGAAACTATAAGGATAGACCAATAAATACTTGAAATAAAACTATAAGGAAAAACATGATGTACTTAGGCATTAGTGAGATTATGACAAAAGATAGGGCACAATGGCGACAAAGGATCCATATAGCCGACCCCACTATAGTGGGATAAAGGCTTGAGTGTTGTTGTTGTTGTAATAAGGGAGAAATAAAAGGCAATAACTATATGCAGTCCGACTTCAGCTATGTGCAGGCCGTATAATTTCATAACAGTTATGTGCAAGCCAAGGCCTATACGTGTTCACAGCAACCTATGATTTTTTAGATTGGTCTGTATTTATCTTTGGCCATATAGCCGATCCCACATATTGGGATAAAGGCTTGAGTGTTGTTGTTGTTGTCTGTATTTATCCTTGTACTGCACATAGACAAAAATGTCCGGCATATAACATCACAAAATGGGAAAACAACAAACCTTTTCACATTATATCTACAAATTATACATACCTGCTCTATGGTAGCATCAACGAACAGACTTTTAGATTGAGCTTTCTGCAAAGCAAGAACGCAATCCCCTTCCTTGATATTAGTGCATTCATCACCCTGTAGAGGAGTTGAACGAAATCGCAAACGTGATAAAGCATCCTCTTTGTTATATAACAAATCCTCATCACCATTTCCAAATCCACTATAATGCCAACATTTGGATCATCAGAGCTGCTGCATACACTTCAATTAGAGATATAATGCATGAATTAAATGAACTAAACATCTGAATTGTTATAGCAGCAGTACTCATAACACAAACAAACTTCATTTGTAGATCATGATAGCAGCAAAGAATAATTAACTAATCAATAACTCTTCAGCTCCAGAAACAGTAAGAAAGGAATCAAAGTCTACAGAACATAGATGGTGCATTTAGAGAGCTCAGATTCACTTAAAAGCTCGTCGATCAGAAGGGGCGAGTTAGAAAAATCGAGTGCGAAGTGGAAAATGGGGAGGAACCTTAGAGAGATGCAGCAAGGCCGCCATGAGCAATCGTCCTTTCGCATCGCCTCAAGCTCGCTGAAATCCAGCTTGGTCGCTGCCATTGCTAGGTCGATCTTGAGCTCAGCTCGTCAAATCGAAGAAAGATGGCCAGGAGGAAATCTGAATTCCTCCATTATTGCTCCCGGCGATCAGTGGTTAGAACTGAGAAGTAGAAGATGGGGGAAAGTGTTGTTGGGCATTGGGGGAAAAAAACTGGCACGTGCGAGCATTGTTGCATCCTCATCCTCGGATTTCGTGCCATCATGTGTGTGATCTCCACTCCAGATTAATTTGTGATTGATTTAACGAGTTCATTAATGGAGGGCGTTGTTATCTGTACCGCAGTTTTGGCTATTCGCAACGCACTTTTTATTAATATTTCATACCTTTTGTAAATACGACTTGTACATGCATTTTTAGGAAAAGTGTTCATCACAAAAGTTGTAGATCTCGACGAGATCTACAATTTTCGTGTTGAACACTTTTCCTAAAAATGCATGTATAAGGCGTACTTTGGAAATACGCCCAGATTTTTCGTCTTTTTGAAATATGTCATGTACATGCATTTTTAGGAAAAGTGTTCAACAGGAAAGTTGTAGATCTCATCGAGATTTACAACTTTCCTGATGAACACTTTTCCTAAAAATGCATGTACAAGACGTATTTCCAAAAGGCGCGCAAAATTAGGAGAAAGTGCGGTGCGAGTAGCCAAAACTGCGGTGCGGATATCAGCGTCTCTCATCCTTTTATATTTTTTGCACGTGCATTGTGTTAATCATTCGCATCCTTGGATTATGTTCCATCATCATAGATCTCGTACCATCCATCCATCCTCATCATCAATTCTCGACGCCCTGAATATCGGGATCCTCTCCATTTGATATTATTTATTTTACAATTTGTGATTAATACGACGGGTTCACTAAACTCCTCATTTAATATATTTTTCCTTTAATAAAAAAATTATACACATTTAGACAAAAGTGAATCAATCATTACCATAAAAATGGGCCTCCATTTAGGGTCCCAAATGAAGAGGATTCTCATCAGTGCCCTTATTGATGTGATTCCCAAACTCGTCGCTCATACTCCAAAGATCGCCACACATGCTTCCATGTAGGTCTGTGCTCTCAAGTGTATTTATAGTTGGTATTCCGCGCCTCGACTATCCTAATTTCTTTAGGTCATTAGTTAAGATGAGTTCCTATTTTGTGTTACGAGAGATAGTGCTTGAAGGAGGGGCCTCCATTGCGATCGCGATAGAATCATGGACACGGCGATGCCATAATGCAGACAACACTCATGCCGCTCGTATCCCCCTGAGGGCAGTCATGTCGAAGGACTACAGTCGTGGGCACAGGAGCTGCAAGTGTCGGGAGTAGAGCTGTCACTTAAAACCAAAAACCACAAACCGAACCGGAACCGAATCGGAACCGCAGAGAACCAGACTGAACCGTTCACAAATTATTTGGGTTCCGGTTTGAATTTTGGAACCGTGTACAACATTGGTCCGGGTGTGGTTCTTACATTTTATTATCCAGACCGGAACCGGAACCGGGAACCGCAACATTCACGTCTCAAGCGGTTTCAAGATTTTTAGACCCGATCCGAACCGGACCAATGTTGTACATCGGTTGAGCATACCGACGAGACGTGCGCAAGCCAACTAGACGTTGTGGCCAGTCTACACGCTTATAAAGCCGATGAATATTATCTCACTGATCGTGGAAAAGACCGTCGAGAAGTGCATAACATAATTATTTCTATTTCGATATTCTTTTGAATTTGCAGCCCTCTTTTATTTCATTCCGCCAAGTTTGATTTTGGTTTTAGTTGAAACTGATTGGAACTGGACCGAACCACATGGAA
Organism: Platanthera guangdongensis; assembly: GCA_039583875.1. NCBI lineage: Eukaryota > Viridiplantae > Streptophyta > Magnoliopsida > Asparagales > Orchidaceae > Platanthera > Platanthera guangdongensis. The sequence goes on from CM077155.1 coordinate 640,415, forward strand.
CCGGACCGAACCGTTAGTGACTGATTTGGTTTGGTTCTTGTTGAACCGTAACCGGAACCGCAGACACGACGGTTCCAAAAATTAAGCTGGAACCGGAACCGGTCAAACCAGATAATGTTTTGGTTCTAATTAGAAGAACCGTTACCTTAGTGGTTCGGTTCATGGTTTTAGTAGAACCAGAACCGAACCAGAACCGTGACAGCTCTAGTCGGGAGTGTCATCGCTGTAAGACCCCCTCCCCCCTTACCAAGGAGGCTACCGGGTCTTATGCCCAGAACCGCCGTCTTACGGTGGCACTAACTCACGGGTTAGTCGACACCGCAACACGCCGATTCTGCTGGCTAGTACGATCATTTAACCTGTATGTCAATATGAGAAGAAAAAGTAAAGCAGTATATAAATCCACCAGTCCACAAGTCACATAGTACAATCATATAAATGAAATGAAAAGTACACCAATATAGTCCACAGAAGAGTACAAAAGAAAGAGTAATAAGGGCTTATGCCCGGTACATCAAAACCACTCTCTCTCACAAATAAAAGCGGAAGTTACACTAATACATCAAATCTCGTCCCACCTGAGGACGCGCAGTAGTGGTAGTAGCCTGCTGAAGCGGTATCTGCTCCTCAAGTCCTGCCTCCTCGACGTGCTGGTGCTCCATCTCCACGGACTCCTAAAAATAGTTTGGTCACCGACCATTAGTCAAAAAGACTAAGTCGTTTCCTCCGCACCTCGCCCGCAGCTCCTAGGCACCGAGCGGCAGGACGAAGCGGAGGACAACAAGGGGTAGCAAAAGTGGAAGCAGGTGACAGAATCTAACTAGCAGTTGTAATAAGTAATAATGATCTACTCTAACAGTTCTAAGTATAGTACAAGTAAGTAAGAACGGTACAGTAAAGGAAGTAAGACAGCAGTAAAAGCAAGTAAATCAACTATTCTACCATTATACTATCATCACAAAAGTACCTTAACTTATATAAATGCTCATACAAATATATAAGTTATGATTTCCAGGAATTTTAACTTATCATATAAAAGAGCCCATACTAATTTATATGATAAGGATCTATGAAGCGTATGACCTAATATGAATGAATGTTAAGATGGAATTTTATGCACAGGCAAGTGCAACTCACACACAACGACTCTGTGATCACAGACCTTTAGTTCCCACTTTTTGAGAGCTAGCATCACTCTCGGGTACCACCGTTGTGGCCACGGCAGCAGCGGAGCGGGCGTCTCCGCTTCTAGACCGGTATGCACACTACCAAGCCTTAGACCCCTCTCATACGCCTCTGTACACGTCCAAGGTGCACTCTAGAGTCTCGTGTACGTACTTTGCTGACAACCCGTCAGTCTTGTTGGGTCGGATGTGCGTTATCGGGGATCGTCCTCCAGACCCCAGTGTAAGGCAACCCACTGGCCCCTCTAACCCTCACAACCGCCTGGTGCACCGTACTGTCATCGGTGTGACGAACGGCCAGTACCGCATGCCCCGCCACTAGATTTATGCACATGCAAGTATTTTACTCCGAGCCTTCCGCTCGCAGGACCAAACCCGACCTGAAAACCCTCAAACCCAACCCGGGTGAGAACGCACATTAGTGCCTTTATACCAACTCCCTCAAACCCTAAACGGGTGAGCATATATCATGAATCTCTCCAACCCTACACGAGCGAGAAGGTACAACAATGTCCTAACCTATTAGACTACTCTTGTCTACGGGTTATTATACTTAGAGATTTAAGGTTAATCCCAGGACTGCCCCCGGTATTCCCTGTGAAGGGCTCTCAAGGGGCACTAGGAACTGTGTTGGGATTACGCCCAACGTTCCCTTTCGTAAGGATATTTATTTTAGTTGATGACTACCCATGTTTCACCCCAGCTCTCTTTATTGCTCTGGTACAACCCTAGTGACTTAAGATGTTACCGGGAAACCGACGGTCTTCAGTCGACCCCCACTCTAGTTGCTACCTAAAGACTTGCACTTTTGACCCATCACTAAGACCATACTACCCACCAGGGATCATTCATGTTGCACTATCTTATTTCTTCCGATAATCAATCCCCTGGTAACCCTAAGGCAAGACCTATTTATGTTATATGCAGACCATGCCCTATTATTACCCTAAAAATGGAATCTTCCAATCCTTAAGGCATCTTGCCCCTAAATATTTATCCTAGGGTGGTATGGGCTAAGAGAAACTACCCTATGAATTCTCATAATTTTCCTTGGCTAAATAATCCTTTAATTAAATCTTTTAAATTATTTACTAGGTCACTTTACACATGAAGTAGTATGATTTAACATCCACTGACCTAGGTAATTTTTTTTGAGTTGTATAATGATAAAATATTACTGTCTACAGAGTTTCATAATTTTCCTTTGAATATTTATTCCAATTTCTTATTCAATACCAAATTCACATAAATTCCATTTTCCAAAAGAAGTACAAGTAATATGTAATCCAAAATTCCAGGAAAATTACAGAACATATAAAACATTAATTTATGACTATTGGCAGAGTTTCATCAACTTGTATTGTGTAATGTCCTATCAATTTCCATTCTTACATATTTACCAAAAATACCATTATATTAATTTAAAGACTATCAATACACCCATTAATTCTGAAAACATTATGCAAGACTAACAATATAATTTTACAACACTACAATTATTTCCAAATTTTTTTGAGGTGCATATCCATCAATTTAAGAATAAATGAAATAAGGGTAAAATGGGCATTTTAAGATATTTTATTCCAAAAGCTCTTCAAACAGAAGGATCAAATTTTTCCTAAGTCAAATGTCACTGTATCTATATCTTGGCAAAGTTTGAGGATTTGAGCTTGAGTAAAACCTATTTTCCAAATTTATTTTCAAAGAGCTACATTTAAAATAAAATTTCAATAAATGGGATTTTTGATTCCAAAAAAACCCATAATTAATTTGAGGGGTGCAATTTACCCTAATGAACCACTGTAAACAAATCCAAGATTTTTGGATGCCTCCATTAGGCTGAATACACAATATTTGAACTATTGCTATTAGCACCCAAAGGCAATATGTACACCAACACATGCAAGTGGGTTTTACCATCATGCAGTGATCCAAAAGTGCTGAAATTTTTATCATGCACTAATGGTGTTCCCAAGGACCCACAACCAAAATTTGGGGCCATGTGGAGTCATATAACGCCATATATTACATTTATTTACATTTTGACATTTTGACAAAAACTATAGGAAAAGATGTTTCAAAAATTCCTAAATTTTGGCATGGGCTAGGTATGCCCTAATCATGCATGTACCCAAAATTTGGGGCCATGGTGATTGCTGGTTTGACTTGGGCATCCAAATGAATTTCTGCCCTAGTCTAGGACCAGTACTAGGATAAATGCCCTACAGGACTGTACACTACACCAAATCACAACTTTAAGGTGGCAAATTAAAGGTACGACAGTCAGCTACATGTTTCATTTAAGGACTAGTTTCTGGAAATGCTTCTAAGAGTCCTAAAAAGAACATGCAAAATGACTGTATTTATATGACAGAAATTATACTATTCATCACATTTAAATTAAATCATATTAATAGATTTGTACGAATCTTAAAGCGTAACCGACGGGATCCGTTCATCTTCTTCAATGGATCAAGGGCCGAGATTCAGTTTTCCTGGGTGATGTTTGCTGGCGGTTTCCGGCCAGCTGAGCCACCACCACCGCCGGCGGATGTCGCCACCACCTTCGCTAAGGTGGGGGCTAGCGTTTCCCGACGGTGGGGCCGCCGGAGTTGGCTCCTCCGGCGAACCCGAGCAAGAAGAAAAAGGCCGAATTTTCTCATTTTCCTCTCATGGCATCGGGCTCGATTGAGCCCGATATCTCCCTAAATGGATCTAGAAATCTAGTACAGGTAGAGGGGCGGCGAAACGAACCTGGATTGGGGCTTGGCTGCGGGTCAGACGACGGTTTGCCAAGGTGGTGGTGCGCCGGCGAGCTCAACCCCGAAAGCTTGATTATCCACCGTTCTCCATGTTCCAGCACTCAAATTCTACTCCTTTCTACCTCCTGAAGCTATTGGTGTGGTCTGTTTGGGCTGAGTTTGGCTGTTTATGGAGATATCACCTATGTGAGCTCGGTTTGAGCTTTGGTTGCTCCGCCCCTGCTGCCAAGTGGCTCTCAGCCCCTATTTTCTGCTGGAATGGAGTGAGGAGGTCGGCCAGCTGGTTTTGGGCAGAGGAAATCAGCTGAAAGGGTGGCCATGTGGCCACCATTCCCTTTCATCCCCATTTCTCTCTCCTCTTTCTCTCAAAATCTCAATTCTACCCCCTTGCATGCATTCTCTCTCCTGATTTAGAGGGGTAGGACTGGTCTTGTTCACTTGGGCTGGCCATGGGCCAAATTTGGTGGGCTTGGTCCAAAGGAGGGTGGCTTGGTCTTCATTTCACTCTTTTAGGTCAAATAGTTTGACTATGTTGACTTTGAGTTGACTTGATCAACCATGGTGGGTGGGCTGACCCCATTTGATGGAAATGGGTCTAGTGGCACCACCCAACTTGGGTTGGGTCAAGGGGGTGCCCTACTTAGGCTAATTGGGCTTATGAGTGTGGGTTTGACCAAATTAAGCTCAAGGTTGACTTTGGTCAGTTGTGGTCAAAGTGTTGACCTAGTGACATGCCCTAGGGTCCACTTAGATTGTTTTTAGGGTTAGGGAAATGTGGTTGGGTCATGGTGTGGCTAGGGTCCTCACTTAGGCTAGTTTGACCTAGTTTTACTATGGTCCTATAGTGGGCCCCACATGGCTACCACCCACTACCTAGGGTCAAACCTAGTTGATCTCCTTAAAAACTCACCACATGCCTAACCCAATCTAAATTGAGGGGTCCAGGAGTAACATGGGATGTTACAATCGCGCCTGGGTACTGTTATTGTCATGGTTCTGTCATAATCGCAGAAGCGGTCATGTGCTTGCACCAGCACCACCTCTCATAATATACTATATAAAAAAGATTTATATATATTTGTATTTTAATTTTTTTAAAATAGATTATAATATTTATCAAATTATTAAAATATAAAAATGAGAGCATAATTGATTTTTTAAAATGTTTAACCAAGGACAACTTTTCTCTTTTAATATTGTGTATTTTTATTATATAAGCAAACCCATAAAAGAGTTTGATGTAACATTTTAATACTATATTACTCCTAATATAATCAACTCTTCTTTTCATTTATTTGAGTCTTTTTAGTCAATTTTTCTTATATTTAAAGAGGAAGGAGAAAAATTACGTTTTGTATGTCAAAACGTATGTTTTTTACAAAATAAAAATTGTTATCGTGGTTTTGATTTCTTTACAGTCATTTTGAGTACTCATATGTATATGTTGCGGGCACAGCCCGCAGCGACGCATCGAGCATGAGCGAAGCCCGTGCGGAGGCGCGCGAAGCACGCCTAGATGCGGCTAAAGACCACCCAAGAGATCTCTCCTCCTTTTCGTTTGTTTGGGCCGGATCTTGGGTGGACTTTTTAGTCATTTCTTCTTATATTTTAAGAACTCTTCTTATAGATGCGGCCAAAGACCGCCCAACTCGTCGATGGAAAAATGATTTAGTCTGATTTCACCACCATGTTCAGCAGCCGATAAATTTTGAGAACGAATATCGCCACCACGATTAATGAGGCTCCCGCGACAAATGTCGCCCCCACCACAAATGTTGCCCCCACGATAAATGTCACCCCCACGACAAATGTCGCTGTAACATCCATAGATCTGACGCAATTTTATTTAAAATTGTAGGGGAAGGTCGCGATGAATTTTTGATCGAGGCGGCGCGTTAACAAGGTATAATGTTACTTTTCCTTTTGATAGCGACCATTAGTTCGTTAAGTGCATAGTGCGTGACGCGTTCTTTTAGTGGCGCGCAGTGAGAATGAAGTTTTGTGTAAGGAAATAACCTTGAGGTGCCAATAGGATTCCCCCCCCTCTCTCTTGCGGTTTATACTTAAAACCGCAAGCCAAAAAAATCCCGCACAACCCTATTCCTCACGGGAGAAAAACCGCAGCAGGCCCGCGACATCCCGTTCCGCACCCTCGACGCCGACGCCAGCCGCGCGTCCCGCTACCCTAGCCGGCGGCTATTTTCTCCACCGAAACTCCTCTCCGACCACTCCTCCTTCCTCTACGAGCGTCGGTGGACATTCCTTTTCCTTCCTTGGCCGTGGAAGTGTCGGATCTAACCCTAACCGAAGGAGTTTGGAATTTGTTCGTTTCCGGTTTTGGTGTTCGTAGTTCACCACAGATTTTGTGTGGAACGCTTGGGTAGCCCCAAACGCTATACTTAAAGTAAATTGCAGGATTTTGGCGGGGTCGGGGTAGCGTTTTGAAGGTCCCCAGCAGTAGGATTACTTTGAAAGAGAAAATATCGTCGCGCTGAGTATACGAACGTCGCAGCACCACTGTAAGGAAATCCTAATTCTTTTTAGTTAGACATATCAAGTAATTGTATTTTATACGCATAAGTAGGTTTCGTAAACATCATAAGCATGCATAGAGAAGTGTGACAGTAGGAAAATAATTGCGGAAACGCGTATGATAACGTCTTGTTCCATAACCACGTTAGTAAAATCGTGAACGGTTAGTTAAGTACGAAACTTCACATGTACACGTAAGTTTGGAGACTGTCCGACCAAGGGTGCGAAGGTCCCTTCAAGTCGACCACGAGAAAGTCAAGGGTCGCTCAGTAGTACACCAGAAAAGATATCCCATGCAGAGTAGCGTCAGACCAAAAAGGTCAGTAGCACACCAGTCTTTTCGTGCTTGGTAGAGGCGTACTACCATCCTCATAGGGCATATGGTATCCTATGAGTTACAGTCTTGGGAGTTGACTCCCCTTTGAGACAGTTAGTAAATTCGAGACCGTGTCCGCGTGGCACTAGAACAATTGAGTTCGTCAGATGGTCTCGGGTCGTCAGTTTCAGATTTTGCGCGTTAGGAGCTACTCTGCCTAGAGCCTTCCCAGTAAACGTGTAAGCTAGAAGCCACCTAGAATTCAAGTACAGACTTGACGTGAGACAGTACACTAGTTAGTGAACGTCAGGACTTGGGTAAATGAACGGAAAGTCATGAGTATAGAATTATAGTGTTCACTAGTAAGTATAGGAAAAGCATGCATATCATATATCATGAAATATTTTCAGTGCACGAGACTAGTTTTAAAGACATGCATGCATTCATATGTAAATCTATTTTAGTGTCACTAAGGGGAATTGTTTTTCTTTACTCTGACCCTTCGTGGGCAATGTTTTTCAGGTGACCCAGGTGGGAAACTACGTCTAGGATGAGCGTCATGGTGGTGTCCGAGTGTAGTACTTTTACTATTTTCAGTTTACTCCATTTCAGCATGTACTTGTAGTTGTGGACAGTGTAACTCATTAATATTTTATATATCTTGTATCAGACTTATTTTGATAGTTCAGATTTTCAGTTAATGCAGTCTCATTTCTTGTTTAGTGGCTCTGTGAATCCAGACATCAGGTATGTGGTTAACCTTAGTTTAATTTTTACTCCCGCTGTAAGTATTAAATCTGTTTAGTTGGGACTTTTATTACCTGCTGCTACTAGTTTTAATACTGCTTCCTAGTTTTCTTTATATCGCTGACCCGGCCGGACGGCTGATTTCTGTAATACTGGGAAAGGGTGTTACAAATTGGTATCAAAGCGAGGTTTAGGATCCCTGGACCCTAGAAGGTTTTCACAGAGCCATAGGATTGTATAACAGTAAACTCATGTTAGTAGAGTATTTTAAGTTGCGTTTAAGGCTTAGTTTTTCGCAGGAGTACGAATATAGTTATCAAGCCAGTTTTAGCAGACGCTTGATAAATAACCAGATTTCCTTTATATGTTCTATCAGGCAACTCGAGTAAGCAAACCAGGTGAATTTTCACGTCAGGACCCTGTTCCTAACGCCACTATGGGAGATGATGCAGTGCCATAAGTACCTCCAGTTCCAGCAGCTTCAGAGGGCACTGATATAGCGTCTCAGATTGCCAAGGCGGTCACTGTTGCCTTGATGGAGTTTCAGAGAGGACTGGTTTGCAGGGTTTCCAGTTCCAGTGCACGTACCAGCCCCTGCACCAGCTCCTGCCCCAGCACCCGTGGAGATGACCCTGGAGCGTTATTTGATGAATTTTTAGAGAACTTCAGCCTTCAAACTACAGTGCGGATGAGACCCCGATGGATACAGATGATTGGGTAGCAAACACCAGAGACCTTCTGGATGTTTTGGAGTGCCCAGAGAATAAGAAGGTTCCTCTGGCAGTTTTCCTCCTCTGAGGTGAGGCAAAGGTCTGGTGGGACAAGTACCGGGCAGATGATCCCGCAGGTAAATGGTTATGAAAAATTCCTTTAATTATTTTGGAAGTGATATGTTCTTTCTTTAAATAGTATGACCATGTTTTTGGCCAGGTCGTACGCCAGACATGTTTACGTGGGGCGAATTTTCTAGAGCCCTTGCGAGTTGGTTCGTGCCTCCTTCCGCACGACGAGGTCTACAGGAGAGATACCTTAGGCTCTTCTAGGGGGACAGGACTGTTGCTGAGTACGAGCGAGAGCTTACCATCTGGCTCGATATGCGGACGTAATGTAGGGAGACCAGACTGAGAAGTGCAGCCGCTTTGTGGATGGCTTACGTGATTCATTGAGACAGCCGCTGATGACTATGGTCAATGCTGATTACAGGAGCTTAGTTGGATACGGCTCGCAGGCTGGAGGCTGACCAGCAGAAGGTTCAAAAGCGAAGTAATTTCCGTGCAAAGCGATCTCAAGATTCGCATCAGTCGCAGGCTCGCAGCAGAGCAGGAATGATCAGGGGAAGAACTGGAACAAGAAGCAGAAGCCTGATGCGAGGAAGTATGGTCAATCTGGTAACAAGAGCAGGGACTACCCCCTTTGTCCCAAGTGTCAGCGTCGCCATCCAGGAGAGTGTTTGGCAAGCGCGGGCGTGTGTTACAAGTGTCGTCAACCTGGACACATTGCTCGTTTTTGTCAGGAAGGTGGTTCGAATCAGGTAATCAATCTTGATGTAATTTTGTACATTTATAAATTTTCGGTAGATGATAAATGTATTTTGTTCCTACAGTCGAAGTATGAGATTGGTGGCCCTAGCAGAGCAGATAAGGGCAAAGCGTTGATGATTACTGATGGAAGACCACAGCAGGGTCGAGATTTGGTGCAGCCCAGAGCTTATGGGCTTGGTCAGCAGGAGGCTAAGGAGCAGGAAGATGTGGTGACAGGTAAGTGTTTACTTTGTCTGATAAGTTTATTTAACCCTCCGTAGTGACACTCTTTTCTTTTAAAAATCATTCATGTAGGCATCCTTATGATTCGTAATTTACCCTCTAAGATTCTGTTTGATACGGGTGCCTCGCACTCGTTTATCGCAGAATCTCTAGTGCGTAAGTTGAATTTAGAAGTATTCTCAGAGACTGTAGCGCTGGATGTTATGATGCCGAATGGATCCCTTCTGCAGACCAGAGATAGGTGCAGGGTACCGGTGCAATTTGGTGACACCGAGATTATTGTGGAAGCTTTGCAGCTACCTATTGCAGGATTCGACATGATTTTTTGGAATGGACTGGCTTTCGGCAGTCAACGCCAGGATTGACTGTAGGGCGAAGCAGATACAGTTTGATGGCCCCAATCAGACTTCTTTTTCTTTTCAGGGCTTGAAGGGAGTAGTGAAAATGATTATATCTGCAGTCCAAGCGAGAAGGTGCATCAGTAAGGGTTGTGAAACCTTCGTAGTACTGATGAATGCAGAGAATAAGGCTGACTTGTCAGAGGTACCAGTGGTGCAGGAGTTCCCCGATGTTTTTCCGGAAGAGCTCCCTGGTGCCCCTCCAGATAGAGAGATTGAGTTCCCGATAGACTTGCAGCCTGGGGCTACACCGGTAGCCAAATCTCCCTATCGGATGGCTCCAAGGGAACTAGCAGAGTTGAAGAGTCAGTTGCAGGAGTTACTTGATTTGGGGTTTATACGCCCCAGCACTTCACCATGGAGTGTTCCAGTGCTTTTTGTGAAGAAGAAGGATGGTAGTCTGAGACTGTGCATAGACTACCGTGAGTTGAACAAGCTAACAGTAAAGAACAAGTACCTGATTCCCATGATTGATGATTTGTTCGACCAGTTGGTGGGATCAAACACTTTCTCCAAGTTAGATCTGAGGTCAGGCTATCACCAGTTAAATATTCGTGACTTGGATATTCAGAAGAAGGCTTTCAGCACCAGATATGGACACTTCGAGTCCGTGGTCATACTGTTTGGGCTGACCAATGCCCTTTCAGTATTTATGGACCTGATGAACAGGGTATTTCTGGAGTACTTGGATCGTTTTGTCATTGTCTTTATAGATGACATCTTGGTGTTCTCTAAGAGTGCAGAAGATCATGCAGCACATCTCAGGATTGTTTTGAGCACACTCAGAAAGAATCAGTTGTTTGAGAAGTTTTCAAAGTGCGAGTTTTGGCTTTCAGAGATTGCATTCTTAGGCCACATCATCAGTCAGAAAGGAGTTAGTGTTGATCCGAAGAAGATAGAGGCCATTAAGAGTTGGCCAAGGCCGACGACAGTTTCAGAGGTTCGTAGCTTTTTGGGTCTTGCTGGTTACTACAGGAGATTCATCAGAGATTTTTCGAAGATAGTCTTACCACTGACTTCCCTCACCAGGAAGGGTAAGGGCTTGGATTGGACAGTTGAGTGTGAGTTGGTTTTTGAGGACTTGAAGGGCAGGTTGATGACCGCACCGATTTTGAGTTTACCATCAGGGCCTGACGGGTTTCAGATCTACAGTGATGCATCAGGTCAGGGTTTGGGATGTGTTCTCATGCAACATGGAAAGGTCGTAGCCTATGCCTCGAGACAATTAAAGGTTCATGAGAGGAACTATCCAGTGCATGACTTGGAGCTTGCAGCAGTCATACATGCTCTGAAGATTTGGAGGCACTATCTCTATGGTGTTCGTTGTGAGATCTTCACTGATCATAAGAGCCTCAAGTATATCTTTGATCAGCGAGAGCTCAATTTGAGGCAGCGCAGATGGTTAGAGTTTCTATCAGACTACGACGTAGACATTCAGTACCATCCAGGAAAGGCGAACGTTGTAGCTGATGCCCTTAGCCGTAGAGGTTCATGTTTCTTTCTCCTCACTCAGCAGGAGGAGTTAGTGCGAGAGCTGGAGGGACTGGATATCACCGTTGTGCCACGCAGTAGTTTTGGTTCTGTAAGGTTGAATTGGATGGAGATTACCTGCGATATCAAGGACAAATCAGGACAGCTCTACCGTTGGATCCAAAGATGGCAGAGATTTGGAGCTCAGTGCAGTCAGGACAGAAGGAGGGATTCACTATTCAGGATGATTTATTATTGTTTGATGGCAGGGTGTGTATCCCCGATGTTAGTCACCTTCACGAGGATATTTTATTTGAGGCACACAATTCCAGATATTCTATACATCCGGGTAGCACGAAGATGTATGCAGATCTCAAGAAGCTAGTCTGGTGGCCAGGCTTGAAGAGAGATGTTGCAGATTACGTAGGGAAGTGTGAGACGTGCAAGTTGGTTAAGGCCGAGTGCCAGAGGCCTGGAGGCAAGTTGCAGCCACTTCTCATTCCTGAGTGGACATTCGAAGATATATCTATGGATTTCATTCATGGTTTACCGAGATCGTAGAGTGGAATGATTCCTTGTGGGTTATAGTTGATCGACTTTCTAAGGTCCCCCATTTCATTCCTCTTAGGAAGACGGATCAAGGTCCGAAGCTGGCACAGTTATATTTGGATGAGATAGTTTGACTTCACGGTGTTCCCAGGACTATAGTTTCAGACCGAGACGGCAGATTCACCTCCAGGGAGTGGCGTCACGTACAGGAGCGGTTGGGTACCAGGTTACATTTCAGCACCGCATTCCATCCCCAGACAGATGGACAGACTGAGCGCACTAATAGGACTTTGGAGGATTGCTACGGATGTGCATTTTGGATTTGGAGGAAGTGGGAGAAATATGTTACACTAGTGGAGTTCTCCTACAACAATAGTTTTCAGACAAGTATTGGGATGACACCGTTTGAGGCCCTCTATGGCAGACGTTGTCGGACACCGTTATGTTGGGCTGAAAGTGAAGAGAGATCCACAATCAGGGAGTCATGGATTGATAAGACCACTGATAGGATCAAGCTTATTCAGGAGCGTATGAAGACAGCTCAGGACCGTCAGGCCAAGTATCATGATCAGAAGCACAGGTTAGTAGAGTTCAGTGTTGGAGACTACGTTTATCTGAAGGTCAGACCAGTCAGAGGAGTTTCTAGAATAAAGCGGATGAAAAGCTGAGCCCCAGATTCGTTGGTCCTTTTGAGGTACTGCAAAGAATTGGTGAGGTTGCTTACAGATTGGCCTTACCTGAGGAAATGAGTGGTGTACATGATGTATTCCACGTCTCCTATCTAAGGAGAGCAGTCAGAGATCCTAGTCAGATCATCACCACCGAGGAAGCACCAATTGAGACAGATCTTAGTATTGGGGTTAGACCAGTCAGAATAGTGGATTCAAGGATACAGAAGCTCAGAAATAGAGAGATTCGCATGGTCAAAGTTCTTTGGATGAACTGTGGCAGGCCAGAGTATACTTGGGAGCGAGAGGATGAGCTTCAGAGCAAATGCAGACTATTCTTTTCTCTTCGATTCAGGTATGATTACAATTTTCGAGGACGAAAATTTTTGTTAGGAGGGGAGATTTGTAACATTCATAGATCTGACGCGATTTTATTTAAAATTGTAGGGAAGGTCGCGACGAATTTTTGATCGAGGCGGCGCGTTGACAAGGTATAATGTTACTTTTTCCTTTTGATAGCGATCATTAGTTCGTTAAGTGCATAAATTTTAGTGCGTGACGCGTTCTTTAGTGGCGCGTAGTGAGGATGAAGTTTTGTGTAAGGAAATACCTTGGGTGCCAATAGGATTTCCCCCCCCCCCTCTCATGCGGTTTATACTTAAAACCGCAAGCCAAAAAAAATCTCGCACAACCCTATTCCTCACGGGAGAAAACCGCAGCAGGCCCGCGATGTAACGCCCGAAACTCAAAGGAGCAAAGGGGGACGTTTTGGGCCAGTTTGGTTTCTGGCTGAAGGCACACGGCCTGGACACCCGGGCGTGTCCCAGGGCGTGTCAAGGCGAGTCGGCACTTAGCCGCGAAGTCGTCGAGTTATACTCGACGATTCGTCGAGAGTGGGCACACAGCCTGCGACACGGGCGTGTCGCAGGGCGTGTCGACCCGTGTCGACACTTAGCGTGAAATCGTCGAGTTATTCTCGACGATTTCGTCGAGAATGGGCACACGGCCCGCGACACGGGCGTGTCGCCGGGCGTGTCGACCCGTGTCGACGATCGTCCCGGGAAAGTCGTCGAGATTCACTCGACGATCGTCGAGACAAGGCACACGGCCTAGGACACGGGCGTGTCCAAGGCCGTGTCATCCAGTCGTCGTTCTCCCTCGACGAAATGTCCCGTGTACACGGCCTGGGGTCCAGGCGTGTCAATGTGACACGGGCAAGGACACGGGCGTGTCCTAGGACCCGTGCAGTGCTCGAGTTGAAAACGGGGGAAAAATCATGGGGTACACGGCCGGCTACACGGCCGTGTCAGCTGGAACATGGGTGTGTCAGCTCGAACACGGGCGTGTTCGATACCCGTGTGAGGGTCCAGGAGATTCGATTTTGACGGCGAATGCGGCACACGGCCCTGGACACGGGCGTGTGCCAGGCTTGTTCGGTCCAGATTGGGCATTTCAGCCCCGAATCAAAGCCGTTCGTTTTCTTAGGTTGAGATCCAACGGCTGGGGGTGGTTCCTGAGGGATATACCCGGGTTTGACTTAGAAAAATCCATTCTTTCTTACCTTCATCTCTCCAAGTCCTTGGAGAAAGGGGAAAAGCCATTGGAGGAAGAGGAGCTAGATCCGCCATTGGAGGAGCTTCGGAGCTCGAATCGCAAGCCGACTCCGGATCCACGGAGGCAACGCAAGTGCGGTGATTTCTATCCGATTACTTTTCGATGGCGCCAAAGAGGAACTCAAGGGTAACGATCCTCATCTTGAGCACTATTAGCTCTCTTTCTTAAGCATAGGAGCCCGCTCTCGCGAGTTTGCGGAGAGTTGGAGGCGTTCCTTCGGGTAGATATGTAAAGTCCCCGTTGTTTAGAGCCGTATGCGAGACGGACATAGACATTTTGGTTGAAGCCTACCCGGACATGTTAGTCCGGATCGGTGATGTTGCATTGCATAGGCCGGAGAAGACTCCGTGCTATTGGGTGTTTTCGGGTTTTCTACGCGGTAGATTGCAGCAGGAGCCTCGGGGATTAACCAAAGGTGTCCCGAAAAACTGGGCGGATACGAGATCTTGCCAACTTATGGGCCTAGGTGCCAATTAGTACATAACTGGATTATGTAACATCGTACGTTCGATTCACGGGCTTCGGGGAAGCTTAACCCGTGCCGATGATATTTAAGTGTCGTGGCAAGTGAGCAACGGGTTGAGTAGGAACCGTTCCTGCGTTATGCCGAGGCATAAAGGTCGGGTCTTTCTGTCGATGACATTGAAGTGTCGTGACATGGGCTGTTGATGACAATAAAGTGTCGTAACGTTTGCCTAAAGACCATTTAGCTCACGAGTTATTGTCGTCCTAGAGATGATGGTGGTGTGTTAGCGGCTTAGACTGCGATCACCAAGAAATGTGCCCTGAGAGCACGGGGCGTGTGGCCGTGCGAGCCAACGTCCGTGATGAATGGCTATGTATTTATGCTCGCTTATGCTAATAAAATGCAGGGAAGGAGTATCGCCGCCCCGAGTTGGGGGCGGGATCGTTATAATTTGGTCAGCATTGCTGACCGTTGCCTTGTTTTGCCACCGTGCGGTGGTTTGTTGTTTGCAGGTGCAGCCGGACCAAGCGGTCAATAGCGGCTAAAGCCTTTTGCGAAGCGGTCCTCGGAGGCCCGAATGGAAATGTTTATTGCTTTATTCATGTATGACCGGCCTACGTGCCGAGGTTTTGTAAATCATGTATTATTCAAGTGAAACATTCTGTAAGGCCTTAAGGCGATTTTGGGTATTTTGTATACATTCCTAATTATGTACTAGTGGACATTCGTGCTCTAATGATGGGTTCTTGTTTACAACTATATAAAATGCTTCCGCTAGAATGCTCTATGTAGGACGTTGAGATTGGTTGGATGGTTCCATACGTAACCACACGGTCTGTCTGTGGTATATGGCGTCGGGCCCCGGCCGGACCTACTGCTATATACTATGCGACGGATAGGGGGCGTTACAATTTGCGTATCAGACTACTGGTTTTGGTCGGGCTTAAAGTGAATTCGTGGGCGAATTCTTTTTTAAGGGGTGGTGATCACATTGTGTGTGTCATCGTTATAACGTAAAGAACCCATGAATGTCCACTTAGGAATGAAAAATACTCGTGTTTGAGGAACCTGCGTGTCCTATAATTGCTGTTTGCAATTTATTTGGTCGCTTAACGGTGTTTGTACCACTATAAGTGACCCGAAGGTGTTGGGCCGTCAGAATGCCGAGTTTCTGAGGCAAGTAGTGCACCGGATGTTGCTCCCGCAACACCTCTGTCGGTGAAAATATAAGATTGGTGGCTGAAGCGGTGTGTTGGCCGTGATCAATGCGCAGCCAGGAAGGCAAGCGCAGCAGCCCGCTCCTGTGATGGAGCAAGTACCTCTGCAAGAGGCTGAGCCGAGGAGAGTGGAGCAAGTGGTTGTTGAACCAATAGTGCCAAGGAGGGCAACTGAGAGGCAGCTAAAGCATGTAATGAGCTTTAAACCTCCGCTATTCTCGGGGTTGGAACCCCATCTCAGGCTGAAGACTGGCTCTCCAGGGTAAAGAGAGTCATGATAGCGACGGAGACGGAGGAGTGGCAAATGACCACCATCGCTACGTCCTTCTTGACGGTGAAGCAAGATGTGGTGGGAAGGATTAAGCTGCACTTACTGAGGGGTAGACACTTGGTGGATGTCTCGATGGAGGAGTTCTCGAGATTATTTTTTGGCTAGATACCTCCTTCGACCAGAAGATAGCGTTGGAGAATGAGTCCTGAAGTGGTATAGGGTGAGAGGAGCGTGGACGAATACCTCCACGAGTTTACGCGTGAGTCGTTATGCTAGCTCACATCGTGGATGAGGAGCGCAAGACTAATCGCTTCTACGAAGGTCTGAGGGATGAGTTGAGACTATTACTGTCGGGGCCAATGACGTAGGGTTTCTTAACCTTGGTCAATACTGCCCGGTCCTTGGAGAAGGACATGAAGAATGTGCAGACAAAGAAAAGCCTGGGCGAGAAGAGGTCGGAGTCCAGAGGGGCCAAACACCTCAAAATCTGTGTCCGAAAGTGGAACAAGAAAGCTAAGACTTCGGGTCTAGCCCTCTCTGCTGGTGTTCTGGGGCGACTACGGGTCGAAACCCCCGGGCGCATGCTATAACTGTGTGAAGTTGGGGCATTATGCCCGTGTAGTGCCGTAGCGGACGTCTAAGTCCGAGAGGAGGCCGGTGAGCTACTTATGAAGGAAAAGGGAAATGCGGTGGAGTCGACCGATCCCACTATGCTCGGCCCACCAAGGGTCTACAATCTTGGCCAACAGGAGGCCATTAAACAAGCTGACGTGGTGACATGTACGGTTTAATTTATAGCAAGTCAATTTCCTTTTATATGCTTGTTATGCACATGTTACCTTACCACTACTTGTTTAGGATTCGTATTGATTTGCGAAAATCCGGCACGAGAACTCTTCGATACGGGAGCTCACACTCCTGTCCGAAGGATTTATATCACGCATCGGAGTCCCTTCTTCGATGGCGAAGGACAAGTTGGATGTGTTGTTGCCCAATGGATGTTCGATGCGAGCGGGTTAGGATTTGCGATGTTAAGATTCGTATTGGGAGCAGGAGTTCGACCTGGGGCGTCTTTACTTCCGTTAGTGGAGTTCGACGTCATATTTGGCATGGACTGGCTCTCGGAGCAGCAGGCCCATATAGATTGCGGTAGCAAGGAAGTCAAGCTGGGAGCAAGTCGTGAGACGACTTTTACGGGCTTAAAGGGGTCGAGCAAGACGTTGATGTCTGCTCTTCAGGTGGTGAAGGCGGTTCGTGCCGGAGCAGAACTGTTCTTTACACTAGTGGAGGTTGCAAAGCCGAAGCCCGCTTTGGATTGTATTTCAGTGGTATCGGAATACCCTGATGTGTTCCCCGCAGATCTTCCTGGAGCCCCGCCTCAACGGGAGATAGATTTTACGATCGAGCTAGTGCCAGGTGCAAAGCCTGTGTCACGATCTCCGTATCGGCTAGCGCCTAAGGAAATGGCGGAGCTGAAAGTTCAACTGCAAGAGTTGTTGGAGCAAGGGTATGTGCGCCCGAGTTCTTCGCCTTGGAGCGCACCGGTCCTCTTTGTTAAGAAGAAGGACGGAAGCTTGAGGTTGTGTATTGATTATCGGGAGCTAAACAAGCTGACTGAGAAGAACAAGTACCCGATCCCTAGGATTGATGATCTCTTTGATCAGTTAGTCGGGTCGACGGTGTACTCGAAGTTAGATCTCAAGTCTGGGTACTATCAGCTGCGGATAAGGGAGAGTGATATCCCGAAGACAGCGTTTAGTACGAGATACGGGCATTATGAGTTTACGGTCATGCCGTTTGGGCTGACTAATGCGCCGTCAGTATTCATGGATTTGATGAACAGGACGTTCAGGGAGTACTTGGACCATTTCGTGATCGTCTTCATCGACGATATTTTGGTGTACTCGCAAAGTGAGGAAGATCACTTCAAGCATCTTCATTTGGTGTTGGAGACGCTAAGGAGAAATCAGTTGTATGCCAAGTTCTCGAAGTGCGAGTTTTGGCTATCCTCAGTGCGTTCCTCGGGCATATAGTGAGTGGAGAGGGTATTGCGGTGGATCCGGCGAAGATTGTTGCGATACGGGAGTGGCCTGAGCTTGCTACGGTAGCAGAAGTCCGGAGCTTTTTGGGGCTTGCCGTTATTATAGGCGCTTCGTAGAGAACTTCTCGCGGATAGCGCTACCTCTCACTACTTTGACGAGGAAGGAGCATAAGTTCGTTTGGACGCCGGAGTGCGCGCGAGCTTTTGAGGAATTGAAGTGTCGGTTGACCACGGCGCCTGTGCTGAGTTCGCCATGTTGAACCGAAGGCTATGAGATATATAGCGATGCTTCGGGCAGCGGTTTGGGTTGCGTGCTACTGCAGCACGGAAGCGTGATAGCTTATGGCTCGAGACAGCTAAAAGTGCACGAGAGGAATTATCCGGTCCATGACTTGGAGTTAGCGGCCGTGATTTTTGCCTTGAAGCTGTGGAGACACTATTTGTACGGTGTGAAGATTGATATCTACACCGATCACAAGAGCCTAAAGTACCTGATTGATCAGAAGGATCTGAATATGCGGCAGCGTAGGTGGATGGAGTTCCTGGGGGACTATACATTCAAGATCCACTACGTGCCTGGCAAAGGGAATGCGGTTGCGGACGCGTTGAGTCGCCGAGCCCCAGCTCAAGCAAATTGGCTATCAGTGCATGATGAGCGGTTGGTGCAGGAGTTGGAGGCGTTGGAGATTGTTTGTGTGGATAGACAATCAAGTGCTGAAGCAGTTCTGAATTGGACTGAAGTCCAATATGACCTGGCTGATCGGATTCGGCAGGCTTTGGATATGGATGCTCATATGAAGCAGTTCATGATAGAGGCTCTGGATGGGTCAAATTCCCAATTCGTCGTGGAGGACGGATTGCTTTGGAAAGACGGTCGTCTGTGCGTCCCAAGTGTGGGCAATTTACGGGTGGAGTTGTTGTACGAGGCACACCATACCAAGTACTCGATTCACCCGGGGAGCACGAAGATGTACCGCGACGTCAAGAAGCTATTTTGGTGGCCGGGTTTGAAAAAGGATGTGGCGCTATACGTAGCGAAGTGCCAAACCTGCGCCTTGGTAAAGGCGGAGTGCCAAAAGCCGGGAGGATTTCTTAAGTCCTTGCCTATTCCGGAGTGGAAATTCGACGACATCTCTATGGACTTTGTGCACGGTTTGCCAAGGTCGCAAAAGGGGAACGACGCCATTTGGGTGGTTGTGTGATCGATTAACGAAGGTGTCGCATTTTATTCCGCATAGGAAGGATGATCCGGTGGAGAAGCTGGCAAAGCTTTATGTGGATAACATAGTGCGGCTTCATGGTGTGCCCCGCAGCATCGTGAGTGACCGAGATGGGCGGTTCACGTCCAATGATTGGAGGCTGGTGCAGCAAATGTTGGGAACAAAGCTGAAGTTTAGCACAGCCTTCCATCCGCAAACGGATGGGCAGACCGAGAGGGTCAATAGAACCATGGAAGACATGCTTCGCATGTGTGTCTTGGATTTCGGAAAGCAATGGGAAGACCACCTTTATTTGGTGAGTTCGCATACAACAACAGCTACCAAGCAAGTATTCAGATGGCGCCTTTCGAGGCCCTATATGGTAGAAGATGTCGCACGCCGTTGTCTTGGTTAGAAACGGTGAGTCAAAGTTGTATAAGCGATCGGAAGTGGAGGATGCTACTTCTTTGGTGAGAACCATTCGGGAGAGGTTGCTTATCGCTCAGGACCGGCAAGCAAAGTACTATAATGCCAAGCACAGGAACGTGGAGTTCGCTGTGGGCGATTATGTATACTTAAAGATCAAGCCGTTCAAGGGTGTCTCGCGGGTGCGGCGATTGAAAAAGCTAAGCCCGAGGTACCTTGGACCGTTTGAGGTTCTGGAGCGAGTTGGAGAAGCGGCCTATAGGTTGAAGCTTTCAGTGGAGCTAAGTGGTTTACACGATGTATTCCATATTTCGGTGCTTCGGAAGGCGGTGCAAGAGCCTACGCAAGTGATCGCGGTCGATCAAGTGCCGGTGGATAGTGGGCTAACGACAAAGGTCAAGCCCGTGCGGATTGAGGACTCGGAGGTCAAGCGGCTACGCAATAAAGAGATCAGGATGGTCAAAGTCCGGTGGGACAATTGCGGTCGTGAGGAGCTCTCTTGGGAGCGAGAGCAGACGATGCTTGATGAATATCCGGAGTTGTTCCGCTCAGGTACAAATTTTGTTTTGTACATGTCTTTCCCTTTATGTAATTTCGTGGGCGAAATTCTTTTAAGAGGGGTAGAGTTGTAACGCCCCGAAACTCAAAGGAGCAAAGGGGGACGTTTTGGGCCAGTTTTGGTTTCTGGCTGAAGGCACACGGCCTGGGACACGGGCGTGTCCCAGGGCGTGTCAAGCGTGTGTCGACACTTAGCCGCGAAGTCGTCGAGTTTACTCGACGATTCGTCGAGATGGGCACACGGCCTGCGACACGGGCGTGTCGCAGGGCGTGTCGACCCGTGTCGACACTTAGCCGTGAAATCGTCGAGTTATTCTCGACGATTCGTCGAGAATGGGCACACGGCCTGCGACACGGGCGTGTCGCAGGGCGTGTCGACCCGTGTCGACGATCGTCCCGGAAAGTCGTCGAGATTCACTCGACGATCGTCGAGACAAGGCACACGGCCTAGGACACGGGCGTGTCCAAGGCCGTGTCATCCAGTCGTCGTTCTTCCCCTCGACGAAATGTCCCGTGTACACGGCCTGGGGCCCAGGCGTGTCAATGTGACACGGGCAAGGACACGGGCGTGTCCTAGAACCCGTGCAGTGCTCGGGTTGAAAACGGGGGAAAAATCATGGGGTACACGGCCGGCTACACGGCCGTGTCAGCTGGAACACGGGCGTGTCAGCTCGAACACGGGCGTGTTCGATACCCGTGTGAGGGTCCAGAGATTCGATTTTGACGGCGAATGCGGCACACGGCCCTGGACACGGGCGTGTGCCAGGCCGTGTTCGGTCCAGATTGGGCATTTCAGCCCCGAATCAAAGCCGTTCGTTTCTTAGGTTGAGATCCAACGGCTGGGGGTTGTTCCTGAGAGGATATACCCGGTTTGACTTAGAAAAATCCATTCTTTCTTACCTTTTCATCTCTCCAAACCCTTGGAGAAAGGGAAAAGCCATTGGAGGAAGAGGAGCTAGATCCGCCATTGGAGGAGCTTCGGAGCTCCGAATCGCAAGCCGACTCCGGATCCACGGAGGCAACGCAAGTGCGGTGATTTCTATCCGATTACTTTTCGATGGCGCCAAAGAGGAACTCAAGGGTAACGATCCTCATCTTGAGCATGATAGCTCTCTTTCTTAGCATAGGAACCCGCTCTCGCGAGTTTGCGAAGAGTTGGAGGCGTTCCTTCGGGTAGATATGTAAAGTCCCCGTTGTTTAGAGTCCGTATGCGAGAACGGACATAGGCATTTTGGTTGAAGCCTACCCGGACATGTTAGTCCGGATCGGTGATGTTGCATTGCATAAGGCCGGAGAAGACTCCGTGCTATTGGGTGTTTTTCGGGTTTTCTACGCGGTAGATTGCAGCAGGGAGCCTTGGGACTAACCCAAAGGTGCACCCGAAAAACTGGGCGGATACGAGATCTTGCCAACTTGGTGGCCTGAAGGCCAACTTGAACATAACGGGTTATGTGTCTTGTACGTTAGAATGGGACTCGGGGAAGTTTAACCCGCCGATGATATTTAAATTGTCGTTGCGATGTGAGCACGGGTTAGATGGAACCGTACCCGCTTTATGCCGTAGGCATAAGGTCGGGCACTTTCTGTCGATGACATAGAAGTGTCGTGACATGGGTTTGTTGATGACAATAAATGTCGTGACGTTTGCCTAGAAGACCATTTGCTCACGAGTTATTGCCGTCCTAGAGATGGTGGGTGTGTTAGCGGCTTAGACTGGATCACCAGGAATGTGCCCTGAGTGCACGGGGCGTGTGGCCGTGCGAGCCAACGTCTGTGATGAAATGGCTAGTATTTATTGCTCGCTTATGCTAATGAAATGCAGGGAAGGAGCATCGCCGCCCCGAGTTGGGGGCGGGATCGTTATAATTTGGTCAGCATTGCTGACCGTTGCCTTGTTTTGCCACCGTGCGGTGGTTTGTTGCTTGCAGGTGCAGCTGGACCAAGCGGTCAATAGCGGGCTAAAGCCCTTTTTGCGAAGCTGGCCCTCGAAGGCCCAATGGAATGTTTTCTGTTTTATTCATGTATGACCGGCCTGCGTGCCGAGGTTTGTAAATCATGTATTATTCAAGTGAAACATTCTGTAAGGCCTTAAGGCCGATTTTGGGTATTTTGTATACATTCCTAATTTGTACTAGTGGACATTCGTGCTCTAATGCTGGGTTCTTGTTTACAACTATATAAACTGCTTCCGCTAGAATGCTCTGTGTAGGACGTTGAGATTGGTTGGATGGTTTCCATACGTAACCACCCGGTCTGTCTGTGGTATATGGCGTCGGGCCCCGGCCGGACCTACTGCTATATACTATGCGACGGATAGGGGGTGTTACACGCGACATCACCGTTTCCGCACCCTCGACGCCGACGCCCAGCCGCGCGTCCCGCTACCTAGCCGGCGCTATTTTTCCCCTCCACCGAACTCCTCTCCGACCACTCCTCCTCCTCTACAAGCGCCGTGGACATTCCTTTTCCTTCCTTGGCCGTGGAAGTGTCAGATCTAACCCTAACCGAGGAGTTTGGAAATTTGTTCGTTTTCGTTTTGGTGTTCGTAGTTTTCACCACTGATTTTGTGTGGAACGCTTGGGTAGCCCCAAACGCCTATACTTAAAGTAATTGCAGATTTTGCAGGGGGCGGGGCAGCGTTTTGAAGGTCCCAGCAGTAGAATACTTTGAAAGAGAAAAATGTCGTTCGCGCCGAGTATACGCATGTCGCAGCACCACTGTAAGGAATCATAATTCCATTTTAGTTAGACATATCAGTATTAATATTTTTACGCATAAGTCGGTTTTCTACAACACATAAGCATGCATAGAAGTGTGACAGTAGGAAAATAATTGCGGAAAGCATATGATTAACGTCTTGTTCCATAACCACGTTAGTAAAATCGTGAACGGTTAGTTAAGTACGAAACTTCATATGTACACGTAGGTTTGGAAGACTGTCCGACCAAGGTGCGAAGGTCCTTCAAGTCGACCACGAGAAAGTCAGGGTCGCTCAGTAGTACACCAGGAAAGATAATCCCATGCAGAGTAGCAGTCAGACCAAAA